>CM066040.1:212475631-213131518 GCA_033557465.1 Ichthyophis bannanicus
CTGAACCACACCATCTGGTGATCACTGGATGCAAAATGATCTCCCACTAAAACATCAGAAAACACTTTCACCATTGGTAAGCACCAAGTCCAGTATGGCCCCTTCACGTGTGGGGTCTGTTACCAATTGCCTGAATAGTTCTCCCTGTAGAGAATCCAGGATCTCCTTACTTCTAGATGATACTGCAGGAGGAATGTGCCAATCAACATCTGGCATATTGAAATTTCCTATCAGTATCACTTCCCCTTTCCTAACAATGCTGCGCATGTCTTCAATTAACTCTCTGTCCACCTCTTCCTCTTGTGAGGGAGGTCTGTATATCACATCAATGTAAATAGATTTCTCTTTCCCTCTTTCTAGTTTAACCCACAATGCCTCCCCCCTCCCTTTTAAGCTCTGTAATTCCAAAGCTTTAATAGTAGTTTTTACATATAGTGCCACTCCTCCTCCCCTACTTCCTACCCTGTCCTTTCTGAATAAAGTATAGCCAGGTATAGTTACATCCCAATCATGGTTTTCTGTGAACCATGTTTCTGTAACTGCCACTAAATCCAAGTCAGCCACTCCCACCAAAGCTTCAACATCAGGGATCTTATTTCTCATGCTATGGGCATTTATACACACTGCTTTCCATATGTTACCCCTGTTACCCATTTCCATAAAGTTATTTAATGTATCACCTACCTGGGGGCTTTCACTTACCTGGGGGCTTTCTTCACCCATCACCAACGAATCTAGTTTAAAGCCCTCTTCAGTAGATTAGCCAGTCTACTACTGAAGACGCGTTGACCTTTCTTGGACAGATGGATGCCATCTCTGCTCTGCAACCCTTGGAACAGAATCCCATGGTCTAGGAAACCAAAACGCTCTCTATGACACCATCCATGCAGCCATGCATTCATCTCCAGGATGCGAGACTCTCTGCCTTGGCCTTTACCCTCAACAGGGAGGATTGAAGAGAACACCACCTGTGCACCTAACTGCGCCACCCTCTGTCCCAGAGCCATGAAGTCACTTTTTATACGTTCCGAGGTATACCTGGCAGTATCATTTGTTCCAACATGGATTAGCAACATTGGGTAAAAGTCAATGGGTTTGATGAGTCTCGGCAAACTCTCCGTAACATCTTGGATTTTGGCACCAGGAAGACAGCATACCTCTCTGGACATCAAGTCTGGTCAGCAGATGGACACCTCAGTACCCCTCAGAAGAGAGTCTACAACCACTGTGGTAGTCAAGACCCATAGACTAGGCCATAAGCCTGAACCTGAAAAATGACAGACCTAAGAACCAAGCCTGGATTTCAGTAGTGCTGAGACATAAAATAATGCTGTTTTGGAATGAAATGCTGCTATTGCAAAGTTTGCACAAAATGAATACAATGCCTGTATGTTAAATCGTTACTCCAGAATTGTTACTTACACATTTTAGGAGCTAGATATGACCTTGATGAAGGAAAGTAACCAGGTTTGAACCAAGCCATTGTTCAGCTAGCTGGAGAAAGCAGAGCAAAGGGCATAGATCCTGATTGGTCAAATTCAGGGAAATGTCAGACCAATAGAAAGTTTGTAGAAATTAGCATGAGACCAATAGAATGTTTTCATGTATCAAAATGTTTAAACTGTATAAAATGAACATGTTTCCGCTATAGCGGGGCTCTGTCACTTTTTAGACTGCCTTGTGCACAATAAACTGGCTTGAGCCTTGATAAAGACTCCTGGTGTAATTGGTTTGGTGGCATTCCGCCGCTACACCACCACTACCCTTCGTTTCCTTGTGGTCACTGATTCTGCAACTTTGGGGTACTTGAGCTCTGGTTCTTCCCTTTCCAGGGATGCTTTCACCTCCTCCACTTCCAGGGCTGCATATATATGGCCATTCAACTCTGTCAAACGCTTTCTCCACGTCTACCGTAACTAATAGCGCCTGCTCTCCCTTGCCCTGAAGATGCCAAGCAATGTTCATCACTTTCCTTATGTTATCACTCCCTTGCCTCCCTTTTACAAACCCAGTTTGATCTCTATGTATAATCTTAGGCAAGATCCCCTGAATCCGATTGGCCAATACCTTAGCTAAGATTTTGGCATCCAAATTTATCAATGAAATGGGCCTGTAAGAACCGCACACCCCCTTGTCTTTACCAGGATTTGGTAACACTGTGATACCTGCTTCCCCCATCGTCTGAGGAATCCCTTCACCTTCCAGTACCCTTTTAAATACCCGAGTCAATATTGGTGTAACTTGCTCCACCATCTTCTTATAGAACTGCGCTGTATACCCATCCAATCCAGGGGACTTTCCTAATTTCAAGGACTTTATGGCCTCCTTCACTTCCCCTCCTTTATTTCCTCTCCTATTCTTTCCCTATCCTCTGGATCAACCTTACTCAACCCGCACACCTGAAAATATCTCTTTATCTCCTCCTGTCCCTTTTGCAACTCACTTTGGTACAACGTTCGGTAATATTCCCTGAAAACCTGACTAATCTCTTTGGTGCGATGTACCATCCTCCCCTTATTGTCCCTAATTCCTTCTATATATGCTGCCTGCTGTTGGGCCCGCATCCTACTTGCCAGTATCCTCCCTGCTTTATTTCCCCCTTCAAAATATTTTTGTTTTAATACACTTAAACGCAATTTCTTGTCCTCTCAGCCTACTTAGCTCTGCTCTTGTTTTTATCAGTTTAACCATTACCCCATTATCCTTTGTCCTCTGATGTTGGGCCTCCAGCTGTTTTATCTGCCCTAACAAGTCCCCTTCCACTTTCTTCTTCTCCCTTTTCAGTCGCGCTGCTATACTTATTAGTTTTCCTCCGATGACTGCCTTTAATCCATCCTAAATGGTTTTCAACTGGACCTCTCCTGTCTCATTGAAGGTCAGATACTCTTTAATAGCTGCTCTCACCACCCCCACATGCTCCTCATCATCTAACAATGAGTCATTTAGTTTCCAAAACTTGATCCCCTCATTCTCTGCTCCTATATCAAAAATCACACTTATTGGGGCATGGTCTGTCCAAGTAATTTCCCCTTGTTCTACCTCCTTTACTTTTGATGACCATTCGCCACCTCCCCATATCATGTCCAATCTGCTGTATGCGCCATGCACCTGTGAATAAAATGTGTATCTATGCTCCCCTGGGTGTCTAGCCCTCCATAAATCTATCACCCCTAGTCTCTCCTGCATCCTCTTCATGCTTAGTCTATCCTTCTTCCCTCCACTACCCTGCCCTCCACTATTATCCAGCCTTGGGTTACTAATCAAATTAAAATCTCCCCCCAGTATTAACTGAGCATCACCCAATTCCTTCAATTCCTTTGTTATTTTGTCAAATGCTTCTCCATGTCCCTCATTTGGCCCGTATATGCTTACAACCCACACCTCTTCCTCCCGCACACACAACTTTACTCTCCCTCATCTCCCATCTTTCCCTCTCTTCTCACCTACTACGAATGTCTAAATGCTTCCCCCACCAAAATTCCTACCCCTCCTTTTCGAGGATTCGCCCTCTGCTCCGCTAACACCACCTTTGGATATGTTTTTGATTGTAACAAGTATTCCTGCTCCACCCGTAGATGTGTCTCCTGTATACATATGTCTGCATTCATACGCCTTGTGATAAGGAAGCTTACCATAGCTCAGGAAGGAGCTATAGGAAAGGTGAAGTGACTCTGAACAAGCAACCTGTCAGTTCTGGTAGAAATAAGAAAACAGAATTTTCCCATAAAAGACTACCAGTCCCAGAATGCACCAGGTTTCCAACAGCCATTAGAGGAGCTGAAGTGGGGAAACGTGTGTTCAATCAGGAGGGCTATGAGGTAATCCCTAAGCACTCATCTCAAAGGGCAGGGCCTGATTCAGCACAGCTGCGCTGTGTTAGGGAGGAGCACTCATCTAAGCAGAATAAAGGTAGAGTTTATTCTACAGAGAATCATCATCATCTTCATGATCAACTTGGATATCCTCATCCTCAGAATCAGCTTGGAGATCCTCATCTTGGAGATCCTCAGCTTGGACATCTTCATCTGGAGGATCATCAGAAGCAGAAGCCAGAGCGGACGGACAGAGAGGGCAAGAAACCCTTTGGAAGAAAGAAGAGAAAAGCATTTGGGAGGTCTAGAGGTGTCCAGAGCAGTACGTATACTGGGAGACATTCAAAAGGCCAGCATACACCATTGGACTGGGGAAAACCAGAGGAGTGGTGTTGCAGGGCTAGGAATCTCCAGACGGTACCTGTGAGGGAGACGGCTGCACGTGGAAGGGACCCTAAGACCCGTGCCAGAAGGTATGTGAAGAGAGATCCAGTGTCCAGGGATCTGGATTGGAAGGCTGGACATAAGAACTGGACTACATACTGGCCAGGCTATTTAGAGAGGAACTCTAACAGCAATGGAAGCTCAGGTATGAACACTGATCTATGCCCTAGCTATAACCTTGAAAGACAGCAGGGAAACAAGTATTCTCCTGAAAGTGCTCCATTGAGAAATTCCTCTGTGCCAATCCCTGATATTGAACCCATGATTGTTGAAGAAGGGGAAGGAGCGGTCTTAGATACAGGCTGTGAATATATGGATTGCTCTCTGTCTAAACTCCTTTGGTAATTTTCTGTTACAAAGTACAGCAACCATCACAAAGAAATACAAACTTGTTCTTTAATCTACTCAGAAAAGCTCCTGAGTAGGATTTTGGGCCACACAGTAGAAAGCAAGCCAGCTAAGGGGTTTCAGCTGGATAACTGCTAGCAATTGAGCCTTACCTAATTGCTTGTGAGCTCTGAGGGAATCACTTCTGAGTCTATGTGTGAAAATATAAGAAGTTAACCTGAAAAGAACAGTTTTTCCCTTCTTTGTGGGTTTTGCTTGTTGTTTGATACACTGCTAAGAAAATATTAGCTAAAGCCTACAGAAAAGACCAGTTTGTTATCAACCAGGTCTTTATTCTTTTCATTTGATTGCCTGACAAGTTCATCTGTTGTTTTCCTGATTTTGTTTTTCTAAGTTTAACACTGAAAGCAAGTATCCTGTTTTATGTGCTACCAAGCATATCTGTGTTGGGAGAAATAACCCCATAAATAAATATCTTATTGGCTTTACACTCAAGCACAACTAATTATTGTGAGCAGCTGTGTCTGGTGTGAATGGACTGCATTTCCCACAATCCCTTGCAAATCATATTGATATATGCACTTGCCAAGACTGTGAACATTCTCACCCAGGCAGCCGTCTGACAGCCTACCCTCGCGCTCTAACATCCTTCTTTTTTACCACGTTCTTAATCCTTTTACATTAATGGTAGTAACCCCTAATTGCTTAGCTTTCCCTCCACACTTATGCCCTCTTTCCTCCCTTTCTCTTCCATCCTCCTCACTCCCCCCCCCAGACTCCCCTCCTATACCCCTTCTTCTCCTCCTCTTTGTCCTCTGTTTCCTTCCTCCACCCCCTCCCCTCCACCCCCTCCCTTCCCCTCCCACTCTCAGTCCCCCCCACCCCAATCCCTCCCTCCTTGTCCAGTAGTTAGAGTAATGCGTCTCCTGCTCCCCCCACCTGCCCCTCCTCCTTCTTTAACTTTTCCCCTATTACCTTCCATCCCCCTCCCTCCACCCACATATCTCCATATTCAAAAACAGCATGTAAACAACTTTTAACATTTCCACCATTCCAATTGTATACTTTGCAAATACTTCTGTTGCTATACATTGTACTCTACACAACTATTTTATCGCTAGTTCACCATCTTTGCCTTCTCTTCCTCTCCCCGCATGTCCATCTGTAAACACGCCACCACCTTAGCTGTTCATCTCTTAGCTCTTTCTTTGCCTCGTCCCTTATTCAGTTCTCGCTGTTCTTCAGCAATTTGACGCTTTTCCACCTCATTCCCTGTTTTGTCCATATCATTTCTGCTATTAGTTTTCTCAGACCTCATCCCCGCTTCTTGTAGCGCTGCTTTCGCCTCTTCTAACGTTTGTACTCTCCAAGTTTTCCCTTTTAATGTGAAGGACAGCCCAAAAGGATGCAACCACCTGTATTTGATATCTCCATTTCTCAATGTCTGTGTAACAGGTTGCATGGCTCTCCTTCTCTGCAATGTTCCAATGGACAGGTCCTCGTATATAGTTACTGGGTATCCTTGCCAATTTAAGGCCCCGAAGCTCCTTATTTCTGTTGCAATCCTTTCCTTCATTTTGTATCCAGTAAAACATATAATGATATCTCTAGGTCTATTCACTCTCGCCGCTCCCAGTGCTCTATCCAGTGCAGTCTCCTCGGGGCCCACATCCTCCCCCCTTTCTGAGTATTTCTGAACATACTGAAGCTGCCACTTTCGCGCTGTCTTGAAATTCCTTCTCCTCCGGCACTCCTCGGATCTTCAAGTTATTCCTACGAGACCTATTTTCCAAGTCCTCCAATTTATATTGCATCTCCTTTTGCCATTGTTGTACTTCCTGAACCCCCTGTTGTTGCTCCTCTTGTTGCTGCTCTAGACTTTGCAGCTGATTCTCATGGTTTCCCGCTGTGTGTGTCAGTTACGCTATGTCTTCTTTCAAATTTCCTATAAGCTCTGTTTTGACTGCTTGCACCTCTTTCTTTATTTCAGTGAACCACTCCTTTAGCTCTGCTCTGGAAATATCCTTAAAAGTTTCCTTTCCTTGTTCTAAAGTACTTCTATTTGTAGACCCCTCAGCTGCCTCCATTTGTTCAGCATTCTTGTTTTTATTCTCCAAGGCATTATGTTCACAGGCGCCCCCCCCTCTGAAAAGCATATTCTCTCAAGTCCATAGTTTTTCTTCTCGTAGCCATGATACACTTCTTGACTCGCTCTCCGTCTTCCCCTTCAGCCACTGCACACCAAAGACAGTTTTGACTTTAGTTCAGTTCCCTTTATACCCACAAACCCCCAGATTTCTTCAAGATTATCCTTGTTGTTCCTCCCTGCCTTCATTGTTTCGATTTTCACCACTATCTTTTTTGTTGTTCTTCTTCCCTTTCCGCCATCATATTTATTGTGCTGCCCACTTTGCTGCTTTTCCCCATCAATGCTCTCCCCACTACTTTCACTGGAGTGCTTCAAGAGCCTTTCAGTCTTCTTTTCCTTCCCCCCCCCCCCCCGCTCTTCTATTCCCCTCCTTCACTCCTGCATTTATCTTTTCTTGCCTTTGCTGTTCTCTTCACCATCTTTTTTGGCACTTCCATGCCACATACCGGCTCACTCAGCCATCTTGTCTGCCACGTGGTTGCCGATCGCCATTTTCTCTGCTTTTCCCTTTGGTGTCCTTTTTCCTTTTCTCTTTGTGTGCTCCCATTCTCCTTGTCCTCCTCTGTAGCACGCTCTCTCTCTCCTGCTCTGCACCCCGCTGGTCTGCTGCTTACTCCTCTGCCTCTCCTGACGCTGTCAGTCTGCTTTTCAGGCTTTCTCTTTGTCGCCGATCGCATGGCTCTCTCCCTTGCTGCTCCTGGAGCTTGCCGTCAATGCCGCCCGCTAATCCTTCGCTCCACTCTCAGTCTAGCAACTTCGATCCGGCTTTTCGCCTCCCGTCTGCTAACGGGGTTCTCCTCCACTGTTTTCATTTGTAATTTTCACTCCACGAGGGTTTTTTTCTTATTTTTATGGCAGGGTTAGCCTGAAGCGGTGCCCTCACACCGCCATTGGTCTCGGTGACGTCACTTCCTCTCCCGAGCCCTAACCTTTTAAGCCTTTACTCATAGGGGTATCTTTGCATCCGCTTTATCATTTTGGTAGCTCTTCTCTGTATCCTTTCTAATGCCACTATATCCAAGATAAGTACCCCAGCATCAGCTCAAGGCATTTGTTATGTTGACTAACTGATACTGCAATGGGGAGAAAGGGACCTCCACGTACAGGTTGGATCTGAGAGCCCACCATTGTAAAGTGAGTTATAACTGAGGTAGTGGATATATTACTAAGGATAGGGGTTGTAAGCACTGAAGCCATTAGAATTTCAGATCCCATTGCAGTCTTCTTATTTTCAATTGGACTAAAGGAATACCAAGAACAAAATGTACCCTACCACTCAAAGGCACACTCTTGTACTGACTTTGGGTGCCGATTGAATGGCACGCACATGGGAGATCAGTTTGAATCCTATCTTCTGGAAGAAAAGCTCTGGATTGAAAAATGTCCAAAACTCCTATAAAGGAAATTAATTTGGCAGGACAGCAAATTTCTGAAAGTTGATGAGAAATCCCAGAGACTGAAGAAAAGTAATTGTTTTCTGTAGGAACGCCAAAAGTTGAGCTTGAGTTTGAGCTACTTGCAACCAACTGTCCAGGTAAGGGAAAACCAGATGCCTTGGCTTGTGGAAGTGCACTGCCATCACTACAATACATGTCAAAAATACTCTTGGTGCTAATGAGGACTTTATATTGGCAAGGCTGGATGAATCTGAAATATCTCTTATATCAGGTGAATGCTGGGATATGAATGTATGCATCCTTGAGGTCTACAGCATACATCAATCCTCCTTTCTTGAGCAGAGGAAGAATGGAGGGTATCATAATTGTTCTAGTTTAGTTTATTCAGCATTTGCTATACCACCTTTCGTCCTAACTAGGATGTAGTAAAGCAGTTTACACAATATCAAAAGTTCAATTTAGAAAGTAAAGGGTAAATTAGGAGAGAAATGCAAGAAAGTTACAAATCATTGTACAAGAGGGAAATGCATAATAGCATGGGGTGAGCAGAAGAAAAGTTGGCAATGTCCCAGCTCCCCTGCTATCTTTCAGGCTCCTTGAGGAGAAAACAATTTAAGGGGTATGTTTACTAAAGCGGGCTAACGGTTAACCGGGGCTATCTGCCACTAGATCCCATATTATTCAATGGGACCTAGTTGCAGATAGCCCGGGTTAACCGTTAGCCCGGTTTAGTAAACATACCCCTAAATCCCTGAGACCTAAGATTGGGCACAAGCCTCCAGTCTCTTGGAATCAGAAAATATCTGGAGTAAAGCCTGCAATTCATCTCCTCTAGGGGAATAGATTCTATTGCCCTGGCCTGCAGAAGATGACATACTTTTTTTTTTTCCAAAAGACTCAAATGGTGGGAAGGTGATTGGGTCCATGATAATGGGCGATCCAGTGGATAGTTGAAAAATCTGAGATGGTAGTCACAACAAATTGTTGAAAGGACCTATGAGTCTTTGGTGATCTTCTTCCAGGCTGAAAGGAAGAATTGAACTTGTCCTTCCATAGAAGTGCAGGATGTGTATTTTGTAGCGAGAGAAGAGCTTGATGATAGTCAAAAAGAAGGTTATTGCTTTTGTTAAGCCCTCTCGCTCTCTGATGCTGTTTGGCAGATATAGGTCTTTCAGGTTGTTGAAGCTTTTTCTATTAATACCATTGTCTAAGATAATAATAACCACACTTTTACTGATTAAAAGAAGTCTGTCTAGATGGTGAAGTGGCTATTGAGGGTTGGATGGCTGAGAGATTCTGTAGCATAGTACAATGATATTTGATCATGTCAACTGTTCCTTACACCTTTTTTCCAAATAATCACCTGTACAAGCAGCAACCACCAACTTAGAGTGGACATCTTCATGGATTTCAGATGCCCGTAACCATGGCAAGCATTGAGCTACAATAGCAGAAGCAGATACTTAGGCAGATCTAATGAGATAGGCATTAATCTGTCTCCACTAAAGCGTAGTTACTCATCTGTAAAAGGTGTTCTCCAGGGACAGCAGGAATCAGTCCTCACATACAGGCGATATCAGCATCGACGGAGCCCTCGTGGAAGCATCTCCCCAGCTTTCAAAGAAAGCCTTTGGAAGATGTCACCACACATGCGTGGTCCTCTTCCCACCCAAGGGTGCCATCTTGCTCAGTTAGATGACATAGCTAGAGCAGACAAAGAAGATGGCAAAATACAGCAACTCCACAGAGAGGAGGGAGGATTGTGAGGACTGATTCCTGCTGTCCATGGAGAACACCTGTTACAGGTGAGTAACTATGCTTTCTCCAGCAACAAGCAGGAAGTCAGTCCTCAAATATGGGACTCCCTAGCTACAGGCTACCAGGAACCTGTAGAAAAGCACAGCCAAGCCATGAGCAGCCGCAAGCTAGTCTGAGGAGAGACTCTAAGGACCCCAGAGCCCAGGGAGAACCATCAATCCAGTAGCCTGAACACAGAAAGGTCGGAGGGTAGGAGTTGCCTAGACCCTGAAGAGAGTACAGAGTATGGCCTGGCCGAAGGCGCTGTCCCACTGGGACTCCCTCTCCAGACAGTAGTGAGCTGCAAAGGTGTGAAATGAAGACAAGGTGGTGGCCCAGCAGATGTCAGCTATAGGAACAGAGTGAAGCTATAGGAACACAGTGCAAGTTTGCAACCGCGGTCACCATAGCCGTGACGTTTTGTACCATGACCCGGCACTCTAATGAGAGCCCAGTCTGATCGTGGGCGAAGGAGATGCAGTCTGCCACCTAGATGGACAGGGTCCACTTGGTAATAGCCTCTCCCAGGCCACTGGGGTCATAGGAAACAAAAAGCTGTGAGGCTTTGCAGTGGCCCTGGGTATGGGCGGATAGAGGGACAGGGCCCTCTTACAATCCAGTGCATGGAGAACGGTCGCTGCCTTATCGGCGTGGGGCCATGAGAAGAAGGTGGGGAGCACCACCTCCTGGTTGAGGTGGAAAGCGGACACCACTTTCAGAAGGAATTTTGGGTGGGTGCGGAACACGACCCTCTTCTTCTAGAACCTGGTGTAGAGTGGCTCAGCCATCAAAGCCTGAAACTCACTGACTCTGCGTGCAGAGGTGAGCACCACCAGGAAGATGACCTTCCATGAGAGGTATCGCATATGGCAGGTCACCAGATGCTCAAATGGCAGCTTGGTGAGCCGCATCAAGACCACATAGAGGTCCCATTCCACCGGGGGTGGGCGGATGGGAGGCTTAGAGAGCAGGAGGCCCCACATGAACCTAGTAATGAGGGGTTGAGCAGAGAGGGGTTTACCCTCAATAGAATGGTGATGTGCCAAGAGCGCATTCAGGTGCACCCTGACGGAGTTGGACTTCAGTCCAGCTTGCAAGAGATGAAGCAAGTACTATAGCACCATGTGCACATGGCAAGAGAAAGGGTCAATCCGCTGTTCTGCGCACCACACTGAGAATCTGTGCCACTTGAAGGTGTAGGCCCATCTCGTGGAGTTCTTACAAGAGGCCAGGAGGATCTCCTCCACCTCCCTTGGGAGGTTGAAGGGGGCCAGGGCTACTTGTTCAGCAGTCATGCTGTCAATGTCAGGGACCCCAGGTTGGGCTGGAGAAGAGAGCCCTCCTCCTGAGTAAGTAGCCCCGGGGCATTCTACAGAGGGACCAAGGGCTCCATCGAGAGGCAAAGCAGCACAAGAGAACCAAGGCTGCCTGGGCCACCACGAAGCCACCAGGATCAGAGAAGCCTTGTCCCACAGGATCTTGAAGAGGGTATGGGTGATTGGTGGCATGGAAGGGAAGGCATACAGAAGGCCCTCTGACCATAAGACGAGGAAGGCATCCGCCACTACCCGGAACGGGTGCGGCTGGCGACAGCAGAAGCAGGGCAGCTGAGGATTGGTCGGGCTGGCAAAGAGGTCCAGACTCGGGGTACCCCAGAGTCGGAAGAGCTGCTATGCCATCCTGGGGTCTAGTCACCGTTCGTGCGGCTGAAGGAGCCTGCTCAGCCTGTCCGCTAGGGCACTGTCCTGGCCTGGGAGGTACGCTGCTCTGAAGAGCATTCCTTGGCAGATCGCGTACGAGCAGAGGGCTACTGCCTCCTGGCAGAGGTGATAAGACCCTTTATTTATTTAACATTTCTTATATACTGCCTTTCATGATATCAAGGCGGTTTACATTGAACAAACTGAAATTACATTGAACAGGGCATTATAACTTGGAGATAACTATTTTACAGGGAACATGGGCAAATGCCCCCTTGTTCAGGTAAAACATTGCGACCTGGTTGTTTGCTTTGACCAGCACCGACTGGTGCTGCAGGCGGTGGTGAAAGGCCCTGATTGCCAGAAAAATGGCCATGAGCTCCAGCTGATTGATCTGCTACTGGCTCTCCGTTAGGTACCTGTTGCCCTGCGTGCAGAGTTTCTTGCAATGAGCACTCCAATCCAGTAAGGAGGCATCCGTGGTAAGGACCCTCTGGGGATTTTGGGGCTGAAAAGGCATGCTCTCCTGCAGGTACTGTGTGGCCTACCACCAGTCGAGTGACTCCGCCAGCTTGCAGGTCACTAAAACTCTGTCCTGGAGCAGCCTGTGGCTTGTGTCCACTGGAAGCGGAGGCACCACTGGGCCGCCCGCATTTGAAGGCAGGCATTAGGGAACAACATGGACTGTGGACATCATGTGGCCCAGGAGGCAGAGCATGGACCACGCCAACACTGTGCCACGAGACAACCTGCCCTGTCCAAGGGGAGAAAGGCCTTGGCCTGAAGAGTGTCCAGTTGAGGCCTGTGATAAGGAAGCTTATCATAGCTCAGGTAGGAGCTATAAAAAAGATGATGTGACTCTGAACAAGCAACCTGTCAGTTCTGGTAGAAGCAAGAAAACAGAGTTTTCACATAAAAGACTACCAGTCCCAGAATGCACCAGGTTTCCAGCAGCCATGAGAGGGGCTGAAGTGAGAAAATGTGTGTGCAATCAAGAGAGCTATGAGGTAATCCCTAAGCACTCATCTCAAAGGGCAGGGCCTGATTCAACACAGCTGCGCTGTGTTAGGGAGCAGCACACATTAGGACAGAATAAGAATAGAGCTTATTCTTCAGATAACAGTTACTACAAGCTCCAGCCCAGTTTCAGGGAGAGTTGGAAGAACAGCTTCAGCAAAAGCCACGCAGATAGAGAGAGAAGGAAGCTCTCTGGAAGGAAGAGAAGAAAGGCCATTGGAAGGTCTGGGAGATTCCAAGGCAGTACTCATACTGGGAGGTATTCCAAAAGCCAGCAGAGTCCATTGGACTGGATTCAGCCAGAGGAATGGAGTGGCAGAGATAGGAATCACCAGTGGCTACCTGGAAGAGAGAAGACTGCATGTGGAAGGGACTTTCAGACCAAGGCCAGAAGGTATGTGAGAGAAGATCCAGTGTCCAGGGATCAAGATTGGAAGGCTGGACATCAGAATTGGATTACATATTGGCCAGGCTATACAGAGAGAAATAATGATAGCAGGAGAGGCTCAGGTATGAACACTGATCCAGACCCTATCTAATAGAGAATGGCAGCAAGGGAATAAGCATTCTCATGATAGTGCCTTAATGAAAGACTCGTCTGTGCCAATGTATGATAGTGACCATATGCTGATTGATACAGCAGATGAAAATACAGTTTACATGGACTGTTCTCTATCTAAATGCTATTGCTAGCTTTCTATGAGCAAACACATCAGCCATCACAAAGAAACCTAACTTTGTTCTTTATTTCCACTGCAAACAGCTCTTAAAGCAGGATTTGGGTTCACACAGTAGCAGCCAGCCAGCTAAAGACTTTCAGCTGGTCCATTGATAGTAATTAGGGCTGCACCTGATTGTGTGGGTGAGCAAGGGAGAATCACTGCTGAGATCGGCGTGGAAAATAAGCAGAAGTTAACCTAACCAGCAAAGTTTATTCTTTACTTTGTGCCTTTGTAGTTGGTAATTATTTGCTAAGAAAACATTAGCTAATTGCCTGACAAGCTGAAGGTTGTTTTCTGGTTTACTTTGTGACTTTTTGTTATCCATTT
Source organism: Ichthyophis bannanicus (assembly GCA_033557465.1). Classification (NCBI taxonomy): domain Eukaryota; kingdom Metazoa; phylum Chordata; class Amphibia; order Gymnophiona; family Ichthyophiidae; genus Ichthyophis; species Ichthyophis bannanicus. The sequence continues at coordinate 212,489,345 of CM066040.1, forward strand.
AAACACTGCAAGCAAGTAACCTCATTTATAGTGCTATCAAGCATACATGTGCTGGGTGAATTAAACCCCATCAATAAAAGAAGTATTTTATTGATCTTACCACTTGGTTTCACAACTCAAATTATTGTCATCAGCTGTGTTTGGGAGTGAATGAACTACAATACCCACAATACCTTGCAAGAATCATATGAATATATGCATCGTCAAGATTGTGTAAGTTCTCACCCTAGGCAGCCGTCTGACAGGCCCTATGAACTTCAGGCCCCGTGTCAGAGTGAGGTGGGAACTTGGGATGGTTTATCACGAACCCCAGGTACTGATGGTGTGGGACATGGCCTGTTGCAACTTGGTGGCTGTGTCTTCCTTTATGAGCCAGTCGTCCAGACACAGGAAGATGAAGGCTCCTTGGAGATGGAGGTAAGCGGTCACCACTGCTAGGCATTTGGTGAAGACTCTTGGTGTGAATGTTAGACCGAAGGGTAGTACTCTATACTGGTAGTGGTTGCCCCTGACCATGAATCTTAAGTACTGCCTGTGGCTGCAATTAATGAGGATGTGGGTATAAGCATTCTTTAGGTCCAAGGAGCATAGCCAATCTCCCTGCTGAAGATATGGTAGCAACGTTCCAAGGGAGAGCATCTTAAACGTCTCCTGTACCAGGAACTTGTTCAGGTTTTGCAAGTCTAGGCCCCCCTGTTCTTTTTTGGGAGCAGAACATATCGAGAGTAGAACCCTTTGCCCTGAGTTGATGGGGTATTGGCTCCACAACGCTGTCTGTGAGGAGGCTTGCAAGTTCCTGTGGTAGCAGGGCCTGGTACAGGGGAGTCCAAGAGGGCTCTCCTGGGAAGAAAGGGGGAGGCGTCTGGCCCAGGTGAAGGAGATAGCCTTCTGCGACTACTTGAAGTGCCCAGGAGTCAGTGGTGATAGCATTCCCAGCTGGGCAGGAGCTGGGGTCTGGAGCTTGGAGCCCTTAGACCTGCGAAGGCCTTGGCCCACTCCCTTGCTCTGGTGACCCTGCTGTGGGGTCTGAGGAGCCTGATAGGAGGGTAGCCCCGGTAAGGTTGGCCCTTTCTCTGAAATGGAGGCCTCTTCCCTGGTGGTTTCTTCTTAGGAAGGTTGGAGGTCTTCCTGGAGAGGCGAGTCCTTGTAAGGTACTTGGTCTTGATCTCCATTGCCTTCTCCTCCATTGGCTTGCCGAATAAGTTTTCATTGAGGCAGGGGATGTCGAGGAGCTTCTCTTGAACCCACTGCTCAAGGTCAGATGCCAATACCTGCGGTAGCTACCCTCGCATTTGACTAGATGCTGTCGTAGGCAGCTCGAGGCATGTACTTTGAGCACTCCCTGACACACTTTGTGAGGGCTTGGAACAGCCGGAGGTGATTCCCTCCGAGGCCCACTGAGAAATCTGCGAGTTCCTTTGCCAAGTCCCGGTGATATACAGCTGGCAGGCTTGGATTTGGCAGGCCAACATTGAGCCATGGTAGCATTTGTGGCCAAGGGCATCGAGGGCACTGGACTCCCTGCCCAGAGGCACGGAGGAGTGTGTCTTCTGGCTCTTCTGCCAGTGCATATTCGACTGCACCACCATGGAGGTGTGTGGAAGTTGCAAATTTCGGAAGCTGGGGCCTCACTGGACTCAGTACATGGTGTCCAGGCATCGGCTGACTATGGGTGCCAATGCTGGTGTCTCCCATATGCGAAGGAGGAGCCACCAGAGGATGGCGGGGACAGGAACCATCAGGGCCTCCTTGGGTGGGGCCTTGTTTTGGAGGATTTTAAGTTCCCCCGTGCAAGGTTCTTCCTCTGACTCTGTGTTGAAGGACAAAACCTTTGACATATCCCGAACAAACTCGAGGAACGATGTGTCCTCGGATGGGAACCGACACCGTGATTTCAGGAGAGAAAGAGCCAATGGGAGGTCATGGTGCTTCCGCATCTCTGGGGGTGCCTTATCCTCAGACTCCTAGTCGAAGTATTCAGTGGAGGACTCGGCAGCCGACCAGGCCTGGGGTGCAAGACCCGGACAAGGGCCCAGTGGCTCACAACAGCTACGTGGCCGGAGCCATGAGTGCTCACCGGAGAGGATCTCGCTTCTAAGGAGAGGGACAGAGACCCTCGCCAAGTATTGACTCTAGGCTTCGGGCTCATGAGAATCGGTTCGGCAACCAGGGGAGTCCTTGATAACAAGATCCCTGTGTTCCTGCTGCGCTTCCAGCACCATCATCCTGGTTTCGCACTCAGGAGATGCAGCCTTCGACATGGACACTGGGGTCATCGGGTCCGGCATTGGTGAGGAGAGGGAGTCCTCGATGAAACAGGCCTTGGGGGTCCGGAACCGGTCACCAGGAGTCTCTGCATCTGTTCGGGGAACCTTTGCTGGCTGTTCCTACTCCTGCTCTGACTCCTCGGGCTGTCGGACCTGGTGCGGGACTTGCCCGGCATGTCTGAGTCCCAGGATTAGGGCCTCGAGGATTATTTCTTCTTTTTGTGTTCCTGCTCTGAAGAAATCTTGTCAGAGTATCCGCGGTCCTGGTTGGGCACCGTGGGGGCATATCGCAACTCTAAGGACCCGTGCGGGGCCTTGGAGTATGAAGCTATTGGGGTAGAGTCTGACCTGTGGAAGACTTTGTCCTGCTTCTGCTGATGCTGAATGGCCTTCGCAGACATCTTTTTACAGAGGGCGCAGACCTCTGGGTCATGGTCGGCCCATAGACATCGGAGGCAGCAATCATGTGTATCGGTGAGTGACATGCTTTTTGTGCACCAATTACACTTTTTGAACCCACTGGCCATTGGGGGAAAAAGTACCCCGGCGAGGTCAAAGACCCTTGAAGTGGCCAGCGGATGGAAAAAGGCGTGAATCACACAGAGGAAAAAAAAACTAGAAATGGTTCCGAGATGCGATGCCAGGGCAAGCGAGCTCGGAGGTGGGAAAGGGACTGGTCACGACCGAAAAAATAAAAAGTTTTTTTTCACATGAATTAATCAACTTTTTCTGGGAAAAAAAGACAGACGGCTGTTGGGCTCCACGGAAAAAAGGAGACTAAGCAATATGGCACGCTTGGGCGGGAAGGGGGCCACACATGCATGGTGGCATTTCCCAAAGGCTTTCTTTGAAAGCTGGGGAGATGCTTCCGCGAGGGCTCCATCAGCACCAGCGCCAACGTCACCCATATGTGAGGACTGACTTCCTGCTTGTTCCTGGAGAATATAGCAGCTAACTGGAATTGGTCTGGTTTAGCAAGAGCAGGAAAAGAAATCTTGCACTTTCTAGAAAACTGATAGGCAGCAATATGAGCAGAAAGCATAATTTCCTGAAAGACGTTTTTTTTCCAATATGAGCTAACATTTGGTGTTCTTTGCATAGAGGAGTGTTGGAGAAATATTTGCATTTCTTTGCTTTCCTCATCACTACTTCCAAAACTACAGATGAGTGCAAGAGCTAGACTTTGTTATAGTCCTAAGTTGAATACTGAGTGGAGTCTGCCACATATGTTGTTGAGGTTTGTTAAGCAAACTGTACACTGGAACTATCATAGTTGCTTTTGGGACCTCAATGTGTTTAATGGGCTAAAAACATTAGGGAGGAGAGCCTAATAGTTAAAGCAGTGGGCTGACAATAAGGGAAAAAAGGTTTGAATCCCACTGCTGTTCCTTGTGATCTTAGGCAAGTTACTTAACCTCACATACAGTACAAACTTAGATTGTAGGCACTTCTGAGAAAGGCGTGAGCTAAATCCAAACCAGATCTTAGCTCTGATTCCTCTTGCAATGGAAAAGGAATTTCTTTCAACTTCTTGGACAAACTGGGTAAGCTTGAAAGGAGATTCATTCCATAAAACAGGAGAAGGTATCCCCATACAGCCTCCAGCTCCATTATCTGGAGAAGGTGGAAGAGTATCAAGAGGATCCAGGAGATTTGCCACAGTAGAAAAGGAGAGAGTCTTGAGAAGACAGAAGAATCAAGCATGCCTGAATCTGAAATGGACAATAAGCACATGATAGGGTCAATCCAATTGTCTCTCTGCACTTATAAGGTCAGGTGAATGACAGGATTGCAATGAATGGTGTGGTGTGGTGAAGACACATCAACCATATTTTTGAAATATCCTTTCATAAATCTCTTAAACATTTTCTGTGTATTAGAGTGAGAATGTTCTTGGAGGGGGGGTCAAAGAGTCAGTAGTAAATTAAAATCACCCTAATCTGTAATGAACACTTGTGTAGCAGGGGCACGCTGTTGCACAGAGGCAGGAAGATTCGCACTGAGTTTGTTAGTGTCCAGGGCAGATGTGGAAACATTGTGTAACTGCTGCTGCACTGAAGAAGATTCTAAGTGATGTCTTTTAAGAGCAAATCCTTTTGCATTGGCTTGCTTAAGCTTCATCAGCACCTTTGTTAACATTGCTGAAAACAGCTTCTCATCAGACTTTTGCTGAAACAGCTGCATTGAGAGCCTGGAAATCGCAGGGGGAAGCCACCTGACTTGTCTGTGGAGTGGCAGTCCCCTTGGGCAACTGGACAATCACGAAGGGGAGCACACCTGCCCGCAAACAAGTAAGGGTCCAAAGAAAGCAGGCAGAGCAAAAACACCTCTTAAAATCCAAAGCAGCTTTTATTAACCCCTGCTTTGGATTTTAAGAGGTGTTTCAGCTCTGCCTGCTTTCTTTGGACCATTGGGCAACTGGACAATAGAGTGACTGGGGCTGATGCAGAAAGCCGGCGCTGAGGTCACACGCTATTAGCTATGTACACCTCCATGCAGCGCACGACTTCAGAGCCGGCATGCAGAAAGGGATGAATATGCAAATTTGCCACTTATAAAACTGTGGTGCAAATGTCAGTGTTAAACTGGGAGAGCAAGCCAAACATATGCACACAGAAATAGGTGCAAGTTTGGCATGCTCTCCTATAAAAACAGGGTCATCTGAAGGGAAGTTTGACACTTCACCTCAGATGATACAGGCATTGGGGAAAATCCCCAATGCCATCAAAATACTATCGGGGGACTGGTGCCCCTGACACTGAACCCCCAACAGATACCAAATCCCTGGTGCTCCAGCAGTTCTAATCACCCCATCCACCCAATTAAAAATAAAATCCTGGTAGCTCAGCAGCCACAAACCCCCAAACCCCCTCCCGGTACTTTTAAGATGGAGCTGGAGTGTTTCCCATGCCCTCCCACCCCTGCACCGCCATCTTGAAAAATGGTGGTGTCTGGCCCCGGGCAGTACATCCTGGGATGCATCGGGCAGGGTCAGACAGCCATATAAGGCATTTTCTACCTTCAGCGCCGGCTTTCTGCATTGGCCCCAATGGCTCTAAATGTCCAGTTGCCCAAGCGGACTGCCTTTAAGATAGAGCCGGGAGCGTTGCTCACCTGCTCCCGCCCCTGCGCCACCATCTTGAAAAAGGGCAGTGCCTGGCTCCACGTGGTGCAACCAGGGATGCACTGGGCAGGGTTAGACTGCAATATAAGGCATTTTCTACCTTATATGGCAGTCTGACCCCACCCAGTACATCCCAGGATGCACTGCATGGGGCCAGGTGCTGCCATTTTTCAAGATGGGCAATGCTCTCACTCCATGATAAAGATACAGGGAAGAGGATGGGGGTTCGAGGCAGATGGGCCACCAGGAATTTGTTTTTAGTGAATGGGTGGGAAAATTGGGGTTGCTGGGCTAAAAGTATTTTTTTTAGTGGGTGGGTGGGGGGTGGATCGGGGCTGCTGGGCCACAGAGATTTGGTTTCTGTGGGGGGTTGATGTCGGGGGCACCAGCTCACTGACAGTATTTTGATAGCATCAGGGGCTTTCCCCGATGCCTGGATCATCTGATAGGAAGTTTGACACTTCATCTCAGATAATCCAGGCATTGGGGAAAGCCCCCAATGCCATGACATTACTGCTGGGGGCATGCGCAAGACTTTAAACCACCTTAGACCAGGCATAGAGATATTGGCGCTTCGATTGGTAATGTAATTGTCTATGTGTTTCTCTGCATCGGGAGCAGACAATATTAGCCTGCTATTTTAATATTGCAACTCATTTAAATATGCTTGGCATTACTGTGTGCACCTGCTTTTGCTTTGCTGTTTACACTGTGTCAATCTCTTTTCTGCATTTGGCGTGTCGGAACTTGTGTGTATAAGTTGTGTTATCTGTGCGCAAAAAGCACATTAGTCTTTCTGCATCGGCTCGATTGTGCCTTGAGGTCAGTGGTTCCTTCATGGAAGATTCTCGATTTGTCGGCACAAGGGTCAACATTTTCTTCACAGAGGACAATATCTTCAGGGGTTTTCCATGGAGTAATTTCTTGGCTTTAAAGTGTTCTTGAAGATGATTCAGATGATCACTTCTTGCTCATGGAGACATATGGGAACAATGATCAAAGTCTTTTGGTCATGGTCAGGATCCAAGCAGATGAGGCACTTAGACTGTGTGTCAAAATTCTGACTCTTCCTTCCATATTTTGGACAGGGTCTGAAATCTGCTTTAGGGGTCATTGAAAAATTTTCAAGTAGAAATGAGGAAAGACAATGTCAATTAGGAAGATAAAACCAAAACAGAACACACACAAAACTGAGGAGCTGAGGAAGACAGCTGCATACAAGAAGGGCCACACCTGCTCAGATCTTTACACTAAAATTCTGAGCTGTGGGAGAGCAGTTCTATCCCAGTGCCATCAGATGATGTCACCTACTTGTATGCCTGACTCAATCCTGCTTGTTGACAGAAAATAACAAGTCCGTGAACATGTTACATGGACTAATGAATTAACAGGTCAAGTAGAGAAGATCCTACTCTCCTGCCAGGAATAATCCTACATGCTTATTGTCTTTTATAAAGACCATTCTAGGGTCAATATTCACAAACAATTTGTCAGGTAACTTTATGAGTTACCTAGACAAATCACTGGTTTTTAAATTTTAGCTTCACAGACTGCTTAACCTTTAGTTGGACAACCTGATGATTGACCAAAAGTTAAGCATTTAAAATTGAGAGGGATTGGAGGTACTCTGGAGGTGGGGCTCAAAGTTAACTGGATGGTGGCAATACTCAACAGCTATCTGGTTATCTTTGTGAAATTATCTCAGTTGCAGATATAGCAGGCCTAAAATATCTAGATAAAGTTATCTAGACATTTTTAACCTATGATATATATTGCTCTACACTCAACTCGACGCAGACAATCCAAACTACTCCCAGCTAGAAGAATGCATAAAAGAGATGCAAACAAGGCTCCAACGAAACATGGCCATAAACCATAAAAAAACCGAAGTCATGTACATCTCAAGAAAACCAGAATTCAAACCACCAGCTACAATCTCCCTATGTGAAAATACTTATCACACAAAGAATGAAATAAAATACCTCGGAGTAACACTTGATAGCGAACTAAGGATGGCAAAACACCTCCACTTAGTAAACAGGGCCATTTTTCACAAGCTCAGGGTTATACAACCACTAAGGAACATCACTGAAGCTACCGATTTTAGGACAGTAGCACAAGCCCTCATCATACCTCATTTCGATTACTGTAATGCAATTCTACAGGGCCTTCCAAAAAAAACCCTAAGCATACTCCAGTTGGCACAGAACGTCGCAGCCAGAATCATCACTAAAACAGGTGTGGCAGAGCACATCACACCAGTGCTAGTTGAACTACACTGGCTCCCCATCATAGCTCGTATAAAATACAAAACCCTAGTGACCACATTTAAAATCATCCACAACCTGGCACCAACTTTCCTCACTAACCTAATCAACTTGCAACCTGCTAACAGAAATAGGAGAACCACCACCATAAACAACCTGCAGGTACCAATAAGTATAAGATCAGTTAAAATAGCCACAAGCAACAGGGCATACTCCTACACTGCCCCCTCACTTTGGAACCAACTCCCGCCTGAGTTGCGATCAATCAACGACCTTATGGTCTTCAGAAAAAAACTGAAGACATACTTATTTCAACAAGCCTACAACGTGTCCTGAACATCAATACACTCTAACATCAGCTGCATCACCAAAATGTAGTCAATTGTAAAATGTACTTATGCTCCAAAATGAAACAAGTGTAAAATTGTACATATGTAAATCTCCCTCTCTCCCCCCCCCTAACTGTGTGTTGTGCTTATCACATGAATCAAACTGTATACATTATTGAAAATGACTGGCTTTTGTTCTGATAACCATCATATAACTTTGTAAATCACGCTGAAATTTCTTGCAATTTGTCATTGATCCGACACTCCTTGTTTACTTAATCAAACCGCTCCTGATCGCTGGAAGTAGCGGTATACAAATATATGCTAAATAAATAAATAAAAGATATTCAACCGTGCTGAAATAATTGCATTCTCCGTGAACAAGCAGGAAGTAAATCCTCATGTATAGCCTATAGCCAGTATCCCCCTCTTAGCAAAGATCTTTGAGAAAGAGGCACAGCGCCAAATCCAAGACCACATTGACTCCGCAGCCCCTCTAGACCATTCTCAACACGGCTTCAGAGAATTCCATGGCGTTGAGACACTGCTTACCACTCTCTTCAATGATGTTCTCAATACCATAGACAACATCCGACAAGGCGTTGTGCTAATCTTCTTGGATATAGCAGCAGCGTTTGACTTGGTAAATCACGAGATTCTCCTCGGTCGACTGAAAGAAAAAGGCATCTGCAACTCAGCACTTGAATGGTGTAAATCATACCTCGATACCAGAATGCAATACGTTAAATCTGCAACAGGAGAATCAAAACTCTTCCATCAAAGACAAGGCGTTCCGCAAGGGTCCTCACTCTCATCCCTCATGTTCAACATCTATATGCAGCCTATCTGCGATATCATCAGGTCTTTCAATGTGAAATGTATGATATACGCCGACGATATCCTACTCTACATGCCATTTTCCACAATGCAAATGGATTTATTGCCTATAACAAACTGCTTCGACGCAGTCTCACAATGGCTCCTGTCACAGAACCTCCGCATTCAGCATAAGAAAACTGAGGTTCTCTTTATCACAAGAGACCCCAACTTCACTCCACCACCACATATAAGTGTCAAGGGAGCTGACCTAGGCACCAAGGAAACAATAAAATACCTCGGAGTCACACTAGACCATAGGCTCGATATGAAATCACACATAAACAATATCGTGAAATCTGTGTACTTCAAAATACGCACGCTCAGACACCTACGTCCCCTACTAGACCACGAAGACTTCAGAACCATCTACCAAGCTCTGATACTACCGCATTTCGACTTCGCCAACTCCATTCTACAAGGACTCCCACAATCCACCGTAAGCGCCTTACAGCTTGCCATGAACACCGCTGCCAGGGTTCTTCTAGGAGCGCCCAAAAATGAACACATCAAACCTATCCTCAAACAGCTCCATTGGCTCCCTATACACGGAAGACTTACATTCAAAACCCTTATTCTCACTTTTAAGGCCATAAATGGTTTATCGTCCACATCACTTTCTAAACTCATCCAAACCGTCCCATCAAACAGAAATAGGAGACAGGCAGCATTAAACTCACTAACAACCCCAAAGGCTATAACAACGTGCAGCCTATCAACGTCAAACAGAGCTTTCATGTTTAGCGCACCAAAATGCTGGAATTCTCTCACACCTGATCTCCGCGCCATAACCGACCTAACCCAGTTCAGAAAGGCCCTTAAACTGCACCTTTTCATCAAATACTACCCCACATGAAGCGTAACATAATAGCCCCACCCTAATACAATCCACATGAAGCGTAACATAATAGCCCCTCCCTAATACAATCCACAGTCTCTCTCCTTATTCCAAGCATTCCTGCTAATTTTATGTAAATAGTTTGAGCATGTTATCTAGTTAATAGATTATATACTCCATGTAAATAGTTCTCCCATGTTATCCAAGTTGATACTCCTGTTATATGTAATACCAAACAGCCTGTTGTTCTGGTTTCTTTATGTTATCTGTAAACCGCGCTGATGTCAAAGAGTGCGGTATATAAGAAGTTGAAATAAATAAATAAATAGGTGATGTCCTCAGATGGAGCCCACACAGGAACGTGCCCGAGCTTCTATTGGAAGCTTCTGGGAGGCTCCACCATGCCTCCCTTCCCACCTGCTGCTGTGGCACCATCTTGATTTAGTCTCTCTTTTTCCACGGAGTCCATCGGATGCGTTCCGGTCATCCTCCATTTCAAAATCGATTTCTCTCCCCTGCGCTGGTCCTGCACATCTGAGTTTCAGCATGCCATTGCATTTCTTTTCATTTCTTTCCTTTACGTTTCGTTAGTTTCTTTCCTCCATTTTTTCGTAGCTCTTTTTAGGTGCCGGTGCCATGGCCAGGCCTTGCTTTTTCAGCCACCTGATTTTGCTGCAGGGACCGGTCACCGGCTATACCGAATATGGTGCTTCCAGTGCCCAGAATGTTCAAGGCAGAGGTCGTACAAAGCAGCATGAATTGTCAATCAAAGATGTCTGGGACTGCTTCGGACGTGGGTGGAACATTGATATAAAGGAGACTCCAGCCTGCTTGGAACCAAGCACCAGTGCCCTAGTGCATTGATCATCGATTGATCTACATCCAGAGAGGAGAGGGATTGGACACTGTGGGCATCAATGTCATAGAATCATCAGACAGAGCACAGATTCTGGTGCATCGACAGAGGAACCCATCGGGGCATAGAATTGGAAGTGCTGAGAGTCCGCAGAACCACCACTTGACAAGGGCCTGACAGAAGGCTCATCTTCTCGATCATTGAGAGGGTACAGACAGATGGCTGAGAGCCGTAATTCAGCTGCCGATATCCCTGTGCAGATACTGGGTACATAGGTCAGAGTAGCTGGAGCACCACTGCCTTCCAAACTGGCAGACATGGAGAGGGGCCTTAGGAACGCTCTCAAGGACCGCATCACAGTCCTCTTAGCCCGCAGCATGCTGGGGCCTCAGTATCAACCAGCTGACCTTTGATCGAACCCTGATGCTTTTGAAATTGGAGGCTTTCAACGTGCTCTCAAGGAGCGTACCATGGGGTTCTTGCCAGTGCAGCATGCAGAGGCTTTGACGTTGGCTGCTCCAACATCAACCAGCCCATCTTCAGGATGCACAGCATGCCTGCAAGGGATGCATCGACATCAAGGCATCGACAGGCCCAACACTGGTACCAGTCCAGCCGATATCCCCAGAATCTGAGGCACCTGCACAACAAGCAGAGTATCGGTGTACCCTCGCTCTCAATGGAGCTCTCGATTCCCTTGATGTTCAGGCAGAGTTCCAGTCGAAGATCACACTTCGTCTGGGAGATAAATTCCACAGCTGGGTAACCGGATAGGTCTCACTGGAGGACAATCCTCCGGGACCTCCACTGGACCTTCTCCACCTCATGAACATTGAAGGTCTCCTCCCAAAGACATGACCTGTAGACGAAGAATGAACCCAGGGCAGAGGAGCTGGAAATCTTACAGTACTCAGACACCTATGGAGGCAGTGACCATGTCTGTCCATTGCATCCTGCAGAAAGTGCAGATGAGAATGAGGAAAGGCTCTCACAGTGTCTCCAGCAAGTAGAAGACTTAACTCAAAATACAATGTCCAAAACGTTCCTGGTTTCAAAAAAAAAAAAACCCTCAGCTTCCACCCCACTCTTTGGTGTTCATGTCTGCCTTGAAGTTAAGTGTACCAAGACTCATTCTTCGACACCTCTGGGAAAGGAGGCTTGGACCTTGGACTCTTGGGAAAGAATGTTTTCAGGGTCAGATGCTTGCAGCTCAAGTGGCCCCATACCAGCTTTTACATGAGCATGCTCCTAAAGGACATTATGCGAGACCTAGCTAACCTTTTCCTAGATCCTTCCTCCTGAGAAGTTGGAGCAATTTTGCACCCTAGTGGATCAAGGCACAGACTGCTCAAAGTTCCTGGTTCGGATGACTTATGACGCCTTTGAGACGGCATCGAGAACTGCTGCAGTATGTATTGAAGCCCAAAGACTCACCTGGCTCTAGTCCTCTGACTTGGAACAGTCGGTTCAGAATAAACTGGCAGATGTACCGTGCAGTGGTGAGAACTTGTTCGATGAACAGGTGTAGAAGACTGTCATTACAGAAAAGAAGCCTATCACTCTTACCGGACTCTCAAGATGCCCCAAACCTCCCAAGCAGAAACAGGTTCCTTGCCAGCAATAGAGCAGAGTGAAGCCCCAGAAGGCCCAACCAGCCCTGCAGCCAAAGACCGGATCTGGATTTTGACTGGTTCCTCCAGAGCATAGCCAATCTACCAGGGGCCACAGTGAGAAAACCCTCCAGTGGGGGAAGGCACATTCTCTTTTCTAGAGATTATCCCCTGATAACCTTGGACTAGTGAGTGCTATAGATAATCCAGAGTGGATTACCTCTTCAGGCTACCTCTAAATTGTCCCCCGAGGGCGTATCACCTTGACCTTGTGTCTGAACTCCTCCTAGCCAATCTAGCCATGGAGCTCATACCACAGGAATTAGGGTGGGGGTTTTATACTCCTGATACTTTCTCATCCACAAGACAACGGGGGGATTCTGTCCCATTGAGGACCTAAGGGACCTAGACACCTACTTGATAAGAGAAATCGTCCAGATCATTTCTATGGGCACCTTGCTCCCATACCTTCAAAAAGGGGATGGACTACATTCTCTGGATCTAAAAGATGCATATACCCACATACCGATTCATCCCGCTCACAGATGTATCTCAGATTCATCCTGGGAGAACAACAAGTTCAGTACAGAGTGCTGCCTGTCGGCCTAGCCTCGGTATCCCGAGCCTTCAAAAAATGTCTCAAACTTGAGACCCCTGGCTTAGTGGAACTGTCACTGGAGACCATATCTGTGTGAAAAGAAAGACTTGTACTATAGATATAGTCAAGTCAGTCTCATTGGGCTTGCTGCACCATCCAAGAAGGCAGCCAGGAGAGGATTTGTCATTGTGTAGTATGACTAATATGCTGCCTTGATATCAGTAATGTGCAAGGGTTGTTTTAGGTGCACTATGGTGCCTAGTAAACATCTATCAATGCCGGTGGGGATCGCATGAGCGGTGCAAAACACAACCTGCGGGATAAATAACCATCACCAGTCTGAAGCTAAATTTTAAAATATTTTAACTGGTGGATGACTTCTCTGATGAAGAGCGCAAGAACATTCAAAGAATACTCAAAGGAATGTGACTCGGAGAGTGTCATTCTATCTCCCTTCGGCGGGGACCGCTAAATTCAAGAGCCAGCGTAAACATAAATACTAACATTCTAAAAGCAGGATGCAGTTTTGGTATGTTGATAATGTCCAAGCCATGGCTGCATCAGTGGCCTAGTTTACACTCGGTCTCCATGGAAGAAATCTCCAGGGCTGCAACTTGACCTTCTGTCCACACATTCATATCTCACTACTACCTGGAAGGGGTTTCCTGATGTGACACTAACTTTGGTCAATCTGTACTCCGACACCTGTTGGGTTTAGAATCCAACTCCGTCCGCCCTGTTCCCTTCTGTCCAGGCTACCAAAAAAAAAAGAGAGACTAAAGAAAACAAAGCGATGAGGTGCGAATTACCAACTCTGTACATAGTTGTTTTGATTTTTCATATTCCGCAGTTAATGTTGCCCCTGTTGGGCTCCTCGGCAGCCTCCTCAGTTTTCGGTAGCCTGTACTTTGGGAGTTCCATATGTGATGATTTGACCTCATGCTTGTCCATGGAGAAAAGATAGTTACTCACCTGTAGCAGGTGTTCACCATGGACAACAGAAATAAGTCCTCACAACCCTCCCACCTCCCTGAGTTGTCTTCTGTTACAGCTAAGTTATACGACTGAATCAAGTGCCTTGGCTCCCCCCGCAAGGCCACTGCTCGACCAGATACAGAATGGGTGGACCCTGGACTGATTTAGCAGGATTCCAGGAAAGGAAGTTAATGGTAAGTGAAAATATCTCCTTCCAAATCGTCCTGCTAGACCAATCCAGACAAGAGGGAAATACCCAAGCTAACTGCCCTCTGGGTGGGAAGACACAGCCGTCGAGACAACCTTGGCTCCAAACTGTGCCTCTCCTCATGCCTGAAGATCGAGCCAATAGTGACATACAAAGGTGGACAGGGAGGACCACGTGGCCGCCCTACAGATGTCTAGGGGATCGATCTGAAAGCACTCCGCCCACGATGCCACCAGAGTCCATGTGGAGTGCACTCAGAGACCCGAGGGGACAGGCTTTCCCCAGAGAATATATGCTGATTCAATGGCCTGCCACAACCACCGAGAGATGGGGGGTTTGGAAGCCACATGGCCCTTACGAGGGCCAACAAACAGAACAAAGAGGTGATCAGACCTACGAAAGGGATTTGTCACCTTCAGATACCTGCAGAGGATCCTGCTGAGATCCAGTGCTCTGAGCCCCTTGTTTGGGCCTGTACATTGAGCCTTAGAGAAGGCCGGTAGAAAAATTGGCTGATTCAGATGAAAAGACGTAAGCACCTTTGGGAAAAAGGAAGGAACCACTCGTAGGGATACACCCTCCAACGAGGAGAGATAGGGATCCCAGCATGAAAGAGCTTGCAACTCCGAGACCCTCTGAGCCGAGTTATTGCCACGAGGAATGCTGTCTTGAGAGTCAGATCTTTCAAGGAGACCCGTTTGAGCGGCTCAAAGGGCTCTCCCATCAAGGCCTTCAGGACAAGGGAGAGATCCTAGGGAGGCACCAGCAGCCGGACCCGCGGACGTACCACCTTGGCCTCCTTGAGAAATCAGGCCACATCAGCATGGGAAGCGATGGAGCGACCCCCCACCGGACCGCAAAAGCAAGTCAACACTGCCACATGAACCCAAAGAAACCCAAGAGCCAGGCCTTTGTCCAGGCCCTCCTGAAAGAAGGTGAGGATCTGCGGGATTTGCATTCGCCATGGAGAGATTTCCCCCCTAAGAGGTCGCAGCAGTGAGTTTCACCTTCAAAATGTATGTTGCGGCTTAGACCGCATGGCTGGGAGCACCAGTAGCTGGGAACTGCAAAACGGAGTTTCCCCCTAAAATGTCCACTGCAGCTGTGACCACGTGGCTGAGAGCAGCAAAAAATAAGATGGCCGCCACAATGAGAGCTGCCACCGACGGGAGTGCCAGAAAGGAAAAAACCTAAGGTCCCGTGCTCAGAAAAAATACTACTGCCGAAGAGCACATGCTGCCACGAGCAAAGCTGTCCCCATGAGCAAAGCTGTCTCAAGAGCCGGCTTGTTCTGCTGCGAGGGAGATCAACATGCGGCAAAGGGGGAGGGGTTTGCAAAGACTCGCTGCGCTGGATCTCCAAGGCAGTAACAGAGCAGGGGAGCCAGGGCAAACGTCGAGACAGGCTGCAAAATAATCGAAGACCCTGGAGAAGGCTGCTGCCAAGATCTGAGGGCTCCCCCTGCTACCGGCACCACAGATCCTCGTGACCTGAAGCTGGCTTCCCCCTCTCTGCAGGGAGCTCACATGGTCCTCCTGACCAGGAGCTCAACCCAAACAAAGCATTCAACTGCGGCTGGGAAATCCAGAGGGGCACTCATGTGCGTACTGGATGCATCCAGCAAAGCCAACAAAAAAGAAGTAGTAAACCCCTGAAGTTAAAAGGGAGAGACACCATCTGCTGGAGACAGACAGCTATATGTCTACCAGGGCTCAGCCAATCAGGATTCTGGTGGGGGGGTTTTCTCTGTCTCCAACATCTGCTGGTAGGGGAGCTAATCCCACTTGCCTGGACTGGTCTAGCAGGATGATTTGGAAACAAAGGATAAATCCAAAAAGCGGATAAACTAAGAAGTAATTAGACCTTACCTGCTAATTAGTGTTCCTGAAGGAACTCCAGTCCAGTCCCTTGTCTTCTGGGTTGTGCAACCCTTCCAGCAGCTTGGAGGCTGCTGAGCCCATCATCGCTTTGATGATGCTGGGGTATAAATACCACTGGCACCACGCACAGGCACCACGCACAGGCACCAGTAATCTATTGAAAAAGCAGACTGGTCAGATGGCAATTAAGCAACCATAACTTCATAAATGGATAACCAATCAAACAAAACCCCTTTTTTTTTTTTTTTTTAACTCCCGCGGAGGGAGCTGGGAGTGAGGAGAGGGAGGAGGAGGAGGAAGGAGGAGGCGGCAGAGAGGAGGAGGCTTACCTGACCACGCGCTAGCCCTCCCTCCTAGCAACTCCACAGGCTCCCGTCCTATCTGGACACGATGCCAATAGAGCCTTCGTACAGGCTCTTTGATCTCTTCTTCGCTTCCTGTCTTCGGTCCGGCGTTCTCCCTTCCTAAAGGAATTCTGCCCATGAAGAAACAAGGGTGGGATCAGGGACTGGACTGGAGTTCCTTCAGGAACACTAATTAGCAGGTAAGGTCTAATTACTTCTTCCTTATCGTCTCTCCAGTCCAGTCCCTTGTCTTCTGGGATGTAACAGAGCAGTTCAAGCCTGGGAGGGATCCGTCATCCCGGACCGAAACACGGACTCTCCAAAAGTAGCATCCGCAGCTGACTGAACGTCCAGTCTGTAGTGCTTGACAAAGGTATGCAGCGACGACCAAGTCGCCGCTCTGCAAATGTCCTACGGAGGGACCAAGCTATGCTCTGCCCAAGACGTTGCCTGGGCCCTAGTTGAATGCACCCTAAGGCCCACAGGGACCTGTTTCCCCTTGAGGATATAGGCAGAAGCAATAGCCTCCCTGACCCACCTAGAGATGGAAGACTTGGCTGCAGCTTCCCCTTTGTGAGGTCCCCCGAACTGGATGAATAACCGTTCGGACTTTCTAAAGAAAGCCGTTTGAGACAGATAACGCCTCAGCGTTCTACGCACGTCCAGGCTCCGTAGTTTCCCTTCACCCCCATTCTTTCCTTCCCCGGAAAAGGATGGGAGAGATACAACCTGGTTCACGTGAAAAGGCGAAATGACCTTAGGCAAAAAGAAGGGAACTGTCCACAAGACCACCCTGTCCTTAAAGAAGGAAAGAAAGGGGGGCCGAGCCGACAGAGCTTGCAGCTCGGAGACACACCTAGCCGAACAGATAGCCACCAGAAAAACAGTTTTCAGGGTTAAATCCTTTAGGGAGGCCTTTCCCCCTGGTTCGAAAGGTTCCCCGGTTAACGCATTCAACACGAGATTAAGGTCCCATGGAGGAATTACTGACCTCTGTTGGGGCCATAGCCGCCTAACAGCTCGCAGGAACCTGCCAATGTCTGCGTGGTCTCATAAGGCTTTCCCCTGGACCTTACCCCGGTAGCACGAGATGGCTGCTAGCTGTACCCGAAGGGAACTCGCCGCTAGACCCTTCTTGAATCCAGCTTGCAAAAAAACTCCAGGATTTCCGGGACGGAAGTCGAAAAGGGTTTCTTTCGTTGCTCCTCGCACCACGTTTCAAATACCCGCCAAACCCTCACGTAGGAAAGGCAGGTTGATCGCTTCCATGCGCTCAACAAGGTCAAAATCACCGATCCCAAATAACCTCGCTTCCTGAGCCGAGCCCTTTCAATAGCCAGGCCGTAAGCGAGAATCGATCCACGTGGGGCATCTGTACCAGCCCCTGCCGTAACAGATCGTTTCTGCAGGGTAACTGCCACGGTCAATCGACCGTTAGCCTCACCAAATCTGCGTACCATGGGCGCCGTGGCCAGTCCAAAGCTATGAGAGCTACCAATCCTTGGTGGGCTTCCAATCTCTGAATGACTCTCCCTATGAGGGCCCAGGGCGGAAAAACATATAGGAGACCTTCCGAAGGCCACTTCTGGACCAGAGCATCCAGGCCTTCCGACAATCCTTTCTTTCCTGCGACTGAAAAATCGACTTGCCTTGGCCGGTTGCCAACGAGCCATGAGGTCCATGACCGGATGGCCCCAGCGGGCTACCACTTGGTCGAATACCTCCTGAGCCAGCTCCCACTCTCCTTGGTCTATCTTGCATCTGCTCAGGTAATCGACTGTGACATTGTCTATTCCGGCCACGTGCTGTGCTGAGAGCGCTGACAAATGGGCTTCTGCCCACTGTAACAGGCTGTCTGCCTCTTCCTCTAAGGCTGGGCTGCTTGTTCCTCCCTGGCGGTTGATGTAGGCCACTGTCGTAACGTTGTCGGAGAGAACCTGAGCAGCTTTCTGTTGAACTAATGGCTCGAGTGCTCTGAGAGCCAAGATCACTGCCCGCAACTCTAGTCTGTTGATGGACCACTGCATCTCCCTCCGAGTCCAACAACCCTGAGCGAACTGGCCCTCGCAATGCGCCCCCAGCCGGTTAGACTTGCATCCGTCGTCAGCTGTACCCACCGCGGAGGTTCGAGGGGCATTCCACGTTCTAGGTTCTTTGGGCAGCACCACCACTGAAGAGCCTTCCTGGTCTGCAGGGGGGGCAGGGCAGCCGTTTGGACAAAGGATGATATTGATGGGACCAGCGCCGTAACAATGCCCGTTGAAGCGGTCGCATATGCACTCTGGCCCACGGTACCACCTCTATCGTTGCTGCCATGGTTCCCAGCACTTGGAGGTAATGCCAGGCCGAAGGGTTCCGTCTGGTCAGAAATTGTGACAAGAGGATTCTCAGGCAGACTGACCTCTGTTTTGGAAGAAACACCTTTCCCCTGTCGGTGTCGAACCTTGCACCTAGGTACTCTATCTCCTGCGTGGGTATTAATCTGCTCTTTGACCGATTGATGACCCACCCCAGTTCCTCCAGGAATGCTATTACTCTGGCTGTTGACTTGCGACTTTCTGCTTCTGTTTTCGCCCGAATCAGCCAGTCATCCAGGTAGGGATGTACTAGAATTCCTTCCTTTCGCAGAGCTGCTGCAACCACCACCATAACCTTGGTGAACCTACGAGGAGCTGTTGCTAGCCCGAAGGGTAGGGCCTGGAACTGAAAGTGTCCTCTTGGGACCGCGAATCTCAAATTGCTGGTGAGCACTCCGGACAGGAATATGCAAATACACCTCTGTCAGATCTAAGGAAGTAAGGAACTCCCCCCGCCGAACGGCCACAATCACCGACTTCAGAGTTTCCATAAGGAAGTGGGGTACTCTGAGACAGCGACTGATCTGCTACAGGTCCAGGATTGGACAAAAGGTTCCTTCTTTCTTCGGTACCATGAAATAAATGGAGTATCGACTGGAGCCGCATTGGTCTTCGGGAACGGGAACCACCGCCCCGAGCGCTATAAGCCTGGAAAGAGTGTCTTCTATCGCTGCTTTCTTTGCTGGCGATCCGCAGGGGGACTGAACAAAGGCTGGCCTCACCTGTTTCGCAAATTTGAGAGCATAGCCCTCTCGGATCACTTCCAAATCCCATTGATCGGATGTGACTCGGGTCCAGGCGGAAAGAAAAAGCCTTAACCGACCCCACACCGGCTGGAATTCCTCCCGGACACCCAATGCCTCATTGCGGTTTTCTGGAACCCGCAGAGGAGGAAGAGGCCCCAAAACCTCTACCGGCTCCGCGAAACCCCCTGAAACCTTGTCCTCTAGAGGGAAAGCGGCCCCTAGAGAAGGAGTTCAACCTGGACTGTCGAAATCTGCGGAAATCCCTTGGATGACTCCTTGCAGGAGCTGGCAAGCGGCCTTGCTTAGGTCTGTCCTCCGGAAGCCTACCTCCCTTAGACTCGCCTAGATCCTTCACTAGCTTCTTCAAATCTTCCCCAAATAGTAGCTTCCCCTTGAAGGGGAGCCGGCTGAGACGCGCTTTAGAGGAGGCATCCGCCGCCCAATTGCACAACCACAAATATCGCCGAGCTGCCACCACCGAGGCCATATTCTTTGCTAGGCTCCTGATGAGGTCATACTGACTGTCCGCCAAGAAGGCCGCTCCGAATTCCATCCTCGCCGCATCCTCCTGCGTGCTACCTGCCAGGCCATCAGCAAGCTGAAGTTGTTGGGCCCATCTCAGATAGTGCCCTTGCCTTGCAGGCTTCGGTGTCAGGAGCCTGGGTGTCAAGAGCCTAACATCAAAAGCTTGCTTTAGCAAAGTGTCTAACTTCCTATCCTGGGCATCCTTCAGGGCCGCACTGCCCTCAACTGGGATAGTAGTCTTTTTCGTGACTGCAGAAACCGCCGCATCCATTCTAGGAGACTTCAGCAGTTCTTTGTCTGGCTCCAGTAATGGGTACAGGCATGCCATAGAGCGTACCCCTCTGAGGCTGGATTCCGGTTGATCCCATTCCTCCTGGATCATCTGTCGCACCACCCTGTACACTGGAAACACCTTTTGCGAGCTCCTAACGGCTTGGATCAAAGGATCCTTCAAGGGATCCTCATCTGCCGTCTTGTCCGAAGCTATATTGAGCACCTTCAGCGACTCAGTAATCAATGCAGGGAGTTCTTCCCGGCGAAATACCCGCACTATTCGGGCATGTTCCTCTTCCGGAATTTCTCCCTCTTCGAGCTCAACTTCCTCTTCTCCTACCTCCTTGTCCGAGGCCTCTTCTCCCCAGGGGTCCAGTACAGGAGGCGCAGGCCGTTCCTCGCTCATCAACCTGGTGCACTTAAGGAGGAGCCCCTGAGTCTTGTATCTCGGCCCTCGCCCTTTTAGGAGGTGCGTTTGCCTGAGCCACCCCCGATCCTCCTGCCCCCTGCTGGCGCATGCAATATGCCTTGTGAAGCAGGAGGACAAACTCCGGAGAGAAGTGATCCCAGGCCCTATCCTCACCAGAGGAAGGGGGGGGAGGGACAGAGAAGATCCGGGTAAATCCATAGAAGGAAGAGGAGAGGAGGGGCGTTCCCCCCCCTTCCTCCAGAGGGTCTGCTGTCCCCTGGGAATCCTGGGCCTTAGCCAAGTGGATCTCTTGTTCAATGGAGACAGCTTCTGCAGTGCAACCCCTGCAGAACCCTGGTTCCAATGCTGTGCCCCGCCTAGTGCCGCAGGCTGGACAACGTGGCTTGCCGGGCAAGCTTGGGCAAATTTAGTTCAAGCAGGTGATACAATTAAAAGAAATAAAATCAAAATTTAAATCAAAAAATTTAAATCAAAACTTAAAATTCAGCAAAGGAAAATTTTAAACTTAAATTTAAAATTCATTGGTAAAATCAACCAAAAATTAAACCAAAAATTAAAAAAACAGGTAAATACTTGCTGTTCGCCTGCTCCTCTCCCCCTCCGTTCACCGGTGCAAGGAAACCAGGCGTCTTCAGCTGGTTTCCCACGTGTGTGTAGGCCGCGGCCAACTGGAATCGGCCTGAGATCAAAAAAGGCCTTACCAGAGCCACGGACCGCCGTGCGATGCACTCAGACCCCTCTTCCGCTGTAACTGGGTCTTACGAACCGATCACGGCTCCTGGTGCTGCCTCCAGCGCTCAGCCACCCCGCGGACTTCGGCACGAGGCAGGAGACCATCTGGAGGGTCACGGCGCTGCCTCAAGCACTCAGCCCTTCTGCGCGAGGCGGCAGGCAGCCGGAACAAAAAACTTGAGTTGTTCGGTCTTGCGCGCGAGGGAAGAAGCCTTCTTTTCCCCCGCGGTCTCTGGAAGTTCTCCTCCGCTCCGTGAACGTAAGTTGAATGAGAGAGGAGAAAGGACGGGGGGGGGGGGGAGGAGGAGTGAGTTCAATTTTTTTTAAAGGTGCAGGGCCCCCAAAAGAAAGAAATAAACACAAAGTAGGTTTAAAAGGAAAACAAAGCAGATAAAAGGTAAATTAAAAGTAATTTTAAAATTAATGGCAAAGGTAGACTCTCCAGTAAGCCCTTGGCTTACTGGGACGCTCCAGCTGCTTGGAGGCTGAAATTACTGGTGCCTGTGGGTGGTGCCAGTGGTATTTATACCTCAGCATCATCAAAGCGATGATGGGCTCAGCCTCCAAGCTGCTGGAAGGGTTGCACAACCCAGAAGACAAGGGACTGGACTAGAGAGACGATAAGGAAACAGGCAAATCAGGCATACTTAATGGGGTTACCATCCTGCCAAAAATTCACCCTACTCATAGGGCTAATTTGAGGGTATTCTATGGGGACAGGTTGAATATCTGCAACTTTGGAAGAAATAAAGGCAGACGGCTGGTGTGGGTCCAAAAACAGGTAACTTGTCACAGCCAACTTGACTAGGCACTTTCAGGGAAAACATATGAAAAAGGAGCCCACCCAACTGAAGTACCCCCAATTTAAGCAATAAAAAGTGCTTCCGTCTCTTCTGTGTGGCCCTGGATACATCAAGGAAGATCCTGATAAGAGAATCCATAAACATCTTATAAGAAGAACGAAAAAACATTTTTAACAACCAATCACGATCTAGGTCTAACGCCAAGGTAACCAACAAAGTGGTGGTCAACCCGAGTTCAGACCCAGATCATTTCAAAAAACCTGTTAAATCCAGGCTATCACAGTTCAGGACAGAAGACTGGTTCTGACCCTGACCCTCAACCAGTTTAGTTCTAGAAAATCAGATGCAATGAATCTATGGGAATTTTCAACAGTAGTCAAAATTTTCTTTAAAAGTTCCAAAGGTGAAATAGAAGGAACTTTAGGAAAATTCAATATCGTTAAATCCTACTTCTGGAAGAATTTTCCAGGGCTTCCATATTTTGATGTAAAACATCAGAATCCTTCATAACAGCTACAACAGAGTCCTGGACTTGATCTAAATGCATCTCCATAGAAGAAATCTTCACAGGAAGGGAACTCCATAAGTGTTTGTGTGCCTCAACTTTCTGCCCAAATTGAGCAAGCTGGCCTCAGATTGACTGAAGTTGCACCGACAATGACTGCTCCAATTTAAACAAAGCTTCCCATGAAGTTTCAAGTGAAAAAACTTGAGGTCTCACCAACACAGTCTGGGATTCAAAACCAGGATCCTGCAAACCCGATGTCACAGACCGTAGCTCAGAGTGAAGCAAGGATAAAATCGATCCAGGCTGCAGCAATGCCAACCATTCCACCTTTGCCCTCACCTCTCTAGACATGCCAGGAGCATTCGCCCCACCACTGGGCTTCAGGAAGGAGTCCATCGGCCCAGTGACCTTTGACTGCTCCATCAGCAGCTTAGCCTTCCTTTTGCATGACGAATAAGGCATAAGGAAACTCGAAAAAGGTAGTTTAATTAGAGCATAAGGGAGATGCTTCAACGAGTGGCATTCAGAGGGAGGAGTGGCCTAGTGGTTGGGGCAAGGTACTACAGGCCGGAAGGTCGGTGGTTCAAATCCCACTAGAGGACAGCAATCTTGGGCCGGAAGGACTGGGGTTTCTAGTCCCGCAGGTGCTCCTTGTGGTCTTGGGCAAGCCACTTAACCCTCCATTGCCCATGTTCCCTGTAAGTATTAGTGTATGTGTCTCATATCCCCTCGTGTTAAATGTATCCCCAACCGCTTTGACCCGGTGAAAAGCGGGATATAAATGCAGCTAAATAAATAAATAAAAATCTTCCCCAGAAGTTTATGTTTTAACCATTTTCCCGCCATACAGGTCTTCCAACCCTTCTTGAAAGCCCACTGCTGTTTATGACTAATCACTGCTCTGGGCAGGTTACCCCAGTGCCTTGGAAGCACAAAACAGACATATTACTGCAATTTAGGGTTGAACTGCCATGCTATGCAAGTTACCCCAGTGCTTCATTATTCATTTATTTCTTTATTAGTATTTATTAATTGCTTTTATGAAGAGATTTATCCAAGGCAGTGTACAACAGACAACTTAAAATAGCAAAATAACCACCATGGCAGTACAATAGACAATTAGAACAATGAGATTAAGTTGGAGGTAGGTGATAATGGATACCAATATATTACAATGTCAGTAATATACATCTTAAAACAGCATAATAGAACATTCAAATAACAGAAATATGATATAGTGTCAGCAGAATACAAATGATATACCTTAACAGGCATCCCAGTAGAATATTATAATAAATTAGATAGGATATTCACAATGTCAGCAAAGTACAAATTATGCACCATAAAAGGCGATACGGTAGAACATTCATATGACATTAATAGGATACTCACAATGTTGGCATCATATAATGAAACATCCCAATAGGCAGAAGAGAGGACAGGTGCAGCCAGGACATTTAGGTAACAAACGTTTGGTTTGGTTTGGTAACAAACGTCTCGGTAAAGGTGAAAGACAGCAGCTGGTTTGCGAACACGAAAGACCGGCATAGTGCAAATAATAAACCCCTTGAGAAAACCTTGGAGTGAAACGCACCAGCGCAAAGGTTGGCGTTGGGGAAATACGGCTCACTCAGATAAGTACCACTCTTTTCAAGAAATATTGTCAAGTTGGAAAAAACTCTAGTGGTGATATTATCTGTTTGGAGCCTTGCACTATTAAATTTACTATCAGCAACAAATATGGGTCATTGATGCAAATGTGAGCTTTCGGTATGAAGTTTCTTTAAAACCCGATAAATTAGCTCCGTGTTAGTCTGAGACCCAGTTGCTAACAAAGAAAATATACCTCTTATGGTGAGAATGTGGAGCGTGTAGTTTGATTGTTACTGTAGAGGACATTTAGAAAGACAAGATGAGAAAAGACACAGGCATAGGAACAAACAAAAATAGGTAAACAGATTATTCATCTGTATAGCACAGTTACTTACCTGTAACAGGTGATCTCTGGGAACAGCAGGAATAAGTCTTCACATATGGGTATCGTCAGTAACGACGAGTCTGCGCGGAAACGCTCCCCAGCGTCCAATAAGAAAGCTTTTGGGAGCATCCCACAGCGCCTGCGCGCTGCCTTCCCGCCTTTCCCAACCGCCTCTCTCCAGTTCGAGTTTTAAAGCTGAGACAAAGAGAGAGAGAGGAAAGGAAAGATAGATAGAGAGATACAACTCCTAGGGGAGGTGGGTGGGTTGTGAAGACTTATTCCTGCTGTTCCCAGAGATCACCTGTTACAGGTAAGTAACTGTGCTATCTCCAGGAACAAGCAGGAACGAGTCTTCGCATATGGGGACTCCCTAGCTGCAGATGCCAGGGGAAGACCCCATGTTATGTGTCCTTGAAAAGGACTCTACCTCCCCCCATGGATCTCTGGCATCTAACCAGGGTAGGTGGGTAGGAGTTGATTAGGAATGGAACAGGTGTTTGAGAACAACCTGACCAAACGAGGCATCCCGGCGGGAGTCCTTGTCCAAACAGTAATGGGCTGTGAAGGTATGAACCGAGGCCCAGGTGGCCGCTCGACAGATTTGGTCGATGGACACAGAGTTTAGATGAGCCATTGAGGCTGCCATGGCTCTCACATTGTAAGCTGTGACATGGCCCTCCAGAGAAAGGTTCCTACTCTGGTAGGCGAAAGAAATACACTGAGCAATCCAGTTGGACAGTGTTCTCTTAGAGACTGGAAGACCTAAATGAGAAGGATCAAAAGCAACAAAGAGTTGAGAAGACTTTCTATGTTGCTGTGTTCTATGTAAGTAAAAAGCAAGAGCTCTCTTACAATCCAAGGTATGAAGATTCCTCTCTGCACTTGATGCATGAGGTCCTGGAAAAAAGACAGGTAAATATACCTCTTGGTTTAGATGAAAAGGCGAGACCACTTTGGGTATAAAAGTGTGGATTGGTCCTGAGGACTACCTTATCATGATGGAACCATGTATAAGGTGGATTAGCCACCAAAGCTTGCAATTCACTGATGTGGCGTGCTGAGGTGACTGCAATG
Source organism: Ichthyophis bannanicus (assembly GCA_033557465.1). NCBI lineage: Eukaryota > Metazoa > Chordata > Amphibia > Gymnophiona > Ichthyophiidae > Ichthyophis > Ichthyophis bannanicus. The sequence continues at coordinate 212,514,943 of CM066040.1, forward strand.
AGAAAGATAACCTTCCAAGAAAGAAATTTCAAGAGGTGGTGGCTAAAGGTTCAAAGGGTGGCTTCATAAGCTGGCCAAGAACCAAATTTAAGTCCCATGCCACTGGAGGTGGTCTAATGGGAGGTTTAGTTAGAAGAAGGCCTCTCATGAATCTTGTTATAAGAGGATGAGAGGAAATAGGCTGTCCATTGAGAGGCTTGAGGGACGCTGCAATAGCACTCAAATGGACTCTTACTGAATTCGTTTTAAGATCTGCATGGGATAAATGCAGGAGATACTCTAGTAAAGAATTCAAAGGTATTGCAAGAGGGTTAAGACCCTTCTCTGAACACCAAATGGTAAATCTTTTCCATTTGAAAGCATAGGAACATCTAGTAGAAGGCTTTCTAGAGGCATGAATAATATCTCTGACCTGCTGAGAGAGATGAAAACCTTGAAGGTCTAGGCCTTCAGCAACCAAGCCCTGAGATGAAGAGACTGGGGGTTTGGGTGCCACAATGTTCCCTCCTCCTGGGATAGAAGGTCTGGTGCAGAGCCCAAGTCCAGGGAAGGAGCTTGAGAGAGATGCAGAAGTAGAGGATACCACACTTGGCGTGGCAAATGTGGTGCTATGAGGATCATGGTTCCTCGGATCTCTCTGAAGCTTGAATAGTGTTTTGAGGATTAGGGGAATGGGTGGAAAGGCATAAAGGAAGTCTTGACCCCAGTGAAGGAGGAAGGCATCCTTGGCCTGAACTCCCTGACACGGAATTCTGGAACAGAACCGGGGAAGTTTGGCATTCCACGGACTTGCAAAGAGGTCTATGTCCGGGGTTCCCCAAATTTGAAAAATCCTGGCTACCTGGTCCATGTGGAGGGACCACTCGTGTGGAAGCAGAACTCGACTGAGTCTGTCTGCCCAAGAGTTTTGAACGCCTGGAAGATATACTGCCAGAAGATGAATGTGATGCTCTCTGGCGAAGGCCCACAGTCGCAAAGCTTCGTTGCAAAGCGACAGAGAGCCAGTCCCGCCCTGCTTGTTTACATAGAACATGGCTACTTGGTTGTCCGTATGGATGAGGACTGTCCTGTAGCTGAGCAGGGAATGGAACACTCAGAGCTAAGAATATTGCTCTGAGTTCCAAGAGACTGATATGCAGAGAAGTCTCCTGTGGAGACCAGATGCCCTGGGTGGAGAGATCCTGCAGATGAGCTCCCCAACCCATTGGAGAAGCATCTGTTGTAAGAGTTGCTTGGGGTAGTGACTGCTGAAAAGGGAACCCCAGCAACAGATTTGGAGAGGACTTCCACCACTGGAGAGACCAAAAAAGGCGACTGGAGTTTGCTATTTTATCTGACAGGCAACCTGATGCCTGAGTCCATTGGGTGGACAAAGTCCATTGAGCTGCCCTCATGTGAAGACGAGCACATGGAACCACGTGCACGGTAGATGCCATGTGGCCTAAGAGTTGTAATATCTCTCGAGCAGTTAAATGGGACTTTAACTGTATCCGGGAGACTAACTGCACTAAGCGTAGGCAACGGGCCTGAGGAAGATAGGCCCTTGCAGTTGTGGTATCCAGCAAGGCCCCTATAAACTCCAGAGACTGAGTAGGGGTGAGATTTGATTTTGGGATGTTTATTACCAGTCCCAAATACTGGAGAACATGCATTGTGCAGATTAGACAATTCTGGGCCTCTGACTGGGATGGAGCTCGAATGAGCCAGTCGTCCAGGTAAGGGAAGACAAATATTCCCAGAGTGCGTAGAAATGCAGCTACTACTGCCATGCATTTCGTGAACACCCTTGGTGCAGAGGCCAGACCGAACGGAAGCACCCTGTATTGGTAGTGCTTTCCCTGAAAAAGGAACCGAAGGAACCTTCTGTGTGTTGGATGGATGAGGACATGGGTGTACGCATCCTTGAGATCTAGAGAACAAAGCCAGTCCTGACTCTGAAGGTATGGAAGCAGAGCACCGAGAGAAATCATCTTGAATTTCTCTTTGAATAGAAACTTGTTCAATTCTCTGAGATCTAATATGGGTCTGTACGGTAGCCCCCTGTTTTCTTTGGGATAAGAAAATAAGGGGAGTAGAACCCTGAGCCCTGTTGAAGAAGAGGTACTTCTTCTATTGCCCCTTGGGCAAGAAGGGTGGCAATCTCCTGACCCAGAAGGTTGAGGAGAGATGTTAGAGAATTGAACTGTTTCACCATGGTGCGAGGAGGAAGGCTTAAGAAATGAAGCTTGTACCCTTCCCTTATGATGGAGAGGGTCCATTGCTCTGCTGTGATTTGTTCCCATCTGGGAGCAAAGTAAGCCAACCTTCCTGGAATGGTGAGGGGCTCTGGTTCTTCCAGAGCTAGAAAGGCTAAGTTCTCTAGTTGTAAGTCAAAGGCCCTGAGGAGGCTGAGGCTGCTGGGTCGTGGAAGGCCTAGCAGCCTTTGACTTGGCCTGTTTAGGTGGTTGCTGACGTTTTGCAGCAAAACGACCTACAGAAGATGCCTGCTGACCATAAGCAGGATAATATCTTCCCTTTTTAGAAAAAGATGTCTTTTTGAACAATCTTTTCTTAGCAGGAGCAGAGGTGGACTTTTGAAAGTCGATCCAAAGAGGAGTTCTCAGCATCCATCTGAGTGGCCTTTGCTTGCCAATCCTTGCCAAAAAGGTTTTCACCTGTACAAGGAAGATTTCCTAATTCATCTTGGACCCAGAGTTCCAAATCAGAAGCTTGTAGCCAAGCAGTTCTGCGGGCACCTATGGCAATAGCCAAGGCTCTGCTTAACACTCAAAAGAGTCAAAAGCTGCACGGTTGGAAAATTTGGAAACATCCTGGGCATGTTTGAGCCAAGTGAGAAACTCCTGCCTTTTATCTTCTGAAATAAAAGGGGTTAAAGTCTGCAGATGATCTGTGACTTCCTTTAGAAACATCCCTATATAGAGACTATAGGAGTTGATTCTGGCAGCTAGCATAGAAGCTTGAAAAACCCTACGGCCAAAAGCATCTAGGGTCCTGCATTCACGTCTTGGAGGATTAGATGAGTGTCTTTTTGCACTCTTTATCTTTCTCATGGCAGACTCTACCACAATAGAGTGGTGAGGAAGCTGAGTCTTATGAAAGCCAGGACAAGGAGGGAGACGATACATGGTGTCTAACCTGTGAGAATGAGGAGAGGTAGTAAGAGGTGTCTCCCACATGCTCAACATGAGATCATACAAAATCTCATGAACAGGTGAAGTAGCTGCCTCTTTAGGAGCCTTGGGATATTGTAGAATATCCAGCTGCTTGGCTCTAGGCTCTGACTCAGGGGCCACTGTGATGGAGAGGCCCCTAGCCACCTCCCTAATGAAGTCTTGAAAAGACAAGTCTTCTGGAGGAGACATTCTTCGTTTAGGAGAAGAAGACTCCTGAAGAAGAAGTATCGATGCCTCGACAGATCCTTCGGACTCGTAAGAGTCTTCGGAGGAATCGAAGTATCGCCTGTCTGGATGCTCCTGTAAAGCCCGATATGCGTACTGAGTGGGATCGACATCGGGAGTAACCGGTACCGGTTCGGTACCGATGGGCATCATAGGACAGGGTACTGTTGCAGTCGACACCTAAGCCGATGTCGATGCAATCGGTACCGGCACCGGGAATGATGCCGGTGCCGGAGCCGGTACCGGCAACGGGGATTGTTGCGGTACCAGAGGCGTCGCAGCCTGCATGAATGCCACCAGGGTGCGCTGCATGGTCAGAATCTTCTGATCCATCGACGCCACCAAAGTCTGGATGTCGGTACCAGTGGGAGCCACCGGTACCCCAGAACACGGCAACAGGTGATCGGTCGAGGCCGAGCCATCAATGTCATCCTGTGACCCCATAGACAATGCTTTGGAAGCCGGAACTTCCCGCCGGGGTAACTTTGCTGGTGCGGAGTCCTCGAGGACAAGCCCGGAGGCATCTCGATGCTTAGAGGGAGATTTGCCCTTCGAGGACCGGCAAGATTTATGCTTGGTTACCCGAGATCCATGAGAGGAAGAAGAAGCCCTGGAAGACGTCGATGCCACCGAAGCTGCATCAGAGGGAAACAGGGTACTGAGCTTGGCTGCTCGGTTCTGCCGACCTCTTTTAGACATCATGGTACAGGACACACAATCCGTGATGGAATGGTCAGAACCACTATTCCCTCTAAGCTGTGCGCGTGTGCGCGCGCACACACCTCACCGAGTGAGCGCACATACTTTACAACAGAGCGCACAAAACTTACGGCTCTGATTCTGATAGAAAACAACACAGACGTCTTAAAATTTAAAAGTTATGATTGTAATTACTAGAAATTTCCCGCTTCATTTAGTAATTGTCTATTTTCATTTAATTTGATTAAAATCAGTGTGTGTACATACTGTATTCTGATGTGTAGTCAAATTTTAAAGTATATAACTCCGAGTGTTATGTGGCACACAAAAATTTAACCTTCCTTCAAAAGCTACACACAGCTGATATTTTATGCGCGCACAGCCTACAGAAAATTAGAGGGAACATTGGTCAGGACCCAAACATTTTAGACACCAATCATGGGTGTCGGTGACAGAAATAGTACCGCCACATTTTGTGCACTTTTTAAACCCGGAGGCGGGCTTCTCCATGAGGAGAAAACTTTTAGGCCTAAGGCCCAAAAACTAAAATGCACAGTGAAGAAAGTATAAGGTTTTTTTTTAAAAAGAAAGAAAAGAAAAGACCAGCGGTATCGGTCCGACGTCGAAGAAGGCAGACGCGACACAAAAGAATAAAGAACTTCTTCTGCAGTGACAGGAACACGACCTGCTGGCTCCGCGGAAAAGAAGAACTGGAGAGAGGCGGTTGGGAAAGGCGGGAAGGCAGCGCGCAGGCGCTGTGGGATGCTCCCAAAAGCTTTCTTATTGGACGCTGGGGAGCGTTCCCGCGCAGGCTCCGTCGGTACCGACGATACCCATATGTGAAGACTCATTCCTGCTTGTTCCTGGAGATATATAGTTTACACTCAATGTATGAGGATTTGGTCACAGTTTCAGAGTGTGCAGCAATCTAGTCCTCAAGCAATATGAGTGAATTGAAAGTCAGTGGGAGAAGAGCCAGGCTTTTTACATGCTTCCTGAAGATGAGGTAGCCTGGAGTCAGAGGTTGACCCTCTGCGAGCGACTTCCAGAGTGTGGGGGCTTCTCCTGAGAAAGCTCGCTGGCAGGTGTCACATGGGATTTCCTTTGGCAATGGTATAATTAGGTGTGCTCCTTAAGAGGACCTTGGAGGACACCAAAGTATGCAGAGGGCTAACTTATTCCTTAGGTATTACTACTTTTTTTTATTTTTTAAGTGCCATCAAGTCAATGCTGACTCCTGGCGACCCAGAAGCCCCTGAGTTTTCTTGGAAAGGTATGACTGGAAGTAGATTGCCAGGTCTTTTCTTCCAAGGCAATGGAGGGCAAAGTGACATGCCCAAGGTCACAATGAGTGTTAGTGGTAATCAAACCCTGGTATCTTGGGCACTAGGCTGTTGCTCTAACCACTAGACTACTCCTCCACTTCATTACTACTTAGCATTTGTATAATGCTACAAGGCGTACGTAACTCTGTACATATAGATGTAAGAGATAGTCCATGTTCATCAGAGATGCTCTGGACCATTTTGTCCAAGTACCTTGAAAATCAGAGATAGTTTTAAATTTAACCCCATGGGCTACTGGTAGCCAGTGCGGCTTTTTCAGGAAAGGTGTGATGTATTCATGTCACTTGCAACCTTCTATCAGTCATGCAGCAGCACTTTTAATTAACTGGAACTGGTGCAAACTCTCTGTCATCTAACCAATATAAAGGGCATTACAGAAGTCTAGCCATGATGTTATCACAGCATGGGCCACTGTGATCAAACTCGTCTTCTCAATATATGGAGAAAGACTTCATAGTTGCCACAAATAATAGAAGCAGTTTAAGGTTGCCTGAATTTGTGGCTCTAAGTGATGAATCCAGCAGTATCCAAGATTGCTGATGTGTGATTTTAGGAGGAGTTCATAGGTCATGTCTCCAGGGATCATCTATGTTTATCACATACATTTTTGATAAATATATAAGATAGGTTTAAGGCCTATCATGCAAATATAAGTCATAAGCGTCTCCTAAGAATCACTTTGTAAATGTGGTATTCTGCAATGAGCTCAAAGTCAAATGCATATTTAGCAAAAATATCTATCTTGTTGTAGAGAACTTATGCCATATGAATAGAATTAAAGGTCATAACGATGTCACAAGAGTAAAACTAAAACGTTTTGCCTTTGCCTCACTAATTGACGTATCTGGAAAAATTGTTGCAAGTGCGCTCAACAAGCACTGGGAGGGAGGAAACAGATGGAACAAAACAGCAACACCTACTAGTCTGCCAAAAGGATGCATTTTTGTACTAGCTTCTTAATGAAACTTTGGTACGTGGTCTTTGACTGAAAATGTGAAGCAGGATCTGGTTGTTATCCTCATGAAATAACTGCCTACAAATAAAGCACATGTCATTTATTATACTAGATCAGTTTCAACACAGCCAAGGAAATTTATCTTCTGCAGCAGTTCTATTCAAGACTCCCACCTCAGCATTTTTGTAATCATAAAAAACTGATCCCACAAAAGTTTTTTATTGATCTTATATTAAAACTCCAAGTATCTTGCAAACATGTAATTGGAATATAGGAAATCTTCGGAAAAGATAACTACTGATCTGTATTTATACATGTATGCCTTTACTGTTAGAAATTATATTGAATACATTAAATTTCTGTGAGCAGGCAATGTGAATATATATACGCGATGTTCCTCTCGCTGGGATGGTCAGCACAATATCACACTGTGTGATGTCAAAAACGTTTAAAGAAAATGTATTAAGAAAACTTATTATAAAAAATTGTAAAAAGGAGGTTATGCCTTTGCTTGGTTTGTTGTGCTGCGGGGGCTTATATGCATCAGTGATGCTGAGAGCCAAGTTATCGGTAGCTTAACTACTGGTAGGATCTCCCAAGATGGACACGTCTCAGCTGAGGTGCCAGACAAAGACAAACCACCCATCTGGACAGCAGCAGAATGTGACATTGTTGGCAGTGGAGAATCACATTTCTGTGACAATGGCAACAACACTAGCATTACCTGCACAGAAGAAAGGCCTGGCAGTCTACTTCTGAATCTAGTCATGAAAACTCGATAGATAAGTCACAACAAAACAAATTGCAATGTAGTACTGGAAGTTGAGACTCCTAAGTTGGAAGACACTCAATGGGCTACTGGGGAAGAGCTGAAGACTCTTCAGAGTAAAGCCAGCATTTATCATGGGGTTGGAACAAAGCCCTTGGGATATCCGACTGCTGATGCAGCTACACATGAAATGAGTCACAAGCTGGAACGTACGAAGCATGAACCAAGGGAAGTTGGAGGTAGTCAAGAATAAAATCTCATCTCAAACTCAATCTGTTGGGTGTCAGCGAACTGAAATGGACTGGCATCGGGTACTTTGAATCTGATGATCACATGGTATACTATGCCAGAAAGAAGAAATGGTGTTGCATTTATAATTAAGAAGAAACTTCAAAGAACTGTAATGAAATACAATGCAATCAGTGAATGCCTAATTTCTATTCACCTACTAGGAATGCCTATCAATACAACTATTATTCAAGTATATGAGCCAATAACAGCTGCAGAAGAGGAAGAAGTCGATCAGGTCTATGTGCAAGTACAAGCTGAAATTGACAGAACATGCAAACACAATATTCTGATAGTCATAGACGACTGGGATGCAAAAGTTGGCAACAAAGGCAGTTGCAAAGTGTTTGGAAAATATGGGCTTGGCAACAGAAACTAAGCTGGAGAAAAACTGATAAAATTCTGCAAGACCAACAATCTATTTATCTCAAACATCTTCTACCAACACAAGTAGTGACTGTACACATGGACTTCACCCAATGGATTGTACAACAATCAAACTGACTACACCTATGGAAGTCAATGATGGAAAAGCTCAATAGCATCAACAAAGACAAAGCCTGGAGCTGACTGTGGTACAGATCATCAGCTGCTAATATGCAAATTCAAGTTAAATTTGAAAAAGAGCAAGCCACTCATGCATGATTCGCCACTTTGAATACAAATCACAGAGCAGCAGAAGAGTTATGCGAGGACATCAAGAAAGTTAGCTCGAAGAAAGTGAAAAGTCTCTACAAAAGGTGAAAAAGCAAAAATGGCCAAAATGGATAACTGAAGAAACTCTGAAAATTTCCCAGAAACACAGAGATGCAAAAGACAGAGAAAAAAGAGAGGTAATCACAGAACTTACAGAGATTTCCAACATGCAGCAAGACAAGGAGAAGTACTACAATGACGCATGAAAGGAAATAGAATAAAAAACTATTAGAGGAAGAGCAAGATCAGCTTTCTTAAAGTTATGAGAGTTAGAAAAACTGTCAGCCTCAAATTGGAATGCTAAAAGATGCTAAAGGTGTTGAATGATGCTGAGAAGATCCAGCAAAGGTAGAAAGAATTTACAGAGGCAATATACCATAAAGACTAAGTGGACCAATAGCCATTTCAACCTCTACCTTACGATCAGGTGTTGAAAGAAGAAGTCAAAGGAGCATTGAAAGCATTATCAAAGAACAGCACCAGGCATTGATGGCGTTCCAACTGAAATATTACAGCAGTTAGATGCAGCTGTTACAATACTTACAAGGTTCTGCCAGGAAATTTTGAAGACACTGTCATAGCTAACTGACTAGACAAGATCTGAGTTCATAACCATACTGAAGAAAGGAGATCCGACTGACTATGGATATATTTGCTCAGTTTCTCAGATCCTATACGGAATCATTCAATGGAAATTACTACTACTGATCATTTGTATAGCGCTACAAGGCATATGCAGCGCTGCACAGGCACATGTAAAAGACGGTCCCTGCTCCTCAGACCACATATAGGAGACTAAGCGGATCAGGATTTAAAAGCAGCTTTGAAGAGGTAGGTTTTCAGCCTGGATTTGAAAAGGGCAGAAATGAAGCCTAACAAACAGACTCAGCATAAGGAGCAGCAAGGTGAAAGGATCGAGGTCTGGAATTGGCAGTGGAAGAGAAGGGCACAGAAAGAAATGATCTGCCAGGAGAGCTGAGTTCCCAAGGAGGGGTGTAGGGAGAGATAAGAGAGGAAAGGTAGTAAGGAGCAGAATGAGGTCAGTAGGAGTTTTAACTGAATACTGAAACAGATACGGAACCAATGGAGCGACCTGAGAAGAGGGGTTATATGAGCATATTGAGGTTGACAGATTAGCCACGCAGCTCAGTTTTGAACTGATTGAAGAGGAGAGATGATTCAGAGGGAGACCAGCAAGGAGGAGGTTGCAATAGTCTAGACGGGAGGAGACTAAAGAATGGATAAGTGTCTTAGTTGTGTGTTCAGAAAGGAAGAGTCAAGTTTTGCTGATGTTATAGAGAAAGAAATGACAGGATTTAGCTATCAGTTGGATGTATGTGGAGAAGGAGATGGAGGAGTCAAAGATGACCCCAAGTTTGTAAGCTGAGGAAACAGGGAGTAGTAAAGTGTTATCCATAGAAATTGAGAAAGGTACAACCATACCTGGAAAGAGAACTGTACAAAGTGCAAGCAGGGTTCAGAAAAGGGCGAAGAACGAGAGACATCATTGCAGATGTGAGATGGATCCTTGAAAATACAAAAGAATACCAAAAGGATATCTATATATGTTTTATCGACTACAGCTAGGCCTTTGATTGTGTAAATCATGAGAAACTCTAGGCCACATTAAGCAGCATGGCTATACCAGAACACCTGATTGCTCATGGGAACTATCTGATCAAGAAGCAATATTTAAAACGGAACAAGAAGAAACAGAATGGTATAAAATCAGCAAAGGTGTACAACAAGGCTGCATACTTTCCCCTTCCCTGTTTAATATATATGCCAAACAAATCATCAGAGAAGCAGGACTGTATGAAGACAACCAAGGTGTGAAGATTGGTGAAAGACTCATCAATATACCACTGGTCAACATTGAAATCGTTACTGACTTTAAAAGGCGCTAATCTGTAGTATCTTGGTGAGCTGAACACGAATATAACATTAAAAAAAATTTTATTGGCTCTCGTTTTGAAGATATTGCATGTAGTTCATTTTTTGACGTTTCACCATGTAAATTTATCCAGTAGGACATCAACAACATCCCAAATAAGCCTTGAATGATGTAATATTGCATCACATTGCATAATACCAGCATGCACACATCATCCAGAGTTGATTGCATCATTTTTTGATGCAATGCAATACTACTGCCAGACGGCTGCTGAAGCCATCTGACGGCAGCAGTGTACTATACGCAGTCAGAAAGGAAAGTAATCTGGTATTCTGTTCCGATATTGAAAGCCTCATGAATGCCTTAAAAATCACTCATGACCCACAAGACTAGAGACTACAGACTCTTCGAAAATGAGTCTGAAGGCTGTGCTTTTGAACAATGGAAACCGTCTTCCATCTATTCCAGTAGCGCATGCCATCCACATGAAATAGACATACGATAACTTAAAGCATCTACTGACTTCCATTCACTATAACAAGTACAGCTGGCACCTCTGTGGTGACTTGAAGGTAGTTGCCCTTTTAATGGGACTGCAGCAGGGATATATAAAATACATGTGTTTCTTATGTGAGTGGGATAGCCGAGCAAGGGATTGGCACTACTTGCGGAAAGAATGGAATCGTAGACAAAATGTAACAGTTGGAGAGAATAATATCCAGCACCCAGCTCTGGTTGAGGCTCACAAAATCCTGCTACCACCCCTTCACATCAAACTAGGTTTGATGAAAAACTTCGTGAAAGCCATGGACCGCACTTTGCCAGCTTTCCGATACCTGCATGAAAAATTCCCTCGACTCAGCGAAGCAAAGATTAAAGAGGGAGTTTTTGTGGGTCCTCAGATTCCAGAGCTCTTCAAAGATTACCGGTTCAACAACTTGCTGCAGGGTGATGCGAAACAAGCATGGAATGCTTTTCGCCTAGTGTCAACAAACTTTCTCGGGAATGTTAGGGCAGAAAACTACAAGGAACTAGTAGAAGACATGCTGATGCAGTATCAGAAACTTGGCTGCAATATGTCTCTAAAGATCCATTTCCTTGATTCCAATCTTGATTTCTTTCCTGACAACTGTGGTATGGTTAGTGATGAACAGGGCGAACGTTTTCACCAGGATATCGCAACGATGGAGCAAAGATACCAGGGAAAATGGTCCACTACAATGCTGGCTGACTACTGCTGGACACTCCCCAGAGAAGCTCCCGAACAGCTGTACAAGAGACAAGCGAAAAAAATCTAAGAAGTAGTCTATGACTTTTTTTTTTTTTACAGGTATTAACCGAAGGCCTATTATATTTACTATTGACATGCATTTCGTGATGTAAACATTAACTCTTGTAGATTACAAAAAAACTAGAGCCAACTTTGCAATTTCACTGTCATGTACATTAATTGACCGAAGTTGATGGCAGCTAAGGATGTACCCTCTAACGGTCACAGGAGCAGACGGGAAATGCCCTTGTTAACCGCTCGCTCTCAAAGAAGCTAAGGTTACTAAAGGAAAAAACTATTATTAACCTCTAAAAGGTATTAAACAAAAAAATATTAAAGTAAAAGGGTGACTTTTTAACTTCAAAGCGACTAGCGCAAAGAAAACCCCTTAAAAATAATACTCAGAATTTCAAGATAAGCTAGGTCAAAAGTAAAACCAAATTTAAACCAAATTAAAAGGAAGACTAGCTCCTGACTCTAACTGATTCCCAAGTGAGCCCAGAAGGCGGGCTCACACGTCCTCCTGCTGCATGGAGACTGGACACACTGGGGGCTGATGGGAGATACCAGCAGGCTATATCCAGTGATGTCACGACTTTGACATGCCCAGTCTCCAAGCTGCAGGAGGAGGTGCACAACCCAGAGGTAGAGGACTAAACTGGAGGAATGATAGGGAACATGACTTTTGTAAAAATGTGTTGACCAGTAACCTTCGTTATGCTGACGATACCACATTATTGGCTGAAAGTGAAGATGATCTAAAACATTTGCTTATCAAGATCAAGGAACACAGAGGTATGTTTACTAAAGGGCGGTAAGGGAGCATGTCTTTCTGAGTGGTAATGGCAGCAATAAGAGGTTACCGTGCAGTAAACATGCTGGGCGTGTTAGAGGCGTTCCGGCGTTAAGGATAGTAGTGGACACTTAACGGGTAACAGGACATGCTGCATTAAGGTGTCTTGCAAGCACCTTAACGCAGGAAAGACTGTGAAATGGTGAAAGGGGGGCAGGGAAGCCATTGGAGAAGGTATGGATGCAAACACAGTTGGTAGCTGATGGAGCTGATTCACCTGATGCCTGGCTATGTGGCAGTATGTGTGATGAGCATGTTTGACCGGACAGCAGCCTGTGCTGTTGACTAGGCAAGATAGGCAGCTGCCTAGTGATGCTGGTCAGTATGGGTGTTGGCAGTGTCATGGGAGGGTGATGGCGGCAGCAGAGGGGTTGAAGCAGCGGAGGGCGCTGTGACAGGCGTGCAGTCCTAGATGCTCCTGAAAGCATACACTGTGCCATAAGCTATATTATAGTGTCTGTGAGGTGTGGACATGTATCCAGATGTACTGTCAGTGCGTGGCATGCCATAGGCCAGGACAGTGTCTGGGTGGAGGCAGCATGTTCTTGATGTGGGCAACAAAGTAAGGATTGTCTATGAGTGCACATGAGGAGCAGTCACAGGAGAGGTGTGCATGATATGGCTAACTGCTGCGATCCTTGATGGCCATGGTAGGGCAGCTTACTGGTAAATACATGAATCCCCCTGATAGCCAAATGGTGGGTGCAGAGCTGTGCCATGGATTTTCCAAGCAGAGAATTTGCAATATGTGTGATGGGTGGATGTATGGGATCTTACCGGCCAAAAGCATTTAGTGTGTGTGATCCGAAAGTAGCAATGCCATGGGGTACATGAAACACCATTTGTGTGGGTGGGACTGGTGCCTCAGCCTGTGCAACTGCAAGACAATACACCCGATGGAGTGGCATGATAGAAAGGGACAAGTTGAACCCATTTGCCCCATGTGAAGCAAGTAATGATAGCAGAACAGTGCAGGGGATGGCTATGCAACAAGTGTTATCTGCCTGAATGTATGAGATATATCCTCTTTACATAAAGCTGGGAGGCCACAATGATGGTACAATACCAAACGCATCCATACCTGTTGTCCCAGACATCTGCTGCATATACATCATTGACCCACTGCAATGAGCCACAGCAGAGCCTCTAAAGCCATGTTCTCAGATGACCATGATGGGGAATGTCATGTTGGGCTACCCAACGTGTGGCCATAACACATAGAAACATAAAAGGATGATTATCTGCAGATCACAGCAGAGCCAGGACTGTGTAAGGTGGGCAAGTGACCTGAGTAACACCCAGGCACAAAATGAACAAGTGGGAATCAAACCCTGGAGCTTTGACTACGGAGACATTGCACAACCAGTAGGCTACACTTCCACATAGCTCTACACAGATGCATAGAGCCTGCAGGTCTCTGATCAAACTGTTTGCTGTGTGTGCTGGTATAGGTTGCACCCTCCAAAACAGCAGTCTGCAGCTGATGAACCAATGGAGAATGCACTTATCCAGTACATCAGCTCTGTAAGATGCACTGACTGCATGTGCTACATGCACATAACAACTGCAAGCCGTGCTGCAGAGCAGTTTCAGCTGTCACCCTGAGGGTTAGGATGGGTGCCCAGCACCCAGTCCACTGAACTTGCACTGTTAGAGATGGTCTCTGCTGGCTGTGCTGCAGGTTCACATCACTGTTACTGTGTGGCAGGTATTGACTGCAGTGTATTATGTTTTTCTCCTTGTTTCCTGCATGCTTGTAGCATGCTGTAGGCGATAGCAACAGCTTGGCCATGTGTTCTGCCCATGTTGGACACTAACCCTCCAATAATACTGCAGGTCAGTGGACTGCCACTGCAGTGGGGGGTGTATAGGCTGGTGTGGGGCTACTGCTACTGTCCTGCCATGACCCCAGTGATTAGGTCATGAACCACTGCTGCCCCAACCACTGAGGACCAACAATCAACCACAGCACGCGCATTAAAGACCTTTCACTGCTACCCTTCACTGGGCTGTGTCAGCCATGCACAAACCAACTGCGGCTGGTCTGCTGGTCAGCATGTGCGGCAGTGCTTAGAGCGACCACAAGCACCCTGCCTTGGGATTCTCAGCATTGACACCAAGCATTTTGCTCAGTGATTGGCATCCCCAGACAGAGATTGCATCCACATCACTGGAGCCAGACATTATAATAGCTCTATGTGGATACATAGCCGTGCCATGGTCACTTTTTGTACAAATGCTCAAATTTATCTATATAGAGCCTACTCTTAAAAGTTTTAACTATCCTTTCTTTCACACAATACTACCAATCACAGTTACTTATCATTTATTTTGGGTTTTTTTGTATAGCGTCGGAGGTCTCAGACTTATCTGAACACAACTTTTTGGACCTTGAAATGTCCAACTTTAGTGTTTGCATTGCATCAATGACCTCTGACTTTTTTATGATCAAGACTGAAAACGTCACAAGTATGAGCATGAATTTCTGTCTCCTCTCGACTCCAAACTAAATTGCATACACTACAAAAACATGTTTTTTCCAGAACTCTATCATATGCACGTTCAATTGTGTTATTTCAATACTCAATGGCTGTCGAGCTCTTCACCAATATTTGAAATTCTTCCTATTGCTCACTGATCCCTACGCCTCCCCTTGGCGCCTTCATAGCGTTTCACATTGATCGTTTCTTCAGGGGATCATTAATCTTCTCATCTTTTATCACTATAAAAATAAAATATATTCCAGTATCTATTATTTCTGTCCCACTTTACAATAATCATTCTGTCAACAATAAGCCGCCTGACTGAAGACCGAACACAATTTAGGATAGCTATCCAGAGGGTCGCCATGAGTAGACTCCGACTCGACGGCACTTAACAACAACAACATCTATTATTTCTGTCCCACTTTACAATAATCATTAAGCCTCACTTTTCAATTATATCATTACTTGTTACCTACTATGATGCTGCACACATTTCATACCAACTCTGCTTTTGGCAATTTTGTCAGATGGAGACTCACAAACGATCGCCGCAGAAGAACGCCACGCATGCGGAATAGAGACCAACTTCCCTCTTTTAACTGTTGCTTCTGTTCAACTATTGGTGATCGTTAAATCCCTCCTTCTTGATGACGGCTTCTTCGTCATTCACACCAAATTTTTCCCGAAACATACTTTTGTATTAAAAATTAAACCAAAGTTTTATTTTGATGTTCTATTACTGCTATTATCTAAAAATTGTGTGTATAACAGTTCTATATACCTAACTGGGATTTTTTATATCACGTAGTGACAGCACTATGCAACTTTTTGACCTCTCATCCATTTAATTTCTTCTATATCCGAAGGATAATCACTACTGACTACCGCTTTAAATTTCCTTCTGCTACAGCAAAAAAAAATTTTTTATATACAAATCGACTAGTCTATGGTATTATTTAGACCTTTCGGTATTACCGAATTTAAAGTATATATCCATTTTTGTTCTCTCACAGGCAGGGATTGATTTTGTGATTTACCTGCTATTCCCGAATCTACTTTGTCAATACAAAAACATTTCATTTCTTCAAAAGTGTGTCCCTCCAGTAAACAGTGTTGAACTAATGGTGCCTCTTTAACTCTTCGTTTAAGGTGACTCCGGTGCTCTCCCATTCTGACTCTAAATGGGCGAATTGTCTTGCTCACATAGATTAAGCGACAAGGGCATTGTATTATATAAACTACATTCATAGAAGCACATGTTGTGTAGCTCCGCAATGTATATGTTTTTCCCTGATATTCAAAGGATCAATATCCATAGTAATATCACAAATATTACAACTTCCACATTTTCTATGACCCTTCTTATCAATGATAGGACCTGGAGATTTCAATACTGCAGGACTAAGATATTCTTTCAAATTACGGTTGCATGTCCATACACACCGTATCATTTTATCTGTTAACCCAGGGATTACACTCAAGATCTTTCCATGCTTCAACACCTTCTAGATACCCGATAGTCACCATTAAGTGTAGGTAATTAAAATATTAATAGAATCATGTTGTTCAATGTTTCTTCTGTTCCAACAACAGACTCCTGTTGTTGTATCGAGCCCTCAAATATGCTTGTTTCAACACTTTATCCGGGTAGCCCCGTTCTCTAAAATTAGTTGATAATTGCTTCAACAATCTTTTGACATCATGTTCCTCAGAGCAATTACGCCTATAACGTAAAAATTGTGAAAAAGGGAGATTTTCTTTTAATCGTAGGGGATGTGCACTTGTAAAATGTAGAAAAGTATTACGATCTGTAACCTTATGGTAGACCGATGTAGACCACTCGTTCTGTCCTCTACTGACTAGGAAATCAAGATAAGACAATTTCTCTTTGTGAAACGTATGTGTAAACTTTATATTTGGATCACTGATTAATCCATTGCAAAAATGACGTCAAATTCTCCTCTGTACCTCTCCATAACATAAATACATTGTCTATATAGCGATTCCATGAAACTATATTAGATGGTCACTTTTTGGTCATACTGAGCGTGCCAACGAAGCATGACATGCTGTGGCCACACAGGCAATGCACGTGGCAAACGGGTACAATGACATCTCAGCCATTGGCCCTACCATTGCGGCAGACACATCCAGGCCAATCTGCGCTGTTTCAGGCAATACCCACAATCCTCTGCCTCATGTTATTCACATTTTCAAACAATGGCTGGAAACAACTCGGACAATGTGAGCCAAAGTGAAGTGTGCAGAAAGCCACAGGACAAAGGGGAGTCACACACACACACACTCTCTCTCATTGGCACACTGTGCAAAAGTGGGGATGGTTGGCATTCCTGCCTGCCACTCCTGTCTCCATGTCAGCTCAAGGACTGATAACGTTGCTCTGTGTGCAGGCTCTATTAGCGCACCTTGACCTCACCACACATTGTTACTGTCCGTTCAGTGTGCTATTAGCCTCCAACCAGCTGTGGATAATGGAGTCTGTCAGTGCTGCTGGTGGGTGTTTCCGCCCTTGCTGGCCGCCTCCTTGGGGGCTGCACATGCTGGAGCTGTACTTGCACTGTTGGCTAAACCTTCTCGACCTCTCATCCATTTAATTTCTTCTATATCCGAAGGATAATCACTACTGACTACCGCTTTAAATTTCCTTCTGCTACAGCAAAAAAAATTTTTTTATATACAAACCAACCAGTCTATGGTATTATTTAGACCTTTCGGTATTACCGAATTTAATATCGAAACTCCAGCGGGGACCTGAACCTGTGACCCTTCACATAAATACACACCGACCATGTGTGTTGCACCACAGTGCTGCCATATGGCGATAACAACCCCTGCTGCTGACATACTCCCCTTTGGCTGGCATTTGGCACATGCTGCAATGCACATGGCGCACAGGACTAGGACAAGGCTTCTGTCTACTGCCCACACAACCACCACCACCACACCATGCAGACATGCTCATGTGCTGTCAGTGGTGGTGGTGCACAGTCTCAGTATGTTAAACATGCGGGTTAAGCAGGCGCCTTGGGTGCAAGGCCCAGATGGGGGGGGGGGTCACAGGCACACATGGATGGCCATGCAGCCCCCCCCCCACCAGTTGACTATTTAGGAGCTCCATCACCACCTGCCACCGATACATCTCGGGGGGAGGATGACAGCCACTGCTGTAGTCTTTCCCCAGATACCTGCATTTTCCAGCTATCTGGAGGGCTACAGCTGCAGGCGCTATCGGCCTCTTCCTCCACAGCTGGGTTCAGCGGCACCATGGGGGGGCCCACTGGGATCTCTGCCTAGGGTGCCATGTTCCTTGGACTGCCCCATGTGGCAGATCTCCTTTCCACAGCTGCCATATGTCTGTGTTTTGCCAAAGTCACTATGTGATCATGACACCACAGATGGTGCAGACAGGAGGATGCCCCTAGATGTAGAGGTTACAATGGTATGGGTAAATGTTGATCGGTTGTTTACACCATCAAAATGTGGGGGGACAAGGGGACAGGCAATGCCGCTACAGTGTAATGCATTCCAGACTGATAGGGGCATATAGTTTGTCAGACAAAACATAGGCAATCTCTGGCACTCCGATCATGAAGAGGTCATAAAGGCTCCTCATGTAACTGTGCTTAGAGAAGGTTTGGTTAGGTTCCAGGGGAACGGTCATTGCACCATTATGCAGGAGGCACTGCAGATCCACAGCTTGCCTCACTACAGACATCGTTGAACATGGGTACATTTTAAGGACCCAACTAGGTACTTTTGAGAGTGATTGGCCACTGTGGGATAAAGGATACGGGGCTTGATAGATCATGGTCTAACCCAGTATGGCATATCTGCGGATCCTCTGTTCTTATACCACTATGTGCCACCTGGGCAGCTGCCTGGTCCGCAATGTACACCTGCACCTACCACTGCATGACCAATATGACACCCCCTTTGCTCCTCAGGCAGCATCAGCATGGTGCCCTTTCATACTTGTGCACCATGCTGCTGCTGCTGCTAATGGAGCACTACTACCACTGTCTTGGGCTCCCTTGTCATTTCATCACACTGCTCACGTTTAAATAGGCTCTATCCTCTCTGCAGACACCCTTTCGGTGAGGTTTCATATGGTGATACGGTTACAGGCGTAAAGGGGCTCTAAGAGGTATTGCACAAGAGGCGGTAAATGAACACACGGTGTTACCGCCCACTCTCCACCTCTTTACGTCCGTTCTCCCCCTCCTGTTCCCTTTACGCTGCAGGAGCCTTTTACGCATGGAAACTCAGCATTTTTGCAGCGTTAAGGGGACATGTGTGCCATTACCACATGTAAATGGCACACTTGCTCCCTTACTGCTGGTTTAGCAAACATACCCTATAGTCTTAAAATAGGCTTTCATCTTAACATGAAGACAAAGATCCTGAAAACTGGCAAAATCAATTGTTTCATCCTTGATGAAAAAGAAATAGAAATAGCAGACAACGTATCCTGCTTGAATCAATAATCAAGAAAGAAATGGCAAACGGTCAAGAAATCAGACGACGCTTTGCTCTTGGACCTAAACAAGAATCTCAAGTGCAGAGATGTATCTCTGCATACAAATATTCAACTTGTCCAAGCAATGGTATTTTCAATAATGTCATTCGGTAGTGAAAGTTCGGCAGTGAAGAAGAAAGACCAGAAGAAAACTGATGCCTTTGAATTACTACTACTACTGAGCATTTGTATAGCGCTACAAGACATATGCAACGTTGCACAGACATGTAAGAGACAGTCCCTGCTCTGAATTATGTTATGATGCTGGCGAAGAATCTGTGTATACCATGGGACTGTCTAAAGAACAAATCAGTCAGTACTAAAGGAGATAAAACCTAAACTTTCTTTAGAAGCTCAGATGACACAACTTTGACTTTACTGTTTTGGACACATCATGCGAAGAGAGAGATCATTCAAGAAAGACATCATGCTTGGCAAGGTTTAAGGTCTGCGCAAAAGATGGCCAGCAATGCTATGGATGGATACAGTAACAGCAGCTATGGACGTCACTCTATCAACAATTTGCCACCTGACTATAGACCGAACACAGTTTTAGACAACTATCCAGAGGGTCAACATGAATCATCACTGACTCAACAACACTTAACAACAACAAAGGGGGCTATGATTTTGGAAACTTTAAAACCTGCATCTTATATCTTTTTTTATGTAGCTTTCAATGTAATCTAGCCCCGACTTGGAAAATGAGCAGCCTTACATTCCCTGCTATAGATGTTAAAAAATGTAGTTGTGGCATAAGTTAAAGATCTTATCTTGGATTTTTACTCTCCAGCACGATATAAAAAAAAATAACAGCTAAAGCCTCTTTTACTAAAGCCCGCTAAGGATTTGCAATTAAAGTGTCAAATAAAAGCATGTTAATTGCAAAAGCTTTCTGTTAGCTGTTGGGGGCATGACCAGCATGTTCCCAGCAGCTAACATGCAATGAGTTTAGTTAACTGTGCTCTACCAAAGTGGGTTCACTTAACTCATATAGAGGAGTCATTAAGTAAACCCACGTTAAGAGCCACGTTGCTGGTGGGCGCGCAATTGCCCTGGCACAAGCAATAATGCACTCTCCATGCCCACTCTCTGCCTATTCCCCACCCTCATCCCGCACTGATTAATATGCATTTTAGCATGTGGTGGCAAACATGTTCACACATTTGTGTTCTCGACTGCCTGTTGCCGTGCATTAAAACGCATATTAACCAGCTAACGGGCTTTATTAAAAGGAGTCTTAATGGAGGGAGGGAATAACAAATTGAGATACATGATAAAATGGGAAGAGATAAGATGGTCTGAGGAGGAATGGGATAAGATAATACGAACAGTGGCAAGTATATCCATAGGCACAAGGGTAAAAGAGAATGCTTATAAATTGTTGTTCAGATGGTATTGGATTCCAGTATGTAAAAAAAGAACTGGAAGGGGGATTAATGATCAATGTTGGAGGGGATGTAATGAGAAAGGGAATTGGTTGCATGTAAGTAGATACAAGCCTATTGGATTGAGATTTTGGAGTTGATATATAACATGACAGGATATTGAATACAAAGAAAGCCAGAGATTTGTTTACTACATCAATTAGATGCGGACATTCGAAAGAGAGTTAGTGGAGTGATACATCACTGTATAGTAGCTGCTAGAAGTGAAATAGCACAGCATTGGCAGGGGCAATCCATGACACAAAAGGCAGGATTTGTGAAAAGAGTGGCAGAGATGTGTTTGATGCATAGATTGACGGAGATGAGGCGGGGGACAGGTGAGAAAGTTGTGGAACAATGGAAGAGTGTGTGTAAGAGGTTGGAAAAATGGAAGGAATAAAAAGTGGGAGTGCTAGAGAAAATATGAGGGATTTTATACAAAATGTAAATAAAATTTGACTGGAAGGATAAATGGTGATTGGGTGAAAGGAGAGAGGATATTAATTCAATAATGGATGAGGTTGGAAGAGCGGGGGAGGGTGGGAGAGGGTGGTTAGAAAGGGAATGGTATAAAGAGTATTTAGAGTAATATTATATGAATTAATAGAATATATAATTGTTAATAAATACAAATGTTATGTGTAGTTTGATACATAAATGCTATGTGAAGTTTGTAATGATACTAAATACTTAATAAAATGATCAAATGAAAAAAAAGGAGCCCTTAGTCACTCGGCTTACTCTTTTCAGAACAAAACCAGAAGAAGTGAACTAAGGGGCATATTTACTAAAGATTAATGTGTGTTAAGTGCCACTGCATCCATAAAAAGTAAAAGGGCTGTAGCTGCTTAGACACGTTAATTTTATTAGCTTGCATTAAAACCTTTAGCAAATATGCCAATAAATGTACCTTTACCTCCTTATCAACAAGATGTCACAATGATCACAGGTATATGTTGGTAGTCAAACAATACAAAACATTGAATTGTGCAATATTATTAAATTGTGTATTACTAGAATAAATTAGTTAAATAACACTTGGCAACCTCAATGTTGTGAGCTAAGGAAAACGATGGTGCTGGATGGGATACATCTGAGAGTACTGAAGGAACTTGTGGAAGATCTAGTGGCTCCACTATCTGACCTTTTCAACGCTTCTTTACAGTCTGGAGTGGTCCCAGAGAACTGGAGAAAGGCGCATGTGGTCCCTTTACAAAAAAGTGGAAGTAAGGATGTCGCTGAGAACTACAGGCCAGTTAGTCTGACCTCAGTGGTGAGTAAATTCATGGAAACACTGCTAAAACAGAGAATAGTGAGGTTTCTGGAGTCCAATGGATTCCAGGATCCAAGGCAGCATAATTTTACTAGAGGCAGGTCTTGTCAGACAAATCTAATTATTTTCTTTGACTGGGTGACCAGAGTTAGACCAAGAGAGAGCCCTAGATATGGTGTACTTAGATTTCAGTTAAGCCTTTGATGTCGCTCCGCACAGGCGACTTATAAATAAATTGAGCACCCTAGGAATGGGCTCTAGAGTGACTGACTGGATTAGGAATTGGTTGAGTGGGAGGCGACAAAGCGTACATGTAAATGGAGCTCATTCTAAGAAGTGTTGTGCCACAGGGATCTGTCCTTGGTCTATTATTTTTTTTTTTTACATTTTTGTTAGTGATATTGTGGAAGGGCTGTCGAGGAAGTTCTATGGCCCCTCGCCTGTGAGCCTTTGACACAAGGCCGACGGCAATGGCTGGGAGCAGCCCTCAAAACTGACCCTGCGGGAGAAAATGCTTTCGGCATCTGGGGATTGGTCCCAGACATCCAAGGCCATCCTCGTCGAGGACATCGCCTCAATGGCACCGGCATCAGGCCCAGGGTCCTTGGTGCCCATGCCGGTGGCTGCAGAACCTTCCGGCATAGAGGCCAAGATGGCGGCCTTGGAACGCAGTTTGTCTGCCTTCATGGCTCAAAAGCGGGCTCTGATGCCCGGTTGCTCCGAGTCTTCACTCCCGACCACCGGCCCCTCAACATTGAGGGCATCCCTGGAGGTGGAGCTGATCCTCGAGCACCACTAGCCTCGAGAGGCACCTCGGCCCCAGTCCTGGTCCTGCTTGGGGCCAAGGACTTCCTTGCACAGCACCCCAATCGGAGCCCCCAGGCTGTCGAGGCTGGGGCGCCAGTCCGAGGCCCAGAGGACCCTCGAGATCTTCTCCAACTTCAGGTCAGACTGGGTGACCGAAGATAACGAGTCTCCAGACTTCCAACTCCACAGGGATGTGCCCTCAGAACCTTCCTGTCCCAGCGCCAGTCCCCACCCGAGGACCTGGCCTTCCTGGACTTTGTTAGGAAAATGGCAAAAGCTCTCGCCTTCATCACAGAGTTAGAGGAGAAGCCTTGGGTGGAAGACATTGAGATACTCCAATATGAGGCTCCCCCAAGGAAGCCTTTACAGTGCTCATTCCCTCTATAATGGAATGGCTGCTCTTCCATATGTGGGAGATCCCAGCCTCGGTTCCCATTGTGAGCAGATGGCTGGACTTGATGTACCGGTCCACTGGAGCCCTGGCTTCCAAAAAGCTCAACTGCCTCCCAACTCCATAGTGATGGAGTCAGTCATGTGTAGGCTCAAGAGCCAGAAAACACACTCCTTGGTGCCCCCGGGTAGGGAGGCCCGCGCCACGGATGCCCTGGACAGGAAGTGCTTCCAGGGCTCAATGCTCATCAGCCGGATCCAGGCCTACCAGCTGTACATGGGCATGTATTTGCAGGACATGGCAAGGGAAATCGCCGGGTTCTCAGTTGGTCTATTAATTTATGGCATTCTTTTCCATTTCTCAGCTCTGCAGCATTGTTATTTGTAAACTGCCCTGATGCCATGGCCTGGGCGGTATATCAAATGTGAAATAAAGATAAAGGGAGAAGGGCATGGCCCTCATAAGCCTAAAACCCCCAAGTCCCAGATCGCATCTCAGGCGCAACCTGTGTGTGTGAGGGGGTAGATTTCTTGAGCAGAGTCTCTCTTCCCTCAGGGGTCCCTGCCCCACAGCATACGGGAGGGGGGTGTGCGTCTGGTATTTTTCACTGACCAGTGGTCCATTATCACTACCAACACATGTGCCTTACAAGTGGTGAAGGAGGGGTATCTCCTCCACCTCGAACAGACACCCCCATCATTCTTTCTGTGAGAGCTCCCTATGCACCCTCTTCACCGGGGCCTGCTTCAATAGGAACTCTCAAGTCTTCTAGCAAACAGGGCAGTGCTTTCCCAGAGCTCAGAAAGGCTCTCCTAAAAAAAAAAAAAAAATTAAATAAAGAGAAAGAAGAAAGAAGACTATGGAGGAATTAGAGCTTACCTGTTAATTGCCTTTCCTTGAGTGATTCCAGGCCAGTCCAGGTACGTATGGGTAGTCACCATCCTCCAGCAGATGGGAACTGAGCATGACAGATTTTCCAGTGATGTAGTACAAGAGCTCCCCCTTCAGCTTCCTGCACCAGTCTCGTCTTAACAAGCAGATCCAATGAACACTTAAATACCTTCAACGCAACCTGAGATCCCCCCAGAACAAGAGGAATCACAGAAACTCAATGCTATATCTTTATACTAGAAAATCACAAAACACTAGGTCATGCCCTAGTGCTGCGGCGGTAACCAGATCTCCACTTGCCTCCTACTGGGGCATCTCATTTGTGCCACCGGTACCCCTTGGGATCCCCACACCCATCCGGCTGAGCTGAGTACTTGAAGAACCAGAAGAGTACAGAGAGGGCCCTGGACTGGCCTAGAGTCACTTCACGGAAAGACAATTAGCAGGTAAAGTCTAATTTCTCCTTCTTTACGTACCTGGACTGGTCTGGAGGAACGATTTAGAAGTACCAAAGTAGTGCTCATCCACGGGAGGAACCAGCGATGGCAGCCTGAAGCACTGAAACTCCAAACCTCGCGTCTCCTGTTGCTTGAACATCCAAGCGATAATGTCTTGTGAAAGTGTGGAGCGACGACCATGTTGCCGCCCTACAAATATCCTCTGGAGGCACCAGACTGCATTCTGCCCATGAAGTCGCCTGAGCCCGGGTAGAGTGTGCCTTCAGCCCCAGAGGTGGCAACCTACCATGTGCCACATAAGCTGCCCCAATGGCCTGCTTTAGCCAGCGGGTGATAGAAACTTTGGAGGCTGTCCCCCCCCCTTCCAAACAACACAAACAAATGATCTTAACTCCTCAGAGAAGCCGTTGCCTTCAAATATCAAATATCTCCAGAGTACCCTGCGCAAATCTAACAGATGCAGCTGCTGATCTTTCTCCGAGCCCCCTCCCTGTGCGGGGAACTCTGGCAGGGAAATCACCTGATTCAAGTGAAACCATGACACAACCTTCAGCAGAAAAGAGGATACAGGTCGCAAGAACCACCTTTTCCTTAGAGAGAACTATGAAGGACTCCCTGCAGGAAAGCACTTGAAGGTCAGAGATGCAACGTGCGGAACAGATCACCATCAAAAAGAATGTTTTCAAAGTGAGATCCCACAACAATGCCAAAGAAATTGGCTCAAAAGGCGCTTCTGTAAGGGTGGTCAACACCAGGTTCAGAACCCACGGAGGCATTTCACACCTGCTTGACCACTCTAAGAAAATACACCACATCTGGATGCACCATTAAGGACCGACATTGGATGTGCCCCCGATAGCACAAAAGGGCCGCAACCTGAACCTTAATAGAATTCAGCACCATCCCTTTGTCCAGGCCCTCCTGCAGGAAGAGCAAGAGGTCAGGAAGAGAGCACACAAAGGACGAATATCCCGGGACCCACACCAGTCTTCGAATATGTGCCACACTCTGGCGTAAGCCACCGTACTGGACTGTTTCTGCACCTGCAAAAAAGGTAGCTATGACCGTGGGGAAATATCCCACATGTCGCAAATGTGTCCACTCAAGAGCCAGGCCATAAGCGAAAATTTCTCCACCTGCGGCATGAGGACCAGTCCCTGGGACAGTAGATAACTCCGCTGGTTCGGCTTCTGGACAGGATCAATCAGTAGTCAGATGAGATCTGCATACCATGGTCTGTGAGGCCAGTCCAGCACTATGAGGATCAGCGGCCCTCTGTGTCTCTCGATTCTTCGCAGCAGACATCTGACTGACTGACCTTTTCAATGCCTCGTTGGAGTCGGGAGTGGTGCCAAAGGACTGGAGAGAGGCTCATGTGGTGCCTTTACACAAAAGCGGAAGTAAGGATGTGGCTGAAAACTACAGGCCGGTTAGTTTAACTTCAGTGGTGAGTAAATTAATGGAAACGCTGTTGAAAGAGAAAATAGTGAGGTTTCTGGAGTCCGGCGGATTACAGGATCCGAGGCAGCATGGATTCACCAGAGGCAGGTCTTGTCAGACAAATCTGATTGATTTCTTTGACTGGGTGACCAGGGAGTTGGACCGAGGGAGAGCTCTAGATGTGGTGTATTTAGATTTCAGTAAAGCCTTTGACACTGTTCCTCACAGGCGACTTATAAACAAACTGAGCACCCTAGGGATGGACCCTAAAGTTACTGCTTGGGTTAGAAATTGGTTGGGTGGGAGGCGACAAAGAGTACAAGTAAATGGAGCTCACTCTGAGGAGAAGGATGTTACCAGTGGTGTGCCCCAGGGATCTGTCCTTGGTCCGATTCTTTTTAACATCTTTGTTAGTGATATAGCGGAAGGGCTGTCGGGTAAGGTTTGCCTCTTTGCGGATGATACCAAAATCTGCAATAAAGTAGACACCCAGGAAGGTGTAGATAACATGAGGAGGGATCTGGCTAAGCTTGAAGAATGGTCTAGAATTTGGCAACTGGGATTTAATGTTAAAAAATGTAAGGTCATGCATTTGGGCTGCAGCAATCCAAGGGAGCAATACAGTATAGGAGGTGAAGTACTTTTGTCCACTAAAGAAGAGCGGGACCTAGGCGTAGTTGTGTCCGATGATCTTAAAGTAGCTAAACAGGTAGAAAAGGCGACGGCAAAAGCTAGAAGGATGCTTGGGTGCATACGGAGAGGAATGGCTAGCAGAAAAAAGGAGGTGATAATGCCTCTGTATAAGTCCTTGGTGCGACCTCATTTGGAGTATGGTGTGCAATTCTGGAGACCGCACCTTCAAAAGGATGTGAACAGGATGGAGTCGGTGCAGAGGGTTGCTACTAAGATGATTAGTGGTCTTCATTATAAAGCATATGAGGACAGACTTAAGGATCTTAATATGTACACCTTAGAGGAAAGGCGGGATAGAGGTGATATGATTGAGATGTTTAAATACCTCCGTGGCATAAATGTTCAGGGAGAGAGCCTCTTTCAATTGAAAGCAAGTTCTGCGACGAGGGGACATGGGATGAAGGTGAAGGGAGATAGATTCAGGAGTGATATGCGGAAATATTTCTTTATGGAAAGAGTAGTGGATCCGTGGAATAGTCTCTCAGTGGAGGTGGTAAAGATGAGGACAGTAACTGAATTCAAAAGAGTATGGGACCAACACAGAGGATCTCTAAAGGTAAAAAGTGGACTGTTGTAGTTGTTATGGAAGGACAGACTAGATGGACCTTGTGGTCTTTTTCTGTCATCATGTTTCTATGTTTCTATCTAATCTGCCCATGGAAGAAAGACGTACAAGAGTCCTTCTGTTGGCCAAACCTGAGCCAGGGCATTGAGGCCTTCCGATATATGCTCCTGGCATTGATTGTAAAAAACAGCCTGCCTTGGCATTGCTGAAGATGAATATCAAATCCATAGCCAGTTGTCCCCACCACCTGATGAGGTCGTGAAACACCGCCACATTGAGCTCTCACTCGCCCGGTTCCAATCAGTGCTGAGAAAATCCACCTGCTACATGAGTTGCCGATAGCACAGTGAAGTTCATCTCTGTCCACTGAAGCAGAGCCTGACTTTCTTCCAGGAGAACTGCACTCCCCGTACCGTCCTGCCGGTTGATGTATGCCACTGTAGTAGCATTGTCGGAACACACCCGCACCGCTTTCTGTGCTATGTACAGGCAGAAGCCTTGTAGGACTAGGAACACCATCCTCATTTCCAGACGGCTGATGGACCAGGTGCTCTCCTCCAGCGTCCATTGACCCTGTGCCACCTGTACCAAGCAGTGTGCCCCCCAGCCTGCAAGATTGGCGTCCGTTGTGACCATGACCCATTGCTGTTGCTCCAACAGCATTCCCGCCATCAGGTGACTCTGCTGCAGCCACCAGTTAAGACTCTGCCGCACAATGTCCAGACATGGCAGTCGCTGGGACAGAGTGGCGGAAGGGCAACCATTGCGTCAGGAGTGCCTGTTGTAGGGGCTGCCTATTCGCCCATACTCATGGCACTAAGTCCAGCGCACCGCCATAGACCCAGCAGCTGCAGATAAAACTATGCTGCCGGTGCTGCCATCCGCAGAAAGCCACACACCTTCCCCAAAGCTTGCGCACGTGATCCGCTGGTAACAAGACAAGTCCCACTTTGGTGTTGAACTGCGTTCCCAGATAGACCATACTGGATGGGTTGAAGCTGACTCTTTGTCCAATTGACCACCAAATACAAACTCTGCAGGAATTCCACTACGTGACTTATGGTAGTGCAGGCCTCGTCCTCTGTCTTTGCGCAGATGAGCCAATCATCCAGATATGGATGAACCAGTATACCTTCCCTGCGCAGCGCTGCTATCACTGATCTTGGTGAAGGTACGAGGAGCTGTAGGCAGACCAAACGGCAACACCGTGAACTGAAAATGGCCCATATGCACCGCAAAATGTAGGAACCACTGATGATCCAGCTGTATTGGAACATGCAGATATGCCTCTGTGAGATCCAGGGCGGCCAAGAACTCGCCCCACCACACTGATAGGATGACTGACCTTAACGTCTCCATTCTGAAGTGTGGCATGCGCAGGGCCCTGTTCACATGCTTGAGATCTAGGATAGGCCGAAATGACCCCTCTTTCTTAGGGACTACGAAATATACGGAATACCATCCCTCGCCCCATTCGGCTGGTGGCACTGGGACGACAGTCCCCAGCCACAGCAAACGCTGCAGTGTTTCCTGGACTGCCTGCATCTTATTTATTTATTTATTTAACATCTTTTATATACCGTGCTATTTGTTATCAGTGCGGTTTACATTTAACAAAGGTTGCTCAATTCAGTCGAGACTGTTTTGCGCTTACATTGTAACAGGGGATAAAACTTGGAGCAAATACAGGGTAACTATATACATATTGACACAGAACATAAGATTTGAACTTGGCTGGATTTGTCGTGAAATACTAATGGGCTGCTATTACTTCAGTCCCACTTGTTTATGTAGTGTATGGAGAGTTTGTGGGGGTTGGGGGGTGTTGAACGGGGGTGGGGTAGATGCTTGTGAGAAGTGTAGAAGGAAGATGTGATGCTTGATTGCCTTCCGGAACTGAATGAGGTCTTTGATCAATCTTATTTCAGGTGGGAGGTCATTCCAGCATTTTGGGGCGTAGAAGGCGAAGGCTCTTTTCCTGGTTGTTTGGGTGCAC
The DNA here is from genome assembly GCA_033557465.1 of Ichthyophis bannanicus. Taxonomy (NCBI): domain Eukaryota; kingdom Metazoa; phylum Chordata; class Amphibia; order Gymnophiona; family Ichthyophiidae; genus Ichthyophis; species Ichthyophis bannanicus. Next base: position 212,544,075 of record CM066040.1, read on the forward strand.
TTTATGGAGTCTTTGGGGATGATCAACGTGTTGTCTGTTACTGTCCTCCTCGTTCTGTTGTTCGGGGTAGGGGTGAGGAGGTCCCTGAGTGTCGTGGGGGCTAGGTTATTGATGAGCTCTTCTTGCGAGCTTTACATGGTGAAAGGACGAAGGCCTCAGAAAGGGGGTGGACAAACCCCACCGCGTACCCCTCCCAAATTATCTCCAGCACCCACTAGTCAGTGGTAACTTGAGCCCAGACGGAGTAAAACTGTTGTAGCTGACCTCCTACCACTACCTCCGTCTGGGCCTCCTTGGCTTCATTGTGACTTTTTTGGGCCCGATGGGGATGCATAATAACCCTGGTTCGCGCACCAGAATCCCCGAAAGGACTGGCCCCGTGACCCATAGTGGCTTCTCTAATACGGTGTGAAGCATGCCGCCCATGTCCTCCGAAAGTCCCTTGGCTGTTCCCGCTAGGAAGCCCCCACCTTCAAGCCCTTGGGCTTGTCCTCCAGTAAGCGCCCTCCTTTAGAGTCCCCTAAGTCCTTAATCTTCTGCAGCGTGTCTCCAAACAACAATTGATCCCTGTAGGGGAGTTTGCTGAGACGTGCCTTGGAGGAGATGTCCTCCACTCAGTTACGCAACCATAGAAAGCGGTGCATCGCAATAAATCAACGACATGGTCTTAGAAGCAAGACAAACTAGGTCATAGAACACAACCACCAGATACGCCACTGCTGACTCTAGTCGTGAGCCCTCTGACAGCTCCTGGCTCTCTAGTCCCTGTTGGATCCACCTTATAGGCGCCCGAGACACATAGGCTCCACATATGGAAGCCTGCAGGCTCAAGGCTGTAGTGTCAAAGGCCTGTTTTAGCAGGGGCTCCAAGTTCCGGTCTTGGAGATCCCCGAGTGCTGCCCCACTTTCCACTGGGATAGTGGTTTTCTTGGTCACAGCTGAAACCAAGGCATCCGCTTTGGGCATCTTTAAGAGGTCACAGTCCTCCTGTAAGATAGGGTAGAGCTGTGCCATTGACCAACCGGCTCTTAGGGTCGCCTCTGGGAGTTCCCATTCTGAATCAATCATCTTTCTAATTATCTGATGGACCAGAAAACATGACTGTGCCCCCTTAAATCCCTGCAACAAAGGGTCCTCCAGGGGCTCTTCACCAGCACCTGAGGGGGTGTCATGTTCAAGACCATCAGTGAATGATTAATAAGAGCCGCCAGCCCCTTTCTCCAAGGGACCCTAAACACATTTGGGTCATCCCCAGAAGGTATTTCTCCTTCTTCCAGCTCTTGGCCCATCAGGCTCCCCCCAGAGGTCTGAGGGCACTTCACCCAGCTCCTCTGACCCCTGAGATTGCGGTGAGACTTGCCCCAGCCAGGAATCAGTCTCCCCATGCCTCTTTTTCAATGGGGGGGGGGCTCCCGTGAACTGATCCTCCATTGGAAGAGACTCCCCAGCCAAAGGAGAGGGAAGTGGAGCAGCCCCTACTGGCATACCAGACTGCTTCCGCTTCAGGCAGTAGGCCTTATGGAGCAGAAGAATAAAAACCGGGGAAAACACCGCTTCCCGAGATTCAGTAACTGCCTCTGATCCTGACCATGGTACCTCTGCCTTATTCTTTGTTTTAGCTCTACTCCTCCCACGTTTAACCTTGCCCTTCTGTAAAATGGCAGTCTGTTCTGAAATGGCCGCCGTTCCCACCACAACCGCGAGCCCCCTGAGCCCACTAAGTCTGAAGAGGTCTGATGTCCTTCTTCCGTTCCATTATAAAACTGCTAGCCTTGTGTCGCCGCAAACAAAACAGGCAGAATCCCACCACCATGAGGCCGCAGCTGCTGGCACACTCCAAGCACACTGGCATCTCCAACATGCGCACCTCCTATTCCCCTTCCGCGCCCGCACACTCTAGACCGAGCTGAGCAGGCAGAAGTGAAAAAAGGGCACAAAACTCTCTGACGCAACAACCCATTATCTGCTCCCAGTGCCGGAACCCCGAAGCCACCCAGGCCAAGCCCCTGCCTCTGAGCTGATCCTTCGCTAAGCCTCCCGCTTCTACTTTTGGAACCCTGAGGCTTACCGGGACGCAACCACTGTCTGTGGGGAATGTCTGTGGAAGACCTGGGAGAACCGCTGCTGCTCCTGGACAACTGGACCCAGCCGGATAGACCGAACAATTACCCGGAAGGCCCCAAAGCTGCCCTCGTCACTGTCGATGCTCACGGCCAACGGGACCCCATGCAGGAGACAGCGCAGCAGCACTAGACCAGAAACAGCACACAACTGGCGGGGCACAGAGGCAGCAACTTTCCGTAGCTTACGGATGCACTGCCTCTTGCTGGAGAAGAAGAAAGAGACCCCTGGCTCCCAAGTATATCTCCCTTGTTTGAAAGACTTGAGAGAATCTGGCTATCAAGCAGGCTCCCCAGCACTCTATCCCCAGCAAAAGCTTTCTGCTGCTCTCCTCTTCTATTCACGTCATTTGACTTTCTCTTTTGTTTTTTTTCAATCACCTCTAATTTACCCAACTCAAACTATCTGTCTATCTGTCATTGAGTCTCCAATGCAGGGACACCTCATCCAGCTGCTGAGAGAACTGAAAGACTGGTGCGGGGAGCTGAAGGGGGAGCTCTTGTACTACAGTACATCACCGGAAAATCTGTCATGCACAGGTCTCAGCTGCTGTAGGATGGTGACTACCCATACTTACCTGGACTGGTCTGGAGGAACGATTAAGAAAGCACATTACAAGATGAGCTCTAAGCCAGGGTTTTAAAAAATGCCCGAAATGCAGCCAGAAAATGAACAGCACCGATACATATTATCTCTGCATCCGGTGCTTGTGGTGCTTGAGTCGCCACATTGAGGTCCGCTCTCATTGTGTCCGCAGGTCCCCACAAGCCCAAAGGTCACGCAGCCATGCTCTTCGCGACTTCATATCTGCTTTCTCAGATCAGCTGCCCCCAAAGGCCTCAGCCTCCCATGTGGCTATAAAGAAGTATTGGGCAAAGACTCAAGCTGCTGTGGCACGGAATACACCCAAAAAGGCCTCCATCCCTAGCCTGGCATATTGGAAGAACTCCAGAGTGGCACACACATCAGTAACCCAGCTTGCTCCTGCTGCAGACCCAGGCTCCAGCAACCTCCCCCCATGCTGCCTGTCCCTACCAGATCTCCATGGTGCCAGAATCTTCTCCTCCCAGCATGACACCATTTCCTCCGCAGCCATTGGACAGCATCATGGCAGCAAGGAGCATGTGTCAGCGAGTCATCACGCCCAACAAGGAAATCCGTTTTCCAACAAATGAAACAAGTGCCAGCCCTAGGGCTGAAATACCTGCAAAGCTGTCTGTCAACTCTCAGTAAAAATCAGAGGTTCAAAATCAAAATTTTCTGACTTCTACAACAAATAAACTTTTCCAAATGTTTCTCCTTGTTTACATGGGAGAAATCACCTAATATAAATTTTCCCCTTTTAAACAGAGCAGACTTCTGAATACCAATGCTCCAGAATTTAAAGAAAACATTAGAAAAATAAACTTCTTCTCCATACCTTTTCCCTTAGGCTTACTTACTCTACCTCTGCCAATTTCAATCAGGTTAAATAAATCAACTTAAACTCTCTTTCCTTTCTTTACACAGCTCACCCCTCACACCCTTCTTATCTCATTCTGCATCAAAATCCCAACTGACAAAACAAATTGAAACTTTCTCTCTGAGCAACTTACCAGGTTTAGTGCTCCTCTGCCCAGTTAAAGAGTCCCAGAGAAACACAGATCAGACAACAGGAGATCATTATCAACCTTCTACTCCCTATGACAGCCCTAACAAGTCTCCAACAGTAATTTAGGTAACCTTTTAAATTCTGGACAATACCTCTTTAAATGTTTTATAAAACTGTATCACAAAAGCAGTTCTCTAAAGCTCATACTTTCAGCATTTAAACAAAGCTTCCTCACATCACTAGACATGTTCTCCCTCCACCCAGCATGCCTTGTGTATGCCGACCGGATCTCCTTACTTCTGGTTTTGGGCTTATTTTAAAATTTTAACTTTTCAATCAATTTATAAATGTTTGGGCCACCTTGACCATAAATATATATTTTATATTTCAAAACAAGGCTTCGGTGCCCAACTGGAGCCTCTCAAAGTTCTGCTGCAGCAACACCTATTCAGCCTTTATTTCCTCACATGACCCCTTTTTATTTATTTGTAATAAATATTTTTATTGACAATTGGCAAGTTACAACCATTAACAATGCAAACATTTGTTTTTGATTTTTTTAAACAGAATTTCCTCTTAATCAATGCCCTTTTTAATACGTTTATCTACCACCATCAAATATACTGGTGCCCCTTGTTTTTTCTTTTTTTCCCCTCTCCTCCCTTTAACCCCCTCCCATATCCACCTTCTTCTATCTCTGATACATTTCTACCTACTATTTGGTCTGAGCCCAGAAACCCTCCATATCTATTTTTAATATCAATTTGTTCATTATCTTTTTCATTTTTCATTGCTGACTGTGCCAAGTTGCATATTTGGAGCACATAAACTCAAAATGATCCATCCTTGAATGTTTTAAGGCAGTTAGTTTGCTCATTAAGTATATTTGTTCTAGGACCATCCACCATTCCACGATGGTTGGTGGAACCTCCTAGTTCCACCTCCAGGCTATCAAAAGCCGCACAGCTACATACTCATTGTTAATAAACCTTCCATCCTCCTTCCACATTTCCCTAGACATTATGCCCAGTAAGGCCCCTGGGTTAGCCATTAGTTTCTTCCCTATTATTGTACTTAGATGTTTAAATATCTCGCCCCAGTATGCCTGTAGTTTAGGGCACGTCCATCAGATATGCAGGAAGATTCCTCTGGTACCACAACTTCGCCAACAGAGCCCATTGGTTTTCCCACCAAACCTTTGAATCTTATCTGGCGTAATGTACCACCGGTACATAATCTTATAGTTATGCTCTATTAGGTTGGTGACTAAAAGACCTTTAAATCTATGTAGAAATATGTGGTCCCATGTTTGATCATTCCAGACCACCCCCACATCTGCTTCCCAGCTTTTTTGAAATATTTCTTTGTCTTTTCTCTTTACTTCCATTAATTTATAAAACCCAGTAATGGCCCCCTTTATTCTTTCCCTAGTGAACATTTTTTCAATTGGGGCGTATTCTTCTTTCAGCCCTGGAAGGACTTTAGTTTGAATATAATGGACCACTTGTACATGGAGGTAATAATCCGACTTTTTCAATGTAAATTCTTCTCTGATTTCTTCAAAGGGCCTTATCCTTTCCCCCTCCAGGAACTGACCCACCCTCCTTAGATTACTGTGGGCCCATCTCCCTGTGTAAGCCCCCCGCCACCCAGGTGGAAAACCTACATTTCCTCTAAGTGGGATCCATCTGGTCTTACATTCTTCTGCCATACAGATGTGTCTCCATTTAAACCATATTTGCAGCATTAAGGCTACAGAGGGATTGGGGCATTTTGGAATGAGTTTTTTTCCCTTTGGGAATCCAGAGGGCCTCCTCCAGGGAGGGAACTCCCAGTGCTTCTTTCTCTATTTGGACCCGTTCCTGCCCTTCATGCAATCCCCATTCCAATACTGCCCTCAGTCTGGCCACATTATAATAGTTGCCATACCCCCATTCTCTCTACTCTCCACTAGTATCCTCCTGGCTACTCTGTCTCTTTTACCTCTCCAAGTAAACTTTATTATGCACCCTTGAACTCTATTCCCATTGGGATCGAAATTGGTAATGTAATGAAAAGGAAGAGCAATCTGGGTAAGATCTTCATTTTAATTGTAGATATTCTTCCAATCTAGGATAGCTCCACCCTATTCCAAAAATTTAGATCTTCATTTATTTTTTTCTCCAGAGGTAGATAATTGACCTGAAACATGTTTAAAAGCTTTGGTGTTAATTGGACTCCCAAGTAGTGAATTCTCTGTTCCGCCCACTTAAAGGGGAAGGTATTTTTCATTGCTTTGCATTTCTCATTTGATAGTAAAATATTCAAGATTTCTGACTTGGATGCATTCATCTTAAACCCGGATAACATCCCGAATTGATCCATTTCCCTAACCAGTGCTTTCAATGATTGCTGTGGGGATGTGATCATAAAAATCAGGTCATCCGCAAATAGAGACACCTTGCTCTCTCCCTGTTCCCATTGTATTCCTTTAATCTCAGTATTTTCTCTAACCCTTTGAGCCAGGGGTTCCATAGATAGGATGAATAAAAGGGGGGATAGTGGACATCCCTGGCGTATCCCTCTCGCTAGTTCAAAGATTTTCATATAGTCTCCATTTATTTGTAGTGTCGCTAGTGGGTGTTTGTATAAAATTTTTATCCACTCTAAGTATGTGCTCCCAATTCCCACCTTTGTCAGGGTCTGGAATAAAAATGGTCAGGACACCCTGTCAAAAGCTTTTTTCTGCGTCTACCACCAACAGCACAAGTTCTTCATTCTTAGTTCTTCCTTTCCACAATATATTCAATACTCTCCTAATATTATCAGAGGCCTGTCTCCCCGGTACGAATCCGCCTGATTCATATGGATAAGCTGCGGCATAATACGGTAATTATCTATTAGCCAGAATTCTGGTAAATATTTTTAAGTCTGATCCCAGTAATGAGATTGGTCTATATGACCCACACTGACTTGGGTCCTTATCCTCCTTGGGTAGCAATGTTACACCCGCGACTCTCATAGAAGGTGGGAGTTGTTCTCCTACTAAAGAGTTAAATAGCCAGGTAAGAGGCTTGGTCAATACTGATGCAAATACTTTATAAAACTTATTAGAGAATCCATCTGTTCCTGAGACCTTGTGGGGGCGGGGGAGTTCTTTAATGACTTGAAGCACCTCCCGACATAAAACTAGGTTGGGACATGCTCATTGTCTCTTCTATGCTTAATTGAGGCATGTGAATGAATCTTCAAGATATTCTATTATTCTCTCCTCAGGAGTATTTCTTTCAGGCGTCTACAGGTCCCTGTAGTACTCTACAAATCTAGCTTTTATTTCTTCTTCCCTCCTCAATTCTTTCCCCTGGCTATCCCTGATTTTGAGTATAAAATTCCTATTCTGTTGTTTTTTGAGTTTGTATGCCAATAACTGGCTTGGTATGTTTTACCAAACTCAAAGAAGTTTTGCCGGAGTTTCTCCTGTGCATATTTTATCTCAGCCATTTGTAGTTCATTTAGTTGTTGTCTAATTCGCGTGAGTTTTTTTACTATCCTCGGTATTCAGGTTCCCCTGTTTTCTCTTCTGCTCCCCCTCCCTGATTTTTTTCCCTTAATTCTTCTTTCTTACCTTCTTTATTTCTCTTCACATATGTCCCTATTGCTATCAGTTTCCCCCTCGTTACCGCTTTCAATCGGTCCCAAATCATACCCATTGGACATTGGCTGTTATCATTATAGTTCAGATATTCTATAATAGCTTTTTGTACTTGTTGGACAATCTCATGGTCATCTAGTAGAGATTTATTTAATTTCCACGCCCCTTTCTTCCCTTGATTCTTGGGATTCTGGAAGTCATCCCAAACTGGGGCATGGTCAGAACATGTACTTTTTCCAATCTCAATCACCACTACCTGTGGCATAAGTGATCTATGAGCCCATACCATATTCAACCTTGAATAGGTACCATGAGCTGCTGAATAGAAAGTATAGTCTCTTTTCCTCCCAAGCATATCTCTCCAGATATCCACTAGGTCCAGTTCCCTCATTAGTAACTTTAAATGCTTCCTTTGTTTTGAATTGCCCACGGGGGTCACCCCGGGATGTGTCAAGCTCCGGGTTAACTATTAAATTGAAATCCCCACTTACTATTAGGTGGCCCTCTACAAAGTTAGCTATTATAGGTCTCACTTGTTCAACGAACTCCCCGTGTGCACTATTTGGGCCACATAGGTTCACTAGGGTATAGGTTTGATTTAGATACTTTATTTTCAAAAGAAGATATCTTCTACCCTGCCCTTCTTAACTTCCATAATCTGATGTTGGAGGTGAGAAGCCAACATAATTCCCACTCCTCCCTTTTTCTTTTTTAGCTGGTCTGATGCGAACCATGGCACTGGGTATTTATGATTTACTAGTCCCTTTCATCTCTAGTGGTTAAAGGTTTCTTTTGTTAAAAGACTATATCACCTTTTAGTCATGTTATTTCTTTATACATCAATCGCCTCTTCCTATATGAGTTTAGGCCTATTACATTCAAGGATAGGACGCGAAAGTTATGCATTTTCCTGCTTGTTGCTCTCACTATAACGATCTATATTATTCACTCTATAGGGTCTCCCTTCTTCCCTCCCCCACCTCCTACCATCTCTTCTCCCCCACCCTCCCCCTCCCTTCATTCCTTGCCTACTTTCCATCTTCACCATTCCCGCAAGGCGTGCGTCCCTGCCATTTTTTTTTTAAATTTACAGCTTCCCTATATTTCTATAACAAGTATCCATACTTATGTGAATTACTTTTTTCCCCAGTTACTCAGTCCTGGCAGTGCTTCCTGTCTCGAGCAGATTGCTTCATCCTTTAGTTCCTTTAGTCTTGTGGCACCTTAGGCGTCAATTGTCTTATGGTGTTCTCTGCCATCCTGCGCTCCCTGGAGTCTCTCGCCTCTGTTCATCTTCTTTTTCCACTGGCACTGCTGGTAGTTTAGACCATCCAGCTTTTTGCATTCCATTGACAGCATCTTCTACTGTCCGTGCTATTGTTGTGGCTCCTGAAATTGTAAATTGCAACCCATAAGAATATAAGAACATAAGATATGCCATACTGGGTCAGACCAAGGTCCATCAAGCCCAGTATCCTGTTTCCAACAGTGGCTAATCTAGGTCACACGTACCTAGCAGTTTCCCCAAAAGACACAGGTTCCGCAATGCTTGTACTGGGTCAAGCATTGATATCCTGGGTCCCTTCTTAATAATGGTTTATGGACCTTTCCTCCAGAAACTTGTCCAACCCTTTTTTTAAACCCAACTACACTAACAGCCTTTACTACATCCTCTGGTAACAAATTCCAGAGTTTGATTACACGTTGAGTGAAAAAATATATATTTTTATTAGTCTTAAATAGTTTACCCTGTAGCTTCATTGCATGTCCCCTAGTCTTTCTATATTCTGATAACGTAAACAATCGATCTACGTTTACCCGTTCCACTCCATTCATTAATTTATAGACTTCTATCATATCTCCCCTCAGCCGTCTCTTTTCCAGGTTAAAGAGCCCTAACCTTTTTAGCTTTTCTTCATAGGGGTATCCTTCCATCCCCTTTTCCATTTTGGTGGCTCTTCTCTGAACCTTTTCTAATAACGCTATATCCTTTTTAAAATACGGCGACCAGAATTGCACACAATATTCAAGGTGCGGTCTCACCATGGAACGATATAGAGGCATTATAATATCTTTTGTTTTATTTTCCATTCCTTTCCTTATGATACCTAGCATTCTATTTGTTCTCTTGGCCGCCGCTGCACACTGGGCCGATGGTTTTAACATGTTATCCACAATGATGCCTAAATCTTTTTCCTGGGTGGTGGTTCCTAATGTGGAACCTTGCATCGTGTAACCATAGTTTGGGTTGTTCTTCCCTAGGTGCATAACTTTGCACTTGTCCACATTAAATTTCATCTGCCATTTTGATGCCCAGTCTTCCAATTTATCAAGATCCTCTTGCAATTTTCCACAATCCTCTTGGGTTTTAACAACTTTAAATCGTTTTGTGTCATCTGCAAATTTGATAACCTCACTCGTTATTCCCCTTTCCAGGTCATTTATAAATATGTCAAAAAGCAGTGGACCCAGCACAGATCCCTGGGGTACACCACTATTCACCCTTCTCCATTGGGAAAATTGGTCATTTAGCCCTACCCTCTGCTTTCTATCTTTTAACCAGTTCCTGATCCACAATAGTACACTGCCTCCTATCCCATGACTCTTTAGTTTTGCCAAAGTTCTCTGATGAGGAACCTTGTCAAAGGCTTTCTGAAAGTCCAGATACACTATAATCAACCGACTCACCTTTGTCCACCTGTTTATTCACACCTTCAAAAAAACATAACAGATTAGTAAGGCAAGATCTTCCTTGTCTAAAGCCATGTTGGCTGTCTCCCATTAGGCCATGACTATCTACAATGCTGAGTAATTTTGTTCTTTATGATGGTTTCTACCATTTTTTCCCAGTACTGACGTCAGGTTCACCGGTCTGTAGTTTCCCGGATCACCCCTGGAACCCTTTTTAAAAATTGGCGTTACATTGGCGATCCTCCAATCTTCAGGTATTACAGATGATTTTAATGAAAATTCACAGATTGCAGACCTGCTATTAGTAATCTCATATTTCAGTTCTTTCAACACCCTTGGATGTATACCATCCAGCCCAGGTGATTTGCTACTCTTCAGTTTATCTAATAGTTGTAATAGATCTTCCCGATGTATCGACATTTCCTTCAATTCTTCTGCACCTTTAAATAACACTTCAGTCATGGGTAACATCCCTACATCTTCCTCAGTAAAAACCGAAGCAAAGAATTCATTCAGTCTCTCCGCTATCGCCTTGGTCGCCTCTTAGTGCCCCTTTAACCCTTCTATCATCTAATGGACCAACTGACTCTCTCACAGTACCAATGTACTTGAAAAAGTCTTTAATTTGCGTTTTTGCTTCCGCAGCAAGATTCTTCTCAAATTCTCCCTTTGCCTGCCTTATCAATGCCTTGCATTTGATTTGCCAGTGCTTGTGCTGCTTCCAGGTTTCATCGTTTGGCTCTTTTTTCTATTTCCTGAAAGATGCTTTTTTGGCAACAGCCTCTCTGACCTCACCTTTAAACCATGCTGGCAATTTTTTGGACTTCCTTCCACTTTTCTTAAAGCGTGGAATACAGCTGGTCTGCGCTTCCAAGATAGTATTTTTCAACACCACCCAAGCTTGATGTAAGTCTTTAACCTTTGCAACTGCTCCTTTTAGTTTTTTTATTAACTATTTTCCTCATTTTATCATAGTCTCCTAAAAGGTAGTACTGTGGATTTCCTTACTATCCCTCCAACACTAATTAAATCAAACACGATCATGCTATGATCACTATTGCCAAGTGGCCCCAACACCCTTATCTCTTGCACTAGATCTGGTGTTCCACTAAGGACTAGGTCTAATATGGCTTCCCCTCTGGTCGGTTCATGAACCAGCTGCTCCAAGAAGCAGTCATTTATTTCATTTAGAAACGTTATCTCCCTAGCATGTCCTGCCATGACACTGACCCAGTCGATACCGGGGTAATTGAAATCACCCATTATTATTACTGCACTGTAACGTTTTTAGCTTCCTTGATTTCTTTGAGCATTTCATCATCCATTTGTTCATTCTGGCCAGGCAGTCGATAGTACACCCCCACTGCCATCACCTTCCCCTTTTTACATGGAATTTCAATCCATAGAGATTCTACAGCAACTTTTGTTTCCTGCAAAACTTTAATCCTTTCTGACTCAATGCCCTCTCTAACAGAAAGCAACCCATCCACCAATTTAATCAGCTCTATCATTACGATATAGTTTGTACCCAGGTATCACAGTGTCCCACTGGTTGTCCTCCTTCCACCATGTCTCTGATATTCCAATCATATCTAACCTCTCATTTAGTGCTATATATTCTAACTCTCCCATCTTATTTTTTAGACTTCTAGTATTTGCATACAAGCATTTTAGAGACTGTATTTTATTCATATTAATCTGGCTATTGATAGACATGGGTAATTTGGGATCTTTAAGCACTGTCTGGCTCCATACTCGAGGGCATTTGGGCTACTTTACTCTTTTTTGGAACCTCTCTGCTTTTGGTATCCTTCAAGGATATATTCTTCCGAACCATGCCCTCTTGGGCAACTGTCGGCTTTCCCCTATTATCTAGTTTAAAAGCTGCTCTATCTCCTTTTTAAAGGTTAATGCCAGCAGCCTGGTTCCATCCCGGTTAAGGTGAAGCCCATCCTTTCGGAAGAGCCCCTCCTTTCCCCAGAATGTTCCCCAGTTCCTAACAAATCCAAAACCCTCATCTCTGCACCATTGTCTCATCCACGCATTGAGACTCCGGAGCTCTGCCTGCCTTTTGGGTCCTGCGCCTGGAACGGGAAGCATTTCGGAGAACGCTACCCTGGAAGTTCTGGATTTCAACCTCCTACCTAAAAGCCTAAGTTTAGCCTCCAGAACCTCCCTACCACATTTTCCTATGTCATTGGTACCGACATGTACCAAGACAGCAGACTCCTCCCCAGCACTATCTAAGACCTTATCTAGGTGGCACGTGAGATCCGCTACCTTCGCACCAGGCAGGCATGTTACCAGGCGATCCTCACGTCCACCAGGCACCCAGCTATCTACATGCCTAATGATCGAATCACCAACTATAATGGCTGTCCTAACCCTTCCCTCATGGGCACATGGCCCTGGAGAAACTTCCTCGGTGCGAGAGGGTTTTACATCACCTGGAGGACAGGTCCTAGTTACAGGATCACTTCCTGCCACACCAGGGTGATGCTCCCCTGTCACGTGACCTCTCTCCTCCATCGCAACAGGGATGCTGCCAGACTGGAGGTGGGACTTCAGGACTATATCCCTGTAGGTCTCGTCTATGTACCTCTCTGTCTTTCTTATGTTTTCCAAGTCTGCTACTCTAGCCTCTAGAGAACGGACTCGTTCCCTGAGAGCAAAGAGCTCCTTGCACCTAGTGCACACGTAAGACCTCTCACCAACTGGGAGAAAATCATACATGTGACACTCAATGCAAAAGACTGGAAAGCCCCCATCTCGCTGCTGGACTGCTGTCTGCATCTTAGTTTTAAGCTTGTGTTTAGATATAAGTTCCTTACTTACTAAGGGTTGCTATGGATATTTATACTAATAAAACTGAATCTAATACGTTTAATATACCGTGTTCACCTGAAGCTTAATTAATTTCAGGTCCTTAGTGACTGATTTGGATAACGAGCTTCACCTGAGAGCACCTCCTTTCCTTTATTTATTTATTTATTTATTTGTTTAAGATGTGTAAGTACCTATAAAGCTACGATTATCCCAGGGGTGGGTGTTGGGGAGGGAGGGAAATAACACCTATTAAAAGAGGGCTGTTACACAGTACCCTGTCCTGTGCTTCTGAGTTAATCACCCAGGAAGTTGGTCACAGCTTAACAGTCCTTGCTTGGATAGAAGGAGTCTTTCAAAATGGCCTTTTGACCTGCCACCTGGTGTTAACACCTATTGAAAAGGTTTCACAGGTCTCTTGCCCACTAGGTAGAAGGCCTGTTTGTAAAGGTCTCTAGAAGACTTTATTTGTTGCTCACAGAGTACTGACTCTGTTTTGCCTTTTATGCTAAGTTATATTCTGATTTGATTTAAATTACAGCTCTTTGCTGCTTCTAGGCTCTGACTTATTATGAAATTTAAACTACAAGCTCTCTGCTGGGTTCTAAATTTAACCAGAAAGCTCTCTTCTGTGTTTTAAATTTAAACTAAAAGTACTTTGCTGATACTAGGCCCTACAAGCTCTCTGATGGGTATGGAATATAACCAGAAAGTTCTCTTCTGTGTTTTAAATTTAAACTGCTGCTACTAGGCCCTGACTGATTTAACAAAAGACACTGGGTTCACAGATTAATTAGCTTTAATACAAAGAAGTCCTTTCAGAAAATTCCCAGAAGTATATACTCACAATTGTAGATCTCTCTCCAGAAGTAGCAGTCGCTTTTTCTAGTCCTTCAAGACTGAGGATCACAGAGCTCTGGTTGAGCTATTTATGCCTGTGCTTCTGAGGTAAGCTGTGACCAACTTCCTGGGTGATTAACAGTCCTTGCTTGGAGAGAAGGAGTCTTTCAAAATGGCCTTTTGACCTGCCACCTGGTGTTAACACCTATAGAAAAGGTTTTACAGGTCTCTTGCCCCCTAGGTAGAAGGCCTCTTTGTAAAGGTCTCTAGAAGACTTTATTTGTTGTTCACAGAGTACTGACCCTGTGGGAATAGCCACTTGTAGTGTATCCTCTCCTCTCTCAGGCATTTGGTGATGGGGCGGAAGTCTTTTCTCCTCCTAATGGTTATTGCTGAAATGTCTGCGTATAGTTCTACTGGGTGGTTTTCCCATTGTAATTTACCCATCTTTCTCGCTGCTAGCATGACTGCTTCTTTCGTGTTGTATTCATGAAGACGTGCAACTACGTCTCTTTGGTTGCCCTTCTCTCTGCAGACCTAGAGCTCTATGTGCTCTGTCTATTGCGAAGCATAGGTCCGTCAACGGCATTTCTGCCTGTTGGAGCAATGCTCTGCAGAACTGTTCTATCAGGTCTTTGTAGTTGTGTGTGCCTTCCTCCTCTGGCACCCCACGCAGACGTATATTGGAGCGTCTGGCTCTATTTTCAAGATCTTCTAATTTTTACCATAGCTCTCCCATTACACCTCTTGTTTGTTCAGACTGGGTCTTTATATTTTGCATCACTCCCTCATGGACCTCCACTCTGTCTTTCACCATCCCAACTCGTTAACCGAGTTTGTGGATGTCTGCTCGCAGGTCTCTGATCCAAGCTTGGGCCTCCATTTTAAAATTTTCCAAGTCCTGTTGGAGGGTTCTGAACCATTCCTTTAGCTTTCCTTTTAAAATGTGCCGATTTCCTCTCCGCCTTGTTTATTTTATTTATTTATTTTATTTAATTCGCTTATATACCGCGCTCTTCAACATCAGTGCGGTTTACATGGAACATGGGGTATTTTACGGTGGGGGTTAACACCGTGATACATATAACAGGTAGCTCAACTTGGATAACAGTATTAACTATTTACATTTGTAATGATAACAGAATGATATTCACACTTATATACAATACATGAGGGGTGGTTGCATGTGGTCGGGGCTATGTTGTGAGCGGTGGAGTTGGTGTACGTTCCTCAGGGTAGCATTTGAGGAAGAGATAGTGTTTCAATGCTCTCCTGAATTTAGTTAGTTCCGGGATTGCTCGGGATTGTTCCCGGGGCCAGCCTAGTAGCGCTTTAGTCTCTCCTCCTGCTGAGCCACTTGGCGCCATTTTTGCTTTCCCTCCGTTTGTAGGCTTAAAACCAAATGTTTTCAAGTCCAGACTGGGGGTTTTTGCGCCATTCAGCATTGCTATTCTTGCTGGTTCGTCCACCGTGCTCTTCTCAAATTAGGTTGGGAGTTCATTCCTGTTAGGGGAATCTTTCTGTTCTGGCCGTGGGAGCTTTACCTTTCGGCTGCCATCCTGGACAGTGACGTCACTTCCTCAATCCTTTTATTTATAAAAAATCCTGTTTATACTGCTTTACTCCAAAATAGTGTTTAAAATGGCCTTACGTCTGTCGCCTGACCCATCTCCGCCAGTTTATCTGGGCACCACCACATTGGCTACACAACCGTGATTTTTTTCCTCTACAGCCCTTCCACGGCCCCTACCCTTCCTCAGACCCTCCTGCTGCCTTCATAATACATTTGTCACATAAACCCAAGCTGCCCAGACTGATCACGGCCTCAACAATCACATTAATCCCAAAACCGTAAACCTCATTTCAGTGCAAGCCACAGTCACATGGCTTCACACAGCCCTCTTCTGCTAGCCCCAAAGTCAACTATAGCCATGACTTTGTAGCATGACCCAGGATGCCCTCCCCGCAGACAGAGCCAATGGAGCAGGGCTTGATGACAGCCGGCTCCTCCTCTAATTTCTCTCCCTGCAACCATGAGATCTATGGCCTCAGCAGCATGCAGCAAAAGCTGCATCCCAGGTAAAACATTTTATAGGGCTTTCTCTCTTTAACTCATTTTATTCTAACTTCTGGTTACAATAATACTACCAGAGGGAACATGACTGCCAATGCTACTGTAGGGATTGCAGTTCCATATTCAAAGATTAAAAAGAGAAGACTGCCCCCAGACTTACCGGTATTCATCTATGAGATAAAGCACAGTTACTTACCTGTAACAGGTGATCTCTGGGAACAGCAGGAATAAGTCTTCACATATGGGTACGTCGGTACCGACGGAGTCTGCGCGGGAACGCTTCCCAGCGTCCAATCAAGAGCTTTTGGAAGCATCCCAGCACGCCTGCGTGCTGCCTTCCCGCCTTTCCCAACTGCCTCTCCTCAGTTAAGTTTTAAAGCTGAGACAAAGAGAGAGAGAGAGGAAAGGAAAGATAGATAGAGAGACAACTCCTGGGGAGGTGGGTGGGTTGTGAAGACTTATTCCTGCTGTTCCCAGAGATCACCTGTTACAGGTAAGTAACTGTGCTATCTCCAGGAACAAGTAGGAATGAGTCTTCACATATGGGGACTCCCAAGCTGAGATTCCTGGAGTCCCAGCATGTCATAGGTTGGAACATGCTATCTCCCACAACACCAGGCATCCTGAGGATGGAGGGTAGGAGTTGAAGAAAGAAAGATGCTGTGGAACAGCTAACCTAGCACAGGACTGCAGAGAAGGAGTCCATGTGTGGATGATTGTCATCAATGATACTGCAAAGAATATTGCAATATGGACCTCCCCTGACAGGATTTCACAGAAGTATGGAGGTTCATGGATCTACTGGGGAACCCAGTAAAGGAACCGTGAAGAGGACCTCACTGTAAAGTGGAGGTAATAAACCTGTAGGAAAACAGTGGAGGTCAGAATTCTGAAAGGTAACAGGTAACCCCAGTAGGAAAAACTGGGGTAGTACAAAAACGGTGGGCCTTCAGCGGAAGGCTGTATGACAAAAACCTAACTCTTTTGGCGGCAGAGTGGCTCACTCTTAGGAGCAAAAAGAAAAAGGCCAACCGATTTGGACAAACAGGCACAGTCCTTGTGGGGAGAAAGGGTATGGGAACCCCTTGTATACCAAAAAGAGTGGACAAATGCCTGAGGCGTTAAAGCCTGTGATTAACTGAAGATCCACAATGTCTCTCCTAACTGGGGTAAGCTAGGAGAGATATTGGGCATGGAGAGCTTCAGAAGTACCTAAACCCTTAGGTTATGGTATAAAAATTGTTGACTACCACAGGAGTGGTTGTGTGCGTAGAACCCCAAACCTGCTGGATAGCATAGGTATGGGTAAAACCCCTCTGTCAGAAACATATAGCTATATGAGCATAGACAGTCAGATAGATAAGTATGTGGAGACATATCTATCTATAATGAAATATCTCGACAGATACATATATATATATATATACATATAGATATATAGATAGACATATAAGAATATATCTATAGTGAGATATGGAGGGGCATAAAATACACACAAAAGATAAATATGAATATGTAGGCCTAAATATGGGTGTCTGCAATTAAACAGACAGAGATATGCCTACAGCATGGTATTCACATAGGATATGTGGAGAGGAAAGATTCATCTAATAACAAGGAGGTGGAACCTACTTGAGAAGATATATAGAGAATCTATTCCCCCTGGTTATGATCTGCAAGGATGCTAGCTAGTAAAATAACCAGGATGGTTACATGAAAAACAGAGGATAATATCAATCTGCAGCCAGGAAGTCCGGAGTCTTCCAGGACTCTAGCATGGTAAGTAGACAGAAGACACAGAGATGAGATACCATGTTGACCTGCTTAAGGGCAAAAACTATCATACGTTCTTACCATGAGGACGAGCTGCAAGGAGAAAGAGCATATCCCCGATTGGGAATGCTATGGACCAAAGCAGGGAATTGGCAACTCCTTAAGCCTTTACGTAAGAGAAGGCCTATGTCCATTATATCAAAAGGAGATAGTAAAAGAAGGGAGAACCTTCTAGTCATGGGAGACATGACTGAAAAGCCTTTTCCAACCATCTAGGATAGCTGTTGGAGAAAAAAAACCCATGCTCTCTAGCAAGGGCCCATAGTGGAAAGCTTCTCTGTAAAATTGCAGAGAGCATGATGTAGGAGAATGAGGAGATAGAACTGGCTGCTAGAGAGCCAGTATCTCTGCCAACTATGCTGCCAAACCCAGGGAATGGAGATGGCAGAAATAGAAGACCAATCCAGAAAGCTTGTAGTGAGATAATCTCCAAGATAGATGAAAGCACTGACTTGGAGCCACTACTAAGACTAGACAGAATGTTAGTGGAGGACAAATCTGGTTGTTTGTGGACAAGAATCAGTGGACCAAACATTAAGGCTCCTGCATAGGCAGCTGCTAGCAAGACAGCAGAAAGAATCTTACTGTTCAAAAACAGAAAGAACAGACAGAACAGGAGTAGAAAACTCTGGACATGTCTGATAAGCTGCCTCAAAGTAAGATTGAAATAGGGGAGGTAACTCAGAGAGGAAAACTCCGCATTGGAAAGTGACAAAAACTAGAGAGGCTGAAGAAAAAGCCCCTCAGCAAGTAATTCCGCTCTTACAGTGGTAAGAGGGTGAAGAGAATGGAGCTGAAGAAGACTTACCAAGTAGTAAGTCTATAGAAAGTTCCTGTGCCAGCATGTATTTTTCCTATCATTTGATAGTGGTCAGACCTCTTTCCCTAGCAGGAAAAGAGGAGAAACCTGTGACCTATAGGCATGAACATCCTGACAGCTCATAGAAATATAGAAAAAATGGATGTCTTTTGGAAAGAGATCCATGTGTAGGGGTTAGAATGAAGCAGTAGATTGCCTCTGTTGAGAAGAAGCAACTGTAGATTATAACGCAAGAGTCACAAGCATCTGATGATGATTGATCAGAAACTCTGCAGGTGCTGGGTTTGCTGAGCCTGGTGAGAGGTTGGATTCTTCAGACCAGGACGATGCCTCCCCTGTTGGGGAACATCTGTATGATGGGCAAGTGATGAATAAAACCTTCTTCTCCTGTGGGAAGAAAGTTTGGTAGGACATTTCCTACCTACTGGGACAGAAGAAGGTGTAGAACAACCCTTAGGAACAGGTAAATCAGTGGACAACTGAGTAACCTGACGTAGAGACTCCTTGTTGAAAAGATTTTCTCCAGTGCAAGGAGTATGTACCAGCCGTTGTTGTGCCCATTTGTCCAAGTCTGAAGCTTGGAGCCAGGCTCTACGTCGTGCCCCTATAGCTATAGCAGAAGTCCTGCTAACAGACTCAAAAGAGTCTAGGGAAGCACGAGAAAGAAAACAAGAGATATTCTGGATATGCTTAAGCAGTGAGGAACAGTCTGTACTCCTGGAATCTGGAAGGAAAGGAGTCAAAAGATGTAATTGCTTTGTGACCTCTTCAAGAGAAAGACTCATATAAAAAATATATGAGAGAATTCTTGCAGAAAGCATAGATGTCTGGAAGGTTTGACGTCCAAAGGCATCTAGTGTCTTAGACTCACGACCTGGCGGATAAGAAGGGTGCTTTTTCTTACTCTTTACCCCACCTCATTGCTGAGTCCACTACTATGGAATGATGAGGAAGTTGAGTCTTTTGAAACCCTGGAGAGGGGGGCACCTGATATAAGAGATCAGTTGCCCTGGGAGATGGGGGTACCCTTAAAGGTGTTTCCCACATTCCTAGAAGGAGATCCTGCAAGGAATGATGCAAAGGAAGCATTATGTTGTCCTTTGCTTTGGTAGAAACAGAGCCTTGTGCAGGATCATGTCCTGGAATAGGAATGGCAAAGGATCTTGCTATATCCCGGAGGAAACTCTGAAAAGAGAGATCCCAAACAGGAATCTCCCTTGGACAGGTTAGATCTAAAGAACTAGCCTGAGCATCCACAGACTTATCCAAATATATAGGAATAGAAGATCCTGCAGAGTGCAGTGTGGAATGCTTAAGGGATGGTTGCTGGTACTGGCTGTCAGGAGCAGCAACCGTCCTTACCACATTGTGCATGCCAGGTATCGACTCCAAGCTTGGTATAGAATGGAGCGATCCTGTTGAAAAAAGCATGGCAGGAGTTGGCCACGATGCTACTGTGGATACCGGTACCGATGGCGATACCGGTACCGATGGCGATACCGGTACCGATGTCGGAGTCGAGCCCGACAAAGACATCGGAGCAGTCATCGGTGACAGTTCAACCGGTACAGAGGTAACCGAAAACCTCCGGGTACTATCCTCGGTACCGAAGCACCAGTATCGATCGGTGTCAGTACCAAAATCTATTGGTACCCAGTCTTCTAGACTAGAGATTGATTCCAAACTCGGCATCGAGGGCAGAGAGCCTGATAAGCAAAGCATGGAAGGCACCGACCGTAAGGGTAATGAGGACATCGGTACCGACTTCGGTACCGTGTCTGACACCAGTGAAGGAAGGTCAACCAGTGGCAACTCAATCGGCCTCGGGGGAACCGAGAGTTGCGGATCTGAGTCATCGGAACCGAGCCTTCGGTACCGCCGGGAGATGGTACCAAGGCGAGTCGGTACCCAGTCCTCCAGACTGGAGATCGATTCCAGACTCGGCATCGAAGGAAGCGAGGCTGTCGATGCACATCTGGAGGGTACCGACGTCGGTGGCAGTATCGGTGTTGGTACCGATAAAGGAAAGTCAATCTGGGGAGTATCCACCGGTCCCGAAGGCACCGAGGACGCCAGATGACGATCCCTGGTGAGCAGGGCCGGCCCGTCCATTGAGCAAGAATGTTTTTTGCACAGGGCCCCGCGTTTCAGGGGGCCCCGCGCAAAGAACATTCTGCTTTTTTTTTAAATTACATTTTTAAAAAAAACCTGTCTCTGGCTGCTGCCGCGTCCGTCGCAGCAGCGGCAGAATGGCGTGTCCCGCGGGGCCCCTTCTCCTCGTCGAGCCCTCTGCAAGGGCTTTCAGATTCGCGAAGGGAGAGTGCTCCCTCGCGTCTCTGTAAAGCCCGCAGGGGCTAATGGGAAATTTCCCATCTGCCCCTTTAGACGCGAGGGGCTGATGGGAAATTTCCCATTAGCCGCTGCGGGCTTTACAGAGACGCGAGGGAGCACTCTCCCTTCGCGAATCTGAAAGCCCTTGCAGAGGGCTCGACGAGGAGAGGGGGCCCCGCGGGACACGCCATTCTGCCGCTGCTGCGACGGACGCGGCAGCGGCAGCAGCTAGAGCCAGGTTTTTTGTTTTTTTTTAATTTGCCGGAAGGGAAGGGAAGGGGGGGGGCTGATGGAGGCTGTCTGGAAATGGGGTGATGGGGGGTTAGGACTGGAAATGTGCAAGGGGGGGTTAGAACTGGAAATGTGCAAGGGGGGGGTTAGGACTGGAAATGTGCAGCTGGGGGGTAGTAATTGAAAATTGCAACGGGGGGGGTTAGGAATGGAAATGAGCAAGGGGGGGGTGGGGACTGGAACTGTGGAAGGGGGGGTTAGGACTGGAAATGGGCTGGAGGGGGGTTAGGACTGGAAATGGGCAAGGGGGGGTTAAGACTGCTAATGGGCTGGGGCTGATGGAGGCTGACTGGAAATGGGCTGGGGGGGGTTAAGACTGCTAATGGGCTGGGGCTGATGGAGGCTGACTGGAAATGGGGTGTGGGGGGGGTAAGGACTGGAAATGGGCTAGGGGGGGTTAAGACTGCTAATGGGCTGGGGCTGATGGAGGCTGACTGGAAACGGGCTGGGGGGGGTTTAGGACTGGAAATGGGCTGGGGGGGTTAAGACTGGTAATGGGCTGGGGGGTGTAAGACGGGTCATGGGCTGGGGGCTGATGGAGGCTGTCTGGAAATGGGGTGATGGGGGGGTTAGGACTGGAAATGGGCTGGGGTGGTTAAGACTGGTAATGGGCTGGGGGTTGATGGAGGCTGACTGGAAATGGGGTGATGGGGGGTTAGGACTGGAAATGGGCTGGGGGGGTTAAGACTGGTAATGGGCTGTGGGCTGATGGGGGCTGTCTGGAAATAGGGTGATGGGGGTTAGGATTGCTAATGGGCTATGGGGGGGGTTAGGACTGCTAATGGGCTATGGGGGCGCTAGGACAGGAAAAGGGCTGATGGGGAGGGGTTAGGACTTGAGGTGGGCTGATGTGGTTAGGACTAGTAATGGGCTGTGGGCTGATGGGGGGGGTTAGGACTGGCAATGGGCTATGGGGGGCTGACTGGAAATGGGCTGATGGGGTTAAGACTGGAAGTGGGCTGATGGGGGGTTAGGACTGGTAATGGGTTATAGGGGGGGCTTAAACTGAAAATGGGTTGATGGGGGGCTAGGACTGGTAATGGGTTGGGGGATTGCTATGACTGGAAATGGACTGAGTGGACGGGGAGGCTTGAACTGCAAATAGCTGATGGGGAGGGAGCTTGGAATGGAAATGGGCTGTGAGGGAAGGGAGCTAGAACTGAAAATGGGCTGATGGAGCAGCTAGGATAGGACTGGAAATGGGCTGTTGGGGGGAGCTAAGATTGGAAATGGGCTGTGGTGGGGGCTTGAATTGAAATGGACTCATGGAGGGGCTAGAACTGGAAGTAGGCTCATGGGGGGGCTTGGACTGGAATTGGGCTGAGTGGAGGGGAGCTAGGATTTGACATGGGCTGATGGTGGGGCTAGGAAATGACTAGAAATGGGCTGATGGGGGGCTAGGATTGGAAATGAGCTGATGAAGGGACTCAGACTGAAAATGGATGGGGGAGCTAGGACTGAAAATGGGTTGATGGGGGGCTAGGACTGGAAATGGGCTGATGCAGGGACTAGAAGGGAATGGATGCTGGGTGAGACTGGAACTAGAAGGGAGCTGATGTTGGGGGAGGATTAGAATGGGATGGGGCTGGGAGAGTAAAATGGAGAGGGGAAAAATATTTTGTGTGGGAGGGATGAAAAATCTACAATTGGCCGGGTATTGGGAGAGTAAGTGGGGATTGAGGATGGAGGGATAAAATTTGTGTGGATGAAATAAGAATGAGGAAAGAGCAAAAGAATAAAGATTAGTATGTTAAAGCAGATGTAGAGAGAGAGGATGGAAAGAAAACTAGAAGAGAGAAGAAAGGACAAATGGATAGCAGACGATGGAGAGTTAGCAGAAAACATGAAGAAACCAGAAGAAAGTGGCTGGAGCAATTGCAACTGAAAAAAAATGCACAAAAGGTAGAAATATATCTCTTTATTTTGAATTTATTAACTGGAATATGAAAGCTCTGGGAAATGTGCATCATTAACGTCTGCGCTTTGTTTGGTACAAGAGGAAATTGATTTATAGTTTTATTTCTACAGTGTTGTTGTACATTCCAAGTTTGGCTTTTGGGGTTCCCAGTTTAATTATTGCCTTCCTGTTTCTAAATTGCGATTCCTTGTTTGGTGATGGTCTATGTTCTGCATGTGTAACTGAGCTGAGGTATTCTGTTTATGTAATTCCTATTTGACATTGCCACTTGTTCTCTTTCCACAGTATTCTCTGAAATGTACTGGTTTAATATTTGCAGTGTTTCCTTTTGATAGGTAGGGTCTGGTGCTTTGTGAGTCCTGGTAATGCTGTCAGGATACAGCGGGTTTGCTATGGGTTCTAAATGGGCAGCGTTTGTAGTAGTTCCTAATGTGCCTGGCGGTTGGCACTGGATTATAGTAATGTAGAAATCTTTTAGTCTTTCTTTATCCATACACTCATTAAGAGACATGTTTACTAAAAGTTAGTGTATGGTAACATTATGCAAATATTTATGCAAATAAGGCCACTTATGCAAATGAGGCCCCGCACCGAGTCTCCGCACATGGCCCCGCACCCCCCTTGGGCCGCCCCTGCTGGTGAGGAGTGTTTCATCCAACACCAGTGCCAATGCATCGGTACCGCTCGAAGCGGATGCCACCACCGTACACGGCTTAGGTATGTTCTGTGGGGGGTGAAGCCCAGGAACAACCTGAAACCCCTTATACGCTTTGGAGACCGAAGACTCCCGCCGGGGTTTTGAAGCCAGTGGGCCGTCGAGGGCAAGGCCGAAGCCGTCTACATGCTGTGCATGAGACCTACCACTCGAGGACTGGCTAGTCTTAACAGACTGTTTGTGGGTTACCTGATCCTGTGTGGAAGAAGAAGGGGACGGTGCTCCGAAGTTGGAGGGCAACCGTGTATCGAGGGAACCTCGATGTTGAAGACGTCTTCTCACCAAACTGTTGTCAGGACCCAAGCAGGTTAGACACCGACTTCGAGGGCCTAAAAATAAAGTTGTACCGCCACAGTCTGAACATTTCTTCGAGAAAATGTCTGGTGGTTCCATGAAGGAAAAGGAGAATTTTACAAGAAAAGAAAAGAAAACACCGGCGGTACCGGTGGCGTCGGGAAGACAGCCGCGACCACAAGAAAACTAAGAAATAAGAACAAGAATTTTCTGCGGTGACAGGAGGACGTCCTGCCGGCTCCGCAGAAAAACGAAAACTGAGGAGAGGCAGTTGGGAAAGGCGGGAAGGCAGCATGCAGGCGTGCTGGGATGCTTCCAAAAGTTCTTGATTGGACGCTGGGAAGCGTTCCCGCGCAGACTCCGTCGGTACCGACGTACCCATATGTGAAAACTCATTCCTGCTTGTTCCTGGAGATGAGCTTCTCTTCTTATGTGTTTATAAACTGTAAACTTAGGTTTTGGATTTCCAGCTAATTAGGGTTTCTTTGAGAGTACCAAACAAAGCTGTGTATATTAGTGCTCTTGCACCGCAGGTACACAGGAACAGTGGTACCTATGAGGCGATGTAGGGAGTCGGCTAGGATGCCAATGTTTCTAGGGCAGTCAACTACAGCAATTCTATTGCTCTCCAGGCCTGCAGCAGAAGCAGCAATGTCATTCAAACAGCAACGCAATGCTTATCCAAAGCCTCTGAAGCTCTGTTGCTGCTTTGACCAGCTGCTTCCACCTCCTCTGACACAGACTTCCTGTTTGCATGAGGGTGGAAATGCTGCGTTGCTGATTGAATGTTGTAGCCGCTGCTGCGGGTCCTAGAGAGGGGTGGCAGCGGGGCGGCAGCGGGGCGGGGGTGAGGGCAGGGATAAGGGTTTGTCTAGGGCACCTCTATTCTTGCTCCAGCCCTGCGGGTACTATTGCAGTTGAAATCAAATATTTACACTTTTATTACTTAGCAGTTATCAGCGCAGAAAAGGTGCAAAAACGGAATAAGACAAGTCAGGAGAGAGGTGAGAGAGTAGTGGAGGAATTGGTGGGGGGGGGGGGGTTCCAATATTTATGCAAAAAAACACCCATGAGGGTTTCTCGCATCAGAGTTTTTTTCTCACTGTAAACCTAAAATCAAAAAAATCTAAGTTAAAATCTGTGATGGCTTTGCTTTCTAAGACCCTTCACTTTATGTTTTACATTAACATTACCCTGCATTTGGAATTATGATGCACTGCAAAATATTTTTTAATTGCCAAGCAGATCTTTTCGCTTACGTGGTTATTCTATCCCACGAAAAGCAGGAATGGACGTCCATCCCTGCCATTCGTTGTCCCCCCACCGGCGTCTAACTTCCCCGTCAGTTATACAGGAGAGGTTAGACAGGGGCGGGGAAGAGGTGGCTTGGGGGCAGAGTTAGGGCAGGCGGTGGGCGGTCGCCGGCCCTGGACGTACAGGGCCGATTCTAATTTCGGCCCGGTACGTCCAGGGCCAGCGACTTGTATGGGATGTTATTCCACCTTCGAGGTGGAATAACTTCCCTGGACAACATGGATCGGCGGGCCTGGGGCAGGGGGGGGACCGAGGACATTTCCTGCAGCCCGACCCCCGATCTGGCCTCCTAAGGCCAGGGTCGGGCTGCGGGGAAACCAGCTCTGCAGCTGGTAGCTGGGGCTACAATGGAGCCGCAGTACCATGGCAACCGGAAGCCATGGTACTGCGGCTCTATTGTAAAGCCTTGACTGAGTTAGTCAGGCATGTCCTGTATGTGCAGGTCGTGCTGAATCGCAGTTCTGGCCTGCACATACAGGACTGTTCATGATTCTGGTCCTGCAGGGCTAGACATGCCCCACAGGATCAGAATCGCAACGCCCTCTGTATGTCCGGTTCAGACCGTGCGTACAGAGGGCTTGGAAGACCGGGACAGAATGAGCCTGTTTAATTTAATATCATTGCTTACAGTCTGCTCTTCTAATCACAGAAAGTACAAAGTGACAGAGTGGAGTACAAAGCAGTAAGATTTACAATCAGGGACAGTGGGGATTTTCCTCTCCACAAAGGCTTACTATCTAAGGTGCCCTTTTACTAAAGTGCATTATGCGGTTAATGCGCATTTCAGTGCATGTTAACCACTTCCACAAGCCCATGGTAATTATTACCATAAATGCAGGAAAATTACCATGCACTGAAATGTGCATTATCTGCGCATCGTATTATGGGGTGGGGTCTGGGCAGGATTGGGGTGGAAAGTGGGCGATGACTACATATTGCATTTACTGCAAGTGCCAGTAGTGTGCATTAACCACCAGTGTTGCAGTTAGCACAGGTACACCTTGCGCCACCTCAGTAGGTGGTGATAAGTGCACCCACAATAATTGTCAAGGACGGAAATGTGCACTAAAGAGCTTGCCTGCATACTGTTGGACATATGCTGGCCACACCCTCGACAATTACCATGATGCGGTGCACCCACATTTTACTAAAAAAGTCCTTAAATTGTACCTAAGGCAATGGAGGGTTAAGTGACTTTCACAAGAAGTAGCATTAGGATCTGAACACTAGTTTCCCTGGGTCTCCTCCATGTCTCCTACATTGATTAAAGATACTGAAAAATAAATGAAAATAGCTGAGGTGCATGAAAGCACTTAAAATCTAGGGAGCCAGGTCCCTAGTAATCTTCTGGTCCAAGTTCAGAGTACATCTCCTCAAGTTGGCTTATCTTCAGGCTAATTCCTCAGTTGCTGTTGCTTTAACATGCTGACAATGGTATGTTACTTATATCAGGGATTTTGCAAAGTTCTAGGACTCTAGTTTGGTCTTTAATTGTTTGTATTGCCCCACAAGTCCAAAATAGTGGTGGTTTATATTTTTGTTTATTAAAAAAAGTCTTCTGCAGATGACAATTTCATCTTCATATTAACACTGATAGTTTACATGTCAGTGTTTCTATTATCACATGAGTTAATTTCATCATAAAATTAATGAGCGGAGACATAATTCACCAGTTGGGAGACCCGAGTATCTTATACAAAGCCCAGGACTCATAACCCATTGAACTGTTATGATGCACATAAAGTCTACCAGAGATGACTGTATTCCCTATTTAAAGGTAGCTTTTTATATGCTGCTATGTCCAGGGAGCTTCTGAAATACATCATGCCAAATTTATAAAGATATAACATCAGATTTTTTTTTAAATAAATGCTGTCATCAAGTCAATGCTAACTCCTGGCAACCCAACAGCCCTGGGTTTTCTTGGCAAGGTATGACCAGAAGTAGATTGCCAGGCCTTTTCTTCCAAGGCAATGGAGGGTAAAGTGATTTTTCTAAGGTCACAAGGAGTGCCAGTGGGAAATGAACCCAGACCTCCTGAGTACTAGGCTGTTGCTCTAACTACTAGGCTACTCCTCCACTCCATTTGTAATCATATCTATTTGATACTGAACTACAAACTAACTGTTTTCTTTTGTCTGCAGATAAGGAGCCACTGCTGACCACAAGCCACATAATAAAAAATTATATATTCCTCACAATATAAAGCCTGAATCTACTCCTTTTTATAACTTACACTGTCTATGCTGTATTGACCATACACCTCTATTTGCTTTTTACCTGGTATGGCATTGCTCACTTCCTCCCATCCCCCTCTCCCTCCCTCAGGCATGTTCTAACAGAGAAAAAAAAAAGAAAACAAAAACAACTGATGGAAAGATATGTTTTCATGTTGGTGGTGATGAAAAATTAAATCAAGAATACCTGGCACCGACATGAGCGATAATCAGCTGTCCCACCTCAGCAAACAAACAAAAAATATATCAACCCATTAAAATAATGCATACCCTGTATTTATTTTAAGTAGCCATTGTTTCCTATGTGCGAGCTTATGCTTTATCCTAATATTTTCCACTTCTTTTCCACTTATATACCACTTTCCTTCATAAATATCAATGCAAAGTGATTTACATTAAGGGAAAATGTGATATTCTAGATGCTAGAATGGTATAAAGAATAGAAGAAAAATATGTTTTTGGAATACTCCCTCTTTAATAAATATCTGTTCTAATAAAGCCATGTATATATCTCAAATGTTTTTCAGCTTCTCATGCTGCAAGGGTTTGCATGCTTCAGTGCTTGGAGTTACACCGTAGTAAATTAGCTATTGTCAGGGAATCCCAAGGTGGCCAGGTCTGAGCAGAGGTGCCAGACTAGCACAAACTGCCTGTTTGGGCAGCAGCAGTATGAGATGGTGGGTGGTTTTTTTTGTTTTGTTTTAAAGGGCTGCCAGTTAATGCTGACTCAAAGAATATATTGGTCAATTCTCGGAGTGAAACTAGCACAACACCAAAACTCATTCCATCGGTAACAATGTGATCTGCAGAAATTTTTCAAAAAACTTGTTTAACAAACAAAACAAGGTCTCAGCAAATACGGGCAAATAGTGCAACAGGCCCCCAAAAAACTGGACCATTAACACACTACTGAGGCCCAATCACATCAGCGACCTTGATGGAGTACAACCAGCAGCCAGCTTCAACCATAAAATAGCACAAGAATATTCAAAGTGAGAAAAGCACTTAGCTGTGACAAAACTATAACACTAGTGCTTGAATCAGGATAGCCAGCTGCCGCCCCCGACGTTCTCATGAAGAGCCCTCAAACGTTTCACGAGCACTTTCACTTCCTCAGGGGATACTGAAATACAAACACAAACACAACATGACATAATCCAAAACCCCACAGACAACTAATAATGAAAAAAATTTAATACCTTAAAACCACACCCAAACCGCGAGCCACTAACCTGCCAGCTAATCGTTAACAATGCTGTGCAGAAAACGCCGCCCATGCGCACTCGTACTCTATAATCGCCTATTAAAGGAAATCCCCAAGAATGACGTCTAGGGACACCCACACAAGACTCCACCTCCCACTCAAACACATACAGCCCAGTCAACGCGAAGATTCAATCCCTCCGGAGCTACAGTATGCAATTTATGAATCCATCTTTGCTCACACACCAACAGTGCCTGCTCTCTACTCCTACCTCCCCAACCCGACAAAACATGATCTAAGCAGAAACATCGCACCTCAGAAAAATGATGTTTGAACTCCAAAAAATGCTGAACCAGGAGGGGCCTCTCGCACAACACACTTCAATCTACTTTTATGTTCCAACATCCTCTTCCGAAACGGTCGACACGTGCTCCCGACATACAACAACTGACATGGACACCATATCCCATACACTACATAGGAAGAATCGCAAGAGGTCCGACACTTCAACTTATATTGAACCTGATGATATTCGAAATGAGAGGTCACACATGAGACCTCACAAATCGAGCAGTGGCCACAAATATCATGTCCACCACCTAACGTATCACTCTCCAGCCCAGACCTCAAACCTGAAGAACACAATAATTCCCGTAGGTTTCTTTGACGTTGCCATACACATCGGACCACCTGATTTTCTAGCCCCGATACAGTGTGTACCACCCCCATATGTTTCCGAATGATGCGTTGAATCTTAAAACTAAAAGGGGAATACTTAGAAATGAAATTGACATGTTCATCCCCTCCCAACGATACCTTTTTGTCCCGAGGTGTCAACAGCAAAGAGTGATTATTATAAAGGGCCCTCTTATAAGCATCCCGAACCACCCGCACCGGATAATCCCTGGCTAAAAAGTCCCGGGCTAGAACTTTAGACTTACTCTTAAAATCAGACAGATCGGAGCAGTTCCTGCGGTAACGGATAAATTGGGAAAAAGGGAGACTGTTGCGAAGACCCTGCGGATGCGCACTAGAATAGTGCAACAATGTGTTGCGGTCCGTGGGTTTACGATGTACAGACGTCTCCCACCCATGCCCACTTTTCCGTATCACAACATCCAAAAACACGATCTCATCAAAGCTGGAAATACTAGTGAACTGTATGTTCGCTTCACATCCATTCAGCCACTGAACAAACATCTGAAACGATTAGCTGACAGGTTAGTGGCTCGCGGTTTGGGTGTGGTTTTAAGGTATTAAATTTTTTTCATTATTAGTTGTCTGTGGGGTTTTGGATTATGTCATGTTGTGTTTGCGTTTGTATTTCAGTATCCCCTGAGGAAGCGAGAGTGCTCGCGAAACGTTTGAGGGCTCTTCATGAGAACGTCGGGGACGGCAGCTGGCTATCCAGATTCAAGCACTAGTGTTATAGTTTTGTCACAGCTAAGTGCTTTTCTCACTTTGAATATTCTTGTGCTATTTTATGGTTGAAGCTGGCTTCTGGTTGTACTCATCAAGGTCGCTGATGTGATTGGGCCTCAGTAGTGTGTTAATGGTCCAGTTTTTTGGGGGCCTGTTGCACTATTTGCCCGTATTTGCTGAGACCTTGTTTTGTTTGTTAAACAAGTTTTTTGAAAAATTTCTGCAGATCACATTGTTACCGATGGAGTGAGTTTTGGTGTTGAGTTAATGCTGACTCAGCAGCCCTGGGTTTTCTTGGCAAGGTATGACTGGAAGAAGATTGGATTGCCGGGCCTTTTCTTCCGAGGCAATGGAGGGTAAAGTGACTTGCCCAAGGTTGCAAGGAGTGCCAGTGGGAATCAAACCCAGATCTCTTGGGTGTTAGGCTCTAACCATTAGGCTACTCCTCCACTCAACAGTAGAAAATCACATTCTTTGACAACAGCAACAATACCAGTACTACCTGCACAGAAGAAAGGTCTGGCAATCTGCTTTGATATTGTGCAATGAAAACCCAATGGAAAGTCACAGAGAACTATCCTCTGGTTTCCCATGAGTCGGCATCGCCTTGACGCACTTAACAACTATATAGATATATATAGAGATAGATAGATAGATATAGAGAGAGAGATACACAACACCATCCTTAGACCCATGTACTGAAAGAAATGCTTCAGGTCCCAAGACTATGATTGGTTGTATTTATATGATATTATTTAAAAAATGTTAAATACATGCACATTTTCTGAAATTTTACAGAGAGCCTTTAACAAAGTCCATCCTTTAGATTAGCAGCAATCTAATTATCTTGGCAGTTCTCTGCAGAGGGGCTGTTATTTTGCTGCATAAATTGCATAGTGTGATGTCAATTTATAAATCATGTCCATCGTTTCAATCACATACACAGAAGACTTCTGTGCTGGGTCTCGAAGTCAAATGTTGATGCATATTATCTTTAGTTGCTTTTGTAGTGCAAATAGTTTTGCACAGATATCCATCTACATAAGAACATAATACATACCATGATGGGTCAGACCAAAGGTCCATCAAGCCCAGTATCCCATTTCCAATCATGGCCATCCAGGTCACAAGTACCTGTCAGGTTCCTGAAGGGTAGATGGTTCCCAAAAGATAGACAAGGGTTCTATTTCTAGTTAATTCAAGAGTGTCTCCTAATTAGCTCCCTTTCCTTTCAGAAATATACACAAGACTTTCCCAGCAAAAGAAAGATCAAATTGAAATACTACTGTCACTCTTGCTGAAATGAGACAAATTCAGGGCCAGCTGAGCCTTTGTTGTGTGTGGTTAGGGAGGGGGAGATGGAATCTAACCAAACCAACTTGTTTCCTGACCCACAAGCTGCCTAGTTGCTGGTGTAGTGTGGGGTAAAATGTTGGATCGGGCCATGGCCCTGTGACCCAGACCATTCCACTACCTATGGCCAAATTGCACTGATCCAGCTAGTAATGACTGCTACAGGTACCAAAAAAGAATTCAAATAAACAAAA
Source organism: Ichthyophis bannanicus (assembly GCA_033557465.1). Classification (NCBI taxonomy): domain Eukaryota; kingdom Metazoa; phylum Chordata; class Amphibia; order Gymnophiona; family Ichthyophiidae; genus Ichthyophis; species Ichthyophis bannanicus. Next base: position 212,575,772 of record CM066040.1, read on the forward strand.
GCCATGATAAAAATATTCCAGCTGATAACAGGGGTGGCAGAACATATATTTAAGTCACCATAAACTTTATTTACTTTTGTTTTTGAGAAAAGCCTTAGGGGGACTTTTACTAAAAGGGTACTAAGGAGTTACATATGTGCCAAAAGCTCCAAAAGCACATTGCATTAGGTGCAACACTGCCGCATTCACTGTCGGGGGTGTGGAAAGCATTTTCCCCTAAGGCGCGCCACATTAGTGCGTGTGCACTTATCTCCACCTGTTGAGGTGTTGTTAGGTATACCCATGCTAAGTGCGCGGGAGGCAGCGTGCAGTGAGTACCCTGCGCTAACCGCACAGAGCTCACCATGCCCACTCTCCACCCCAACCCACCCCCTCATGCCCCTAGCACAGGATGCACGGTTAGTATAATCCGTGCTGTCATGGCCCCATGCTGGCTGGCAATGCGCGCCAGGGCCAGACACACGCTGCCAGCTATCGCCCTTTAGTAAAAGGCCCCCTTAAAGTAGGCAGATAACATAGCATAAACAGAGTCAACTCAGGGTGGTTTAATAAATGCTAAACTCTTAATTGTAGAATAAAGTTCTTTACAGGGGCTGATGCTTCAAACACCGGCAAGGTGAGTGAGTGAACAAGCATTTCCTGTTTCTCGTAAGAAACAGGAAATGCTTATTACTGCCTTTAGAATCTCCGTGGTCCAGCAGTTTAAAAGATAACAGAGCAGCGGGAACAGAGAAATGTTCCCGCGGCTGCTTTATTTTCTGAAGGATGAATCAGTGAGGGGAGGGAAAGAAAAGGGCCAGAAGGGAGTTGATGGGGTGGGGCGCTGGAAGGGAGCTGATACTTGAGGATAGGGCTGGAAGGGGGCTGGGTAATAGGAGGGGGGTTGGAAGAGAACTGACAGGGGGGGGGGGAAGGTGAGGGCTGGAAGGGAGCAGAAAAGCGGGGAAGGAGGTACCTGGAGGGAAGGTGGGGGCTGGAAGGGAGCTGAAAACTGGGGATGGCACTGGAAGGCGGATGGACAGAGGAGAGGGTGACTGGAAGGGAACTAACATGGGAGGGGGCACTAGAACTAGAAGTTCACTGATACCTGGGATGGTAGTTGGACTAGAAGGAGCTGGACGGTGGATAAGGAGAGGGACTGGAAGGGAATAGACACCAGTGGTGGTGCTGGGAATGCAAGGGGGTTGACACTGGAAGGTACTGGGAGGGGAGACTATAAAGCGGACTGATACTGGGGAGGGTTACTGGGAATGGAAAAAGGCTGATGGAAGAAAATGACGAAAGCAAAAGGAGAGACAAGAAATGGCTGATGGACTATAGACTATAGAAAGAAAGCTAAGAGAAGACAGAGGAAAACAGAAACCTCAGATCAAAAATCATGAAAGATAGAAAAAATAATTTTATTTTCAATTTAGTGATTGGACTTTGTGCTATCTTTATATTTCACACAATATGAGAAACTGCATCTTTTTTCTGGTGGGGTACCGCATGCGGAGTCTGGCTTCTTGGGGGTTTCAGTTTAATTTTTGTCAGCATATTTTTATTTTTTACTTTAGGTTGTGGTCACTTATTCTGTACTTGGTGAGGGTCTGTGTTCTGAGTGTATGACCAAGACCAGGTGTTCTGTTAACAGAGTTTGTAGATAGGGATCTGTATTGTAGTAATTTGACTTGCACAGCTTTTCAAATAGGTGTATTGATGTTCTGGGGCCCATTGCAGTATTTATAGTGCTGCTTTTTTCTGGGTAGGCCACTTATTGTATGAGTTTTGGAAGTATATGCTGGTATGATATGGTAGATTTGGCCTTGTAAATCTTCGGTGACTTTTGCAGTGTTTTATATTAGGTCACAATATGCTTGGCACTGGAGAATGTTTATGTTGTTGTTAGCGAGATGACCAGAATCAGATTTTTTTTTTTTTTACTATCACAGCCTCTTTGTATGATGCTAAGTAATTACTGCTAAGTATTTTTATTTTGGCTATGCATTTGCTCTTTCACTGCAATTTTCTTACAACACTGGATTTGAAGGAGAAATACTAATATCGCTTGAAAAGAGTTCACAAAGTGGTTTAGGGGAAAAGGAGATTAAGTTTCAGCCAGCTTTAATAATAATAATAATAATAATAATAATAAGGGAGGGGCAACGATTTATAGGTTGGGGGGGGGGCGCTAGAAACCCTAGCACCGGCCTTGCATGGTCCCACCAATATTTTGCACAACATAACATCAGAAATAGAAAGAGTGGGAGCAGGGCTGGAGATTGTTTGGTTTGGCCCCTCCAACCAAAAAGGTACTCCGCTGCCCCTGTTTAGACTCGCTTTTTCGTTCAAGCGAGAATGTGAGCGTGGTAGATTGCACTCGACTCGACGGCACTTAACAACAACAATTAATCGGTGCACGCATGGTGTTGCAGTGATGCAGCTACAGCGTGATCGGTCAATTACTTGAAATAACACTTTACAGCATCAAATTTAAAATGATCAGAAGTGAAATAGGCACGTGCTACACACTAAGAGGAGCATGCCAACCGGCTGCGTAAATCATATGCGTTTGTCCAGATTATCCCAAATGCCACAGAAGAAAGTGAAAAAAAGGAAAGATCTTAATTCCTGGAAGCCTGTGGCATAGTCGCACTACTCATATGAAACGAAGTTAGTATGTAAAGCAGAACAGAGCACCTAAGTAAAAACTGAGGCACCATACTTTAATTCTGTCCTAGCCCAAACTACTTCAGCTTTGCTGTGTGTTTGGCTCTAATTTGCAGAACTCTGGAAACCAAGTGCACAGAAGCAGGGAAAGGGCAAAGGTTCAACGTGTAACTTCTGGATACAGCAGCTTAGGAGCTGTTGGCTGATTGATGATGAGTTGTTGTAAGAGGCAGGCGGACCAGGATAGGGGGAAGAGGAGAAAGGAGTAGTGCAACAGACGGCAAGGGGAAAAGGTACTAAGAGACAATATAATGAGTAATGAAAAGCGCAGCGAGCAAAGAAGCCAGACGAGTGAAGCAGAAACAGCGACCGGGACGGCAGCGGTGCCCTGGCAGTCACGTGGCAGCACGAGCCCAGGGAGCGAAGAGCCGCCACCGCGCGGCCCCTCAGCATGCCGAAGCCGAGCTGCGGTCGTCCCAAAAAAGGTTTTTCTGAAAGGGGGAGGGGAACGTTTGAAGCTTACCTTTTGTGGAAACAGGTGCCGTTTGAACGTAGACTCCGTGGGCTCTGCTATTGGAAATGCGCTAAAAGGCTGAGCCGAAGAATAATAATAATCCCAAATGGTTGTGTGACGAGACGCGTGCTCTCCGTTCGGAGATTAGACTGAGCGCCGCTTGGCTGCAGTTACGTCTCGGGCTGCAAGTTTCCATAAAAGTCCCGCTGGCTGCTCTGCTACCGCATTCCAGGCGATCCCAAAGCAGCCTTCAGCTGTTCCAGCGCGCGCGCGCGCACACAAGCCTTTGCCCAGTTTACTCCCCCACGCGCCCCTTCGGATTCTTAAACTCTCCATGTCATAGTTTATTTTTTATCTCGACCTGTGTTACATGACGACTGTAGAAGAAACTGTTCTCCGGGGTGACACATCCAGGCTTAATGCCATGTCAGACTTTCTAGTTACAGATTATGACAAATACCAGGTCTAAAAATAATCCATTGATGCAGAAAATACTTTACACCTTCACGAACGCTTTCCTTTTGGAACTACCGTCTCCAAGTTGTAAAATGTCTTGCTCTTGGCAAGGAAAAAACATCGAAGCTCTTTTTATGACTACAACAATAAGTCTGATAGTTATTTGATTTTGCTGCCTAAGGTGCGAACTTGTCAGGACTACTCGAAGTCCTTGGAGACTTCTTGAGATGGACTGGAAGGTAAGAGGCTAGGCTGAGACCAATAAAAATAGTTAAAACCGATTCTTCCACTCCTCCTAGGCAATCTTTGTGCACTCCTAACTGAGTTGTATTTGGATGAGAGACCTGAAGTCAGTGGTTCCTAAACATGTACTGAACCCCAGCTAGTCACATAAGAGGGGTCATTCTGAACTCCATTTAGCGGGTCTGTATGTCCGATCCAGATCTGCTAGGCAGCCTGCCTGGGACGGAGCTCCCAGTACGAACAGGCAATTTGTATGGGGAGCTCTGTTCGTAGGAGTGAGGGGTGGGACAGAGGCAGAACGAGGGCAGGCAGTGGGCAGAGAATGACCCCGGATGTACAGGGCCAATGCTGAGGTCAGCCCTGAACGTCCAGGGTTGGCTACGGAAATGGGGGACTTATTCCACCTCTGACATCAGGGGACCGCGGTGACAGGCAGAAACAGAAAGTGAAGGGATACAGGAGAATCCCATGGAAGGCCAGATAGTGGGTCGGGCTATGGGAAAAGAAGGTTATTTTTTGTGACTGGGGATTGTGGCTTATGAATGGAGCCTTGGTGCCATGGCACTGCGACTCTATTCAGGAGCCTGGCTGAGTTAGTTGGGTATGTGGGCTGGGCATGCGGCTGATCAGAATCAGGTCTAGGCTGTAGATCCGATTCTGATCCCGAGGGCATATCTAGCCTCCATGGGATCAGAATCGTGACTATCTCTATACGCCCCGATTCTGATCGGCCATACAGGGGCTGGACGGCCAGTATGGAATCAGCCTCATAGTGAATATACAGAAAGGCACAACAAAGGAGTACACCTCCTCCACTAGAAACTCTGTAAACACTATAATATTACTGACCCTGAAAAGCACTGGGATCATGACCCTAAGAGAATAACAGAGAATGAAGAGGTTATGATCACCTGAGACATTCCCATTCTGACAGATAAGAAACTGGATGCGAGGAAACCTGACATAGTGGTAAAGGAGAAGAATACCAGAACAGCATTGATAGTAGAAGTGTCAGTACCAAGTGATTGTTCTGTGAATCGCATGAAGAGGCAGAAGATCCTGAAGTACCAAGAAATGCAGTCAGAGACAAAATGTGGCAGAAAGATAAAGACATTTTTCCCATTGTACTGGGAGCAACAAGCTTCATAAAGAAGAATTTCCAAGCACGTCTTGACAAACTACCCATACATGTTACATCTTACGAACTCCACAGGGAAGCTCTTTATTAGCACGATGCAATTATTACCCCAGGCATTAGCAGTAAATTTGAGAGACTAAGATCATACTCAACATACCCTGGTTTAGAAGTGAGGTTCATGACTATCATGGTATCCACAAATTAACCCATTTGGAAAAAAATGCCCCAAATATTCATAGATATATTTGCATACTCTGACTCCATTGCATGCAAATATAGCTCATACATACTCATTGTGGATATCCTGAAAACCCTATTGTAAGGAGTCCCCCAGGCTGTAATTGGGAATCATGACTTTGCTATTTAACAAACTCATATGCGGGATTGACAACATACAGATGGCCATTGCAATGATTTTCCTGGACATATCAGCGGCATTTGACTCAGTTGACCATAAGATTCTGCTAGCTAGACTCCATGAAAAAGGCATCCAAGGCCTTGCTTGGGACTGGTACAAATCATACCTAGAAGATCGATGGCAACAGGTCCGTATAGGCAACAATACATCTGAGCTCTTCCGACAGAAGCAAGGAGTACCCCAAGGCTCTTCCTTATCTGCACTGCTTTTTAATATATATATATGCAGCCAATCTGCGAAATCACCAGAGACTTCGGTATATCTTGCCTATTATATGCAGACGACGTGCTAATTTTCACACCGATCAACATCTCAAATCCTGACTATTCAGCACTAATCAACTGCTTCAATGCAATAACTGACTGGCTCCTCAATCAGAACATGAGAATAAATTTCAAGAAAACCGAAGTACTCATAGCCACAAGAAACAAGCAATTTTCTCCATCACCTACCCTCATAGTAAGAGACGCAGAACTTCCAATCAAGGCCACCATAAGGTACCTCGGTGTGATACTCGATCAACAACTTAATCTTAAGGAGCATATAAAGAGCACCATAAAGACAATCTACTACAAGATAAAAACACTGCGCCACCTGAGACCAATGCTGGAGACCAAGGATTTCCGTACAAATTTCCAAGCAATAGTCACACCTCACTTCGACTATGCGAATATCGTTCTGCATGGCCTCCCCAAGAATACACTAAGTCCACTTCAATTGGCGATGAATGCAGCGGCTCGCATCTTGTCCGGAGCTTCAAAGAGAGATCATATAACGCCAATCCTAATGGATTTACACTGGCTCCCAATAAGTTGCAGAATACTATATAAAACTCTCCTCATCACTTTCAAGGCCATTAATAAAATATCCCCTACATCAATCTCAAATCTCCTCACCCATGCACCAAACAATAGATCCATGAGACTAGTAGCCGAAAACACACTAGTTACTCCTAGTATCTCCACAAAATGGACACAACTAACTACTAACAGAGCTTTTGTGTCTTATGCTCCCAAGTGCTGGAACAATCCCCCCCAGCATCAGATCAATCAGGGACATCACTCAATTTAGAAAGGCCATTAAGCACTATTTATTCACTTTGCACTTCAACCTACCATACATACCTTAGCATTGCCTTCTGCCTGACACCCTTAACTGCCTCTCACATAGCTATAACCCAGAACAGAGGTAATAAAACTGCGGAAAGTGCTGCATTTCTGTAAATATCAAGCCACGATGTTACCTGTTTAATTGTATATAGTTTTCCCCTGTTCATACCCAGTTTATATTCCCTGTTATCCGTAAACCTATGTCAGTTTTATCTTGGATAGGTAATATGTTGTTTAATGTAAACCGCACTGATGATGACAAGTGCGGTATATAAAAACTGTTAAATAAATAAATAAATAAAATTAAATTATTGCACTAGAGGCCACAAATCATGGAAACTAATGATCCAACGAAGCCACGGTATGGGAGGCAGTGTAGTATTGTGGATCAGGAACTGGTTAAAAGATAGAAAGCAGAGGGTAGGGCTAAATGGACAATTTTTGCAGTGGAGAAAAGTAAATAGTAGAATACCACAGGAATATGGGCTAGGTCCACTGCTTTTTAACATATTCATAAATGACCTGGAAATGGGAATAACAAGTGAGGTAGTCAAATTTGCAGATGACACAAAATTATTCAAAGTTGTTAAAATCCAGGAGGATTGCGAAAAATTACAAGAGGACCTTGATAAATTGGAAGACTGGATGTTCAAATGGCAGATGAAATTTAATGTGGACAAGTGCAAAGTTATGCATCTAGGAAAGAAAAACTCAAATTATGGTCACACGATGCAAGGTTCCACATTAGGAACTACCACCCAGGAAAAAGATTTAGGCTTCATCGTGAATAGCACATTGAAACCCTCCATCCAGTGTGCAGCAGCGGCCAAGAAGGCAAATAAAATGTTAGGAATCATAAGGAAAGGAATGGAGAATAAAACCAAGGATATTATAATGCCGCTATATCATTCCATAGTATGACCGTACCTTGAATATTGTGTGCGGTCATACCATATTCAATAGGGATATCCGGAAAACCAGACTGCCTAGGGTGTACTCCCGGACTGACTTGAGAAACACTTACTACATATGTTAGGCTCAGAGGAGATGTGAAGAGACAAGTATTTGCTAGAGAAAAAGTGGGTGAATGCCTGGAGTGGTCTGTCAGTGGAGCTCCATTTGGATTTAGCGCATGCCTTTTTCAGTAGTAGTTCAGCGCAAGTAATTTTCAGGTACAGTAAGTTTTTTCCTGCCCCAGAAGGTTTACAGTGTAAGAGGCCCTTTTACTAAAGTGCAATAAAGTTTTTCATATATCTTACAGTAAGCAAAAGCTGTACACCAACTGTTAGGGGTGTTCCCAGCAAATTACCATATAATTACCACACAGAAAAGTTCTTTATGCTGTGGTAAGTGTACTGACAATTAGTGCAGATGCACTTATTGCCATGAAGTTAGTGTGCTATCATGCCAAAGGGTTACTACACTTGTGCACTAATCGCATGTGCTCATTCATGTGCTAACTGGTTAGTACACTTTAAAGGTCCCCTAAGTTTGTGCTGTGGCAACCAAGAGTTAAGTGATGTCCCAAACCCTGGCTTCCCTGGTGCTGAGCCTGCTGCTCTAACCACTAAGTAAATTAAGAGTGCAGTGGTGGAGTCTGGGCATGTTTGAAATAAAGAGGACAATGATATGAACAAGGCTAAGAGGTTGGGTAAAAGACGTGGGGAAGCTGGAAATTTATTGGAAGACGAATAAGGAGACTGCTATCATCTACTATGCAACAGGTGGCAAATAAAAGACTTATTATTAATATTTTTACTCTTCTTGTAATTCAGTTCTCCACTTATGAAAAGATTAGTGTGTGTTTCCATTTGAGTCTCTCTTTCACAGTCTGCTTGATCAAATTGTGGATCAGGAACTGGTTAAAAGACAGAAAGCAGAGAATAGGGCTAAATGGCCAGTTTTCTCCAATAGAGAAAGATGAATAGTGGAGTACTTCTGGGATCTGTACTGGACCCACTGCTTTTTAGCATCTTCATAAATGACCTGGAAATGGGAACAACAAGTGAGGTGATCAAATTTGCAGACGACACAAAATTATTCAGCGTTATTAACACACGAGGATTGTGAAAAATTTCAAGAGGATCTTTATAAATTGGAAGACTGGACGTCCAAATGACAAATGAAATTTAATGTGGACAAGAGCAAAGTTATGCACTTAGGGAAGAACATCCCAAACTATGGTTATATGATGCAAGGTTCCACATTAGGATATGGAACCTTGCATCAATACAGAAAAAGGATTTAGGCGTCATTGTGGATAATATGTTGAAACCCTCAGCCCAGCATGCAACAACAGCCAAGAAAGCAAATAGAATGCTAGGAATCATAAGGAAAGGAATGGAGAATAAAAACATTATAATGCCTCTGTATCATTCCATGGTGCAGGTCTGGTCACCATACTTAAAAAGATATAGTAGAATTAGAAAAGGTACAAAGAAGAGCCACCAAAATGGCAAAGGGAATGGAAGAATACCCCTATGAAGAGACTTAAAAGGTTAGGGCTCTTCAACTTGGAAAAGAGGTGGCTGAGGTGAGATATGATAGTCTATATATTGATGAATGGACTGGAACGGGTAAATGTAGATCAGTTGTTTATGCCTTCAAAAAGGGGAAAGCATAGGGGATGCTCAATGAAGCTATAGTGTAACCCATTTAGGACTAATAAGAGAAAGCATAGTTACTCACCTGTAACAGGTGTTCTCTGTGGACATCAAGAATAAGTCCTCACGTACAGGTGACATCCCCGACAGAGCCCCGCATAGGAATGTTCCCCAGCTTCCAGTGGAAACGTTTGGGAAGCTCCATCGCCCATGTGCACATGCTTTCCCACCTGCCATGGAGCCATCTTCTCCAGTAGAATACAAAAGCTGTAGTCCAAAAAAAACAACTCCTTTGGGAGGTGGGAGAGTTGTGAGGACTTATTCATGCTGTCCACAATGAACACCTGCTACAGCTGAGTAAGTACACTTTCTCCGTGGACCAGCAGGAAGTCCTCACATATGGGACTCCCAAACTACAGGCTATCGCAAAATGAGAGGCCAAGAGTCCAACAGAGGCAACAGAAGTGGAGAACAGCAGAAACGGCATGGGTAGTCTCTCTAGGGGACTCAACTGATTCAGCATACAGCATCACTGATGAATACACTTTTTGGTAGCCTGGATGGACAGAAGGGCCGATAAGAAGGAGTTGGAACCTAACTCCCAAAGAGATGCTGGAGCATGGCTTGGCCAAAGTTGCTGTCGTTTTGGGAATCCCCATCCAGACAGTAATGAGCTGTGAATATATGGACCTCAGATCACATTGAAGCCCTGCAGGTATTCTCCATGGAGACAGAGTGCAAGTTGGCCACCGACGCAGCCATGGCTCTGACATTATGGCTGTGACACGACAATCAAGGCTCAGGCCTGCCTGGGCATAAGCGAAAGAGATGTAGTCTGCTATAAAAATTGACAGAGTACAGTTGAAAATTGCAGTCCCCAGCTTGCTAGGGTCAAAAGAGACAAACAGCTGGGTGGATTTACAGTGGGCCTTTGTCTGCTCAAGGTAGAAGGCCAAGGCTCGTTTGCAGTCCAATATGTGCAGCATTGCCTCCCCTCTACTGGCGTGAGGCCTAGGGAAGAAAGTCAGCAGTATGACTAATTGATTGAGATGGAAAGCAGATACCACCTTTGGCAGGAAACACGGATGCATGCGCAAGACTACCCTATTATGGTGGAACCTGGTGTACGGCAGATGAGCCACCAAGGCCTGGAGCTCACTGACAAAGCGTGCCAAAGTGACCACCACCAGGAACAAGACCTTCCAGATCAGGAATGTCAGAAGGCAGGAAGCAAACGGCTCAAAGGGAACTGACAAGAGCTGTGCCAGAACCACATTAAGGCCCCAAGCCACCAGCGGGGGCTTGACCGGAGGTTTAGAAAGGAGTAAACTCCATATGAAGTGAAGCACCAGAGAAAGAGCTGAGATGGGCTTCCCCTCCGAGCCACAATGGTAGGCCCCAATCAAGCTCAGGTGGACACTAAGGAGTCTATTCTGTCCCATGAATAGCGGGGATAGTCATCCCCACAATTTGCCCCCCTGCCGGCCCTGGCAAAAGCCTCCCCATACTAACAACACATTTGTACGGGGAGGCTTAGGAGGGGGCATTCCAGAGGCGGACCAAGGACAGGGCATGGGCGGTCCGCGACCCCGGATAAACAGGGCCGATTCTGAGGTCAGCCCTGTAGGTCCAGGGTCGTGAACATAGATGGGGGACTTATTCCCCCGCAAAGGTGGAATAAGTCCCCCTGGATGTCAGGGGATCCTGTCGCTGGACTGATAACAGAAGGTAAGGGAGGTGCAGGAAGTTCCCCGCAGCTGGACCCTGGCTATGGGAGGCCGAATCGAGGGTCCGGCTGTGGGGAATGAAGAGAATCAGCAGTGGCTGGCATTCGCAACTCCTGAATGGCACTGCAGCTCCATTCAGGAGTCTGACTGAGGTCGCCGGACATGTGGCTGTGCGTGCAGGCCGATTGGAATCGGGGCCCAGCCTACATGTACAGGCCCTAGACTCGATTCTGATCCCATGGGCATGTCTAGCCCCCACAGGATCAGAATTGGGTCTACCTCTGGATGTCGGAGCCCGGACAGACACGTTGGTATGTGCTTCCACCTGAATTGGACTTCAGACCTGAGTCTGAGAGGTGCAGGAGGTACTCCAGCAATTTGTCCACGACATAGGAGAAGGGATCCAGGGCCTGGTCTGTTCACCAGGAGGAGAACCTCTGCCACTTAAATGCATAAGACCTGCATGTAGAAGACTTGCGGGAGGCCAGAAGGACTTCCATAACACTCTCGGTCAGGTTAAGCTCTGAGAGGATTACCCTCTCAACATCCACCCTGTGAGGGTCAAGATTCTGATGTTGGGATATAGCAAGGTCCCTCCCATCCTCCTGAGAGATGAGATCTGAGACAGAGGCTTCCTCAGAGAGCTGGAGCAGCAGGTGGAACCACGGCTGCTGGGGCCAATACAGGGCGATGAGAATCATCGTGCCCCTGTCGGCCTGCAGCTTCAGCAAGGTCTTTGCCACTAATGGGAAGAAAGGCATACAGCAGGCCCATTCCCCAGTGTATGAGGAAGGCATCCAAAGCCAGCCAGCCAGCCAGTGGACACAACCCTAGAGCAGAACTGATCCACCTGGGAAGAACCTGGTACTGGAAGTGCCGACCCCCCAGATGAACCTGAGGTATTTTCTGTGAGCTGGATGAATCGGAATGTGCATTTATGCATCCTTGAGATCTAGGGAGCATAGCTAATCTTCCTTTAGGAGGTACAGGAGCAGGGTCCCCAGTGAGACCATCTTGAACCTTTCTCGCACAAGGTAGTTGTTGAGGTCTTGGAGATCCAGGATGGGCCAAACCCCCTCCCCCCATTCTTGGAGTCCAGAAAGTACCTGGAGTAGAATCCCCATCTGACCTGAGCCAGAGGTACTGGCTCAATAGTGAGATCTGTGAGCAGGGTGGAGACCTCTCCCTGTAATAGATTGAGCTGCAGGGGGGTCTAACAGAAACTCCCTTGAGAGGAAGGGTCCGAAACTCAGGAAATGCAGCATATAGCTACTCTGGACAATCTGCAGCACTCATACATCTGAGGTGATGAGAGGCCACCTGTGGGCAAACAGGACAAGTCGCCCCCCCCCCCCCTACCAGATGACTGTCCACTGTGGAGACAGGCAGATTGGCTATGCTCCAGAGGAACCAGTAAAACCCCGTCCCAGGTTTGGGTTGCGGGGTCAGCTATGCTTTCTGCAGCTTCTCACGGTGCTGCTGATGTGGAGCCTGCATCTTTGACTGTGAGCCCAATGGGTTCGGGAGGTACCAGCACTTATGCTGAAAGTAGGTCTTCTTGAACTGGTACTCACAAGAAGGGTGGGCTTCTTCCTCAAAAGCCTGGTGGGGGTGACATGCTGCATCTCAATCTCACCAGATTTAGCCTCCACCTGCTTCCCAAAGAGTTTCTCGCCCTGGCATGGCAAGTCAGCCAGCTTATCTTGGACCCACTGTTCCAGGTCCAAGGACTGCAGCCAGGCAGGCTGGGAGGCTCCAATACCCACCGCCACAGCCCTGCAGGCAGACTTGAAAGCGTCATAGGTCACCCAGTTCATGAATTTGGAACAGTCCCTGCCTTGGCTCACCAGGTGCTCAGGGGGAAGGAGCAGGCCAAACTCTGCCAGATCTCACATTATATGCTTGAGGAACATGCTCATGTATAACTGGTATGAAAAGGACCCTGGCCACCAGCATGGTGCTCTGGAAGCTCTGCCTGCCAAAGGAGTCATAGGCTCTCGCCTCCCTACCCAGAGTGAAAAGAAGTGCATCTTGCTGCTCTTGAGCCTTTTCATGGCAGACTCCATCACCACCAGAGAGTTGAGTGGGAGTTGAGGCTTCTCAATCCCTGGGACTTTCTGAACCAGGTAGATTGAATCCAGCCATCAGCTTACTGCTGGCACTGTGAGGGGGGTTCTCCCACATTCTCATTTGCAGCCTCTGCAGGATCTGGTGCACTGGCACTGTTACAGCCTTCTTGGGGTCCAAAGGATACTGGAGGATCTCCAGTACCTCCGCCCTGGGTTCGTCCTCCAACTCCAGGGAGAAGGGAATAGCCTTGGCCATATCCGCATGAAGTCCTGGAAGGACATATCCTCCAGGAGCGACTTCCACTGCTCAAAAGGAGGGGAGCTTGGGAGATCTGCTCCCGGACACCTCCAATTCAGCACCCTGGTCTCCCAGCCATTGGAATCCGACTCAGAGAGGAAGTCGAAGTAGCGTTGGGCCTCTTCCTGGCATTGACTCTGACTGCATGGAGAGGAAGAGTGCCTCTGAGACTGACAGTGCACAGAGTGCTTCCATGGCCTCACCAGGGCATAGGTCCCCAATATACTTGATAGGGAGATGGCCGTAAGAACTGGCATTGATTTCAATCACCAGCCCAATACACCTGCATCAGTGGGCAGTGCATGGGTCTTCAGGATTGGTTGCACTGTCTGTGGTGGCGATACCTTAGGCACAGAGGGGCCTGCCAGTTGTGTGGACAACATTGCCATCACATGGACCTCGAGGGCTCGAAGGTATTCCTCCAAGCTTGCCATCTCCAAAGTCATTGGGACCAGAATTATGACTTCAGCCACCAGCTCCAGTGCTCCTGTAGGGGAATCCACAATGATGGGGACATCAGCAGATTCTCTCACCCCTCCGGTATCCTGGATGACAATTCCTCTCGTTGGGGTACTTTAACAGGCCGCTCCCAGCCTTCACTCTCCACGTTGCATTGGGAAGGGCTCCGATGTCAGTGCAGGTGGACTTTGGCCCGGTGTTCAGATACCCCCTTTGACAATGACAGGGTCGATGAAGTCTATTCTGGGCAAAAGTCAATGGAGATCCACTGCTCCAGGGTACCACAGCTCTGCTTCTCTGATTTCACTCGGGTTCCTCTTGATGCCGATGCCTCTGCAGTGCCCAAGGACACTGGGGCTGATGCCCGGGTCAAAGATACAAAATCTGTCGGCCCGAAAAGTGACTCCCACTGCTTCTCCCAACCCTTCAGGCTCTTTCTTGTCATTTGCAAGCACATAATTGGTGGTTGGGGCCCAGGCACTGAAGGCACCAATTGTGCCAGTCCATGACCAAGATGGTTCAGGTACACTTGGTGTACTCTTAAACCAACTTGCTGGCTTCTGGAACATGTCCAGGAACACGGCCGTGGCAAGGTCAAACAGCTTGATGGTGCCAGCCACAGGAAAACAAGAAGAAAAAAAAGGGACAAAATCACAAAATGAAAGCGACGGCACTGGAGCCGGAACTACCAATGACAGGCGATGAAAATTAGAGGAAAGAGGACCCCAAAGGGGGTAAAAGGAAAAAACCTTTTCTGATAGTGCAGGAACATATCCTACAGGGGCTCCATGGAAAAAGAAGACTGGAGGAAACGGTGCTGTGGCAGGTGGAAAGGCAGGCACGCATGCACAATAGGGCCTCCCAAAAGCTTCCATTGGAAGCTGGGGATCGTTCCAACGCAAGGCTCCGTCGGGGACATCACCCATATGTAAAGGCCTCCTTCCTGCTTGTCCACAGAGAAAATATTTGTTCACTCAATAAGTAATCAAACTCTGGAATTCGTTACCAGAGGATATAGTAAAAGCTGTTAGTGAGCCTGGGTTTAAAAAGAGGCTTGGATAAGTTCCTGGAAGAAAAGTCCATAAACCATTATTAAAGAGGACCAGGGAAATACACTGCTTGCCCTGGGATAAGCATTGTGGAATCTGTGTACCTTTTTGGGAACCTGACAGGTACTTGGAAACAGAAAACTGGGCTGACCCAGTATGGCATTTCTTATTTTAAAAGGATATCCTACTGAGACTGCTGATGCGAGTGAACTGTTGATATAATAGAAAAGCAACAGAAAATTAATGATCTTTGCAAATTTTATTTTATTATAAAAATACAGCTGTAGTAATATAGCACTTTTGTCAGGATCGACCGACCTGATTGTCCATCCCCTTTTTGACCTCCTGTTCTACAAGACTTTATCAAACTAAGAATACTGTACATACATGTATATATAGCATGTAAATAGTTTCATTTAACAATGTTCCCCATGTATATCCAAGTTGCTCATACCTGTTCTATGTAAAACCTGTTCTATGTAAAACCAAACAGCTTGTTGCTCTGGTCTTTTGTTATACTGTAAACCGCGCTGATACTAAATAGTGCGGTATATAAGAGCCTGTAATAAATAAATAAAATAAATAAATAAATCTTCAATAATGAGTTGTCGTTAATAAAAAGATACATTTAAGTGTAGAATCAAAACTCTAAAAGTCACCTTATTTAATGACTTCCTTTGTTGTTTCATTATAACATTACTTGATGCACAGATATCCAACTGTGGTAACAATACATAGTTCACAGAAATGCTGCTGCCTTTAGCCAAACTGAGACTATCTTGTTTAGTTTAATGGAAACTGTAGACTAAATAGGATGAGTGGAAACTGCAAGAAGTACAGCTGGGAAAGATTATTGAAATATCACAGCTCTTAGAAATACTTAGATCCTTGTACAGTTTTACATTTCTAAATATAAATTATCATAAGGAAATTACAATATGATGAGTTCTGAATTAAACCATTCCTTAGCAAACTAGATATCTGCATTTAAAATTAATACAGTGTACTGTATATTTGAACAGCTAAAACTGAAAATGTAATGCCAATTCTATCTTAATATTGACACATACATATTTATAAATTTCCCTGACAGGGCAACTGACAGAGTTACAGGACACTCCTTAAAGCTCAGGGCAATATTGCCTCTGGAGATCACCAGTCCTTATAGAACCCCTTCATAGAAAATATGATATGCCCTGCTGAGTCAGACCAAAGGTCCATCAAGCACAGCATCCTGTTTCCAACAGTGGCAAATCGGGATCACAAGTATCTGGCAAGATCCCAAAAAGTAGACAGATTCCATATTGTTTATTCCCAGGGATATGCAGTGGATTTCCCCAGATGTACCTTAATAATGGTTTATAGGTGTTTCTTTCAAGAACTTGCTCTAGCCTTTTTTTAAAGTTCAAATAATTTTTATTAACCAAAACAACAATAATACTCCCCACATGTGGATACTCTTACATATCACCAGGAGTGAAGAAACAATGCAAAGAAAATCCCCATTCCCCCCCCCCCCTCCAATCACCACCTTATTAAGCAAACTCATATTATTACAGATCCACCTCAAATTACGATCCCAGCATAATGACTAGTAAATGGGTCCTAGAGGAAAATTTGGTATTTCCAAAGTCTACAATATATATATATATATGTGTGTATGTGTATATATATATATATATATATAGTAATTTGATCCAATTCTTTGGCAGGATTATTCAACAATGTTGAATTGTTATCAACAGTTAGTTCTTGAATGTAAAAAATAATAATACAATGCTCAGATTTACACTAGAAAAGGTGTACCTACACATGTATTTTTGGTGGTTAAGCGATTAACACGGACTGCTTCTAATGAGATTACTAATGAAACCATTGATCCTCAACTTTTTCTGACATCTTTTTGTAGTAAGATTTACAGCATTAAAGAAAATCTTGCTCCTTTTTCATTGAACGTTTGTCTTCGGTGACTTCTGAACCGCTTATTGAGGAAGTAGATCAATCTGTTCTTGACAGTCCCAATAGAGATGATTGTAGTGTTTGGAACACATTTGAATTGGCTACAGAATCCCATGTTCTTGAGTTAATATCTTCTCTAAATAACATATTCAATCCTTTGGATAATTGTCCTATTCAGTTGTTTAAGTGCTTGAAGCAATCTTTGAGTAAATCAGTTACGGCTGTTGTGAACAGCTCCTTATTGCATGGTCTTGTTCCTGACATTCTAAAATAAAAGTGATCCCTTGAATTATCATCCTATTTCTTCATTGCCTTTCTTAGCAAAGGTCTTGTGACAAATTCACGATCATATTGATAGTCAGAATGTACTTATCACCTTTCAGTTTGGGTTTCATCCTCATCATGGTATTGAACTCCTACTTATATCTTTGATGGATATCTTTCTTACTGGTTTTGATCAAGGAAAATCCTATGTATTAGTTTTACTGGATATTTCTGCAGCTTTTGATACAATAGAACATTCCTTACTGTTAGCTAGACTGCTTGACATTGATATAAACCGAACAGTACACTCTTGGTTTGCCTTCTTCCTACTTAACTAGCAATTTCAAGTTCGGTCGGCTGGAAAGTGATCATCAAGACAAATGATTTCTGCAGGTGTCCCACAAGGATCTGCTTTGTCTGCTGTTTTGTTTATGATATATATTGCTCCCATTTTTAAAATCTTTAATGGCTTAGATGTGATGTATTGAATCTATGCAGATGATGTGCAATTTATAGTTCCTATATTGTCTTCTCTAGATGATGCTATGAAGTATATCAACTTATGTATTAGTATGGTTAAATCTTGGATGACATATAATAAATTGGTTCCAAATGTTGTTTTTTTATAGATTTTATTCATATTTTCTTTTTTTTCTTTTGATTTTTATTTGGTATAGTACAAAGTAACACATAATTTTTCATCTCCTTTACAAAACAATGGCATAACCTGCATCCAACTATATCCATCAGCCCAACATTTACCTGATTACCATTCTATCCTTACTTTACATCATTTTACACTATATTCTTCTCTCAATTTACCTGTACATTTTTATTTGAATATTCCCTTCTACTCTCCTCCTCCCCCACTGGATCCTGCGGTACACCCATCCTCCTTTTTACAATTCCCTTCGGTACTCTTGATTAATATCAGCCCACTGATTCGTTATCCTCCCTCTGTAACCACTGAATGTACATTTGCCATCTCCTTTGAAAGCTCTCAATCCTGTGAATTTTATAGGCATTGATCTTACTCATCCTATAAATATATGCTATTAATATCCTCCCAGGTGCTGGTGCTCTCTCAGACCTCCATCCCTTCGCTATTTCCATTCGCACTCCAATTGCAAGCATCTTCAGCATATACACCAGATCACTTTTCGGATCCCCCCCCCCCATTCATTCATTAATACTCCAGCTGGTGTAATCTCTCCCACCCAGCCCACCATCTCCTGCGTGAGATCCTTCAGCCACTGCCATATTTGCTGTAGTACTGGGCAGCTCCACCACATATGCATATACTCCCCTCGCTCTCCACACCCCCTCCAACACATCGCATCATTATATCTCCCCATCTTACACAGTCTTACTGGGGTTAAATAATACATTTGGGACATCATCTTATAACAGTGTTCTTGGATTGCTGCCGAGACCACCGGTGTTTTAACCCCACCATATACTTTTTCCCATCACTGAGAATCCCAATGACCTCCCAAGTCTGCCTCCCAGGCCTGCATATGTGTTCCTTGATCCATGGGGCTACTCAATACCTTGTATAGCCTAGAGATCACCCCTCTTGATAAGTCCCCCACCTTAAGCATCTTCTCAAATAGTGTCTCTTTGCTTCTCAGGTCTTCTTTTATATCTTTTCCCCCTAGAAAGTGTGCCAGTTGAAAATAACCCAACCAATCACACTTTTCTATTTGGAACTCTCGCTGGAGCTCTTCAAACGGCCTTAATTGGCCTACCTCAGATAGTACCTGCCCCATACACTGTAACCCTTTCTCCTGCCATCTTTGGAATATCCCAGAACTTTCTCCCACCAAAAACCCCTCACATTGTGTAATCCGCTGTGCCCTAATATTTCCTCCGATATGTGTTAGCACCTTATGTTTCCTGTCCCAGGCTCTGAATGTACTTATCATGTATGGGTTCTTAAATAGGCCTCTTTCTCTCTCCTCCCTATTCTTCCACAACAAATCTGTAATGTAGTTGGGTCTTACCATCACCTGTTCTATTCTACTCCATTGAGGCCCATCCTTCTCCAATCTCCACTCCATTATCACTCGCAGCTGTGCCGCCTCATAATATCTTGCAATCTTAGGGACCGCCAGACCTCCTTCCTTTTTCGCTCTATACATTATTTTCCTTTGCATCCTAGAGGGCCTTCGTCTCCAAATAAAGGAGAAGATTCTTCTCTGCACCAAGCTTAGCATTGCAGTAGGAACTTCTATAGGCAAGGTCATAAATAGAAAGAGTAATCTGGGTAATATATTCATCTTCACTATGGCTATCCTTCCCATCCACAAAAAAATGGGCTTATCCCATCTTACTAAATCCATTAGCACTTTCTTTACAGTTGGCTCATAATCCAACTTGCATAACTCAGACCCCTCTGCACTGAGCTGGATCCCCAGGTATCTCACACTTCTATTAGCCCATTTAAACGGAAATGTTTTTCGTACCCTACCCTCTTCCTGTGAATTCAGCCTTACTTTGAGCACTTCTGTTTTCCCCATATGTATTTTATAGTCTGATACTGCACAATATTTCTTAATCTCCTGTACTAGCACTGGTATAGATTTCTCAGGTTGTCCTAATGTGTACATCACATCATCCGCAAATAATTAAATTTTATATTCCTCCTCACCCACCTTTTATTCCATGTATTTCCTTATTCTGCCTAACACTTTCAGCCAGTGGTTCTATCACCATTGCAAACAGCAAAGGAGAAATCGGGCATCCCTGCCTTGTACCTTTGCCTAACTTAAATTGCTCTGAATACACCTCATTTATCCGTATATGTGCCTTAGGCTCTTTGTAGAGTGCCTCTATCCATTTCTGAAAGTTCTCTCCCAGTCCCATCTTTTTCATAACTGCAAACATGAAAGCCCATTCTACTCTATCAAAGGCTTTCTCCGCATCTACTGCAATCATTATAGATTCTGTTTACTCTCTTCGTACTTGCCATATTAAATTCAGCAATTTACGTACATTATCACTCGCTTGCCTACCCGGGATAAACCCTGCTTGGTCCTCCTTTATTAGACTTGAAATATATTTCTGCAATCTAGCCGCCAATATTTTAGCTAATATCTTAGCATCCAAATTTATAAGTGAAATGGGTCTATATGACTCACGCTTCCCATGGTCCTACCCAGGTTTAGGTATAACTACTACTCCAGCTATTTCCATAGAGCTTGGTAACTTTTCCCCTTTTAATACTTCATTAAATATATCATGCAATATCGGACTAACCTTCTCACAGAAATTTTTATAAAACCTGGCTATAAATCCATCCAATCCTGGCGCCTCACCCTCCTTCAAGCTCTTTATAGCTTCAACTACTTCTTCTCTAACAATCTCTATTCATCAACTTCTGTTGCTCTAAGTCCAATTGCTTCAATGTGATCTCTGCCAAGTACCGTTCTATATCTACTCCCTCTCCTTGTTGCTCCGATTCATAAAGCTTACTGCAGTAGTCCCGAAATACTTTCTGTATTTGTTCCATACCTCAAACCCACCTTCCATGTTCTTCTTTTATTTTCAGGATCTGCTGATGCACCCTTTTCTCCCTTAGTTTTCTTGCAAGATATCTGACTGGCCTATTTCCCTGTACATAAAACACATGCTTAAGTTGGTTTAACCTAAAGGCCTCTTCAGTTTCATGTAATCCTCCTAATTCTTCCCATATTTTCCTAATCCGTTGTAGCCCCTTTCTTCAACCTCTCTGCTTATGCATTAGCTCTTCTAATCTCAACTCTTTTAACAACTCCCGTTCTTTCTGTACTTTTCCTCTCTTCCATCTCACCGCCAGCGCTATACACTGTCCCCTTACCACCACCTTCAACCCATCCCATACACCAGCTGGCCCCACTTCACCCCCCTCGTTGTGAAACATATAATCCCTTATAGTACTCTGAATACTTTTTTGCCCTTCCACCTCATCTATAAGGGATTCATTCAACCTCCAAAAACACAGACCTCCTCCTTTTTGTAACCTCAAGGAGGCCTCCACCGGGGCATGGTCTGACCAACTTATGGGACCTATATCCACCTTCTTAACCTGTTTTATTATCCTCCCATCCACCCATTTCATATCTAATCTGCCGTAGCTCTTATGTGGATGAGAATAATGTGTATATTCCCTCTTATTCCCATGTATGTGTCTCCAAACATTCACCGAGACCAATTTATGTAACAACTTCCCCGACTTCTTACTTACCCCCTTTGGCCCAAACCTATTGTCTCCCATAGTGTCTATTCTGGGGTTCAGTGTTGCATTGAAGTCCCCTCCTAATATCACTGGACTTTGACTATGGGGTTCCACCACCTCATAGGGCTTCCCATAAAACCTCCCTTGCTGTGTGTTTGGTGCATATATACTGCCCACCACTATAGGCCTTTCTTCTATTTACCTTTCCACAAAATAAAACGCCCTCCTGGGTCTCTCTCCACATGCTCTTCTTCCACACTCAACCCTCTTGCAAATATTGTTCACACTCCTCCCCTTTTTTGCGATTCCCGGTTGTGGGCCAGATACACTTTATCATATTTTTTACTCATCAACCATCTTTCTTGTACTTTTTTAAAATGTGTTTCTTGTATAGGCACAACATCTGCTCTTATTCTGCTGCCCTCTTTTAGTAGGGCCTGCCTTTTATACCAGGAATTGAGGCCTTTCACATTTATGGTTTGAATCTTGCATTCATCAAGTTGCTTTTGGTTACTACCCATAAATTCAATTTTCTGCACTTCCTCCTTGCACACCCAGGATCCGGGCACCCTCCCTCTTCCCGCCCCTTCCTCCCCTCTCTTAGTTCCCTTCCTCTCAACCTCCCCCCTCCTCCTGCTTTCTACCATTTAGTAGCTTCACTTCCTCCGCGGCATCACCCTCCCCCTCCCACTCATGTTACACAATTCACATTACACTTTCTTCTTATCTTAATCTTTCTCCAGTCTTATCTTTGCTCATTTAACCTTACCCCCCTCTCCCCCTTCATATCATAAACTCAGTCCAACTTTGCAGCTTCTTCAACCTTGCTGTTGTCTTCTGTTCTTTTTCCATTTCTCTCTCCTCTGCTTATTTGCTCAGTCCCATGTTCTTTCTCTAACGCATTACACGTTTACTCTTTCTCTTTTTGCTCTCCATTGTCTGCCATCTTGTTGTCTGTTCATTCACTGGTTTTCTGATTTCTCTCACCTCTGGTAACCGTGTCACTCCTGCTTCCTTCATCTCTGCCCCCAACTGCGTTGTTGTTAACGCCCGCCTTGTGATGCCTTGGCTGGTAAACGCAATTCCTGCGGGGTACAGCCATTTTTATTTAATGTTCTCTTCCTTTAACCTCATTGTAAACCCTCTCCATTCTCTTTGGCGTTGTAGCATGGCCACAGCCAAGTCCGCAAAAATTGCCACCTTGTTTCCTTTCCACTCTAGGGGGCCTGCTCTCCTCACCTTTATTTATTATTTTTTCTTTAGTTTTAAAGTCCTGGAGGCATATAATAATGTCCCGTGGTGCCTCCCCTCTCCTTGGGCCCAGCGTACGGTGCGCTCTGTCTATTTTTACTTCCAGTGCCTTCCCTCTGTCCTCGGGCTCCTCCAGCACCGCCATACAGATGTCTCGTGCCGTCTGTTCACAGTCTCTATATTCTTCATTTTCGGCACCCTCTTTATTTGTAGATTTTGTCTTCTCGCCCGATTTTCCAAATCTTCAAGTTTCAACTCAGTCTGTTCTTTCGCAGCTTCCAAACCGCTCACTGCTTTGTTTATTGCACTCATATTGCTTCGCACCTCTTCCACTTGCCCTTCCACTTCCTCCACTCATTTCCCTAGTTCCTGCACATCAGCGCGAAACTCCATTATGGCCACCTCCATGTCTGTTCTGAATCCCGCCATTTCAGATCGCAGCTCACCAAACCATGACCGGAGTCCTAGCAGCGCAGAAGCAGGGCTGCAACAGATTGCCTGCTCACCGCCTCACTGCACAACGCCAGTAGTTGGAAAAAGCACACAAGCAGGATCTTCCCGGATCCAAATGTTAATAAAACAGAAGTTCTGTATTTGTCTTGGGCAGGGCGGTACCGAGCCAGGATTGCGCCCTGTGCGATTTGCACATTGGGTGTGCACGCCCCCCCCCACTCCCCCCACCTCCAGCCAGCCACTTTCTGCTCTTATCTTGCTGCTGCCACCACCCTCTGTTTTCTCCACAGCGGTGCCAGCAGCAGGGCAAGAGCAGAAAGTGGATGGACAGAGGTGGAGAAGAGGGCACGTGCCTGATGTGCTAGTCGCTGGCACTTTAAGCAGATCTGTCCCTCCCTGCTCTGACATTGTGTCAGAGGAGGGAGGGATCAGACCTGCTTAAAGTGCTGTGAAAAGGCTTAAGAGGCGCATTTCAGCTGCCTGCTGTTGCCCTGCCACCGCTGAGAGAAGAAAAAGTGGCGGCGGCAGGACAACAGCAGGCAGCCAAAATGCGCCCCTTAAGCCTTTGCGCCCTGTGTGGCCGCATCGCTCACACAGGGCTTGGTACGGTCCTGGTCCTGGTCTTGGTCCTCCCAGACCAAGTTTTGCTGCCTGTGAAGTCCGATTATTGTTTACCATTAATTAATTCTGAAGTTCGAGGCTTAGGTGTCTTTCTTGATACCAATTAAATATGCAGGCTCATATACAAAAATTTGCTAAAGCTGCTGTTTTTAAACTGTACTTGCTTTTAAAACCTAAACCATATTTATCTGTCTCCTTTTAAAAAAAAGATTTTGAAATGATTGAATTAACATGCACTTCCAAAGTTAAATCGTTATCTAATAGTATCCCTAAAACTCGAAGCACTTGTTCTCTTATAAGATTCAATTGGCTTCTAGCTTCAATCAATGGACATAACACTTTCATCCTGGTCACGTTTAGCCGAAGATGGAGATGTGCCCATCCATTCAACAAAGAAAGAATATAACTTAACCATGAACACAACCCCTACAGTTTCCAAGGAGAGGAATAAGGCTGCCTCCAGAGTAAATTGCCATTGACAATGTAGTACCCTCTACCTAGGCATGCATCTCATTTCAAAAACGCTGAACGGAAGGGCACTGCCAAAACATATGACCCAATGAGGCCTGCAATCCGCCACATTTGGGAGAATTGGGGTCGGAACAATAATGCACATCCCGCAATGTCACCCATCTAGTTGACTTGGGAATTTTAGCTAAAAGCTTCAGTAATCCCTCCCCTGTCAAGGCTGTGTGCAGCTCCGAGTTCAATTCGGCAACCAAGGCACACCACACATGTCTACTGCTGTAGCTCTTGCAACGGAACTATGCAACAGACAAACCGTAATCTTAGCAGAGACATCCAACAAAAACAATTCTTACAGATTCGTCCAAGCTTTTTTTTTTAAATCCAGCTACACTAACTTCTTTTACTGCATTCTCTGGCAAAACGTTAACGATGTGCCGAGGGAAAAAAATATTTTCTTCTGTTTGTTTTAAATGTACTATTTTGTAACTTCATGGATTACTCTACTATTACTTACTACTACTTATCATTTGAATAGCGCTACAAGGTGTACATGTAAAAGACTGTCCCTGCTCCTCAGAGGTTACAATCTAGTCACGACAGACAACACAACATCTGAGGACAAGGATAAATCTAGGGGAAAGGTAAGGAAACATGTAGGAGACTAAGCAGATCAGGCTCTATAAGTGGCCTTGAAGAGGTGAGTTTTCATCCTGGATTTGAAAAGGGCCAGAGATGAAGCTTGACATTCCAACTCAGGTGGTTTGTTCCAGGCATAAGGAACAGTAAGGTGGAAGGCTCAAAGTCTGGAGTAGGCAGCAGAAGGGAAGGGCACAGACAGAAAGAATCTGCCAGACCAGCAGAGTTCCCGAGGAGGGGTGTAGGGAGAGATAAGAGAGGAAAGGTAGTGAGAAGCAGCAGAAAAAGTGCACTTATAGGTCAGCAGGAGATGTTTGAACTGGATACGGAAATGAATAGGGAGCCAGTGAAGTGACTTTAGAAGAGGGGTTATATGAGCATATCGAGGCTGGCGGAAGATTAGCCACGCAGCAGAGTGTTGAACAGATTGAAGGGGAGAGAGATGATTCAGAGGGAAACCAGCAAGTAGGAGGTTGCAATAGTCTAGACGGGAAGTGACTAAAGAGTGGATAAGTGTCTTAGTAGTGTGTATAGAAATGAAGGGACGAATTTTGCCATTGTTATAGAGAAAGAAGTGACAGGTTTTAGCTATCTGTTGGATGTGCGCAGAGAAAGAGAATAGAGTCAAAGATGACCCCCAAGGTTGCAAGCTGAGGAAACAGGGAGGAGTGCAGTATTGTCCCTAGTCTTTGTACTTTCTGAGAGAGTAAACAATCAATTCCCAATTACCCCAAGGGGCCAATGTTCAATCAGGCCATATCCAGTTAAAATTACCCCAGTAAGACAGCCAGGAAGCTTCAACCAGATTTTTAGAGAAAACACCAGTGAATGCGGCACTGCTGAACATAGCTGGTTAAAATTAATTGGTTATCTTTTCTGGATAACTTATAACTGCTGTATAGGTAGACTGAGTTAACTGGTTAAAATTAACAAGGTAGCACCATCCTATGAACTTTAGCTATACTTCTGTCATGACTCCTAGATCTCTTTATATTTGGCTTAATTTTGGATGGATATTGAACTGTTTGGCCAAGAGCTAACCAGACAGTAGCCACAAAACTTTAGTGCTGAAATTGTATCAGGTTAGCATCCAGGTTAAGTACATATATTTTTTGAATATCGTTCCCTCCACCCATGTATCTCCTATAAGAAGAAAATGAAATCATCTGGGAAAATGAAACATGATGGGAGGAAATCCAGGGCCTTAATTCAAACTTTTAGTCCAGTCATGTTACTGTGAAAAGATAGATGTGATAGTGAAAGAATTAAAACTGGACAATATGAATGGCACAGAGTGTCCTATATAGATGGTATGAACATAAACAAAATATTTGAATCAAAACTTCAGATAAAGCTTCTCGGTGTCTTCAAAAGATAATTAATAAATTAGGTTCAAAAATTTCTCAAGATATGAGATTTTGGATTGAACAGCAGCATGCTTGCCAGTAATCCATATATAAACTATCAAATTGGATAAATATAGGAGGATATTTTCACTATGTAACTAAACAATATCTCATAAACATAAGCAGTCCTTGAGCAAACAATTTTTTGTCGGACACTTATGTATAAGACCACTAAATACCAAGCCATCTCAATCAAGCCTAGCTTCCCGATTACCACCTCTTCAAATTTTGGGAATTGGTTCACTTTCCATTGAAGTTGTGCAAAAAGTGATCATATTGCAAGAAATGAGATACTATAGGAGCAGATTGAGTTTTTGTATTTAAATGAGACAGATGTTCCCTAAGTCTCAATTGCATAGATCTTTTTCTCTGTCTGAAAAGGACAAATTAAGGCATATACCACAAAAGAAGTCTGATAAGTAGTATAAACCTTACTCTTCAAAGGTTTTCCAGCAGGTGGGCAATGCCATTGTGCTCCTTCAATAGTTGTATCATAGAATTCACATGATCCACATGCAAAATGACCTACCAGAGTTACTGTGTTAGGATTCACATCCCAAGTGAAGGACTTACAAAATTCGCAATGTTTTTACCACACCAATACGCTACTATCAGAGGAGCATCAAAACACCGATGGAATTGCAAAACTCTCCAATGTCTATAAATAATTGCTACCACGAGGGCAGCTTGAACTGAAAAGGGTAATACACATACTATGTGCTGTTCTTGAGATGTAACATCATTTGCTTCATTCTTTCATTGTAGCAATAAGTTCCACTGGGCATACAATCTCCTTAAGAAAGCTTTCTTGATAATTGAAAAGAGGTAGCCTCGGTCCAAATATTTTTTACTCAATGAACATGCTTGTTCTATGTAATCTTCTCTTGTAGTGAACACTCACTGAATTCAAAGAAACTGACTCATAGGTAGCCTAGTTTTAATTATTTTGGGTGATGGCTACCAAACATCAATAAGTTATCTGTGCCACCAATTTTTGGTATAATGTTGTTATCACTGTAGAATCATGTCTAATAATCTTAATATCCAAAAAAATAAACCATTTCTTGCTCCCAATCCAAGAAACAGCAGTTGTAAATTTGACCTCAGTTCAACTTACAGCAAATCAAAAATATATTCTAAATTTGGCCATGTCATTTGTTCCAACAGTCAATTCGACTTATGCATAGCCTTATATGACTTTTTCCATAAATTGGTGATCAAATTGTAGGTAGATCAGCATCCTATAGGGCAGGATGATTCATTAGTATGTAATCCTTCTAAGCGGATCCCTATTGCACCAATGGATCTGGTGATTGCCACTTACCAACGGCTAGGATGTAGAAACAATGGAATGGAAGTTTCTTCCTTGTTTTTGGAATATGAGTCGGCAACAATATTCTGATCTTCTGGAATTGGCTAATAAGTTGTCAGTTATTTGGAGGGCAGATAAGGGTGGTGCAGTAGTTGTTCAGACAAAGCAACAATATGATCGTGAAATCTGCCACCTATTAGAAGATGCTAAATACTATGCAAAATTGACTGAGGATCCTACTTTGAGTTTACAATTTATGATTGAAGATCTTGTGAAAATGGGATTTTAATGAAGTTACCTGACAAAAAGAGTCAGGTTTTCTGGTGAATTATCATCCTCAAATTCCAATTATCTATACTGTTCCAAAGACATATAGAAGTCTTGTAGATCTGCCCAGTTGGCAGATAGTGGCTGGTAATGCCTCTATCTTGGAACCTTTGTCAATATTTGTTGACCGGATTTTGAATCCATTGGTGAGACAAGCTGCTTTTATTTACAGGATACTACCCATTTGCTTAATATTCTAGCAACTATTAATGACATCGAAGATGAGATGTGGCTTTTGATATAATATCATTATACACGAAAATTGATCAACAGGAAGCTTTGCATGTGATTGGACTGTTGGATTGGCAAGAAGCTTTGATTTCAAGGATATCTAAGGATTTTGTGCTGCAGTTATTACAATCAGTGCTCTGTAAGAATTTATTTCAATAATGTCTTCTATCATCAAACTTTTGGAGTGGCGATGGGTGCCACTATAATTCCAATTGCTGCAACATTATAAGTGGCAGCCTTTAAGAAAGAATTTCTTTATGGCTCCTCCTGGATGACTCATATTAGGTTATGGAAATGATATCTGGATTATAGCCTTTGTTTTTGGAGGGGTAATTTGGCATCTCTGCAACAATTTATTGTGTGGCTAAATACCAGAAAATCCAATCTTGTTTGAATGCTCCTATAGTCAAAAATTGTTTCTTATTTGGATATTAAGATTATTAGACATGATTCTACAGTGATAACAACATTACTCCAAAAATTGGTGGCATGGAATAACTTATTGATGTTTGATGTTGTTGTTGTTAAGTGCCTTCGAGTCTGTGTGGACTCATGGCAACCCTCTGGATAGTTCTCCTAAACTGTGTTCAGTCTTCAGTCAGGCAGCTCATTGTTGATAGAGTGACACCCATAGTTGCTGTTATTGTATCGATCCATCTCATTGCTGGCTTTCCTCTTTTGAGTTTACCTTCTACCTTGCCAAGCATGATGTCTTTCTCTAATGATCTTTCTCTTCGCATGATGTGTCCAAAGTATGAAAGTCAATGTCCTGTCATCTGAAATTCTAAAGAAAGATTAGGTTTGATCTCCTCTAGTACTGACTGGTTTGTTCTTCAAGCAGTCCATGCTGTATACAGTACTCGTCACCAGCACCATAATTCAAAGGCATCAATTTTCTTCCTGTCTATCTTTTTTACTGTCCAATTTTTGCATCCATATGACGTTATTGAAAATACCATGGCTTGAGAAGTTGAATCTTTGTATGGAAAGAGACATCTCTGCTCTTCAGAATCTAGTCTAGGTCCTTCAAGGCCATTCTGCCAAGAGCAATGTGTCTGAGTTCTTGACTGCTTGTTGTTTCCTTATTAATAGTTGACAACTTTAACCTACTTGGATCAACTATTTCAATTTCTTCTCTATCAACGGGGAACTTATTGATTTTGCCAATTGTCAGGATCTTTGTCTTCTTTACATTAACATGCAGGCCCATTTTAAGACTATGTTCCTTGAACTTGAGAAGCAAATGTTTCAGATCATCTTCACTTTCAGCCAGTAATGTGGTATCATCAGCATAGTGAAGGTTATTGAAAGTCTTCCACCAATATTCACACCTCGGTTGTTTTCATACAGTTCTGCTTCTCTGATGATTTGTTCTGCATATAAATTAAACAGGTAGGGGGAAAGCATGCAGCCTGTTGTACACCTTTAAGGTTTCTAAATTGGGCAGGTATAGAGTGTTTGAAAAAGACACTGCAGCCATGTTGGAATTAAGCCACAGACAGTCCAGCCACCTTTGTTGGAAGCAGGCGGAGAATATAAGATCTCTTTTCAGATGAAAATATCAATGCTGACCCTGATGCAGAACTTAACAGCCTGAAAGTTCAAAACGTGACGTTATATCAGTAGTGATGTTGGAATAATGGCACTAATAATTTTAGAATGGATTTTGGTAGATCATGATTAAAAAAAATTAAAATGGACCCTTGATTGAGATAGCTTGGTATGAGTGGTCTTATACATAAGTGTCTGACAAAAAATTGCTTGCTCAAAGGTTTCTTATATTTATGGGATATTGTTTTGGCCACATAGTAATCCATATATGGCTGAATGCTAGGCATTTGCAGTGCCAAAAAAAGCAAGAATCAAAAATTTTTTTATTCATTGAAATGGTGTACCTACTACAGCTTTTTTGCACACACAAATCAATTGTATGCACATACATTCATATGCAAACACATACAAAAGCAATTTGCGTGCACACTTAATTTTTCAGTACCCAAACAAGCCCAAAATGCATATGCCTACTGAATGCTTGTATTTACTGATATTCATTATTTTTTGCCTGGGCTTAAATGGAAAGTTTTATATATTATAAATCCATCCTTCTTTTCTATCTTTCCCTCAGCTTTATGATGTATCTGTATTTGATTCAAATACTGTATGTGTCAGTTCTGTATGTGCAATAACCTCTTTCAGGATGTCTGGTGACTATGTATGTATAGACAGATCAAGATTTGAAGCTGGAGTCATTATACTCATGGAGGGTAATTTTATAAACTGGGACCTATTTATTTATTTAAAAGTATTTATATCCCGCTTTATCCTTGAATCAAAGCGGATTTCACTGCAAACCAATCAAGTAGAGTAGTGTGGGGGTGTCGTCATGCAGTGGCTGTGAGTTTAGTGTTCATGAGTGTGTGGATAGGTAGGTCTTGATTTGGGATACAATATATACAGGTTGAGCTATCTACAATGGGCTATATACAGTTTTCTTAGAGTGGTATGGTGTTTTGCTGTTGTGGATGTCATTTCTTGTGTATCTCGTTTTGTAGTGTGGTTAAGGTGGATTGGTGGTCTTCATTGAATTGTTCAATGAATAGGGCGGTTTTTAGTAGTTTCCGGAAATCCTTTATATCTGCTGTTGCTTTTAGGTTATCTGGGAGGGCATTCCAGATGGCAGGAGCTGCAAGAGAAAAGGCTCGCATGGATGTGGATTTGTTTGTCCTAGTTAATGTGCGTTATCACACACATACACATATACATTAAAGTGCAATCACCAGCCCGAGAGTTGATGTAAATGATAGTGTCTACTGTTTGCAAAAAGCATGTAAAGAATTTTATAATCTATGCATGTAATTGCTCACACTCCACACAATCTCCATTTATGTATATGCCCACAGGGAAAGTACACGCAATGCAAACATGCATAATTTCATGCTAGCTGGTATTTTCTAAAAGGTCATTTACGCATGTGAGTCACCACTTATTGCATAAATGACTAAAATGCCTGAATTTACATGCACTTTTTGTGTATAAATCTGGATGGTTCCTTATAAAATTACTCTCACCATGTAAGTCCATCATCTAAAATGTGCCATTGTGTATATGCAGTATCTGGAAGAAGCACAACCTACAACAGTGGCCATCAATCCAGTTCTTGAGACACATCCAGCCAGTCAAGCACTCAGGATATTCACAATGAATATGCATGAGATAAACAAATTTGCATACAAGGAGGTAATACATGCAAATATGCCTCATGAATATTCACTGTGGATATCCTGAAAACTCGACTGGCTGGGTGTGTCCAGAGGACTGGGTTGAGAATCCTTGATCTAGAGGAAGTGATGAATTAGCTGCAGAATGCTAAATATAGCAGGGAATAGTGAGAAGGTTGCAACCCCATTAGCTTATGTCTGAGATTTTCAGGACATAATCATAATGAGATATAATGAAAATATTTTTAATCTTCAGTTTTCTATACTTTTTTTTTCCTGGAGTTTGCGCTGTTTTTGTGGGCTAAGTATGAAGGCCATTCAGAGCATTTCTATCACACAGTGAATTACATAGGCTTCTTTAGTTTTTTTCTTATTTTTATGTATACAGATGTGATAGTCATTCTGATTTGCTATTATCAAACAATATTGACAATATTTGTAAAATTCTATGAATTAAATAAACCACTCTGCTCCCTAATCTTAAGCAAAACACAGACACAACAATCCTTTTGTAATGCACACTCTTTTGCACTAATCAATCTAAATATATTACATGCATAAAATTTAACTTATCACTAATTCAAATACGAACACAGGAAACTTCTGAATTGCACTTAACTAAACAGAGACGTCATCAAGACCCAGCACCTTACTAGCTTTGTTTGAATAGGGTCTCCAGGACCAAGCAGGAAGTCAGTCCTCACAAATGGGTGTCATCGGCGCCGATGAAGCCCCAGCGGAGCATTTCCCCAGCTTTCTATGAAAGCCTTTGGGAATGCAGGCACGCATGCGCGGTTCCCTTCCCGCCTAAAGGTGCCATCTTACCTCAGTCTCTTTTTTTCTGAGAAGCCCACCGGACGTGTGTCCTGTCATCCCGGATAAAAGTTGATTTTTTTCGGCGATACTCGCTATTTTTTCTCCAGGTTCGACGCCGGTTCCCCTCCTGCCGGGTTCGGTACACCGGTATCGAGCCCGATTCTTCTTTTTCGTTTTTTGCCCTTCGTGGCTGGCGTTCACGCCCTTTTTTCATTTTTCCCTGGAAGGCCGGTCCTTTGACCTCGCGGGGACTCTTTTTTCCCCGATGGCTTCCAGCGGTTTCAAGAAGTGTGATCGGTGTAAGAAATTAATGTCTCTCACTGACACACACGACTGCTGCCTTCGGTGCCTTGGTCCTGATCACGACCCTAAGTCGTGTGGACCATGTGGGAAGATGTCTTCCAAGGCACTCTGAAGTCGCTAGCAGCAGAAAGAAAGGCTTTTCTCGGACTCAGCCTCCGGCCGGGCCCGGACCTCGTCTGAGGCCTCGACATCTCGGGATTCGGATCCCGAGCACCGTCGAAGCTCCTCGGACAGGGGGTCCCCCGACCGGGAACGCAAGAGGAAGAAGCGGCTCGCGAGGGCGTCGTCGGAGGAGGTCCCTGGCTCCTCGAGGGCTAGGTCTAAGACCCCCGACCGTCGCCCCGGGCCCATGGACCAAGAGAAGCCTGCCAAAGTTCCTCGCATGGAGCCGGAGTCTGCTGGACACGTAAGCCCTGTGGTCCTCAAGGACTCTCCTCCCAGAGAGCTGCCGCCGGGGCCCAAGTCGGTGGCTGCTGCATCTCCCGAGCTGAGTCTCAGGATGACAGCCTTGGAGAGCAGATTGTTTGCCTTCATGGAGCAGCAGCGGGCACTGATGGCCAGCCTGTCTGGCGCATCTGGCCCGACCACCGGGACATCGACTTCGAAGTCGACCCCGGAGACCGAGCCGATACTCGAGTTCATCATGGCTCGAAGTCGACCTCGGTCATGGTCTCCCTCGACCTCCCGCTTGGGACCGAGGGCGTCAACGCTGGTGCCTCCGGCATCGGGGTGGGTGCTCCAGGGCCCCGCGGGGTCGGACCCTGACTCCTCATTGGACGAGTCCGCCTGGGAGACGGAGGATGAGGAGTCCCCCGATATGTTCAAGACTCGGTGCGTCCCATCGGACTCACCGCAGTCTGAGCCCCAGAGTAGATCCCCTCCGGAGGATACTCGGTTCTCGGAGTTTGTCCGGGATATGGCCACTGCCTTGGCTATTCCGGCGGACCCCGAGGAAGAGCCTCAAGCTGAAGAGCTCGAGGTCCTGCAGTATGACTCTCCTCCGAAGGAGGCCTTTACTGTCCCGGTTCCTCCGATGCTGGAACGGCTTCTCTTCCGGATGTGGGAGGCACCGGCCTCGGCGCCGGTTTTAAGCAAGCGAGTTGACTCGATCTATCGACTCAGGAAGAGCCCTGGCTTTCAGAAGGCACAGCTGCCACACCATTCCATGGTTGTGGAATCGGCCATGCATCGTCTGAAGAGCCAGAAGATGCACTCTGCGGTGCTCCCCCGGCAGGGAGTCCCGGAACCTCGATGGCGTTGGTAGAAAGTGCTTCCAGGGCTCGATGCTTGCTTGCCGTGTCCAGTCTTACCAGCTGTACATGGGCATGTAGTTGCGGGACCTGGCCAAGGAGTTGGCCGGGTTCTCTATTGGACTCTCCGGGGAACCCTTGCAGAGATTCAAGTCCTTGTCCTCGGGGATTCGGGACTGCTCGAAGTTCATGTCCCACGCTGCCTACGATGGCTTCGGCCCGAGTTGTGGCAGCCGGCATCGCGGATCGATGCCAGGCATGGCTGCAGTCATCGGACCTCGAGCCATGGGTTCAGGACAAGTTGGTCGATGTCCCTTGCCAAGGTGAAAACCTTTTTGGCAAGCCCATGACTGAGAAGGCCGCCCAGCTCGAAACAGAGCACCTTACACGGACAAAGCTGTCTAGGAAGACCTCTGCCCCTTCTCATAAGAAGAAGGGCTCGGGTAAAAAGCCCCTTTACCCGAGGAAGGGCATTGCCTACAAACAGTACCCTCAATATCAGGCTGCCCAAGCTGCACCCCAGGGTCAGCAAGCCAAGGGGCAGGGTAATGGGCCCTATAGGCAGCGGACCCCCAAGCCTCCGGCCCCTGCTCCCACTCAGCAGGGTGGGGGGTTTTGACTCCTTGAGCGTAGCCTCTCCGTCCCTGCTATCCCAACCCTGCACAGGAGGTCGCCTCGCCCTATTTGCCCACCAGTGGCCCCTCATTACCGGGGACAGTTGGGTGTTGGACATAGTCCACAAGGGCTATGCACTACATTTTCACCAACTGCCTCCACCATACTTTTCAGGGGAGCCCCTGAGGCCTTCCCTGCACACAAACCTTCTCCAGGAACTTCAAGGTCTGTTGGTGGACAGGGCGGTGAAGCCTGTGCCTCCCCACTTGCAAGGTCTCAGATTCTACTCCAGGTATTTCCTGGTGCCCAAAAGAACCGGTGGCCTTTGCCCAATTCTGGACCTCAGGAACCTCAACAAGTTCCTAGAGAAAGAAAAGTTCAAGATGCTTACTCTTGGAACACTTCTGCCCTACCTCCAGCAGGGAGATTGGCTATGCTCCTTAGATCTAAAGGATGCGTACACTCACATCCTCATTCATCCAGACCACAGAAAGTACCTCAGGTTCCTTGTGGGAGGAAACCATTATCAGTACAGAGTGCTGCCTTTTGGCCTCACCTCCGCTCCCAGGGTCTTTACCAAATGCCTGGCAGTAGTTGCGGCCTACCTGAGAACACAGGGAATCTTTGTCTTCCCCTATCTGGACGACTGGCTCATCAGGGGTCAGACGTCCCAGGAGGCCAGACAAGCCACCCTCAGAACTATTGCTCTTCTTCAAAGCCTAGGGTTTGTGATAAACTTCGCAAAGTCCACTTTGCTCCCCTCCCAGAACTTGGAGTTCATAGGAGCAAGGCTGGACTCTCTCCTGGCAAAGGCTTTCTTGCCAGAAGACAGAGCACAAAGATTGATGACCCTGGCAAACCAGTTTCTCAACAGGTCATTAGTCTCCGCCAGACTCTGCCTGAGGCTTCTAGGCCACATGGCTTTGACAGTACATGTGACCCCCAATGCCAGGCTCCATATGAGACCT
The DNA here is from genome assembly GCA_033557465.1 of Ichthyophis bannanicus. Lineage (NCBI taxonomy): Eukaryota > Metazoa > Chordata > Amphibia > Gymnophiona > Ichthyophiidae > Ichthyophis > Ichthyophis bannanicus. The sequence goes on from CM066040.1 coordinate 212,610,818, forward strand.
GCACAGTGGTGCCTTCGGACTCAGTGGTCACAGGCCACAGGCAGCCTCAGGGACAGGATAAGGGTGTCCAGACACTTTCTGAACTCCCTCAGCTGGTGGCTGCACCCACCCAATCTGGTAAAAGGAGTGCCCTTTCAGATTCCTGGGTACACGGTGGTACTGATCACCGACGCCTCCCTGCAGGGCTGGGGAGCTCATTGTCTAGACAAGTGCACCCAGGGCCTGTGGTCTCCTTGGGAGGCGGCACAGCAGATCAATCTCCTGGAACTCAGGGATAATTTGCCTAGCTCTCAAAGATTTCTCTCCTGCCCTGGCTCATCAATCTGTCCTGGTTCAGACAGACAACCAGGTGGCCATGTTTTATGTGAACAAACAGGGCGGGACTGGGTCCAGGCTCCTTTGTTGGGAAGCTCAAGACCTTTGTTCATTTGCCCTACGGCACAACATGCTCCTCAGGGCTGTGTACCTTCCAGGACAGGAGAACTGCCTGGCCGACAGGTTGAGCAGGATTCTGCAGCCCCACGAGTGGCAGCTGCATCCCTTGGTAGTTCAGAAGATCTTCCTGAAATGGGGTCTCCCTTGGATAGATCTGTTTGCCAGTCCACTGAACAAGCAACTGCCAAACTTCTGCTCCAGGCAACCACATCCTTTGAGGATAGCACCGGATGCTTTTCTGATTCCCTGGTCTTAGGGCCTCCTGTATGCGTTTCCTCCCACGCCCTTGGTGGCCTGAACTCTCTTCAAGATTCTTCAGGACAAGGCCTCGGTCCTGCTGGTGGCTCCCAGGTGGCCGAGACAACCTTGGTTTCCACTTCTGCTTCAGCTGGCAGTGGATTCCCCACTGCCTCTGGGGTTGCAACCCGACCTTCTCTCTCAGGATCAGGGTTCCCTTCTGCACCCCAATCTCAAAGCTCTCAATTCGATGGCCTGGAGGCTGCAAGGGTAGTTTTGGCTCCCTGGGGCCTACCTCAGGAAGTTGAGGAGGTTGTCCTAGCCTCTAGGAAACAGTCCACTAGAAAAACCTATGCTCTCAAATGGAGAAGGTTTTCTGTGTGGTGTCAGCTACGTACAGAGGATCCTTTCTCCTGTACGGTACCAGTAGTGCTTCAGTATTTACTCCACTTGTCCAATCAGGGACTCAAATCCAATTCTGTTCGGGTCCACCTCTCAGCTCTAGCAGCTCACTACTCACTGGTGGAAGGACATTTTCTGTCGGTTCACCCCTTGGTGTCCCGCTTTCTCAGAGGCTTGCTTTTGCTCAAGCCTCCAATCCACCCTCCTGCCCCTGAGTGGGAGTTGAATGTGGTCTTGCAGCAACTGACTCGCCCACCTTTTGAGCCGATGGCTACTTGTCCACTACGCTTCCTATCCTGGAAGACACTCTTCCTGATAGCCCTTACTTCGGCTAGGCGAGTGAGTGAGCTTCAGGCCCTGGTCTGTGATAGGCCTTACACCAGGATTTATAGGAACAGGGTAGTCCTCAGGACTCATCCAAAGTTCCTCCCAAAGGTTGTCTCCTCTTTCCACCTCAATCAGGAGGTGGTTCTTCCAACATTCTTCCCTAGGCCTCATGCAAGCCAGGCTGAAGCAGTTCTGCATACCCTGGACTGTAGGAGGGCCTTATCCTTCTACCTTGACCGTAAGCAGGGGCATAGAAGGGCTACTCAGCTCTTCGTTTCTTTTGACCCTAATAAGTTGGGGTTGGCTGTGTCCAAGCGTACCTTGTTCATCTGGGTGGCTGACTGTATCACCTGGGCCTACAAGGCGTCTGACCTTCCTTTGCAGGGTCGGGTTACGGCCCACCGTGTCAGGGCAATGGCTGCCTCAGTGGCTCATCTCCGCTCTGTGCCCTTGGTAGACATCTGCAGGGCTGCAACTTGGTCTTCAAGCCAGACTTTTGTTTGCTGCTGAGACTAGAGGGAGTTCTCTTGTTCAGCCTGGGTTCCTCGGTAGCCCAGAGCTAGGGAGTCACCCATATGTGAGGACTGACTTCCTGCTTGGTCCTGGAGAAAGAGTAGTTACTCACCTGTAACAGGTGTTCTCCAGGAGCAGCAGGAATCAGTCCTCACAACCCTCCCTCCTCCCCTTGGAGTTGCAGTTGTACATAGTTTATTTTTCATTTTTGTGTGCTGTTCTTAGCTATGTCATTTGACTGAGGTAAGATGGCACCTTTAGGCGGGAAGGGAATCGCGCATGCGTGCCTGCATTCCCAAAGGCTTTCATAGAAAGCTGGGGAAATGCTCCGCTGGGGCTTCATCGGCGCCGATGACACCCATATGTGAGGACTGATTCCTGCTGCTCCTGGAGAACACCTGTTACAGGTGAGTAACTACTCTGTATTGTTCAATAATTCATCACTAAAGCTATCAAAGACAGATAAGAAAGATATTGTTTAAAACAAAAAATAACTTACAAATTGGGTTAATGTTTAATATTTGAAAAACCCTGCCTGCCTTCCCTACAAGTTTGTCTCATCTTAAAACCAATTTGTTTGGTTAGCCTCCCAGCATATTTAGCCTTCAAGCATTCAGAAGAATGTTGGACGTGGCTTGTTCTGCAGAAGACAGAAGTTTGGACTGCTTATGATTTTTCATTCTTGATTAGTTATTGTGTCACTTGGTAAGTAGTTGCCACAATTTAAATCAGTGTATTTCCTGAGAAAAACAATGTCCATGTTTTTAACAATTAAGTTAGATAAAACAGGATGCGTAGGCAATTAAATTGACTTGTTTCAGATTTTGTTTTTGAATCTGGACTTTGTAAACATAAGAGGCGGCAATTTATTATATTTGGGGGAAGGGGAAGAGGGGGAGTAGTAGAGACCATCAGTTTTCTCCTGCTCCTTTGGACGTCCAGCTTTATTGGAACCAGGGCTGGATACTGGTATCACAATATTATCCTTTCGGGATAATTTATATTTTGTAAAACTCAGCAACATTTAGTTCTGAATGCATTTGATTAGTGATGCTGGACCTTCTAGTAGACTTATTACATCTGTACCATTAAAAATGCTTTTATTTTATCTCCCATATACTTAAAAATATTGATCTTGATTCACCTAATCTGTGGCTAGAGCAAATAATTACTCAGGAAGGCTATGGAATTTTATAAACCTGCTATTCAAAACCTGAGCAAGGGTTGTGCAGATGGCAGAAAATTGGGCAATAATGAGTACATACAGAAGCTTTCAGAATCCACCATGCTCAGATTTACAGAATACATTAGCTGCCTGAATGGCTTGACACTGGTTCCTTGGAAAGTGCACGAAACATGTGGGCCATGTTAGCATGAACTCAAGGCAAGAAGCCACAAATGCCCACCCACACTTCAATTTCTATGTTACCTTATTTGCATACTTTTTTAAACACTTATTCATCCTGATCCTTTAGGATTCATTGAGGAAATCTCAGTCCTAAAACATGGAAGAAATGCTTAGTACGGTCAGAAAAATCATCAATGCCTTGATAAGCTGCAGCAAATTTTAAATAAAAGTTATAGATCACCTTCCTTGCATTAAAAGTGCAACCTAAAGCAGTGCACAATCAAAACAATAATACAGTAACTATTCAGAATACATCACCAAAACTAAATATAAATAAATTATTAATACATCTATAACCAGGGCCCGTCCAAGGGTTTCTGCTGCCCTAGGCAGAAGCCCCAGCTATGCCCCCCCCAAGTTGTACCAAGTCACGCTACTGCTGATTCTGGCAGCGGAGTCGAGGGGTGGGGGGCATGGGTCGGCTCAGTGGCAGGCCATGTGCTTCAGCACACATGGCCTGCCACTTCTGACCCCTCTCTGACATAACTTTGGGGATTGTGCCGAAGCACATGGCCTGCCGTCCACAGAGATCTGCCACCCTAGGTGGATGGGCCGGCTTGGTCTATAACCTGGAGCAGAATTCAAACCAACCCCACCCTTACTGGGGTGGACAATGCAACCAATGCAGCTCAAATAAGGCAGATATTCAAAAAAAGCTGAGCACCTAAATTGGTGCCCTATTTTCAGCTATACTTAAGAACCTAACTTTTTAAACTAAAAAAATTATCATAATGTAGGAGCTTAAAAGTTATGCTTATAAATTTAGGCCTGCCATTCATTTGCCTAGATTTATGAGCCTAGGTCTGAAAATCAGTGGTCAACTCCTATCTTTTCCCCCTGCCCTAAATCTGCTCTTTGCCACCCATTTTTATGCTCCTAAAATTTAGTGAAATTTTGGAGTCAGTTTTCAAAAGGTCACGTACACAAACTGCACGGCAAGCAACCGTGGTGTTTAAATGTTCACTGAATATCCAGCTGCAGTACTGGGAAAGTGTCTGCCACTGAATGTCTGGAGAGTGCACTCACTAGCCAGATAATCACAGCACTGAACTGGATAGTGGCCATTTTCAGTTATCTAGATAGCAATTTAGACTAGCTTTTTCTACAGCTCATGCTCTGGATAACTTAGTCGGATAGTGGCTGAAAATTTCCACTATCTGGATAAATGCTGCAATTATCCGGATAGTGACTGCTCCGCCCTTGCTGCATCCATGGACCACCCCCTGCACTAACCGGATAGTGCCAAGGCAGTCTATGGAGATATTTAGCAGCACTACTTGGATAGTGAGGCTGAATCTCTCTTTTGGTGCCCATATCTGGATAACTTAGTGGTTATCTGCATAAGGACTTTTGAAAATTGACCCTTTTAATTATAAATTTAAGCACTCAGCCCTAGTAAATTTTCGGAGAGGCTAATTTTAGGAGCATAGGGCCCAATATTCAAAGCCCTTAGTAGGCCCGTCAATGGGAAGTCAGCCGGCAAAGGGCGCCGAATGGGATAGTTCACGGCATTATGCAGACAGTGCCACTGCATATCTGCACAGACCACCTCAGCAATATCCGGTTAATGTAAGGGCGGTCTGTGGAGGGAGAGAAGGCATATCAGCACTTATCTAGTTAGCTGGATATCAGCCAGCACTTCTGTGGGCTGTCCTAAGTTGCTATCCATAGAATTCCGGCTGAATATCAGGCTAACTAGATCAGTGGCAGTATTTGGATAGAAGCTTAATATCCTACTAATATTTTAGAATCATAGCTAACTACCATGACGTTTAAGTATCAGTCTTCTTTATATTGACCCCACAACTCCCAAAGTTAGAAGCATAAATCCTTAGAATGTCAGCTTCCTATATTAATAAACCAGTCCATTTTCACTCCTTTGTAATATCCAACACTCTTAAATCACATCCTAAGAATGCCAATCCCCATAAAAGGCCAGTATATGTTCGAATGTTTAAAAAAAGCCTCTCACCCATCTACACAATCTTTATTCTCCATCCTTAATGCATCATTGTATTTTCCACAAAGTGATAGCATTCATAGGACACTAGCCAGAACTCTTTCCTTTTTTTCACAAATCATGTACCCTTCAAACCCTGCATTGATGTCATGAGCTCACAATCTTGTAATCTCCTTCCACACAAGCTAACAAGATTAGGACCACTGGTCTCTGAATCTTTACCCTGTCACACAAAAGGTCTCTGTCACAGCATCACATCCCCTGCTTCTTCAGCAGTTATACCTAGTAAAATAGGTTTGTCTCTTCATTCATCTCACTCCTGAAGGCAACTTGTTAAATTCTACAGCATAGCCATGTTGGTTGACTGAGTGCTGTCTAAGCTAGAATAGCCTGCATATCTTGTGCTTTTACCGCTCTAGACCAAGTTGAATGTCAGTATTTATGGAGGTCAACATGGCAGCCCAGATAAATGGACACATTAGGAGTCCAAAAAGTAACTGTTTCCATTTACACTTCTTGCCTCTAAAGTCTGTTTAGAGAGGTTCCCAACTCCAGTCCTGGAGGGCCAAACACCTTTCAGGTTTTCAGGCTTTCCCTAATAAATATGCATGAGATGCATTTGCATGCAAGGCCCACATTGTATTCAAATGTATCTCATGCATATTCATTAGGGACAGCCTGAAAACCTGAATGGTGTTTGGCCCTCCAGGACTGGAGTTGGAAACCTCTGAACACAGGGATGTCTGTCTGCTCTGCCTGGGCAGCACAGATAGACTCTTCATATATTGAAACATAGAAATATGATGACAGAAAAAGACCACATGGCCCATCTAGTCTGTCCTTCCATAACAACTACAACAGTCCCCTTTTTACCTTTAGAGATCCTCTGTGTTTGTCCCATGCTCTTTTGAATTCAATCACTGTCCTCATCTCCACCACCTCCACTGGGAGACTATTCCACGGATCCACTACTCTTTCCGTAAAGAAATATTTCCACATATCACTCCTGAATCTATCTCCCTTCACCCTCATCCCATGTCCCCTCGTAGCAGAACTTGCTTTCAATTGAAAGAGGCTCTCTCCCTTACATTGCCCTTACAATGATGCTAGATACAGTTTAAACAAACAGGCCTCACATGCTCATTGTCTGACCGAGAACCTTGTTGTTTCTCATCTGCTACTGTCCACCATCAGCCTTTCCTTGCCCTTCTAGACTGCTACTGGGACAAAGAGGAATGTCCTTGGTGGAGCCAACAACCAGCTCCAGTGTGTATGGCATGTAGGTATTGACTCCTAGTTTTCTGTGTGAGAAAGACAATGTCTGCATATTTTCTTGAGGGGTTCAGTGTATGCTACTAGAGCGTGGGTCTTTTCTCTAGACTGGTGGTTCCTAAATCTATCCTTTGGGACCACCAGTCAGTCTGGTTTTCAGGATATCCACAGTGAATGTGCAAGAGATATATTTGCATGTGATAATGCATGAAAATCTCTCTCATGTTTGTTATGTTACTCTTTATTTCATATACCGTGTATCTACAAAAACCTATGCAGTTTGCATTAACATTATCCAAAAAAACATATCAAGGAAAAGAACACCATAATAAAACAGGAAAGATATGACAAAAAGACTATTCATGCCAAGATAAAAACATAACAAATATAAACAAAAAACAGAAGCTGAGGTAGTATAGATTGTATTATAAGATAAAGGCCACAACACCCCATGCTCATCATATTCTTTGCTCATGAATATTCATTACAGATATCCTGAAAACCCAACTGGCTAGGGGTCTCCTAGGACAGGTTTGAGAACTACTGGTCTAGACTAATACTTTGATCCATACTTGTTGGTCTCAGTCAACTAATGAATGTTCTCTTTATAAAGATATATTTCAACCCAAACCAGAACTCATGACTCTTGATTTGGGTACCCTGTCTTCTAGAAATAAGGAGACAGTGGTGGAGGGGACAAGGATTCTTTGGTGATTGATTGAAGACCTTTATGGTTATAAAGCCCAGCTCTGGCTAGTATTTTATTTTACTTTTGTAAATCTGGATTTAGCAACACCCTGTCAGGAGTAGTGTAAGGCAAGTTATATTCAGGTATAAGTACTTCCTTTTCCTCAGGCTGCTTATAATAGAGGTTCACACCTGAGGCAATGGAGAGTGAAGTGATATGCCCAAGGTCACAAAGAGCATCAATGGGCTTTGAACCCTGGCTTCTTCTGTTCTCAGCTCACCACAATAACCATTAGGCTACTCCTTCACTCCACAGTATCTGTATATATATATGTAATGTCTAGAGTTGTCTACCATTGCAACTTATTTGTTTTTGCAAGTATCTTTTCATACGGTGTTTGACTCTCTGGCATGCTGAAGTGGCACCCGGTGTATTCCACTTTGTTTGCGTGTCACTTATTTGCATGCAAGTGTTTGCATGTGTCCTCCTCGGTTGTACCCGTTTGTGTGTGCACACTATGGCATTGTTTTGATTCTGTGCTTTAGGCACATTATTTTCTATGTTTCCTGGGTAGTGTTCAGCTTTTGTTTTTTTTTATTACTCTGTGGATCCTGTCATTGCATTCTTTGTTCATGTTTCTAAATGTAACTTAACCTTTTGTATTTGAGCTATTGGCCACCAATTTCCTCTTTTCCAAAACTACCCGAAGCATTCAGTTGTCTCCAAAGAGTCTGTATCATGAAGTCCAGGTAACAATGGAAGAAGGGGGCCTGCTTACAATTGCTGCTGGCTCTTCTGAGATAGTATCCCCTTATTCTGGGAGTCCGGAGGCTCAATCTGAATCTCTGCCACTGCCAGGCAGCAAACTCTCCAAAAATTCTGTATTTTGCAGTCCAAGCATGTCACCAAGTTTGTTCTGGAGATGAAAAGCTGAACCATAGTGGAAGTTGTATTGCATGCGCTGTGTTCTTTCCTGATTTGCACTTGCTACCTGCAAGAAACCTTGCCTGACTATTCATTTTAATGTATTTTAGTCTTACTCTTAACATGCTTGTGCTCCCGCCTTCAGGCAAGAGGAGTAGGGCAGTATTCATAGGCAGAGGCAAGACTCACAACACCCCATCTCCATCATTCAAAGAGGCACCTGGATGTGGCCGCTTTCCATCATTCCATAGGAAGGGAAAACGTTCATTTTTTTTCTTTTTTTAATACAAGTTTTTAAGTTCTGCATCTTTTGTGCAATATAAAATGGTTTTATTGATATGTGAGTGTGAATGCTATAACGTGAATGCATCTGGATGAGGCAGTGGATGACTTTGCTCATGTGTGAAAGTGAATGTAAGTTATGCATGAATGTTTTGGTTAGGAGGGGGAGTGCATCCTTAGAGAGTACACTGGGATGCTTGCCATATAGGTAAGAACTGTCAAAGCTGTGTTGGAAGAAATATTACAATATGCGAGTGCAATCACAGTACTGTTTGTGTAAAGCAGCAAGAAAGGACTCCTAAACAGGACTTCTTTTCCAGCTGTTTCCAGCTGAGTCTTTTTCCCCTAATTCCTTTCCAGTGAAAGCAGAATAAAAGGAAAGAAGGTGACAAACTGGTTACTCTGATTTTCTATAGGAGCAAAGAAAAGAGTTACATAATTACCCTAAAATTAATTGGATAAACATCAGGTCAGGACATGCTAGGGAGATAAAGTTTCTAAATGAAAAAGGATTGCTTCGTGGAGCAGCTGGCTCAGGAACAGATTAGAGCAAGGATCTCCAACTCCAGTCCTGGAGGGCTGCAAACCAGTCAGATTTTCAGGATATCCCCAATGAATATGCATGAGATAAATATGAATACAATGGGGGCAATGCATGCAAATCTCTCTCATGCATTTTCATTAGGGGCATTCTGAAAACCTGACTGGTTTACGGTCCTCCAGGACTGGAGTTGGAGACCCCTGCACTAGACTATTTTAGACTTAGACCTTTGTGGAACACAGAATTTGGTACAAGAGCCAACTGTTTTGAGACTGCATGGCACTAGTGATCATAACATGATCAAATTTGACTTGTTCAATGTAATATAATATATTAGCCATTCTGTTTCATGTAAAATGTTGAGTTCACTGTAAACCACTTTGATAATTCTGAAAGGTGGTAAAAAAATATAATTGTTAAATAAATAAAATAACTGGGGTGAGGACAAAGGAAATTTACTGTGTCAGCATTTAATTTTCAAAAAGGAAACCATGATAAAACAAGGAACATGGTTTAAAAATACCTAAATGGAGCAGCTGCAAAGGTCAAGAATTTACATTAGGCATGGATGCTGTTTAAAAATACAGTCTTGGAAGCCCAGACAAGATGTGTCCTATGTGTTAATGAAGGAAGGCCAAATGACAGCCAGCCTGATTAAAAGGTGATGTGAAGGAGGCTATTAGAGCTAAAAAAAAAAATCCATCTTTTAAATAATAATGGAAAAAGGAACCAAATAAAGAAAATAGAAAACAGCATAAGCACTGTCAAGTTAAATGCAAAGCACCGATAACGAATGCAAAAAAGAATTTGAAAAGCTTGCCATAGAAACAAATGCAAGCAATAAAAATGTTTTCAGATAAATTCAAAGCAAGAAGCTGGTGAAGAAATTAGCTGGACCATTAGATGATCAAAGAGAAAAAGAGACATTCAGGGAGGACAAACTCATAGATGAGAGACAATGAAATTTTTGCTACCCATGCTAGAAAAGGTATTTAGCATTAATGAGGCAGAAGAGCTGAATCAAATCTTAGTGAAACCTGGAAGATATAGTAGAACAAACTAAAAAGCAGCAAATCACCTAGACTGGTTACGTAGTATACACCCAAGAGTACTAAAAGAACTCAAAGATGAAATTGCACAGCAACTATTACACTTTTTAACCTATCATTAAAATAGTCCATAGTATCACAAGATTGGAGGGTGGCCAACATGTCAATTTCTAAAAATGGCTTCAGGGGCGATCTGGCAAACTACAGACCGATAAGCTTAAAATTGGAGCTGGGCCAAATGGTGGGAAACCATTATAAAGAACAAAATTACTGAACACAGGGACATACATGATTTAATGGGACTAAGTTAACATGGATTTAGTAAGGAAAGTCTGGTTTCACTAATCTGCTTCATTTCCTTGAAAGACATGAAGAAAAATATGGATAAAGGTGAGCCAGTTGATCTTGTATATTCAGACTTTCAAACTATGTTTGACAGAATTCTACATGAGAGACTCCTGAGGAAATTAGTCACGACATAGGAAGAAATGTCCTATTGTGGATTGGAAACTGGTTGAGGGACAAAAATGGTTGTGTAGGGATAAATGATTGATTTTTCTCAATGGAGGAAAGTGAATAGTGAAGTACCCCACGAATCTGTATTGGGGCCGGTGCTTTTTAACATATTTATAAATGATCTGGAATTGGGAACAAGTGAGGCGATTAAACTTGCAGATGACAACAAACTATTCAGAGTAGTTAAATCACATGCGGATTGTGAGGACCTTGCAAGACTGGGAAATTGTGCATCCAAATGGCATTTAATATGGGCGAGCGCAAAGTGATACATGCAGGGAACAATAACCCAAACTATAGAAGCACGATGTGAGGCTCTACATTAGGAGAAGTCATCCAGAAAAAGGATCTGTGTGTGATCATAGATAATACATTGAAATCTTCTGTTCAGTGGGCAGTGGCAGTCAAAAAAGTGAACAGAATATTAGGAAGCATTAGGAAAGGAATACAGAATAAAACAAAGGATGTCATAATGCCTCTGTATCACTCCATGGTGCAATCGCATCCTGAATATTGTGTGCAACTCCGGTCTCTGCATCTAAAAAAAAAAAAAAAAAATTGTAGCATTCAAGAAAGGCGACCAAAATGATAAAGGGAATGAAATGACTCCATGAGGAATGGCTAAAAAGAATAGGTGTCTTCAGTTTGGAGAAGAGACTGCTGAGAGGCTCCACTTCTATACCTTCCATTTCATCCTCTATCTATCTTTCAGGAGCAATATGGTGACATTTTACTTACCAGTTAATGTCCTTTCCTTGAGTCCAGCTAGACCAGTCCAGACAAGTGGATTGTGTTCCCCTACCAGCAGATTGGTGGAGACAAAGAACCAATGAAAAGCCCAGGTTTCAATGACATCACTCCCATGCCTCTGTTTGCCTCAGCCACCAGAGGTCCCTTCAGTAGAAACATGATGACAGAAAAAGACCACATGGCCTATCTAGTCTGTCCTTCCATAACAACAACTACAACAGTCCACTTTTTACCTTTAGAGATCCTCTGTGTTGGTCCCATGCTTTTTTGAATTCAGTTACTGTCCTCATCTCTACCACCTCCACTGGGAGACTATTCCATGGATCCACTACTCTTTCTGTAAAGAAATATTTCCGCATATCACTCCTGAATCTATCTCCCTTCACCCTCATCCCACGTCCCTCGTAGCAGAACTTGCTTTCAATTGAAAGGGGCTCAAACTGAACATTTATGCCACGGAGGTATTTAAACATCTCAATCATATCACCTCTATCCCGCCTTTCCTCTAAGATGTACATATTAAGATCCTTGTCTGTCCTCATATGCTTTATAATGAAGCCCATTAATCATTTTAGTAGCAACCCTCTGCACCGACTCCATCCTGTTCACATCCTTTTGAAGGTGCGGTCTTCAGAATTGCACACCATACTCCAAATGAGGTCGCACCAAAGACTTATCCAGAGGCATTATCACCTCCTTTTTTCTGCTAGCCATTCCTCTCCGTATGCACCCAAGCATCCTTCTAGCTTTTGCCTTCGCCTTTTCTATCTGTTTAGCTACTTTAAGATCATCAGACACAACCACGCCTAGGTCCCACTCTTCTTTAGTGGACAAAAGTACTTCACCTCCTATACTGTATTGCTCCCTTGGATTGCTGCAGCCTAAATGCATGACCTTACATTTTTTAACATTAAATCCCAGCTGCCAAATTCTAGACCATTCTTCAAGCTTAGCTAGATCCCTCCTCTTGTTATCTACACCTTCCTGGGTGTCTACTCTATTGCAGATTTTGGTATCATCTGCAAAGAGGCAAACCTTACCCGACAGCCCTTCCGCTATATCACTAACAAAGATGTTAAAAAGAATCGGACCAAGGACAGATCCCTGGGGCACACCACTGGTAACATCCTTCTCCTCAGAGTGAGCTCCATTTACTTGTACTCTTTGTCGCCTCCCACCCAACCAATTTCTAACCCAAGCAGTAACTTTAGGGTCCATCCCTAGGGTGCTCAGTTTGTTTATAAGTTGCCTGTGAGGAACAGTGTCAAAGGCTTTACTGAAATCTAAATACACCACATCTAGAGCTCTCCCTCGGTCCAACTCCCTGGTCACCCAGTCAAAGAAATCAATCAGATTTGTCTGACAAGACCTGCCTCTGGTGAATCCATGCTGCCTCAGATCCTGTAATCCGCTGGACTCCAGAAACCTCACTATTTTCTCTTTCAGCAGCGTTGCCAATAATTTACTCACCACCGAAGTTAAACTAACCGGCCTGTAGTTTTCAACCACATCCTTACTTCCGCTTTTGTGTAAAGGCACCAGTATTCATCCCAAAGCATATGGGAGAAACATGGCAAGCCTCACACAACCATAACCGTGGGCAAAAATAAGTGATCAACAGTAGAGACCTATGTTAGCATAGGATAGCATAAACATACAGCTGTCAGCAGACAACAAACCTGTAGAACCAAGCATAAAAATAAGAGCAGACCCAAGGATACCACGGCATAAGAACAGAGCAATACAGTTTGGGGACGGGCCCTGGACTGGCCTAGCATGACTCAAGGAAAGGACATTAACTGGTAAATAAAATGTCACCTTCCATATCTTGAAGGACTACCCAGAGGAAATAGATCTGCAATTGTAAGTATTTATCTTCTGGAATATATTCTAAATCTTGGGGGAAAAGGGTAATCTTTGGGTTAAAGCAGATAAATCTGTGTATTTTAGAATTCAGTATATTTGCTGATTCAGTCAGATCTTAATACCACCAGAGAACTTTTCATTTAAATCAAATCAGAGTATAGCTTAGCATAGAAAGAAAAATAAATAGTTTATTTTATTTATTTAGCTGTGCTTTTATACCGCTTTTCTCCGGATCAAAGCAGTTTACAAACAACAGAGTTATAGTAAACAAGGAGTGAACATAAGTTAAGTATGTACAGATAAATTAGCTATTAACAGATTATATGAGAAACATAACTACGGTATATATATTGGACTGATTTTGTTGGAGTGTGTTACAGGTTATAGTCCATAGTGTTCAGTGGAAAGGTTAATTTACAGGTCCATAGATGAAGAGATGGGTTTTCAGGTGCTTCCTAAATGTGGAGAGATCTTTGATGCATCTGATGGCGGCAGGGAGAGAGTCCCATAGGGTGGGTGCATACATTTCAAATGCTCTTGCGCAGGCTTGCTGGGTGCTTTTTAGTTTTCGAGTGGGGGATGATCAGAGAATTGCTAGTGGATTGGCAGCTGACTCTTTTTGGTTGGAAGGGGTGGAGAAGGCTAAGGAGGTGAGGCCTAGAAGTATTTTGTGGATCATCATCAAAGTTTTGTATTTGATGCAACTGTTGAGGGGGAGCCAGTGGAGCTGCTTGAGATGGGAGTTATGTGCTCTTGTTTAGGAGCAGCCAGAAGGGTGCGTGCGGCTATATGAAGGGTTGTACATAGTGGGAGGACGGTTGATTGTGGGAGTCCTTGGTAAATGGAGTTGCAGTAGTCGAGGACTGGAATGATGGTAGCTTGCAGTGCTGATCTGAAGTCAGGAGGGTCTAGGATTGGGCAGAGATGTTGGAGGGTGCAGATCTTGTAGAAGAGTTTGCCATTTTTTTCACTTGTTGTTTGAAGGAGAGGCTGTGATCCAGGGCGATGCCAAGCTTTTTTATTTCTTGTATTTTGATGTGAGTGTTGTTTAGTATTATGGTTGCGGGGGGGGGGGGGGGGGTGAATGTACTGTCTTTGGAGATAAAGAGTGTCTCAGCTTTCTTGTAGTTGATGGAGAGGTGGTTATTTTTGAACCATTGTGAGATTTGAGAGAAGCAAAGCTGGAGTTTTTTTAAGGTGGGTTGTTTGGTCTTGAAGGGAATATAAAGGAGGATGTCATCAGCACAGAGGTGGTAAAGTAGGTTGTGGGACTTAATAATCTAGGAGAGTGGCTGTAGGTATATGTTGAAAAGCAGGGTGGAGGGAGGAGTGGCCTAATGGTTGGGGCAAGGTACCACAGGCCAGAAGGTCGGTGGTTCAAATCCCACTAGAGGACAGCAACCTTGGGCCGGAAGGACTGGGGTTTCTAGTCCCACAGGTGCTCCTTGTGGTCTTGGGCAAGCCACTTAACCCTCCATTGCCCATGTTCCCTGTAAGTATTAGTGTATGTGTCTCAAATCCTCTCGTGTTAAATGTATCCCCCAACCGCCTTGACCCGGTGAAAAGCAGGATATAAATGCAGCTAAATAAATAAATCCTTGAGGAATGCCTTGGGTTTGAGTGAATGGAGTGGAAGAGATGTCACCCATTTTTATTTGCTGCTGGCAGTTGGATAGGAAGGATTGGAACTAGTTCAGTGCTGTGTTCTGGAATCCAATGGCTTGGAGGAGGATGGTGTGATTTACTGAGTCGAATGCCGCTGATAAGTTGAGGAAAACGAGAATAAATCCTTGATGTGTTGACTGGATGCCTTGGATTAGTTTGTTTAAGAGGGAGAGGAGGAGGGTTTCAACTCCGTGATGGGGCGGAAGCTATGTTATTGAGGGTCAAGTGGAGCACTGGTTTCCATGTGGTCCTGGAGTTGCTGGCATACTACCTTTTCTATAATTTTGGCTAAGAAAGGGAGGCTAACGATGGGTCTGTATGAGGTGGGATCCATTGGGTCGAGGTTGGGTTTCTTGAGGATTGGGCGGATAGAGGCAGACTTGAGGTTGGTGGGCATGTGACCTTAGTTAAGAGATGTGTGGATGAATTTGGTGATGGTAGGGCTGAGCTCCTTTTTTTGTTGCCTTGATCCAGGAGACTGGACATGGGTCAAGGGTGGAGGTTGTAGTGTTGAGTGAAGAGATAATGGTTTCAATATGGGTTGTGTTTACTGAGTGGAAGGTTGACCAGGGTGATACAGTAGTGGATGATTGGGGTGGGGGAATATCTTGTTGTAGTTGTTACTAAAATAACTTTAATTCTAGAGAGCTTTTTTATTTAAATAAAATCTGAATATAGCTTAGCATACAAGTAGAATAAATAGTTTCTGGGTACAAAGAAATAAATTTGTTTCTAGTGATTTTTACAAAGAGGCCTTCCAGCAAGGAAGCAAAAGATCTGTGAAGTTGTCTTAAATAGGTGTTAAAGGCAAATGACAGATCAAAGGGGCAATTTGAAAGGCCCTTCTATCAAACCAAGGGCTGCGTGAATCACGCATGAAATTGGTAAGACTTTACCTTAGAAGCACAGGTCAGGGCACCATGTAGCAAGCCAGCTTGCAAGTCTTCTTTCCCTCCTTCCCACCGACCCCCTAGGATAATCTTAGCTTTATAGGCTCTTAAACCTATTAAAGGGGGGAGTGCCCATAATCACTTTCAGGTGCGGCTCGTTATCCTCATCAGGAAGACATTTATTAAGGACCTGAGATTAATTATTCCTGAGGTGCACAAAGTCCATTTAATATATAAGGTATTAGTATAAGTATCCCCTGCAAACCTAAGTAAGTAAACAACTTTAATATCTGAACAAAATCTTAAAACTAAGATGCAGACAGCAGTCCAGCAGTGAGATGGGGGCTTTCCAATCGTTTGCATTGAGTGTCACATGTATGATTTTCTACCAGTTGGTGAGAGGTTCTACGTGTGTGCAAGGAGCTCTTTGCTCTCAGGGAATGAGTCCGATCTCTGGAGGCTAGGGTAGCAGACTTGGAGGACATAAGGAAGACAGAAGTATATTGACAGGATCTACAGGGAAGAACCTTGGGCCGGAAGGACTGGGGTTTCTAGTCCCACAGGTGCTCCTTGTGGTCTTGGGCAAGCCACTTAACCCTCCATTGCCCATGTTCCCTGTAAGTATTAGTGTATGTGTCTCATATCCCCTTGTGTTAAAAGTAGTCTTCACATATGGGTAACATCGGTACCAATGGAGCTCACGTGTGAACGCACCCCAGCATCCAATAGGAAAGCTTTTGGGAGCATCCCACTGCGCCTGGGTAGCTGCCTTCCCACCTTTCCAGCTCTCCCTCCTCAGTTGAGTATGTAGCTGAGATAAAAGGAGAGAAGGAGAAAAAAAGAAGACGACCTACAACTCCTAGGGGAGGAGGGCGGGTTGTGAAGATTAAATTCCTGCTGTTTCCGGAGATCACCTGTTACAGGTGAGTACGCTATAGCCAGGAACAAGCAGGAATGTAATCGTCACATATGGGACTCCCTAGCTCGAAGATGCCAGAGAGATGACCTCAAGGTGAGCTGTGGATCACAGGCACAACTAAGTAGGTCATGTATCCTCCAGGATGTCTGGTATCGAAATCCGGGACGGAGAATAGGAGTTGATCTAAGTCTGAAAGAGATGCTGGAGAACAGCTTGGCAAAACAAGGCATCCTGGCGGGAGTCCTTGTCCAGGCAATAGTGAGCAGCAAAAGTGTGGACAGAAGACCAAGTTGCTGCTTTGCATATCTCATCAATCGCTACATAGCGTAGATTTTCCATAGAGGCAGCTATTGCTCAAACATTATGTGCAGTGATGTGACCCTCAAGAGAGAGACCTGCCCTTTCATAAGCAAAGGAGATGCAGTCC
This sequence comes from Ichthyophis bannanicus, assembly GCA_033557465.1. NCBI lineage: Eukaryota > Metazoa > Chordata > Amphibia > Gymnophiona > Ichthyophiidae > Ichthyophis > Ichthyophis bannanicus. Next base: position 212,627,889 of record CM066040.1, read on the forward strand.
GCAATCCACCTGGAGAGAGTTCGCTTAGATACTGACAAGCCCAGGTGACTCGAGTCAAAGGCGCAAGAGGGAAAGGCTGGCCTCTAGAGAGGTGTTTACTCAAATGAGCCAGTCATCTAAGTAAGGGAAGACAAATATCCCGAGAGTTCTTAAGAATGCGGCTACTACCACCATGCACTTTGTGAAAACTCTTGGGGTAGAGGCAAGGCCAAAAGGCAGGACTCTGTATTGATGTCTCCCTTGAAACATGAAGCGCAGGAACCTTCTGTGCTGTGAGCGAATCAGTAGGTGAGTATATGCCTCCTTGAGGTCCAGAGAACAGAGCCAGTCCTGACTCTGGAAATACGGAAGAAGGGTACCTAGGGAGATCATTTTGAATTTCTCCCGTATCAGGTGCTTGTTCAGTTCTTGGAGGTCCAGAATGGGCCTGTATTCTCCTGGTTTTTTTTGGGATGAGGAAGTAGGGAGAATAAAGGCCCATTCCCTGCTGGGATGGTGGAACCTCCTCTATTGCTCCCTGAAGAAGGAGGGAGGTGATCTCTTGTAATAACAGAGCAGAAAGAGGGGCCTGAGAGCAGAACTCTCTTGGAGGAGTCTGGGGGAGGGCAGACTTTGTAGATGAAGCTTGTACCCCCTCCCGTACTATGGACAGTGTCCACTGCTCTGATTTGATGAGATGCCACTTGTGGGCAAAGTGACAAAGCCTGCCAGAGATGAGGGTAGGATTTGGAATCTCCAAAGGCAGAACGGTTATGTTCTCTAGAAAGGAGTCAAAGACCCTGAGGAGGCTGGGTCTGTTGAGGTGGCTGCGACCTAGGAGTCTGAGCCTTCCTTTGCAGTTTTGGTGGCTGCTGCCCTTTCTGAGGAGCATGGTGTTGACACACCCCTGCTGTACAGTAAGAAGGATAGTACTTATTTTTCTTATTGAAAAAAACATTCTTTGCTGCTTTTTTCTTAGCTGGGTTGGCCGTAGACCTAGACAGTCTATTAAGAGTAGTGTTCTCAGATTCTAACTGAGAGGACTTGTCTTGCCAATCCTTGCCAAAAAGGTTTTCATCACTGCAAGGCATGTTACCCAGTTTGTCCTGAACCCATTGTTCAAGATCCGATGATTGAAGCCAAGCAATTCTGCATGCCCCGATGCAGATAGATGAAGTTCTGCTGATGCACTCAAAACAGTCAAAAGTTGCCCTATTAACAAACTTTGAAACATTTTGAGTATGTTTCACAAGGGTGAAATAATCTGCTCTCTTGTCATTGGGGAGAAGAGGAGCCATTAACTCTAAATCCCTAGTCACCTCTCTGCGGAACATACCCATATAGAGTATGTCGGAAATGATTCTAGCCGATAACATAGAGGCCTGAAAACAACGTCGACCAAAGGCATCGAGGGTTCTCGATTCCCTACCTGGAGAGTTCGAGGAATGTGTCTTAGCACTCTTTATTCGACACATTGCCGATTCCACCACCAAGGAATGGTGTGGCAATTGTGTCTTTTGGAAACCGGGACACTCTGGTACCCGATACATGGTATTGAGTCGTCGGGCATGTGGAGAAACGGTAAGGGGTGTTTCCCAATTATGAAGCATAAGGTCGTGAAGTATGCAATGAATGGGGAGAGTAGCAGCTTCCTTCGGGGCTGCAGGGTACTGAAGAATTTCAAGTTCTTCAGCCCTAGGCTCTTTCTCCAATGTCACCGTTATGGACAGACCCCAAGCAACATGGTAAATAAAGTCTTGGAAAGACATGTTCTCCAGAGGGGACATGCGACATTGTGGGGACGGAGATGGGTGTTCCGCGAGAGTTCTCATGTCCCGGGTATCAGCTGATTCATCATCCGACGAATCGGAATCTGAAGACTCAAAGTACTGATGGGCAGGATGTTCCCACTGTACACGTATTCGATACCGATCAAAATCGGTAGTAGAAGCTGGCGGCGCCGGAACCTCGGTACCAGAAACAGGATTTGAGGGGCAGCATGGGCAGTAGCAAAAAATCGATGCAAGCTGTGTCGGTACCGGAGACGGTATCGGTGCCTGAGGTATCGGCTGTAAAGGCCGCTAAGCTACGCTCAATAGCCAGGATACATTGCTCCATGGAACTTGCCGATGCTTGGGTATCAGTACTGGAATTGCGGGCCACAATCCCTGAGCATGGCACCAGGAGCTCTCCGGAGGTGGAGGCTTCGGGAGCATCCTGGGACCTGTTACCCTTAGCATCCACTCCCTAACCTTGAGGGTTTAAGGAGGGATGGGCCTTTGTAGTTGTGGGGCCAAATGATAGGCGGGCACAAGAATATTTATTTTTATAAGGATTTATTTACCCCGCTCCGTGGTGGAATGGAACAGGCGTGAGGATTAAACCAAAACAGGAACTAAAGAAAATCAAGGCTTTTCAATGCTGTGCTTAAAATGTCCTTTCATACTGGGATTCACATTACGTCATGTGTCCTCTTACTTTGCAATTACAATAAACAAGGGAAAACAATACTATTCATGAGTTGTGTCTAAATTATGCTTTAGCTTATTTTCACTGCTTCATAAGCTCTTCATCCAGGTATTTAAACAACATACCTTTTTGGATATGCTAGAAAATGACCATTCAAGCTTTGCTTTAGTTAGTTCTATCAATCAGACCGATTGAGCAGTCCATTGGCTGATTGACTTCAATCATGGGCAACGGAGAAGCTAATGGTATTTCTGCCTCAGGATTCTTTCCTGCTTGCACTAACTTCTGTTCAGCAATAGCTCTTTTATCTAAGAATTGTTTAAACTCTTTAAGGAGAACTTCAGCCTGCTTTCTAGCTGGGCTGGACTGAGGATTTGCTCCCTCCTTGGGTAAGTAATTGTTTACAGAGTTTACTTCTGGAAAGCAAGCAATGCCGTCTCTGTTCAAACATTCATTCACTGCAGTGGAGTTACCCCTCCCCCACTTGTCTCTGTATGCAGGTGTCGGGTTAACAAGTTCCTTTGTATGAGGAGTGTTTCTAAGGAGTGATTCAAAGGCAGGACCTCTTAAAACATCCTGGCTTAATTCTCTCCTGAACAATTCAGCTGGATTCCTTATATCAGCCTGCTTGCTAAAAGCTTCAGCTGTCTGGTGAGAAAAGCTGGGTTTGTTTAAAGGAACTTCAGGCTGCAGCCAACTGCTTTCACAAGGCCTGAGACTGTCCTGAGTTTTAAAGTCAGCATTCACTCTTTCTGGGTTCTCATAAAACTTGTCATATGAATTAAATACACCAGGTACCTTATAATGAGGCTTGTCTGAGAATGCCTTGCCACGCTGCCTTCCTCTCCAAGGGTCAGCTGTTTCTTCCAGAAACCTAGGCTTTATCCCTGGGTCTCTCAGGGCTTCTAACCTCTGTTGCTCCCAGAAGGTTCTTTCAGGCACTGAGTATCCCCAGTACCTACTTCCTGGTTCTGAATCCCTTTTCCTTGTATTACAGCTGGGCAGTGTTTCTCTTGCTAGGTCAAAGGTTTCTGTATCAAAGAGAGCTTCTTGCCTTATTCCATCTTCACTCTCCTTTCCTTGTTGCTTTTCCAACGTCCTTTGCCTTCTCATTCGTTTTCCCCTTCTGATACTCATTCCAATCCCACTCCTTCCACTACTGTCTTCCTTCTCTCTGTTTAACAAGGTGCTCCTGCTCTGGGGAGCCCGCCTCCAGCTAGGGCGTGCCCAATCAGCAACTCTGCTTCTCTCCTCCCCTAAGGTGAACTGTGTTAGCTGATTAGCTCTGTGCATCTTGTGCTGAGAAGGGAAAACCTTGCATTTACCTGCAGTACCTGAACCTTCCAGCGGGTCAGTATCAGTTTCCATGGCTTCCAGCCCTGCCACTGCGTCACAGACCCCACTAAGGTTTTGTGGGCAAGATCCTTCCGCCAGTGTTGTTTGGCCGGAGTGTCCCTCTCCAAGGCAATGCCTGAGGCATCTCAATGCTTAGAAGAAGATCTACCCTTGGAGGGTTGGCCAGACTTCGAAGAAGAGCTAGGTTTCGATACCTGAGATCCTTGGGAGGAAGATGAAGCTCTCGATGATGTCAATGCTAAAGCTACTGCATCTGAGGCAAAGAGGGTGCCTAGTTTTGCAGCTCGGTTTTATAGGTCTCTCTCGTTGTCATCTTCCTGCAAAGACGACATTCTGACAGTAGATGATCTGGACCTAAGCATTTTAGGCACCGGTCATGGGTGTCTATGGCTGAAATGGTACTGCCATATTTAGAACACTTTTTAAAACCACTGGATGTTTTTTCCATTTTGTCTATGACAAAAGGGGAGGCCTAGGCCTAAGATGGTGTCGATGCGCCTAAAGGAAGAAAAAATTCCTTCCCTCATAGATTTTTTATTTTTTAAAGAAAGACAGAAGCAAAGAAAGTACAGACAGGGGTCGGTAACAGTGTCAACGGGAAGGCAGACGCGACCACAAAAAAAGCTTTCCTATTGGACACTGGGGAGCGTTCCCACGCGGGCTCCATCGGTACCAGTGTTACCCATATGTGAAGACTACATTCCTGCTTGTTCCTGGAGATAGCACAATACGTCCAGGTGCAAGGCTAAAGACTTACCAACCTCCGGACCACAGAAACAGGCCAAACAATCCTACCTGGGTGACATTCTATACGCCGAATCATATGCCCCACCAGAGGTCAAGGAGGAAACATGTACAGCCACTGACGACTTGGCAAATGCTGGGTCAGGATGTAGACACTCTCTGACCTTGTCTTTGTGTAGCGACTGAAGAAGCAGAAAACTTCAGCAATGGAGCGGGTTGTCATCAGATTCATTTCTGGTCAACCCCAGCAACGTAGAATCGACTGAAATGCCTCCTGACTCAACACCTACTCTCCAGGATCCAGAAAGTGCCAGCTGAGGAAATCCGCTTCCACACTGTCCATCCCGCAATATATTGAGCTGACATGGCTAGGAGGTGGTTCTCCGCTCAGGCAAACAGAGTCATCTCCAGAACTATCTTGGCACGCCTCGTGCTGCCCTGCCAATTGACATAAGCCACCACTGAGGCATTGTCTGAAAACACTTGAACCACCCGGCCCTCGATCAGAGGTTGGAAACGCAGCAGAGCCAACCTGATGGCTCTCGCCTCAAGGCGGTTGATGGACCACACTGCTTCCCTGCGGTGGTACAGTCTTGGCAACGGGCATCAGAAAGATCCAGAACAAATTATTGAATGGTATGCCCTGCCTCAGATGACAGGACTGTTGCCCACACCACAGCCACAGGCCGGCCTTCACCATCAACAGGAGTTGGAGCCTGCGCTCGAACTCCTGAGAACTCAGGGACCAGAGTCAACAAGGACTGCTGAACAGTCGCATGCAAGCACATGGCTCACTGGACCATCTCTATGGTCGCCACCATCAATCCAAGGAGCTGAAGAGAATCCTAGCCTCTGGGAGCCTGCTGTGCATAGAACAGTGCCAGGCAAGCCAACAGACATTTATGTACTCCTCTGGCAGGAAAACTCTGCCCACTCGAGAGTCAAAACGTGCACCCAGAAACTCCAGGGACTGGGAAGGCCACAACTTGCTATTCCCTGATTGATCACCCAGCCGAGGCTTTCTAAGAAGAAGGACACAGATCCCTTCGTGCTGCAGCCACCACTACCACAACTTGGGAGAGCATCTTCAAGGCAGTGGAAAGCCCGAAAAGGGATGGGGAAGCGGTGAATTAATAGCGAGAGCCAAGCACGACAGCACTCAGATACTTTTGCTGATCTGCCCAGATCAGGATATGAAAATATGCCTCGGCCAGATCCATAGAAGTCAAGAGCTTCCCTTGGCACACTGTTTGAATCACAGAGTGCAAGGTTTCCATCCAGAAGTGCACGATGCGCAAGTGCTCGTCAACCCCCTTGAGGTCCAGAATGGGCCAGAAGAAACCATCCTTTTGGGCGCCATGAAATAGATTAAGTATCTGCCCTAGCCCCACTCGTCTGGTGGGAAGGGCATCACCGCCTTTAGGCGTAGCGACTTGTCCAAAGTGATCTGCACAGCAGCAATTTTGATCGCAGACTCACAAGGGGAGAGGACGAAGGCATTCAGAAGCAGCTCTTTGCATTCCAGGACAAAGCCAAACTGAATGGTATCTGGCACCCAGAAATCCTTAGTAACCCAGGCCCATTCTTAAAAGAAAAGGCAAAGCCTGCCTCTAGCTGGAAGAACAAGGGAATGGGTCACAAAACCTTCATTGCTTAGTCTGGGAGGGTCCTCCTCTGGAAAGGACAGAGTCCCTAGGCCACAAGCTCCATAAAAGGACTGAGAATGAGCTCGAAGCCCAGAAGCAGAAGGGAAGAAATGGTTTTCCAGGGCAACAATGACAAGAGTCCTGAGGCCCACAGGAATCTAGACAGCATGCCCTCAGTGGACGAAGAGAGGCTGACAACAAAGGGCACCAGCCTGTTTCACAGGCCCCTTGGACCTATCTCCTTGAAGGCAGTAGATTTTGTCTCGCCCAGGTCCTTCACCAGCTTCTCCAAATCGGCTCCAAACAGAAGCTTCCCCATAAAAAAACAGTTGGGCCGACTGGATCTCGGAAGATGTGTTCACTGCCAAGTGCCAGAGCTAAATCCAATGCCATGACACCATCGTCAGGGCACCATCCCTGGTCGCCAAACGTAACAGGTCATACATGGCATAAGAAAGGAAGGCCGTAGCAAGCGCCAAAAGAGGGGTAGTATCATCCAGCAGAAGTGACTGAATCCACTGGAGCAGGGCTCGAGACATCAGGCTGCTACATACTGCCAGCTGCAGAATAGCCGTCGCCATGGGAAAACTGGCTCCTCAATCACGAACCCACCTTATGGTCCAGAAAATCCTTTGCAGCCGATCTGCATTCCACAAGGATGGTGATCCATCTGGTAAATGCCGTGATTTGTGCATCCACCTTGGGAATGCTAAATCACTCAATGCACTCCTCCTCTGGGAGAGAGGAGATTGTCATACACACCCCATAACCCTTAAGGCAGGGAGTCGGGAGCATCCCACTCCGACCGGATCATATCCTTGATCACATCCGGAAACGGGAAGACAGTAGTGGATTTTTGCACCCCTTGAAGGAGTGGGTGTAACTTCGGCTCCTGCTCAGTGCCAAAAGCATTCGTCAAGTTCAAGGCTGATGAGACCCTGGCAATCAACACCATCAGCTCCTCCCTTCTGGAACAGGCAGATCACCCTAGCCGCCTCACAATCTTCTGAAGGCAAGAGTACTTCTACATCCACGACAGAGCCCAGTACCAAGCAATCTGAATCCAAGTCCTAGTCAATATCTTGGACAGCTCCCCAGCTGTTCCCCATTTCCAGGGGATGCCCCACGCCGGTGATGCTAGTCAAAGGTAATCAAACAGGGCTTCCATTCTCTACCTGCCCCATATAAGACTGCACCCGAGGCCACCCACAGGCAGCAGGGTCTGAATTTCCACGCCAGAAGGACCAGGCCTGCTGCAAAAAAGAAAATTCTGGGGAGGACAATCTGGAGTCTAGAAGCTCTCCTCTAGGAAATAAACCTCCCTCCAACACCAGGGGTCACAGCCACCAAATACCCCCTAGAGAACGACGAGCGGCTCACAGCAGGGTCACCAAATTCTCCAACTGGATGGATATCCTTACCTATAGCCTCATCCATCACCTCCTGCCCTAAGGCAGGCAAGGCTGGACTAATCACTAATGATTTGGAGCCTGCGTCAGAATACTTATGAGAAGAGACTTGAAGACCTAAATATGTACACTCTGGAGGAGAGGAGGGACAGGGGAGATATAATTCAGACCTTTAAATACTAAAAGAGTATTAAATGAACAAACAGACCTCTTCCAAATACGGGAAAGCTGTAAAACTAGAGGGCATAACATGAAGCTTCAAGGGGGTAAACTGAAAGGCAATGTCAGGAAATACTTTTTCACTGAAAGGGTGATGGATGCTTGGAATACCCTCCCGATGGAAGTGGTGAAGGCAAATACAGTGACAGAATTCAAAATGGCATGGGACAGACATAGTGGATCCCTTTATAGCAACAGGATAAAATCAAAACAAACATAACTATCTCTTATAGCTCAGCAAACAGGTGTGACCTACACGGAGTGGTTGGTACACCCCTAAACAAAGGCATGGGGAGGAGTGTCCTGCAAGGAGTGGCAGGTGCATCTACTCTTGCTGGGCAGACTAGATGGACCATACTGGTCTTCATCTGCTGTCATATACTATGTTACTATGAAAAGACCACAGTCTATTGGAGCCTCCCATATTGCACTCAAGTGAGTCACTCTCAAAGTGGTCTGTCACAAGCGTTTTTATCAAATTTTTCCTCTTTATTCTTTCGATTTTCTTCAGAGAGGAGAAAGTCCATCCACCATCTATTGGAAACAAAGAAATACTGACGGGACCTCTGGTGGCTGAGGCGAATAGAGGCATGGGAGTGATGTCACTGAAAAATGGGCTTTTCATTGGATATTTGTCTCCACCAATCTGCTGGTAGGAGAACACAACCCATTTGTCCAGACTGGTCTAGCAGGACTATATGGAAATACAGTTTTAAATTTCAAAATGTGCATGTGCTTTAGAGTGTATATGCATAAATCACACATGAAGGTGCTAATTTAAAACAATAAATGAAGCAATACTTCTCAATGAACAAGCAGAAAATAAGTTCTCACGTATGGGTGACGTCACCAACGCAGCCCTGCACCAAATGCTTCCCAGCTTCTGAAGGAAGCTTTTGGGAGGTACACTGTGCATACACGCCTTCCTTACTGCACACCATGATGCCATATTTTCCAGTCTTTTTTCCCCAGAGCCCCTAGGATGTGTTCCTGCAGTACGGAAAAAAGGTTTTTCTGGCCCCCGTGGTTGAGATTTTTTCGCTTATTTCCCGCCTGTCGTCGTTTAGCTGGAGTTTTTTTCTTCCCTTTTACGTTTTTTTTTTTTTTTAATGCTTTTGCGTGGTTTTTTTTCCCCTCTCAAGGTGGTTTCCCACCCACACAGTTTTTCAGTTTGACTTTGCCGAAGCGGTCTTTTTCGGCATGTTTAAGCCAGCTAGTGGCTTCAAGAAACTCAACAAGTGTGGCAAAACACTCTGTTGCAGCCCATCATAATTTATACTTACAATATCTTGGTCCTGACCACAAGCCAGCATCTTGCAAACTACTTGCAGATGATGTGCAGAGGGCTGAATGGTCGGAAAAAGCAGGAGTCCCACGTTGGCTCATCTGATTCAGCATCCTCAGTCCCGACCCCCTCGTCTATGCCTGTAAAAGGGTCGGAGGTGGCCAAGGCTAGCCACTTAACCCTCCATAGCCCATGTTCCCTGTAAGCGGAGTTACTTACCTGTAACAGGAGTTCTCCGAGGACAGCAGGATAAGTCAGCCACACCTGGTGACGTCATCTGACGGCGCCGAGACGGAAGTACTCTCCATAGCTCAGAAGGGCTTTTCGCCCTTCTGAGCATGGGCCAACTGGCCCTGCCCCCTGGCCCTCCCCTAGCTAGCCAGTTTCAGTTCTTCCGCCTTGCCAGCAAGACGGACCTCTATACTCTCCAACTGAAATTTCACAATTCTGAAGAAAAAAAAGAGGATTTCCTCCTTCTTGCTGAAATTTTTCTAAGTTCTAACACTGTTGATTTCTTTCTAGATTAAGAAAAAGGTATATATATACATTGAATTCCTGAATTAAAGAAGAGAAATACCTGACAAAGAAGCTCCGCGGCCCAGAACGTGCCTAATAAGGCCTCCGTTCCCGGCCTGCCTTCCGAGCGAGCTCCTACCTCTTTCTCCATCGGCAGAAGCAGACAATTCCAGAAGGGGTTTAAAAGAGGATCCCAGCCAGGCTGTAGCTTCGTAGCAGCCCGGGATGTGTCTAAGATGACCTCCGTCCCCGGCCAGCCTTCCTCTGCCCCTCCGTCGATCCGGGAACCTTCCCTGCTCCATTGGCTGTACAGAAGCTCCCAGTAAGTCAGTAGCTTGTGGCAATTAGGGACGTGCCTAAGAAGGCCTCCATCCCTGGCCTGCCTTCCTCCTCTTCCTCCGTCTCCGGGAAGGCCTCCTTACTCGGGCTCACCATGGGGGCAGCCATCTTTCCTCCAGTGTGCTGCCCATAACTGGTGAGGTCAGCAACGGAAGCAACACACCGCGCGACTCTGCCGACCCCCTGGCGGCCCTGAGCGCGCCCTCTGGGCCCCCGCTCTCAGCCCCGCGTCTCCCGGTGATCTGCTGCCTGCATCTTCTCTACAGCCCGGCCTCGTGGCTTCCATGGCGGCGGCCATCTTGCTTACGACGTCACAGCTCCCGGCTCCTCCCCCTCGGCGCTATTGGTCGGCACCGATCCATACAAACAGGAAGGAGGGGCCGATTGCACGGATGGCTCTCCTTCAACTCTTCCGTCGGCGCCGATGGTTCTTTTCGGCGCAGAGTCACCCGATGACATCACGGCTGCTCCCTGCAGCGCCATTAGTCGGCGCCGATCTAAACGGAGGAAGATTCCTAAATCCAAGGGAAAAGGGATCAACCCGTGAAGCTAGCTAGTTTGGAAGCCTTGCCGACACTACCATTAAATTCCTCCGTCTATGGTGCTGCATTTGAGCTCGGCGTCGTTACTCTACAAGGATGGGGCACATCGGAACCGCCAAGGTACTGCCTCCGCTGGGAGGGGGGCAGCGGCACTAATCTCCGCCTGCGGGGCGGAGGGCTCGAGGTCAGAGCTAGATCCTGCTCTCTCTCAGCCCTCAGTGCTCGATCTGTACGTCAGGCTACTTCTCTTCCACTCATATCCACGCCGAACCTTATAAGGTCTGCTTCAGCGCCGGGCTGATGGACTGTCTGCTGTGGAAGACCCCCCCCCCCCCCTCCGGAGATCCATGGCTGTTCGCTACCAAGCCTAATGCTCGTTCTCACTCCCCGGAGTTGATCAGGGCGGTGAGTTCCAAGCCGGAGCACGTCTTGGAGTAGCCTAAGATAGGGATCAAGCGGCCACGAACGGGGACTTACTGCATTGGCTGGTGCAGGGCAAGTTTCGGAATTCCAAAGCAAATGAGCAGCCAACTTCAAAACAGCAATCTGGCATCGGTAAGCTCCCACCATTGCACCTCCATGCAGCAAAATTCAGGGTGCCTGAGAGAGGTCAAGCCACCCATAAGGGATTACCCCCTCCTGGACCAGGTTCTATTCAAGTGGTGCAGCCACATGTAACTAAATGAGCACTGATATCTGCATTCAAGAGCTGCTGGTAGTGCGCCGAACCACGAATGGCGGTTCTGCGCGCTGTAACCCGAAGTGTTAATTGGATGCGCTCTACGCTGAGGTCTCTTCAGGCATGGAAGTTTAATCCTGATCCAATAAAAGTCTGAACTTCGCATCCATGTGCCGCAGTGCAAAAACCCGGAGCAGGTGGGAGGGTCTAGCTGAACGAAGGTGACGCAGCTACACTCCACCCCTGTAGCGGTCCTTGCAGGGAGCTAGTGGTGCTCTGCCCAGTCTCCCTCCTGATACCCTATGCTGGGGAGGCGAAGCCCAGCAGTCACTGACCGCTGATTCCGTATGCTCTCTCCCGCCCCGGCATTGTGACCACCATGTTACTTCAGTGGCCTCAGTGGGGTGCAGTACACACAGACAGTGTGTTCAGGAGCGGAAGGTCACAGGTTCAAGTCCCATATTCTTGACTACCTATATGTAAGCGGCGATATGAAACTGCGAGAGTGGAAATTACTCGCCCATTCAAAAACTGAGGTGAAAAGCCTGCTAGGTGAGATCTCCCACCTTCTTCCTGTAATTCCCGGTCTGAGAGATCCATTGCGTAGGGGAGGCCAGGTCGAAATACGCGTTAAGGAACGAGTTCAATCTCTTCCTTGGGGCGAGGTGCTCACTTGCAGTTTGTGCTAGTCATTAACCTTCACAACCTTGTCCTCGTGGCGCCGCTAGGCACTAAGATGGCTGCAGTGAGTCCAGAGGCTGTTCCTCATGTTCATTGGGGCCCAGACTGCACGAACCCAAAGTGCAAGTTCCACTGGCGATCTGAGTGATACCGCCAGCTGGTTCTCCCCTCCACACAGATCGGTTTGTACAGGGGTACCTCCCGCCCAGGGTGCTAAGTAGTTCTTGTCCTTTACTACGAAACTCCCATTCCACTCAGTCTTTGTTCCAATTTGATAGTTGCATGGACTGCTGAACCTGGAGTCATGAGTTTGATTCCCCATTGGGATTATTAGTAAGGCTGTCTGAAGCCTTATCCTTAGAGCAGTCCTGAGGAGCAGCATATGCACATCTCCAGGAACAAGCAGGAATACGTCATCACATATGGGTACGTCGGTACCGACGGAGCCCGCGCGGGAAAGCTCCCCAGCTTTTCAGATTAAAAGCTTTTGGGGCCTCCCACTGCACATGCGCGCTGCCTTCCCGCCTTCCTGACCAGCTCTCGTCAGTTTCTTTTTTTCCGCGGAGCCAGCAGGTCGTGTTCCTGTCACCGCTGAAGAAATTGTTAATTTTATTGTTTTCTTTAGACCGCGTACCTGCCTTCCCCATTCTGAAACCGGTACTGCCGGTCTCTCTTTCTTTCTTTCTTTAAAAAAAAAAATATATATATATTTTTCTTTTCTTCAGCACAGCTTGGTACTTTGTTAGGCCTTCAGGCCTACACAAATTCTCCTCATGGAGAAGCCAGTTCCTGGTTTTAAAAAGTGTACCAAGTGCAGTGCTGTCATTCCTCTTACAGACACCCATGAATGGTGTCTTAAATGTTTAGGACCTGACCATTCCATACCGGACTGCCCATCCTGCTCCCAGATGTCGAAACGTGGATTGCAGAACCGGGCCAACAAGTTCCATGTGCTGTTTCCTTCAGAAGCATCACAGTCATCCAGGTCTTCCTCTCCGGATGGATCTCAGGTAACCAAAACTCCAGTGGGCAAATCCTCTAAAAGCAAATCTCTTTCTAAAGATCGAGAGGCTCTCAATTCTGAGTTCGAGGATTCTGCCCAGGCCAAAAAAACCCGGCGGGAGGCTCCGGCCTCCAAAGCAATCATGGGGTCACAGGTTGACATCGATGGCGCGGCCTCGACAGATCACCTGTTGTACTGCTCTGGGGTACCGGCCCATACCGGTACCGACATCCAGGCAGCAGTGGCGTCTATGGGCAATACTGTCCAAGTCATGCAGCAGGCCATTCTGGCTTTTATTAATGCTGCTACGCCCTCGGTACCGCAGCCAGTGGTACCGGGTCCGGTTCCGGTAATGGCTTCCATACCGGAACCGAGGCCATCGTCTTCCAAACGCAGATCGGTTCCGCATGCCGGATCCGGGCTTTTGCCCGGTACCGATCCCATACCCGGTACGCCCGATGTCGATACCGAACGGTATGCGTATCGTGCGTTGGAAGCACATAGAGGATACTCTGCTTCTTCAGAGGATTTTAACTCCTCTGATGATTCTGATGAGTTCTCCCTTGATCTTCCTGAGGAGCCTTCTTCTCCTAACAGGAGAATGTCTCCACCAGAGGATTTGTCCTTTCAGGACTTCATCATAGAAATGGCTAAAGGTCTTTCTATTGCTTCATCCTCTGAAAAGGAACCCAGATCAAAGAAACTGGATATTTTAGGATACTCTAAGTCTCCTAAAGAGGCAGTCACCCTGCCTATCCATGAAATCCTTCAAGAACACTTGATGGACTTATGGGAGGCTCCTCTAACATTGTCTCCTTCTTCTCGCAGGTTGGACACCATGTACCGTGTCCCCCCTTCTCCTGGTTTCCAAAAAACCCAGTTGCCTCACCATTCTATTGTGGTGAAGTCTGCAATGAAGAAGATAAAGAGTACCAAAAGGCACTCTTCTACTCCTCCAGGGCGAGAATGTAAGACTCTAGACTCTTTTGGCAGGAAACTTTTCCAGGCTACTATGCTTATAGCCAGGATTATAAGAACATAAGAACATAAGATATGCCATACTGGGTCAGACCAAGGTCCATCAAGCCCAGTATTCTGTTTCCAACAGTGGCCAATCTAGGTCATACGTACCTAGCAGTTTGCCCAAGGGACACAGGTTCCACAATGCTTGTATTGGTTCAAGCATTGATATCCTGGGTCCCTTCTTAATAATGGTTTATGGACCTTTCCTCCAGGAACTTGTCCAAACCTTTTTTAAACCCAGCTACACTAACAGCCTTTACTACATCCTCCGGTAACAAATTCCAGAGTTTGATTACACGTTGAGTGAAAAAATATTTTCTTTTATTAGTCTTAAATAGTTTACCCTGTAGCTTCATTGCATGTCCCCTAGTCTTTCTATATTCTGATAAGGTAAACAATCGATCTACGTTTACCCGTTCCACTCCGTTCATTAATTTATAGACTTCTATCATATCTCCCCTCAGCCGTCTCTTTTCCAGGTTAAAGAGCCCCAACCTTTTTAGCCTTTCTTCATAGGAGTAGCCTTCCATCCCCTTTACCATTTTGGTGGCTCTTCTCTGAACCTTTTCTAAAATTGCTATATCCTTTTTAAGATACGGCGACCAGAATTGCACACAATATTCAAGGTGCGGTCTCACCATGGAACGATATAGAGGCATTATAATATCTTTTGTTTTATTTTCCATTCCTTTCCTTATCATACCTAGCATTCTATTTGCTCTCTTGGCCGCCGCTGCACACTGGGCCGAGGGTTTTAACATGGTATCCACAAGGACGCCTAAATCTTTTTCTTGGGTGGTGGTTCCTAATGTGGAACCTTGCATCGTGTAACCATAGTTTGGGTTGTTCTTCCCTAGGTGCATAACCTTGCACTTCTCCACATTAAATTTCATCTGCCATTTTGATGCCCAGTCTTCCAATTTATCAAGATCCTCTTGCAATTTTCCACAATCCTCCTGGGTTTTAACAACTTTAAATAGTTTTGTGTCATCAGCAAATTTGATAACCTCACTCGTTATTCCACTTTCCAGGTCATTTATGAATATGTCAAAAAGCAGCGGACCCAGCACAGATCCCTGGGGTACACCACTATTCACCTTTCTCCATTGGGAAAATTGGCCATTTAGCCCTACCCTCTGCTTTCTATCTTTTAACCAGTTCCTGATCCACAGTAGTACACTGCCTCCTATCCCATGACTCTTTAGTTTTGCCAAAGGTCTCTCATGAGGGACCTTGTCAAAGGCTTTCTGAAAGTCCAGATACACAATATCAACCGACTCACCTTTGTCCACCTGTTTATTCACTCCTTCAAAAAAACATAACAGATTAGTAAGACAAGATCTTCCTTGTCTAAAGCCATGTTGGCTGTCTCCCATTAGGTCATGACTATCTATATGCTGAGTAATTTTATTCTTTATGATGGTTTCTACCATTTTTCCCGGTACTGATGTCAGGCTCACCGGTCTGTAGTTTCCCGGATCACCCCTCGAACCCTTTTTAAAAATTGGTGTTACATTGGCGATCCTCCAATCCTCAGGTATTAGAGATGATTTTAATGATAGTTCACAGATTACTGATAGCAGGTCTGCAATCTCAAATTTCAGTTCTTTCAACACCCTTGGATGTATACCATCCGGCCCAGGTGATTTGCTACTCTTCAGTTTATCTAATAGTTGTAGGACATCTTCCCGATGTATCGATATTTCCTTCAATTCTTCCACACCTTTAAATACCACTTCAGTCGTGGGTAACATCCCTACATCTTCCTCAGTAAAGACCGAAGCAAAGAATTCATTCAGTCTCTCCGCTATCGCCTTGTCGCCTCTTAGTGCTCCTTTAACCCCTTTATCATCTAATGGACCAACTGACTCTCTCACGGGTTTTTTGCTACGAATGTACTTGAAAAGGTCTTTATTTCGCGTTTTTGCTTCCGCAGCAAGCTTCTTCTCAAATTCTCTCTTTGCCTGCCTTATCAATGCCTTGCATTTGACTTGCCAGTGCTTGTGCTGTTTCCAGGTTTCATCATTTGGCTCTTTTTTCCATTTCTTGAAAGATGCTTTTTTGGCAACAACAGCCTCTCTGACCTCAGCTTTAAACCATGCTGGCAATTTTTTGGACTTCCTTCCACTTTTCTTAAAGCGTGGAATACAGCTGGTCTGGGCTTCCAAGATAGTATTTTTCAACAACACCCAAGCTTGATGTACGTCTTTAACCTTTGCAACTGCTCCTTTTAGTTTTTTCTTAACTGTTTTCCTCATTCTATCATAGTCTCCCTTTCGAAAGTTAAAGGGTAGTACTGTGGATTTCCTTACTATCCCTCCTCCACTAATTAAATCAAAGGCGATCATGCTATGATCACTATTGCCAAGTGGCCCCAACACCCTTATCTCTTGCACTACATCTGGTGTTCCACTAAGGACTAGGTCTAATATTGCTTCCCCTCTGGTCGGTTCATGAACCAGCTGCTCCAAGAAGCAGTCATTTATTTCATCTAGGAACTTTATCTCCCTAGCATGTCCTGTTGTGACACTGACCCAGTCGATGCCGGGGTAATTGAAATCACCCATTATTATTACTGCACTGTAACTTTTGCTAGCTTCCTTGATTTCTTTGAGCATTTCATCATCCATTTGTTCATTCTGGCCAGGCGGACGATAGTACACCCCCACTGCCATCGCCTTCCCCTTTTTACATGGAATTTCAATCCATAGAGATTCTACAGCAAATTTTGTTTCTTGCAAAACTTTAATCCTTTCTGACTCAATGCCCTCTCTAACATAGAGCGCAACCCCTCCACCAATTTGATCAGCTCTATCATTTCGATATAGTTTGTACCCAGGTATCACAGTGTCCCACTGGTTGTCCTCCTTCCACCATGTCTCTGATATTCCAATCATATCTAACCTCTCGTTTAGTGCTATATATTCTAACTCTCCCATCTTGTTTTGTAGACTTCTAGCATTTGCATACAAGCATTTTAGAGACTGTATTTTATTCATATTAATTTGGCTATTGGTAGACATGGGTAATTTGGGATCTTTAAGTTCTGTCTGCTCCATACTCGAGGGCATTTGGGCTACTTTACTCTTTTTTGGAACCTCTCTGCTTTTTGTAGTATCCTTCAAGGATACATTCTTCCGAACCATGCGCTCTTGGGCGACTGTCGGCTTTCCCCTATTATCTAGTTTAAAAGCTGCTCTATCTCCTTTTTAAAGGTTAATGCCAGCAGCCTGGTTCCATCCCGGTTAAGGTGAAGCCCATCCCTTCGGAAGAGCCCCTCCTTTCCCCAGAATGTTCCCCAGTTCCTAACAAATCCGAACCCCTCATCTTTGCACCATTGTCTCATCCACGCATTGAGACTCCGGAGCTCTGCCTGCCTATTGGGTCCTGCGCGTGGAACGGGAAGCATTTCGGAGAACGCTACCCTGGAAGTTCTGGATTTCAACTTCCTACCTAAAAGCCTAAATTTAGCTTCCAGAACCTCCCTACCACATTTTCCTATGTCATTGGTACCAACATGTACCAAGACAGCAGACTCCTCCCCAGCACTATCTAAGACCTTATCTAGGTGGCGTGTGAGGTCCGCTACCTTCGCACCAGGCAGGCATGTTACCAGGCGATCCTCACGTCCACCAGCCACCCAGCTATCTACATGCCTAATGATTGAATCACCAACTATAACTGCTGTCCTAACCCTTCCCGCATGGGCACTTGGCCCTGGAGAAACCTCCTCGGTGCGAGAGGGGTTTACATCACCTGGAGGACAGGTCCTAGTTACAGTATCACTTCCTGCCACACCAGGGTGATGCTCTCCTGTCACGTGACCTCTCTCCTCCATGGCAACAGGAATGCTGCCAGACTGGAGGTGGGACTTCAGGACTATATCCCTGTAGGTCTCGTCTATGTACCTCTCTGTCTGTCTTATGTTTTCCAAGTCTAATTAATTAATTCCTATAGTCTTTACATGGGCATGTTTCTCAGTGAAATCGCTCTAAAAGTTCGGCATTTTGCCCCCTTTATCCCTGAGGATAAGAGGGAGCAGTTCATTTCCTTAGTGAAACACCTTTTGGATATTTCAAAGTTCTCCAACAGGGCAGCTTTTGATTCCTTTGAGGGTGCTGGTAGGGCTTCGGGCATTGCTATAGCAGCCCGACGTCTTGCTTGGCTCCAGGCTTCTGATCTAGAACCTTGGGTCCTAGATGGCTTACGAAATCTGCCCTGTACAGGTGAGAACTTATTTGGTGAGGAGTGGCAAATTAAGGCCACTCAAATGGATGCAGAAAATGCCACCTTAGATAGACTTTCTAAGTCTACCTCCACTCCTGCCAAGAAGAAGTCTTTTAAGAGGCCTTATTACAAGAAGTCCAGATTTTCTACAAATACTGGCCAACAATCCTCTCAGCCTCGTTTTGCTGCTAAACGTCAGCAACCTAAACAGGCAAGGTCAAAGCCTGCGGCGTCTGCTACGCCTCAGCAGGCTCCACCCCCTCAGGGGTTTTGACTTGCCCCTAGAGAACTTAACTTTTCTGGCTCTAGAACAACCAGAGCCCCTCACCATACCCGGAAGGTTAGCTCACTTTGCTCCCAGATGGGAGCAAATTACATCAGAGCAATGGACCCTCTCTATCATCAGAGAGGGTTACAAACTCCATTTTTCCGACCTTCCTCCTTATACTATGGTGAGGCAGTTCAATTCTCCCCCATCTCTCCTGGCCCTCTTGGGTCAGGAAGTCTCCTCCCTCCTTGCCCAGGGGGCAATAGAGGAGGTCCCTCTTCTTCAACAGGGGACGGGATTCTACTCCCCTTATTTTCTAATACCAAAGAAGACAGAGGGCTTCAGACCAATTCTGGATCTGAGAGAATTGAACAAATTTCTTTTCAAGGAGAAATTCAAAATGCTTTCTCTGGGCATTCTCCTTCCATACCTTCAGAGTCAGGATTGGCTTTGTTCTCTAGACCTAAAGGATGCGTATACACACATACTCATCCACCCATCCCACAGAAAATACCTTCGATTTCTGTTTCAGGGAAAACATTTCCAGTACAGAGTACTCCCCTTCGGTCTAGCCTCTGCTCCAAGAGTGTTCACCAAATGCATGGCAGTCGTAGCTGCCTTTCTAAGAGGCCTGGGAATTTTCATATTCCCATACCTGGACGACTGGCTCATCCGAGCTCCCTCTCAGTCCCAGGCCCAAATTTCCCTGGACCGCACAAGGCGTCTTCTGCAGTATCTAGGACTGGTAGTAAACCTTCCCAAGTCTCAACTAATCCCTACTCAGTCTCTCGAGTTCATAGGGGCCCAGTTAGACACCATCACTGCAAGGGCCTACCTGCCTCAGGTCAGGGCCCAACGCCTGCTGAGTTTGGCCTCCCAAGCTCAGTCCAGCAGTCATTTGACAGCCCGGGAAATGCTGCGACTTCTGGGCCACATGGCCTCCACGGTACATGTGGTGCCCTACGCTCGTCTGCATATGAGAGCAGCTCAATGGACCTTGGCCACCCAGTGGACTCAAGCATCTGGAGCGCTCTCCGACCAAATACTCACCTCAAGCCGTCTATTTTGGTCCCTCCAATGGTGGACATCCACCAAGAATCTGTTGTTGGGGGCCCCCCTTCCAACCTTTGTTGCCCCAAGCAACCCTCACAACAGATGCCTCCCAAACAGGGTGGGGAGCTCATCTTCAGAACCTCTCCACTCAGGGCACTTGGTCTCCACAGGAGACCACCCTTCATATCAACCTCCTGGAACTGCGAGCAATTTACCTTGCCCTCAAGGTCTTCTATACCCTCCTTGTCAACCTGACTGTCCTAGTTCAGACAGACAATCAGGTAGCCATGTTCTATATAAACAAACAAGGAGGGACAGGCTCTCTGTCGCTTTGCAACGAAGCTCTCAGAATATGGGCCTTCGCCAGAGAGCATCAAATTCACCTTCTTGCAGTGTATCTTCCAGGAGTTCAAAACTCTCGTGCAGACAGACTCAGTCGAGTTCTGCTTCCACACGAATGGTCCCTACATATGGACCAGATACGCAGAATCTTTCAGGAATGGGGGACCCCGGACATAGACCTCTTTGCAAGTCCGTGGAATGCCAAACTTCCCCGGTTCTGTTCCAGAACTCAGTGTCAGGGAGCTCAGGCCCACGATGCCTTCCTCCTGCATTGGGGTCAGGAATTCCTCTATGCCTTTCCACCCATTCCTCTAATATCCAAGACTCTGTTCAAGCTCCAGAGGGATCACGGGACTATGATCCTCATAGCTCCCCGCTGGCCACGCCAGGTGTGGTTCCCTCTACTTCTGCATCTCTCCCAGGGATCCTCCCTGGACCTGGGAGCTGCGCCAGACCTCCTGTCTCAGGAGGAGGGGACTTTGTGGCACCCAAACCCCAAATCCCTACATCTCAGAGCTTGGTTACTGAAGGCCTAAGTCTTCAAGACTTTAATCTTTCTCAACCTGTGACAGATATCCTTCATGCCTCTAGGAAACCTTCCACGAGGCGTTCTTATGCTTTCAAATGGAAACGTTTTTCCATTTGGTGTGCTCAGCAGGGTCTTGACCCTCTAGCACTTCCTTTGAATTCCCTCTTGGACTATCTCCTGCATCTTTCAAATGCAGGCCTTAAGACGAATTCAGTAAGGGTCCATTTGAGTGCTATTGCAGCATCCTTAAAACCTATAAATGGACAACCTGTCTCCTCTCATCCTCTTGTTTCACGTTTCATGAGAGGCCTGACTCTAACTAAACCTCCCATCCGACCTCCTCCGGTAGCATGGGATTTGAACCTAGTTCTAGGTCAGCTTATGAAGCCACCTTTTGAGCCTTTGGACTCTACCTCCTTCAAATTTCTTTCCTGGAAGGTTGTTTTCCTTATTGCAGTCACTTCGGCTCGCCGCATCAGTGAACTGCAGGCTTTAGTGGCTCATCCACCTTATACTAGGTTTCATCATGATAAGGTGGTCCTTAGGACGAATCCCCACTTTATGCCCAAAGTGGTCTCGCCTTTTCATCTTAATCAAGAGGTATATCTACCTGTCTTTTTCCCGGCTCCTCATGCATCCAGTGCAGAGAGGAACCTTCATACTCTGGATTGTAAAAGAGCTCTTGCCTTTTACCTCAACAGGACTCAACCACATCGAAAGTCTTCCCAACTTTTCGTGGCTTTTGATCCTTCTCATTTGGGACTTCCAGTCACCAAGCGTACACTTTCCAATTGGATCGCTCAGTGTATTTCTTTTGCTTACCAGAGTTAGAACATTTCTATGGAGGGCCATGTCACAGCTCACAATGTGAGGGCCATGGCCACTTCTATGGCTCATCTTCACTCTGTGTCCATAGATCAGATCTGTCGAGCAGCCACTTGGGCCTCGGTTCATACCTTCACAGCCCATTACTGCTTGGACAAGGACTCCCGCCGGGATGCCTTGTTTGGTCAGGCTGTCCTCAAACACCTGTTCCATACTTAAACAACTCCTGCCCACCTTCCCTGGATGGATGCCTGAGATCCATGCGAAGATGGTTTACCCTTGGAGGGGGATCTCCCAGGCATCTTAGCTAGGGAGTCCCCATATGTGATGACGTATTCCTGCTTGTTCCTGGAGATAGCACAGTTACTTACCTGTAACAGGTGATCTCTGGGAACAGCAGGAATTAGTCATCACAACCCACCCACCTCCCCTAGGAGTTGTATCTCTATCTATCTATCTTCCTGTCCTCTCTCTCTATTGTCTCAGCTTTAAACTCGAACTGATGAGAGCTGGTCAGGAAGGCGGGAAGGCAGCGCGCATGTGCAGTGGGAGGCCCCAAAAGCTTTTAATCTGAAAAGCTGGGGAGCTTTCCCGCGCGGGCTCCGTCGGTACCGACGTACCCATATGTGATGACTAATTCCTGCTGTTCCCAGAGATCACCTGTTACAGGTAAGTAACTGTGCTTTCCTGGCAATCCTGCGATCCGAGGAAGTGGCAAGGGCTTAGTGCCAGAAGGCTTTCACGCTCCCTCCTGAGTTCGCTACCGCTCCTGCTCGAGAATGGAATCACAGATGGTGGCAGTGGGTCTTTGTCTTCCCCTATCTGGATTACTGGTAATAGCCAGCACAGCCGCCAAGCACAACAAGCGACAGGACGCACTATCCTTGTCCTGGAACGCTTTAGATCTTAGCTACCCAAGTCTCGTCTCCAGCCCACCCGAACATGGAGTTCGTAGGGGGCAACCGGACATCATTAAGGCCGAGGCATCTTACCTGGGACAGAGCCCTGCGTCTCCAGGGGCTTGCAGAGTGCTCTCCAGGCGCTTGCAGAGGGCACTCTACAGAGGGCACTGTTGCCCAGCATCTGCCCAACGCATGCTTTTCTACTGGGACATATGGCACCAATAGTAAGCATCACCCCGGACGTCTGCCTATGTGAGTAGTCCAATGGGCACTCTGCTCTCAGTGGTTCCGGACCATAAGGTCCCTGCAAGACTGGGTGATTGTCAACAGTTCCCTGGCAACAACTATAACTACAACAACAACACTCGGCTTGTACCGACTGGGACTCCTTTCCAGACCCCTACACCGTAAGGGATCCTCGCAACGGATACCTCCACTTGGGAGGGGAGACCATTGTGGTGACCCCTGCACTCGGGACAGTTGGGCACCAGCAAAAAAAATAAATAAATAAAAATAATTTAACCTTCTCGAGCTCCAGGCTATGGCGGACGTCCTCCCGGCTTCTTGCCACCACCTGCTTCCCCTGCGGAGGGAATCCTGCACTACACAGGCCCACCAGGAAAATCTGTGGCCCTGAGCACAAGAGTCCTGCGGCACCGGACTCAGGTTACTGTGGTCCTTAGTGCAAGGCGACAGAGTCCTGCGGCGCTAAACCCAGGTTTCTGTTAGCATGGGTGCAAGGTGGTAATGTCGAGACCAGTCATGGGATCACCATTGTATAAAAGATCTCATATTCAATACCAGACTGCAGGCCCGATTGGAATGCGAGCACACTGCCACAGCACAGCTATGACCTTGCACTCTAAGGCCATGCACACACATAGTCAGCAGGGCAGCCGTAGTCACGCTCCTTCACAGAAGGGGAACTGGTCTCCTCTGCCCTGAAAGGAGGACTCAAACCCCATCCATCCAGGCAGGCTCCCGACTCTACTGCAAGAGTGGAGGAGTAGCCTAGTAGTAAGAGACCAAGGTTCAATCCCACTAATGCTCCTTGGGGACTTGGACTGGTCACATAACCACCCTTCACTAACCTGCAGATGCAATATCACAACCCTTGGCCGCCTAGTAGTTAAGAGACCAAGGGCCAATTCCCACTACTCCTTCTCCCATCGGTGGGCTGACCACAAAGCGCCCTGCCCGCCTTGCAGGAAGGGCAACTGTTCCAAACAGTCAGAGCCGGACCATCAGCATCAGCGCGCTTTCCCTAGCTTATGGCCCTAGGACCCTGGGTACCCTTTCCCCCCCACCAAGTGCGGGTGGGCAAGGAATAACTCCAGAGGCTGACACGGTTGGTAACTACCGATTCAGACCTGACTTGTCGGCTCCCTTCCTGACACGAATGGAAATCAATCCTGCGAGGCTTACACAAGCCTCCGGAACCAGACAGGGTGGTTGCGGCCCCTGATAGTGGCCAGCATCCCCGATGACTGCGCCAGCATCCTCGATGACTACGCCCAACATCCTTACGGCCAAATAGCGTACCTACCACTCGTAGGGCCACCATTACCCCAGCCTGAAGCATCATCACACCCCTGCTCAGCTCTTGCCCAGGAACAGCAAAGGGACCAACCCGTCATCGCAGGTGACCTTAAATAATCCTAGCCAACCGGTCACGCCGTCCTCCACCTCTGGTAATTCCGCAATGCCCCACCATAGGACGACTGGTCATGGCACGCAGAGGCTCAAACCATGCAAAGGGCAAGCACAAGTCTCTGGCTGTGCCAAAGGATCCACCGACAGCCTGTCAGAGGGTGCATCGGCCCGGACGCTTCTAACCAAATCATTAAATTAGTCATGTCTCATGCTCTGATGGTGTTAATACTTCAATTGAATCACTCTGGCAGTATTGCACTCTAGTAGCTCGGTGATATTGCTGCTGGTCATAGCCCGGCCGCAGCGACCTCCTCACTGCTGTAGCTGCATCAAAGCATCAGACTCGCGCTGCACTTGCCGCGCTCCCAGCATTGCTACCGTGGTACCCCCGCTCGCAGTGGGTAACTCAGCATTCGGGGTGCCCTCTACTGCTGCATCTCTGCCATTAGACCCTTCTCGGCAGCTGCCCATTGAAGACCATAGTCCCTCACAACCACGGCTGCCGCGTGGCACGAAGGGGAACTGCGCATACACACGTTCCGTATTACTAGCTCACTTCTAATGGGCGCACACCGTTAGCACTACACACTGCACATTGTTCTGTGTACACATTGCAGGTTGGCACACAGCGCGCTGACGCCGCCATCAGGTATCCAGGGCACATCCTAAAACATCCAGCCCTGATATCGTGTCTTCTGAACCTGATCTCGGCCTCCCCCTTTCCACCGCATTACAGCTTGGGAGGCACCAGGTGTGGCTGACTCATCCTGCTTGTCCTTGGAGAAAGCGGAGTTACTTACCTGTAACACGAGTTCTCCGAGGACAGCAGGATAAGTCAGCCACACATACCCGCCCTCCTCCCCTGGAAAAGGTCTCGGCCTCTGACCAGTGCCCGCCTCCTAGCGGCTAAGGCTCAGCTAGTGACGAACTGGCTAGCTAGGGGCGGGCCAGGGGGCAGGGCCAGTTGGCCCATGCTCATCCTGCTTGTCCTTGGAGAAAAATAGTTATCTCCAAGTTATAATGCCCTGTTCAATGTAATTTTAGTTTGTTCAATGTAAACCGCACTGATGCAGAATAGCGCGGTATATAAGAGAATGTAAAATAAATAAAATAAAAGGGGAAGGAACAGCATGCTTAGTCGGAGCTAATGGGTTTAAGTGTTGAGGGGAGGCTCCCCGCAGAAACCCCTTGACGTCAAAGGGTGAGCACTGGAAGAAATTCCACGTGCAGCATCCCTGCAGCCCTTTTCATTGAGATGCAGACAGCAATGGCTGGGAGTGGCTAGCCAAGCTTCCCTAGCGGGAGGACCCAACCAGAACAGCGAGTCAATTCCCAGTGCCCAGGAGGGCAGCCGGATCTCTCTCGATGCTCCTATCATTGTGGAGTCCCCACCTGAGGTGGTATCGCCGATGTCCACGGCTGCTGCGTCGGCCCCCTCGCAGGTGGCAGTCCTGGAAGAATGCCTTCCAGCTTTGGATGCTCACTTGGTGGCAGTGTAAGCCTTGCAAAATGCAGGCTTTGCAGCACGGAATGCTTCATCACTGCACTCCTTTCAGCCTATCTTAGAGACCCTTGCCATGCCCATGGAGGCTGGGACATCGAGTGGGAGATCAATATTGACCCCAGTTGCCAGAGCCATTTTCCTCTCCAATGTGTCGAAGCCAGACACCCAGGGGCATCACCATCAGCATGCCAGGCAGTGCAAGAATCATCGACGCCCTCCTTCTCTCAAGCCGTGGAACCAGTGGGATGAGGAGACTCGGCACTATTTTGACTTCCTCTCGGAATCTGAATCGGAATGGGAGACAGAGGCGGAATAGACAGTATTGGACATTCGGTCCCTGGATCTTCCGTCTAATCCCTCGCCCCCGCCTGAGCAGCGCAAGTCACCCTCAGAAGTTATGTCCTTCCAGGACTTTGTTAGAGACATGGCTAAGGCCATTCCGTTCTCCCTGGAGTTGGGGGAGGAACTGGAACTCTTCCAATACCCCTCGGAAGGCTGCTGCTGCTGCTCTGGGAGGTGCCCCTCATGCAGCCTGTTAGCCGTCAGCTCGATTCCCTATACCGAGACCAGAAGGCCCCAGGGTTTGAAAAGCTGCAGTTACCTCATAATTCCATTGTGGCTGAGTCAGCCCTAAAGTGCGCAAAGTGTGTTAAAATGCATTCTTCTATCCCGAGTCCTGAGGCTCAGACCCTGGACTTCTTTGTGAAAAAGTGTGTCCAGGGGTCCATGCTGATTATCCGGATCCTGGCCTACTACACCTATATGAGTATGTTCCTCAATGATGTCATGCTGGACGTTGAGGGCTTTACCACCCTTGTTCCTGAGGACCGCTGCGAGTCCTTTTGGAGGTTAGTGGCTCATCGGAAGGACTGATTAAAGTTCATGGTACGCGGTTCCTACAATGCCTTTGAATCTGCTGGCAGAGTGGCAGTGGTGGGCATCGCCGCCTCCGGATGGCGTTGCAGGCCTCGGACCTGGAGCAGTGGGTCCAGGACAAGATCACCAATGTCCCTTGCCAGGGCAAGAACCTCTTTGGGAAGCCCTTGGGGAAGAAAGCTGATAAGCTGAAAAAAGAGCAGCTAACTCTCACCAGGGCTGATGGAAGACTGTGGACCCAGCGCGAAAGAAACACCATGCTAAGAAGGCCTTCTATCTGCGCCCACACTGATACTTCCAGCCGCAGGTGCGGCCTAAGGTGCAAACCCCTCATTCTCAGTGGAGGGAGAAGACCCCGAAGGTTCAAACTGCTCCTCAGCCCAAGTCTGGTGTGGGATTTTGATAGGTTCCTCAGGAGCACAGCCAATTGCCTATTACCCATTGAGGTGTCCCCGTGGGTCAAGGGGCAGCTCGTACACCTTGCCTACTGGTGGCCCCTCATCACCTCAGACACCTGGGGACTGCAGATCGTCCAAAACAGATACTGGCTGCACTTCTCCAAGTTGCTGCCTCTGTACAATCCTGGGAAGTACCCTATGGATCCTGCAACACTGGAGTCTCCTGCAGGCTGAGGTCGAGGCCCTACTCTCTGTCCTCACAATTGAGTCGGATCCCCTAGCCCAGTTTCAGCAGGGCTTCTACTCAAGGTACTTTCTGGTACCCAAGAAGACCAGCAGGTTCCATCCAATTCTAGATCTGCGAAACCTCAGCAGGTTCCTGGTGCACAAAATATTCAAAATGGTCTCATTAGGGACACTACTCCCATATCTCATACAGGACAATTGGCTATGCTCTTTGGATCTGAAGGATGCATACACGCATATTCCGATCCACTCGCATCACAAACAATACTTACAATTTGTGCTGGGCGGTCAGCACTACTAGTACTGTGTGCTTGCCTTCAGGGTGGCCGTGGCCCCTCAGGTCTTCACAAAAGTGGCGGTCGTGGCCACTTTCCTCCAGACCCAGGGGGTATTTGTCTTCCCGTATCTGGATGACTGTCTGATCAAAACTACCATGCCTGCCAGCATCCGGCAGTCTGCTGTCGTGCTCGAGGGCCTTGGCTTCGTGATCAACTACCCGGTCCCACCTTCAGCCGATGAAGTTCATCAGGGCCCTCCTTGATTCCTTGCAGGTGCAAGCCTTCCTACCAGTGGACTGCCTACAGCACTTCGTCAAGGTAGTGAGTGCGCTGCAGCGCCAGCACCATGCCATGGCCTGTGGGCTGTTGAGGGCCCTCAGACTCATAGCCACCAGAGTGCATGTCACTCCTCGGGCTGGCCTTTCCATGCATCAGGCCATCTACAGGACAGAACAGTGGTCACTGTACTGCTGGCACAGTCCCTGACCTGGTGGCTCAAGCTGGACAATCTGCTGCGGAGCCTTCCATTTCAGCCGGTGGCTCCCCGCAAGCTGCTTATGATGGACGCATCGAAGCTTGGCCAAGGTGCACACCTGGACAATCTCAGCATCCAGGAGCTGTGGTCTGTGCAGAAGAGTCTCCATCAAATCAATTTCCTCGAGCTTCGGGCTATTGCGAATGCCCTTCGTGCTTTTTGCGTGCACCTAAAGAATCAGGTGGTCCTTATTCAAAACAGACAACCGGATGGCTATATTCTATGTGAACAAACAGGGAGGCATAGGATTGTACCTCCTGTGCTGGGAGGCTCTTCATCTTTGGAAGTTCGTCCTGCTTCATGGCATGGATCTCAGGGCGACCTATCTGCCTGGGGAGCTCAAAGCCTGGAGGATTGCCTCAAATGGGTGCTCCAGCCTCACAAGTGGACTTTCAAGAGGGAAGTGATGGATCGGATCTTCCGTGAGTGGGGCACTCCGGTGGTGGACCTCTTCACCACAGAGAAGAATGCTCAAGTGGCTCGGTTCTGCTCTCCAAGGCCAGCCAGCGGTTGCCTGGCCACAGATGCTTTTCTCCTTCACTGGGGGAAGGGGCCTGCTGTATGCCTACCGCCCCCCCCCCCGATACTGCTCATCATGAAGACTCTCCTAAAGCTCCCGGCCGAGAGGAGCTCCATGGTCCTTGTCATCCCATACTGGCCTCGACAGCCCTAGTTCCCTCTGCTGTTGCAGCTCTCGCTGAGGCAGCCTCTTCGCCTGTGCTCCGATCCAAACCTCATCTCACAGGAGGGCGGCTCCCTGTTGCACCCCAACATTTGCTCCCTGGCACTCAGTGTGGATGCTGAGAGGGTAGTTCTCATGGAGCTTGATCTCGCTGAGGGTGTTACATCATCTTGCTGAAATCCTGCAAGAACTCAATGCGCAAGGCCTATGCGCTCAAGTGGCAGCAGTTCACTTAGTGGTGTATGAGTAGCTCACTGGACCCCTTCTCCTGTCCAGTGGAGCAGTTGCTGGAGTACCTCTTGCATCTGTCCAACTCTAGGCTGAAGTCTAACTCGGTGCAAGTCCATCTCAGTACGACTGGGGCTCACCATAGAGGCTGTGGGGGAAAGCCTGTTTTGGTCCAGCCATTGGTAGCCCTGTTCATGAAGAGGCCTTGCTCCTCTCAAAGCTTTTTCTCAAGCCCCTTACGGTCACTTGGGACCTCAATTTGGTCCTTGGCCTGCTGATGTGGGCCCCCTTCGAGCCACTAGGCACATGCTCAATGAAGTTCTTGACCTGGAAGATCCTCTTCCTGGTGGCCATCACTTCAGTGCGATGCATCAGTGAGCTTGAAATTCTGGTTACTCACCCTCCATATATCAGGTTTCACTAAAACTGGGTGGTGTTCTGCACACATCCCTGCTTTCTGCCGAAGGTGATCTCAGCATTCCACCTCAACCAGTCCTTTGTCCTTCCGATGTTCTTTGCCCGGCCTCATGCGAACTGCAGTGAGGCGGCCTTGAACAAACTGGACTGTAAATATGCATTAGCCTTCTATCTGGAGCGCAAGAAGGTGCACAATCAATCCATCCAGCTGTTCGTCTCTTTCAACCCTAATAGGCTGGGCATCGCTGTCTCGAAGCCTACGCTATCCCTCTGGCTAGCAGATTGCATCGGTCATGCATACTCGCTGGTTGGGCCAAGTCTTGAGGGTCATGTGATGGCCCAGAATGTCATGCGATAGCCGCATCGGTGGCCAACTTCCATTTGGCATCTGCAGAAGAAATCTGCAGGGCTGCGACATGGTCTTCAGGCTATACCTTCACAGCACACTACTGTCTGGATAGGGATTCCCGACAGAACAGCAATTTTGGCCAGGCCATGCTGCAGCATCTCTCTGGGTCTTAGAGTCAACTCTTACCCACCGGCCCTTCTCTCTGTCCAGGCTACATACTAAAATATCCCCTCAGGTCGATGTTGGCTGAGAAAACTGAATCAGATAAGTCCCTCAGCAGGACTACCTCTCTGGTCTTCCCGACTTCTCCCATTCTTGTTGCCTGGTTGGGCTGCTGATCTCCTCGGGTTCAGGTAGCCTGTAGCTTGGGAGTCCCATAGATGAGGACTTATTTCCTGCTCGTTCACGGAGAAAGTATAGTTACTCACCTGTAGCAGGTGTTCTCCATGAACAGCAGGAATAAGTCCTCGCAAAACTCCTACATCCCTGGGGAGTTGCCTTTTGGCTCCAGCTATGATATCTTACTGGATAATATGGCACCACGATGGGTGAGAAGGCAGACGTGCATGCATGGTGTACCTCCCAAAAACTTTCTTTGGAAGCTGGGGAGTGTTCCGTGTAGGGTTCTGTCGGTGATGTCACCCATACATAAGGACTTCTTCCTGCTGTTCATGGAGAACATTTGCTACAGATGAGTAACTATGCTTTATCTTCAAAATCTGTCTCATAAAAATCATTGAAGTCAATTCAGAAGTTTTCAATAGTTTATTCTGTTTGTGAGAGATTTTTTAAACACTTCAACGTACTAGTCATAGGTCAAACGTAAACTAGGTGCCTTGCTGGGCATTCCATATCGGCATTCTTATAAAATTATTTTTCATGTGTATTCACCATGTTCAATGGGGTTTTTTTGCTTTTGTTCTAAAACAGGAATCTCCAAATCCAGTCCTGGAGGGTCGCAAACCAGTCAGGTTTTCAGGATGTCCCTAATGAATATGCATGAGATATATTTATGTGCACCGCCCCCATTATATTTAAATTTCCCTCATACATATTCATTAGGAATATTCTGAAAATCTGGCTGGACTAGATTTGGAGATCCCTGTTTCCTGCACCTTCTTATCCTTATAAAATATTAGTGTAAGTGGCAGAAAATAAGGCACAATCACTTATACCAGAGCCCTAGAGCTGGTGTAAATGACTGTGCCTTCATTTTGGAGTGTACACACATCAATCACTGTACTTTATAATCCAGGCACAGACTTCCTTGCACCACACATGCTTCTCCCTTTCTGCCACACTGTTTAATGAATTTATACCAGTTTTGTACGATAAACTAATAGTAATCTGAAACCAAAATGAGACAGACCATGTTCGTAAAATGTATTTAAAATGATCATTTACCTGTTTATATTCTGCATACATAAAATAGTGCATATACAGGCCCTTGCAGCTATCACTGTTCCTCAAGGCTGCTTCTACTCTATTGAAGTCACAGTGCTATCTAGTGACCCTGCCCACACTAAAGGGGAAATTAGGTCTTACCTGATAATTTGCTTTCCTTGAGATCCTCCAGTCCAGTCCAGACCATAGAGTTGTCACCCCCCCCACACAGCTTGGAGACTGATGATGTCACCTACTTAGGTTACTGGCACCTCCCTCAAGGGCTCAGTATTCTATTGACAAAGCAGACTCCAATCAGAGAACACTCTCACAGAAAACTGACTAAAATTCAACAAACAACAATGCAAACCAACAACCAAGGGCTGGTTAGCACCTCGGCCAAACAGTGGCAGAGCTAATGGTGCCCTAGAATGTAGCCAAATGTTGCTCATCTTCTATGTCTGTCCTCCATTAGGCAGACCTTCTACCCTTGTTTTTTCTTTTCTTTTTTTTGTATCTAGTAGCCAGAAACATGTGGGCCAGGTGAGGAACCAATGCCATGATAACATCTTCAGGTTCGGGATCGCCCTGGCTAAGGCCAACAATCCTGGGCAGGTAATGGACTGAACTGGAGGAACTCAAGGAAAGAAAATCATCAGATAAAACCTAATTTCCTCTCTCTTATCATTCTTCCAGTCCAGTTCAGACCATAAAGATGTACCAGAGCAGTCACTCATGGGCAAGACCCGCGAGCCCAGCCTGAATCACCGCTGAACTGAGCCAGGCATCTCTCGCCACCTGTACATCGAGGAGATAATGACGAACAAAAGTGTGCAAAGACAACCAAGTCACTGTCCGGCAGATGTCCATCGGCAGAACCAAGGAGGCCTCCACCCAGGAGGCTGCCTATGCATAAGTAGAATGCGCTCTCAGCCCCTGAGGCAATCTCTTGTGACGTAGCAAATACACCTACACTATGGTCTCTTTGATCCAACACGCAATAGAGGCCTTGGATGCAGCCTCCCCCCCCTTGCGTGGACCTCCAAAGAGAACAGAATGGCTCAGTCCACAGAAGATACCTGCTCAAAATCCGCTGGACATTCAGGCGCTGCAACTGACGGTCCTCCGCCCCCTGAGCCATCCCTTGGAAAAACTGGTAGTGATACTGGTTGATTCATATGAAAAGGTGAAATGACCTTGGGCAAAAAGGAAGGGACCAGTCTAAGAACCACCTTCTCCTCTGACATTAATAGAAATGGTTCCCAACAAACAAGGCTTGGAGCTCAGAAATGCGCTTTGCCAAACAAATCACTACCAAGAATACTGCTTTCAATGTCAGATCCTTCAGCGTTGCCGTCCCCACTGGTTCAAAGGGAGCCTCCGTGAGTCCTTGCAGCACCAGATTCAGATCCCAGAGAGAAACCAAGGACCGGAGCAGTGACTGCTCGTGCTTCACCATCATCAGGAAACGGACCACATCCAGATGCGATCCCAGCGCATGTCCCTGCATCCTGCCCCAGTAGCATGTGACTGCTGCCACCTACATATGCAAGGAGCTTCCCCGCCAGACTTTTTTCCAAACTGGCTTGCAGGAAGGTCAGCACTTCCATCAGCAATGCCGAGAGGGGCCGGTAGCCTCTCTGCTAGCACCAGTCCTCAAAAACATGCCAGACCCTGACATATGAGAGGCACATGGACCACTTACCATCGCCCAATACCCTCGCTTCTTCAAACACGCCCTTTCAAGAGCCAAGCTGTAAGCGAGAATAGATTCACCTGCGGCATGAGGATGGACCCCTGTGCCAGAAGATGTGGCGCTTCTGGCAGACACCATGGGCGATCCACAGTCAGCCACAACAGGTCCGCATACGAAGGGCATTGTGGCCAGTCCAGAGTTATCAATACCACCAGCCCTGGATGTGCCTCTATCCTCTGTAGGAGTCTTCCTATCAAAGCCCATGACAGGATGAAATACAGGAGACCGTCCTTCGGCCACCTTTGAACCAGGGCATCCAACCCTGTTAACATAGTCTCTCTCCACCTGCTGAAGAAACGAGTCACCTTCACGTTCCTGAAGGTCACCATGAGATCCATAATTGGTTGTCCCCACCGCCTCACTATGTGGGCAAACACATCGTCGCACAGGCATCACTCTTCTGGGTACAGGCGCCAGTGGCTGAGATAATCGGCCACTACATTTTCCTTGCTGGCCACATGCACTGCTGATAGTGTCAGAAGGTTGTTTTCCACCTAGCTCAACGGGGGCACGCTCTCGTCCACCAGGGGAGTGCTCCCTGTACCTCCCGTCAATTGATGTATGCTACTGTCATGGCATTGTCGGAGAATACCTGAACAGCCTTTCTTTGCAGGAACGTTCAGAACACCTGTAACACACAAAACACTGCTCTCATTTCTAACCTGTTGATGGACCACTGGCTCTCTTGTCATGTCCAGTGCCCCTGGGCTAAGTGCAATTCACAATGGGCCCCCAACTGCTCAGGCAGGCGTCTAGTGTTACCAGGACCCAATTTGGTGCTTCCCGTGGCATTCCAGTCAGAAGATTGTTTCGGGAGAGCCACCACTGCAGTGACACTCGAGCTGCCCGTGGACATGGTACTATCTGGTCCTGGGACTGCCTCTGAGGTGACCACTGCTGCAGAAGCGCCCTCTTCAATGGCCGCATATAAGTCCTTGCCCAGGGTACCATCTCTATGACCACTGCCATTGATCCTAGCACCTGAAGGTAATGCCATGTGGTTGGTGCCACCATCTTCTGAAACTGAGACCTGTATCTGTAACTTCTGCACCCTTTCCTCTACCTGACCAGACCTATAGCCGTCTGAAACCGGATCTCGAGGTACACCAAGTCCTGGGTGGGCTGCAAATGACTTTTGGCCATGTTCACAACCTAGCCAAGCTGCTGCAGACAGGACACGACCTGCTGCGTCACCTGTCTGCTCTCTTCCAGTGACTTTGCCTGCACGAGCTAGTCGTTCAAGTATAGGTGCATGAGAAATCCCTCTTTGTGGAGTGCCACAGTGACCACCACTATGCTCTTTGTAAAGGTCCTTGGCACTGTTGGGAGCCCAAACAGCAGAGCTCGAAACTGGAAATGCCCAATTGGTACCGCAAAGCAGAAACTATTGATGTGCTGGCCAGATGGGAATGTGGAGGTAGGCCTCGATAAGATCCAATGCCATGAGAAACTCGCCTTGGCGTACTGCAGCGATGATGGACCGCACTGTCTCCATCCGAAACTGTGGCACTCGTAGTGAGCGATTTACACATTTGAGATCTAAGATGAGCCGAAAAGTTCCCTCCTTCTTGGGAACCACAAAATAGATTGAGTATCGACCACAGCTGCGTTGGTGCAGGGGAACCTCCACCATGGCCTCTAGCTGCCGCAACCACCATAGCATTTCTTTCACCACCATGACCTTCCATGGCACTCTGCAAGGGGAGCTGCCGAATGCATCGCATAGGGGCCTGGCGAATTCCAATGCATAACCTTCACAGATGACCTTGAGCACCCACTGATCGGAGGTAACCTGGACCCAGGCAGCACAGAAATCCCGGAGCCATCCATCCACCAGGACCAGGCCGTCCTGAATCCCCTCATTTCACTGTACAGTCAAACCTCGGTTTTCATGATTAATCCGTTCGAAAAAGTCTGACTAAAACCGAAACGTATGAAAACTGAAGCAATATTTACCATAAGAAATAATGTAAATCCAATTAATCCGTTCCAGACACCCAAAAATATTCACAAAAAATACATTTTATAGAGAATAACTATATTTTTACATACAGAAAACAATGAGAAATAAATATAAATGACTAATGAAATGGATAAATGAACATTTAACATCACTGAAAGCAAGCTAAGTACAGTACTGTACAGTACAGTATGTTAGCATCTGGCCTTAGCCACCCCTGACAAGCTGCTGTGCCCAGCTCTCTTCGGAATCACATTGGATTCAGCCCATTAAAATACCTTTACTTTATCTGCTCAATGCTTCAGAATGGCAGAAAATCTTAATGATATAGCTTCAGACGTACCCTGCAAGAGAAAGAACTGCCTCCCACATTCATGCAACATCTGCTTATGTTGACAGCTTTGCTTCCCTGCTACCTCCGAGCCTGAGGGGGCGCTCCAGAGAATGGGCAGGCGGTAGACGAGATCGGGGCCTTCCTCTCTGCGTAATCCTTGCCTCCCTAACTCTGACCAGGCTCGAGGATGTGTTTCATTTACGTGCTCAGCTGGCTTTCGCTTCTCATCACGCTGGCGATTGGTGAGTCCGGGGGGCAGTGCTGCCGGGACCGGGCGGGCATTCTGGCAGTGTATACAGACCAGTGTGCAGCGCGAGGGTGTATGTATTTACAGTACTGTACTTTACGAAAACCGAGGCGATGTACGAGAACCGGGACAAAATCTCAGTCAAAAAAGACGTTGAAAACCGAAGCGATGTATGAGAACCGGGACAAAATCTCAGTCAAAAAAGACGTTGAAAACCGAAGCGTATGAAAACCGGGGCAAATGAAAACCGAGGTTTGACTGTATTTTCTTAGGCCCAGCAGAGGAGGGAGGGGGGGGAAGAATTCCCTGCCTGCTCCCCTAGATCCCCGAAAGGGCTGCCCATGGAGCAGATAGTGGTTTCGGGAAGAAGGGGCAAACCTCACTGCCCCAAACCTCCTAAAGTCCCGAGGTTGCCTGCGTGCCATTTGCCCTCCATGACCCAATTTGGGTTTATCATTGGGCAGGAGTTCTACTTTCATATCTGATAACTCCTTTACCAACATTTCCAGCGCCTCTCTAATCAAAAGCTTACCCCGGAAAGGCATCTTGCCGAGTCTTGCCCTTGAGGTCCCATCTGCTGTCCAATTTTCCAACCAGAGTAACAGTCGTGCTTCCATCACTGAGGCCATCCCTTTGACTGCAGAGCAAATTAGGGCATAACAGGCATCAGCCAAGAATGCCGCCTCTGATTCCTTCTTCGCTGCTTCAGAGGATCCCAATTGTATAGACCGGATGTCTAATATGCCTTGCGTCCAACGCAAACAAGCACATGCAACATACGTCCCGCAAATTGACGTCTGCGCCAATATCAAAGGCCTGCATCAACAGGGTCTCCAACTTACAATCCTGTGTGTCCTTAAGTGTCGCCACAACTTCCATGGGGATTGTGGTCTTCTTTGCCAGGGCTGACACCAAAGCATCCACCCTGGGTGCTTTGAACTGCTCCGCCAAAGAGTACAACCTGGCCATGGTTTGCACCCCTTTCAAGCCGGCCTCCGGCATTTCTCGATTTACAGAATGATCCAGCAATTGATCCAGGATGAATGGGAAGACTGTTCTGGGTGTTTAAAATGCTTTAAACAGCAGGTCTTAACGGATCCTTATCAGTGAGAGCCCCCTCAGAGACATTTAGCACCGCCAACTGCGAAATTAGCGTTGCCAGCTCCTCCCACCAGAAGATGCACACTAGCCATGGCTCGTCCCCCTGCGGAAGCTCCCCATCCTCCAGCTATAGTGGACTCCCCCCAAATGTCCGTCTGCACCTCTGATTCCTCCAAGGGCAGGGCATCAGCATCCTCACAGGAGTTTGGCATCCCTTCCCGGCACTTAGCCAGAGGTTTCTCCTCTGACCTGTCCGCTTTAGAGAGCTCCACCAGCCACCGCTTCTGGGCCTCAGGCGCTGTCTGAGTCCTTCCCTGCCTGCTGCTGCAAGAAGAACGCTTTGTGCAACAATAGCACAAATTTGGGGGAAAGCTGCCTGAGCAGAATGTGGCTGCCTTTCCTTAGAAGCAGAGGGCTTCGGAGAGCCCATACGCTTTCCTTTCTTTTTGCAAGGGAGAACGACAGCCAACACTTCCCTACCTGGAGCACCCTCCCTGCGCCTCCCCAGGGGCGAAGGGCTCCAAGGAGTCCAGGGATGGGCATCTTTACCTCCCGAGAGCCCTCCTGTCTGCTATGCAACTGCTCATCTGCTGATCGGGACTCCAATTCACAGCCGTGACAAAATCCCGCAGCTGAGAGAGAGCGCTGACGCACTCCACAGGCTGCACATGCTGGCTTAGGATCCTCTGCCGTCAGTGGGAGGCCCCAAGACCACAAAAATAAAAAAATGTGAGTGCCACAGCCCCCTAGCATCCAGAGCCCTCATGATCCAGCTCACTTCCTTCTCCTGCACTCCAGTGCCCCCCCCCCCCATGCTCTCCCGATGCGACCTGCCCCACGCAGTGAAACAAAATGGGGCCGGTCCCGTCTGCAGAGCCCACCAAAACTGCTTTTAGACCCAGGCTCACCCACGCCCTCAGGCTGCCTCTGTATCTTGGATCTAATGTGCTCCGAGGCTTCCCCATTCGGGCAAGTCTCAGTTTACCGCGGCAGTGCCGAGCACCATGAGCAGAGCTGGTTCCCTTCGCTCCAAAGTTAACTTCTGCACTCTTACTTCTCACAGCCCACAGGTTTCAGCCTGTCGTCATCCTTAGACCTCCTCTTGAGACCACCTAGGGGGACCGGGAAGTATAAATACTTGCAGTCTGCGGCAGTCAAGGCCCACTCCGACTGCCTCCCCCTTCTGTTTCTGTTCTCCGGTGCCCTGATGTATATTTTCTTTTTTTTCCCCAATTAAACTTTAGCCATGAGACTCTTTAGAGGGAATCTGCTTTCCCTACACTCCTTTCTGTTTCCTGTCCTACTCTTTTGTGCTTAGAACGTTACAAGCTATTCCTATCACTCTCCAGTGGAGTCCTGACTAAACAGAGAGTCACCCCAAGCTGCTTGGAGACTAAGAATACTGAGCGCCTTGAGGGAGGTGTCAGTAACCTAATTAGGTGACATCATCAAGACTTGGCATGCTCAGTCTCCAAGCTGCAAGTGGGGGTTGACAACTCTATGGTCTGGATTGGACTGGAGGAATGATAAGGAACAGTGTAATGTTTGAGGTTCAGGGCTGTAACAAAGGCTGTGCGAACAGGGCCCAAAAACAAAGTGAGCTCCTGCATGTGGCGCAGGGAGGGGGCAGGTTTGTGAGTCACACAGGGCACATTTCTAGCTTGGTACAGTCCTGTTGATGTTACTGGAGAATCAATAACTATTGAACAGAAGAATATAAAACATGCCTACTTTTCCAACTTGCTGTAAGGTACCCTGGGTAGGATGCCATATATATATACATACATACACACACACACATATATACACATGTATACAAATAAATACAATAAATATAAATTTTACGCATTTAAAAATGATTAGCAAAATCAAATAAAATATTGACATTTTCTATCACCTATATTTTTTTGCTTGGTTTGTGACTAGCATCACTTGCAATACTACACTGTATTTTATTTCAATATATTAGCGTAGATAAGCAAATACATTTGAAAACACAACATTTTCTTTGCGGCTGCAATATTTTATTGCACAATTGTATTTTTAACAAATGAAAAGGAAGGCTGCATATGATCCATCTGAAGTGCCAATTTTTAGACAATAAACACATGGCAAAGCCATAGACTTCATAGTGGACTGACATTTCAGCTATTAAGAATCCAAGCTCAACTAATATCATCAATGTTGACTGCAAGCATCAGTGGACAATGTGCGGTGCTTCATAAACAGATCATATTTACTTATCAGACATTAGGAATATTTACAGCAAAAGTGCAACTATTTTCTTCTTCAAACCTCCATGTCCAAATCCACCTGTGTTGTAGATATTGCAGTGACAAAGCCAAAATTTTGAAGTCTACACATCCTGAAACAAAAAGGTCAAGGCACACTCTAGTTTTAGGATTCTTTTGTTTTGTTATTGTACTTTTGCTTCAACAGACCCACCGGGCATGCCATGCTCAAATTCGTTAACACAGCCACCTGCGTGCCTCAGTGAATCAGCTCCAAGGTAGGCCATAAAAAGTTCTGTCCGACGACGTAGCAACTGTATGATGTCCTCCGCCAAACTCTCTGCATTTGAATACCGAACCTTCTCAAAGTCAAAAATGTCTTTGAGGAAATAAAGTGCTTGATCCTAAGAAAATGAAGATAGAATGTACAGCCAGTGCTTATTTTCAGCAGAATGATTTTTATATATCAATTGTTAAATAAGATATTCCCATGCACTTAATTTACTAAAATCCATTAACCCAGAGACTCAGCAAAAATTACCTTTTTAAATTCTGTATTTTCAATTTCAGAGTGGACCATCAAAATCCATATAGAGCTGTTCTTGCATTCGGAGCATCAAAGTGCCCTAATTCAATTTCATCATCGGCCCATTTAATATATCTCTGATATCATGTTTAATTTTATGACTTTCCTTTTTTTAAATATAGGTTATGCATTTAAATTCAATTCAAAATGCTTCAATTATAACGCTCTCAAGATTGTTCAATTGTAACTCTCTCCAACATAGTACTGCGTTTAGAAAAGATATCCACTTAGCTTTTTTTCTGCATCAGGGTGATCCATAGCACAGATGGAGAAAGGAGAAGCTATGGACCATCTATGCTGAGTTCATATACTATGTATCACCCTGACGCAGAAAAAAGCTAAGTGGCTATCTTTTCTAGACGTAGTACTATGTCAGCTATAATTAAACAATATGGAGAGAGTTATAAATGAAGCATTTTGAATTGAATTTAAAAGCATAAACTATATTCAAAAATGGAACGTCAAAGTTAAACATGATATCAGAGGTATATTAAATGGACCGATGACAAAACTAAATTAATACATTGATGCTCTGAATGGCAAGAACAGCACTATAAGGATTTTGATGGTCCACTCTGAAATTGAAAATACAGAATTTAAGAGGGTAAATGTTTGCTGAGCCTCTTGGTTAGTGGATATTTGTGACCATAAGAGGCTCTGGGTTATAGGTATTGTCTGAAGCTTAGTTTTATTAAAGCCATATTATTGCTTAATGAACAAACATTAATTTAATTTAAACTTCCACATTTCTAGTCCACTTTTTCCATTTCAATTCAGAGAGGATTACAATAATAAAAATATTTACATCAAAGTACGACATTATTAAAAAATGTTATATGGAAACATTTTTCATACCTGATAATTTTCTTTCCTTGCATCCTGTTAGACCAGTCCAGACATGTGAATTATACTCTCTTGCTGCCAAGTGGAGGCAGACTCGAGCAACATTCAGTGATGTTACCACTCTATGTAAGTACTGGTGCAACACTGAGAGAAGCCAGTATGACACTTCTCAAGCACTAAGACTGAAAAACTCAGAAAACTCAAACTCATACCATTAGCAACCAACAATTCAGCCTTGCAATGAATATCTTGAACAAGTATTTGGCTCTTTTACCATAAATTACTCTGCATCAGGCTCCAATACTGACCATGCATTCAAAAAGCAGCGGGCCTTCCCAACCTGTAGAAAGAGTCTTCGGGGGGGGGGGGGGGAGGGGGCAGGTACTGGACTGGTCTAGTATAATTGAAAGAAAGAAAATGATGAGATATGTAAAATTTCTCCTTCCTTATCTTGCTAGACAAGTCCAGGCATGTGGGATGTACCCACGCAGTGAAGGCCCAGGGTGGGAGTTAAGACAACACTATGGACAGAACTGGCCTGCCAAAGGTGCCTTCTGTTCCAGCTTCCAAATACAACCTGTAGTGCTTCATGACAGTGCTCAAGGAAAACCAGGTAGCACCTTACAGATATCCTCCAGGACACTAAGATGGACTCCATCCAGGAAGAAGCCAGTGCCTTAGTGGAGTGAGCTCTGACTCCCTCTGGCACTCTTTCTGGTCAGAAGGTATGCTGATCCAATGGCCTAGGTCTGGTTAAGATGAAAAGAAGATAGCACCTTTGGGAGAAAGGATGGTACCAGTCTGCAAAGAGACAGAAGCTGTTGAAATGATCAAAAAAGGTTCTCTGCAGGACAAGGTTTGCAGCTCAGACATTCATCTAGTGCAGTGGTTCTCAACCTTTTTTGTACTGTGACCCCTTTTATCATTGGTC
Source organism: Ichthyophis bannanicus (assembly GCA_033557465.1). NCBI lineage: Eukaryota > Metazoa > Chordata > Amphibia > Gymnophiona > Ichthyophiidae > Ichthyophis > Ichthyophis bannanicus. The sequence continues at coordinate 212,668,463 of CM066040.1, forward strand.
AACTTGTGGTGACCCCCAATGATAAAATCAAATGCGTCTCTCTTCCTTTACCGTTAACGCATTGTCGCTGTAATCATTTGTTGAATTATTAATATATTATAGGCCTTTGCAATATGTTTTTATTTATAAAATTTACTTATTTAACCACAATAATTAATCACAATAACAAGTAATATTTGATTTCAAAATTATTATGATTTTGTAGTCAAATCACTAATATGAAATAAAATGATTTTTTCTACCTTTGTTGTCTGACCAATTTATTCTCTGATCATGCTGGTCCCGATCTGAGGCTTCTGCTTTCCTGTCTTCTCTTAGCTCTCTTTCTGTGGTCTATGGTCCATCTGCCATTTCTTATCTCTTCTTTTGTTTTCTTCACTTCTTTCCATCAACCTATTTCCAGTCCCCTTCTAGTCCAAATACCATGGCAGCCCCTCTCAGCATCCACTCCCTTCCAGTCCCATCCCCTCGCATCAGCCCATTTGTAGCCCTAGCCCCCAGTTTTCTTCCAAGGCCAGCAGCTCTATCCTCCCCTCCCCACCATCAGCCCATTTCCAGTTGAAGCCCCCCCCAATCAGCTCACTTCCAGTGCTAGTCCCCCCTCAACCCCATTACCAGTGCTAGGCTCCCCTATTCAGCCCATTACTAGTCCTACCCCCCATCAGTCCATTACTAGTCCTAGCCTCCTCTAATCAGCCCATTTCCAGTCCTAACCTCCCCAATCAACTCATTTCCAATGCTAGCCCCCCATCAGTCCATTACTAGTCCTACCCCCTATCAGCCCATTACCAGTCCCAACACCCCCATTGATCAGTCCATTCCCAGTCCTAGCCTTCTCTAATCAACCCATTACCAGTCCTAGCCAACCCACCTGATCCGCCCATTACCAGTGCTAGCCCTCCCATCAGCCCATTATAATCCTAACCCGCACTGTCTCTCCCCTCTGTCCAGCATTTTTCCCCTGTCTGTCCAGTATGTCCCCGTCTCTCCCCTTTGTCCATGCCAGTCCCCCTCCCTCCCTCCATGTCAGCCCCCCTCTGTCCATGTCAGCCCCCTCCCTCCATCCATCCATGTCAGTCCCCTCCTCTATCCATGTCAGCCCTCCCCCTTCCCTCCATGTCAGCCCCTCCCTCCCTCCATCCATCCATGTCAGCCCCCTCCCTCCATCCATCCATCCCTCCATGTCAGCCCTCTCCCTCCCTCCCTCCATCCATGTCAGCCCCCTCACTCCCCCCCCCCGCACAGCCCCGTTGCCGGTTCCCTGCCCCCTCCTCCCCACTCCCTATGTCTGCCTGCTACTGCTCTGTTCTTCTGCAGCCGCGATTCCCTGTCTCTTAGGGAACCGTGGCTGTGCCTGTGAAGCCGTTGCGGAGCCTTTCTGTCTCTCGACGGGCTCCATGCAGCATTGTCCCGCCTCCAAAGCATGCAGCATTGTCCCGCCTCCAAAGGAAGTTGTTTACTACTTTGGAGGTGGGACAACGCTTCATGGAGCCCGTCGAGAGACGGGCAGGCTCCGCAACATTTTCACAGGCACAGTCGCGGTTCCTTAAGAGGCAGGGAGCCGCGGCTGCAGAAGAAGGGAGGCGGTGAGTTTGCCGCTGCCGAGAAGCGGACTCGGCAGCGGCAGCAACTTGTGCAATTTTTTATTATTTTTTTTTAACTGGAGTGAGGCAACCCCTGCTAAATCCTGTGGCCACCCCCATGGGGGTCGCGACCCACAGGTTGAGAACCGCTGATCTAGTGGAAGCTATGGCCACCAGGCATACCACCTTAAGGGTCAAATCTTTGAGCGAGGCCTTGCAAATAGGTTCAAAGAGAGGCCCTTTTAGCACCTTCAAAACCCAGGGAGAGAGACTCCACTGAGGGACTATGGGACATGTAAGCGGGTGGATATGCTTACTCCCCTAGAGAAGCAAAAGATGTTAGGATGCATTTCCAATGGCATTCTTTGGGATGTGACACCTGTAACATGCCAGGGCACCACTTGAACCTTGACAGAGCTCAGGGACAAACCCTGGTCCAGACCAGATTACAAAAAAGATAAAATAGTGATTATATCTGCCTTCTTGGCATACAGAAACTGAGAGGGACACTGTTTCTTGAAAAGCATCCAGGCTCTCATGCAAGCCAAGGACATAGAGATCCTCTGGGCCTTAAACAGTGTGTCCACTTAACAGCTCCTGAATAGCTCTTCTTGGACAGCCTACAGTTCTCAAGAGCCAGGCCATAAGCAAGAAGGAAACTGGATCCTCCATTACTGGAGGTTCCTGTTGCAGGAGGCCCTTCTCTTGAGGAAGGGCCCCACCAAGAGGTTCAAGAGATCAACATACCACAGCCTTCATGGCCAGTCTGGGGCAACTAGAATCACCAGCCCCAGATGAGCTTGAATTCTGTGCAGAAGATAGCTCAACAAGAGGGAGGGGGGGGGGAATACGCATCCCATCCTGAGGCCACTCCTGAAACATGGCATCCAAGCTCATTACTCATAGATTATTCCTACAGCTGAAGAAGTTCTCCAATTTGGCATTTCCCTGAGTAGCCCTTAAGTCGAACAGTGGAAGGCCCCATTTCTGCAATATGAAGCTGACACGCACGAAGGCTGAGTTCTCACTCTTCTGGATCCATGATATTCCAACTCTGAAAGTTGGCCTATACATTGTCAATGCCAGCAATGTGTGTTGCGGACAGGGCAATCAGATGCTCCTCCGCCCAACAACAGCTCTGGGACCTTGTGAGCCATCCCAACACTGCAAGTTCCTCCCTGTTTGTTGATGTACACCACTGCCATGGCATTGTCCAAGAATACCCAGACTGCTCTGCCCATCAGAAGAGGCTGAAATTTCTCCAGAGCCAGGCGAAATACCCTCGCTTCCAAATGATTTATTGCCCAGGAGGCCAACTGGCCTAGGCAATGTGCTCCCCAGCCCTTTGGGCTGGTAATTCAAGGTGATAATCACCCAATCCAGCACTTCCACTTGCATCCTGGTCTTCAGATGGTGGGTTGTAACACCACTTCAGCTGCTCCTTGATCTCCCAGGATAGAGGTAGGATCTGGTTGAACAACTGAGAATAGGGAGAACAGAGGGCCAAGTAGGTGCCTCTGCAGAGGTGCTTGCATGCCCCAGCACAAGTAACAAGCTCCAAGGTCAATGCCATGAGTCTGAGTAGCTAGAGGTAGTCCCAGACCCGAGGAGCTGACTGAGCACAAAATGTCCTAAGTTGGCTGTGAATCTTGAGGAACCTTTCTGTGGTGAGGAAAAATCAACCCAGGTGAGTACTGAACAGAGTACTCCATGTCCTGGGAAGGAAGCAGGCTGCCTTGGGATAGATGATTAACAACTCCAGTCTTTCCAATCAGCAAATCACCAGGGCAGTGACATCTCTGGATGTCTCCAGAGAGTTTGACCGGATCAGACAATCATCAAAGTATGGGTGAGCCTGGATCCCCTGCTTGTGCAGAAATTCCACCACCACCACCATCATTATGACCTTTCAGAAGATACAAGAAGCCATGACTAGCAAAAGGGCAGAGCCCACAACTGGAAGTGGCAGCTCAAGGCACAGAGGCAGAGAAATCCCTGGTGCTGTCCCTGGATGGTTATATGGAAGTATGCTTTGACAAGATTTTAGAAGGCAAGTACTCCCCTTGCTGAACAGATGCAATGACTAATTTGAAGGTCTCCATGCAGAAATGTGGGACTCAGAGTGGCACTGACTGTTTTAGGTCCAGGATAGGATGGAAGGCATCTCCCTTCTTGGCCACTATAAAGTAGATGGCATACTGGTCCAGGCCCTGTTCTGTGGCAAGCATGGTTAGAATAGCCTGCAACTGAAGAAGATACTGAAGAGTTTCTTTGATCACACCCCACTTGAGTGGGAAGCCACAGAGAGACCCTTCAGAGGTGTCCCTCAGAGGCTCCCCAAAGTCCAGTGAATAACCTTGACTCAGAATGTTGAGAACCCAATTTGTCAGTTGTAATTTGGACCCACTCTGTATGAAACAGCCTAAGTCAGGAGTGGGCAAGTCTGGTCCTGGAGAGCCGCAGACCAGTCAGGTTTTCATGATGTCCCAAATGAATATTCATGGACCTATTTCCATACAATGGAAGGCAGTGGATGCAAATAGATCTCATGAATATTCATTACGGACATCATGAAAACCTGATTGGTCTGTGGCTCTCCAGGACCGGACTTGCCCACCCCTGGCCTAAGTCATCCTCCAACCGTATTTCATTGTCAGGGCTTACTGGCACTGGCAGGAGCTGCAAATAAATCTCAAGTTTTCTGAAAGAACTAGCCCTTCTTGATCTAGTCCCATAGGAGGAAAAGGCCCTAAAAAGACTCCTAGTAGGCAGAGAGCATCTTCAAACTCCACATAAGACACTTTGAGAGGCAGATCTAGTGCCCTTGGCCTGTCTTCTCGGAGCCTTTGAGAACAAAACTCTCCAAGGTCCTCTCTGAACAGCAACATGCCCTTGAAGGGGTGTTTACTTAAACGCAATTTTGAGGTTGCATCCACAGGGCAATTGTGAAGTCAGAGCCGCCTCCTAGCCATGACCACTGATGCCACAGACCTGGAGGAGATCCTGATTAAGTCACAGAAGGCATCCACCATGTATGCAGCACCAGACTCTAGTCTGACAGTCTCTGAGCTGTCCTGCAGCTACTGAATCTAGTGAATGAGCGCTCTGGACACCAGGCCCACACATACAGCCTCCTGGTAACCTAAGACCAATGCCAGAAAGGCATTCTTAAAAAAGGACTTCACCTTCGTATCATGGGACTCCTTGAGTACAATGCCACCTCCTACCAGAATAGTAGTGCGCTTGATCACGGCTATCATGAGTTCATCCATCCTAGGGAGCCCAAAGCTTGCCCTAGGGCAGAGAATACAATTGAGAGAGAACCTTGGGAACCTTAAGAAAAAGCTCTGAGTTCTCCCATTGAGAAACTAGAAGGAGCCACATGGGCTCAGGGGATGGAAAGAAGTTAGAAGGATTTATTTTTATTTTAGTATTTAGCTCATGCCTTTTCAATAGTAGATCAAGGCAAGTTACCTTACACAATAGGGTCCACCTGAGATGCCAGAACCAGGACAATATGTAAGGCTGCCATGTCATCTTGAATCGGCCTCGGAAAGTCCTCTCTGTGAAAAAGGCGATCACTGAAGTGTCCTCACCATCTACAAAGAGACACTCTCTCTCTTCCCAAGACTCTCCCTTCAGAGAAAGCATCCTCTTCAGCATACCAGCCAACTTCCAAAGAGAATAAGGCTGGGCTCCCAGAGGAACACACAGGTGACAAAGTGAAGCAGGAGTGCTTAACCTCCCTACTAGCTGTGGCAGCGCATCCAAGGACCCAGGGTCCCCAATAGGGAATCCTGGACCTCAGACCCCTGCAAATCGGATTGCCAAGCAGGTAGAAAGCTCAAGGGCTTTTTTCAATCCTGTCTCAATAGATGCTACTCAAAACCAGCAGAAAGGAATCCCTCTTCCGGAGCCCCGAAGAGGGTTGCTGGTCAGAGCCTGAAGCCTCCACGCTGCTGATCTCTAAAGCCCCGCTGATTTCCGAAAGGGCCACCTGTTCCATGGGCAGGAAGTGTTCAGGGCTCTGAGGAGACTCCAGCACTGGCATGGGGCCCTGCCCCCCCCCAGAGGGTTACAACAATACCAGAAAAATCAATATCCCAGAGGGGGACAAAAAGAGGGTCCACAGATGTGACCCGACTCGAGCCCCAGAAGGCACAATACCTAGGCCTGAGCATGGCAGCAAGTCTCCACACATCAAAGAAAAAAAAACATTGAAAAAAAAAATGCAAAAAAAAAACCCCCACTGAAAAAACAGCACAGGCTGTGAATAAAGGAACCACTGAAAAAACTGCTACAGGTTGCAAAAGAACTGCTGAAAAAAAAATTACACAAGTGTGAAAAAAAGAAGCACCAAAAAGTAGCACAGACTGCAAAAAAGACCCACTGAAAAAACAGCAAAGTCTGTGAAAAAGCACTGCTGCAGCAAAAAGGGAGACCGAAAGAAGGAATCCTACCATCTGATAGACTGAGAAGGGTTTCGCCAGCTGCCTACACAGGCCTAGGAGGTGTCCATTTACTCCTATTCTTCTTTTTCTGGTCCACACCATGGGGGGGGGGAGCCTCCCCCAAGTCCAGAAAGTACCAATGTAGCCCCTGGAGACTGACTGTTAATACAGCCTTTTATCCAATAAAGTTTCCTACCACCATTATAGAACATTACTGTTCCTGATTCAGCTTGTGATCTCCTTTCTGACTCTTATTCAAGGGCTGCAGTTCCACCTCTCTTCTAGCTCCTGTTCCAGACTTGTAGCCTGCCTGATGCTGGTTTAAGTGTAGCTACTCACCTGTAACAGGTTTTCTCCGGGGACAGCAGGAATCAGTCCTCACATATTTGTGACATCGGCACCGACGGAACCCTCACGGAATCATCCCCCCAGCTTTCAAAGAAAGCCTTTGGGAGATGCCACCATGCATGCGTGGTCCCCTTCCCGCCCAAGGGTGCCATTTTGCTCAGTCAGATGACATAGCTAAAAGACAGCAAAAATAAAAGATGGTAAAAGGAGCAACTCCAAGAGGCGGAGGGAAGGTTGTGAGGACTGATTCCTGCTGTCCCCGGAGAACACCTGTTACAGGTGAGTAGCCAAGCTTTCTCCGGGAACAAGCAGGAAGTCAGTCCTCACATATGGGACTCCCCAGCTACAGGCTACCGAAAATAGGCTAAGCAAAAATAGGGCTCCCGCAAGGGGAGCCTAAAGCAGCAGCAAATGTGTCCATGTACACAGACCACAGTGGGACCCCTGTGTCCGATGAAACCAGCACTCCGGTAACCTAAACACAAAAAGGCCGGAGGATAGGAGTTGCCTAGACCCCGAAAAGGTTACGGAGAACAGCCTGGCCGAAGGCACTGTCCTGTCGGGACTTTCTTTCCAGGCAGTAATGAGCTGCGAAGATACGGACTGAAGACCAGGTGGTGGCCCGGTAGATGTCCACCATTGGGATGGAGTGCAAGTTTGCCACCGAAGCCGCCATGGCCCTAACACAGTGCGCCGTGACACGGCCTTCCAGCCGGAGCCTCGCCTGCTCATAAGCGAGGGCAATACAGTCTGTCACCCAGGTGGACAACGTACATTTGGTCACCGCATCCCCCAGCCTACTGGGGTCGTAGGAGATGAAAAGCTGAGAAGCTTTGCGGCGGCCTCAAGTACGTTGGATATAAAAGGACAGAGCCCTCTTACCATCTAAGATGTGAAGGACCGTCTTCGCCTGACTGGAGTGAGGTCTTGGAAAGAAGGTAGGGAGCACCACTTCCTGGTTGAGATGGAAGGGCGACACTACCTTCGGCAGTAATTTGGGTGTGTGCAAAGCACCACTCTGTTCTTGTAGAACCTGGTATAGGGCGCCTCCGCCACAAGGGCCTGAAGTTCGCTAACTCTGCGAGCGGAGGTAAGCATGACCAGGAAAGCTACCTTCCAACAGAGGTAGCGGAGGTGGCAGGTAGCTAGAGGTTCGAAGGATAGGTGAGTGAGCTGCCCCAGCACCACATTGAGGTCCCATTCGGTTGCCGGAGGGTGAACCGGGAGCTTCGATAAAAGCAGGCCCCGAAGAAAACTGGTCACCAATGGCTAGACCGAGAGGGGCTTACCATCCACTGGATGGTGGCTCGCCACCAAGGCACTGAGGTGCACCCGGACACCTGTTATAGTACCTTCTCCACCTCTCTGTCTGGGCTCAAGTCTTTGAGCCCAGACAGAGAGGTGGAGAAGGTACTATAACAGCAGAGCCACTGGGCAGGAGAAAGGGTCAGCTCCATGATCGGCGCACCAAAAAGAGAACCTGCGCCATCTGAAGGCCTAGTAGAGGCCTTGCGAGAGGCCAGCAGGATGTTCTACACTTCAACCGGGAGGTTGAAGGGGGCCCAGAGTCACCCTCTCAGCAGCCATGCTGTCAGCGACAGGGAACTCAGATTGGGGGTGCAGGAGAGAGCCCCCCTCCTGAGATAGAAGTCCCAGGGTGGTCCCCAAGGAGTGGGGGTGTCCACCGTCAACTGTAAAAGCAGCAGGAACCACGGTTGCCTGGGCCACCGAGGAAGTATCAGGATGAGAAAGACCCTGTCGCGGAGGGTTCTGAACAAAGTCTTGGCGATCAGTGGGGTAGGAGGGAAGGCGTACAAGAGGCCTCCCGACCATGAGACTAGGAATGCGTCTGCTGCCACCCTGGAGGCTTGGGCCTGCCGGGAGCAGAAACAGGGCAACTGAATGTTGTCCGGGCTTGCGAACAGGTCCATCGTGGGTTCTCCCCAGAGCCGGAAGAGCCGACTGGCTACCCTGGGATCCAGCTGCCACTCGTGCGGCTGGAGAACCCTGCTGAGCCTGTCAGCCAGCTGGTTGTCCTGACCGGGCAGGTACACTGCATGCAGGAAGATATCCTGTTGGATTGCATACGAGCAGAGGGCTAGAACCTCCTGACAAAGGGTACGAGACCCCGTGCCCCCTTGTTTGTTCACGTAGACCATCACCACCTGGTTATCCGTCTGGACCAGAACCGACTGGCGACGCAAGTGCTGCTGGAAGACCCTCAGGGCTAGGTATATGGCTCGGAGCTCCAGGAGGTTGATCTGCTGGGTGCTCTCGTCTGGTGACCAGTTGCCCTGGGTGCAGAGATCTCCGCAGTGGGCTCCCCAGCCAAGCAGGGAGGCATCCATAGTGAAGACCCTCGAAGGGCTTGGGGCCTGAAAAGCCATGCCTGCCTTGAGATGGTGGGGCGACTGCCACCAGACCAGGGAGTCTGCCAATTGGTGGGTCACAGAAACTCTGTCTCGGAGGGGGCCTATGGCCTGAGACCACTGGTTCCAGAGACTCCACTGCACCACCCACATGTGGAGGCGAGCGTCTGGGGTGACATGGACCATGGTGGCCATGTGCCTGAGGTGGCGCAGGAGAAGCCCAGCGGGCACAGAGGAACGGTACTGTACGTCCTGAGCTAGAGACCTGAGATGATCGGTTGGTCCCTGGGCAAGAAAGCCTTCGACTGAAGAGTGTCGATCTTTGCCCCAATGAACTCCAGACACTGTGTCGGGAAGAGGTGAGACTTGGAGTAGTTTATGACAAAGTCCAAATGTTGCAGAACCTGGATGGTGCGTGCGATGGCCTGCTGCACCTCTGAGGCTCTGCCTCCCTTTATGAGCCAGTCGTCCAGGTAGGGAAAGACAAAGACCCCCTGGAGACGGAGGAAGGCAGCCATGACCGCCAGATATTTTGTGAAAACTCTTGAGGAAGAGGCTAGGCTAAAGGGGAGCACCCTGTATTGAAAGTGCCTGCCCCCCACTACGAACCGCAACTACTGCCTGTGGTTGGGGTGGATGAGGATGTGGGTATAAGCATCCTTGAGGACTAAGGAGCATAGTCAGTCTCCCTGCTGGAGGTATGGCAGCAATATTCCAAGGGAGAGCATCTTGAACTTCTCCCTCACCAGGAATTTGTTGAGGTTCTGCAGGTTGAGGATGGGCCTTTTGCCCCCTGTCCTCTTTGGCACGATGAAGTACCAGGAGTAGAACCTCTTGCCTTTGAGGTGGTGGGGCACCGGTTCCACTGCTTTGTCCTTGAGATCTGCCAACTCCTTCAGAAGAAGGTCCCGGTGGAGGGGAGACCTGAGGGCCTCTCCCAGGAAATAAGGGGGAGGTGTCTGAGTCAGGTGGAGTAGGTAACCCTCACTGACTACCCTTAGTGCCCAGGAATCGGTGGTGATAGTCACCCACCTCTGGGCATAGAGGGCAGACGACCTCCTGGATTGCTGATCTCCTTGGGTTAGAGAGGCTATGCTCAAGAAGTCAAAAACTCCTCCCTGGCTGGGCCGGAGCCAGTACCTTGGGTTTTGGAGCTTTCTACTTACATGGGCCATGCCCATGTCCCTTGGCCTGCTGACCCTGTTGGGGAGCTGGGGAGGTCTGATAAGGTAGGTAGTTTCTGTAAGCAGCTCCCTTCCTCGGGTTGAAGGGCTTTTTACCTGAGCCCTTCCATCGGGGAGGGGCAGCGGTCTTTTTAGAGAGCCTGGTCCTCATCATGAACTCGGTCTCCAGCTTGGCAGCCTTGTTGGTCATGGGTTTGCCAAAGAGGTTCTCTCCCTGGCAGGGGATATCGACCAATTTGTCCTGAACCCACTGCTCGAGGTCAGCGACTGTAGCCAAGCTTGGCGGTGTGCACAGATGCCAGCCACCGCTACTCGAGCTGCCGACTCGAACCCATCATAGGCTGCCTGACATGAATTTGGAGCATTCACGGACTGCTTTGGCCAAGTTCTTGAACCGCTGCAAAGGTTCCTCGGGGAGACCAGCAGAGAACCCGGTGAGTTCTTTCGCCAGGTCTCTCAGGAACATGCCCATGTACAGCTGGTAGGCCCGGATGCAGCCGATGAACATTGAGCCCTGGTAGCACTTTCTACTGAGAGCATCCAGGGTACAGGCCTCCCTGCCGGGGGGCCCCCAGGAGTGCGTCTTCTAACTTTTCAGCTGACACATGACCAACTCCACCACCATGGAATTATGCAGCAGTTGTGACTCCTGGAAGCCCGGGCTCCGGCGGACTCGATATGTCAAGTCGAGCTGTTTGCTCACCACCGGCGCCGAAGCCCTCGGCCGGTCGGAACCATCAAAGGATGATGCCTTTGATGGTTTCTTTTTCTTTCTGGGTTCCCTCGAGGGAGACCCCCTTTCTGAGGACCCCCGACGAGGCTCGGGTTCAAAGGGTTTCGCCCGAGATGTCGGGGCCTCAGATGAGGCCCTGGCCTTCGGAGGCACTGGGGACTCGGAGAAGAACTTATCATGCTGCTGCTGGCGGCTGTTGAGGGCCTTACTGGACATCCTCTTGCAGAGACCACAGGCTGCCGGGTCATGATCTGGCCCCAGGCAACGGAGACAGCAGTCATGTGTGTCCATCAAAGACATAATTTTGGAGCACCGACACACTTCTTAAAGCCACTGGTAGCCATGGGGGAAAAAAAGTACCCCTGCGAGTTCGAAGACTCTCTGGGCTGCCAGTGGAAGAAAAAATGCGCCAAGATGTCAGGAAAAGAAAAGAACAAAAAAACTACAAAAATAGACCAAACTTGACACCAAGGCAATGAGGTCGGCAGGCGGGAAGAGTACTAGTGCAATACCAGAGGCAAGTATGAAACTCGGAGAGAAAAAAATCAACTTCTTCCAGGGACAAGCCAGACAAACATCTGAAGGGCTCCGCGGAAAAAAGGAGACTGAGCAAGATGGCACCCTTGGGTGGGAAGGGTACCATGCATGCGTGGTAGCATCTCCCAAAGGCTTTCTTTGAAAGCTGGGGGGATGCTTCCACGATGGCTCCGTCGGTTTTTACGTTACCCATATGTAAGGACTGACTTCCTGCTTGTTCCCAGAGAATGATTCTAATCTAATGCAGTTTTGTAGACCGCAATGATCCTACACTATATAGTGTTTCTGTGCGGTTTTACAGCAAAGTGGACGACAACAGTTAAAAAATTATTAAAAAGTAAAAGATTAATTAAAATTAAACAACCATGTCTTCAATTTCTTATGGAATTGATGAAAAGAGAAAATACTTTACAAAGGCTTAGGCAAAGTGTTGTGCCGTCTGGTATGGAATAGTATGTGTGAAGCATATTTTTGAACTAATACCTCTACAAAGTGGATACAATAGAGTGCCAATTGACTGTAGACGCTTGGATCTACGTACCGTTAATGGAAGCAATAACAAAGGAAGATATTCAGGGATAAAATCATTAAAAAATCTAAATAAAAAAAGTTAGAAATGTAAAACTAATCCAGTTGGAAACTTTTAACCAGTGCAATTTGTGAAGAAGAGGGGTTATCACTGTGTATCATGAAGCACCAATAATCAGACGAGCAGCCGTGTTTTGACACATCTGTAATCGACTAATTTGATGTTGTGAACAATAAAACATATAACCTTTGTTTTGACAATATTTACTTGTAGTCGTAGCAATTTTGCCCACGCATCCAAGTTTGCCATCACAACATCAATAGTTGTATAAAAATCCTGAACAGATAGAGAAAATATCAACGATACTGAAATATCATCTGCATATGTACATATGAAGGGTTCTTTCATTAATACATGAGGACCTCGAGTCAATTTTAGCAGGCAATGAAAAAGGTGCTGGCAGTCCGTACCACCACATACCCCCTCAAAAAAAGCCCTGCTCCTGTCCCTCTAGTGAGGCCAATGCTAGAATAAACTGTGCTTCTGAAAAGAGGAGGAAGGATGTTGTGTCTCTGGCTATACAAACATTTGCTTAACCTTGAAGAACTATTTTTATTACCACAATCCCCTCTTTGCCTGTGATAAATATTTTCAAGGTTGCTGTAATTTCTGATTGGTGTAGTTGCACAATCCGGTCAGAGTGATCATTGACCCTGGTATTCTTCTGGTGCACACCAATGCAGTGAGAACAAAGGCTTATAATAATAGTTGACTTCAATGTAAATTAGATTAACTGAGAAAACTTGAAAATTAGTCAATATCAAAAATGGCATTCTGTAGTTATTTATTTCATCCTTTACCTAGTTCCAAGCCTTCTGACATAGTGGGCAAAACATCTTGCCTCCTCCAAAGCCCGACACTTTGACCTATCACTAGAGACCTTTCCATGATGATACAGCATAGTAATGCATGGCAAGCTTGCATGTAAGACACTTAATGGGTATGCACAATATTTTAGATAATAAATAGGACACACAATGTATGTGTGATACTGATTAAAAGCTAATTGATATATCAGAAATGAAAGAATGTTTCAGAACAGTTCGTATGTATTACGTGTCATCTTCTGTCATGTTGCTCATGTTTTGAGACTACAGTGATGGGTTAAAGTTGCTCAGTGCCACTTAACTATAAAGAGAGTGGACTTGATATTCAGCAGTGGTAGCCGGTGCTGCTAAAGTGGCTAGCCACTGCCGCTGAACCGTAGACCCGAATATTCAATGCCAGGGCCATATCCGGCCACCGGCATTGAATATCCATGGTCAACCGGATAGCAATGAAGCTGCTGCAGAAAGAATTGGGAAAGCCTTTAAAGTGCCTAACTTTCACTATGTTGTGATAAAGAGTGGTTACTCACCTGTAACAGGTGTTCTCCAGGAGCAGCAGGAATAAGTCCTCACTTATGGGTGACGTCGGCGCCGAAAGAAAGCCTTTGGGATTGCAGCGCGCATGCGCGGTCCTCTTTCCGCCCAAGGATGCCATCTTGCTCAGTCGAATGACATAGCGGAAGACAGCAACCATAAGAATGACTGCAACTCCAGGGGAGGAGGGAGGGTAGTGAGGACTGATTCCTGCTGCTCCTGGAGAACACCTGTTACAGGTGAGTAACCACTCTTTCTCCAGGACCAAGCAGGAAGTCAGTCCTCACTTATGGGACTCCCTAGCTTAAGGCTACCGGAGACCTCAAGCTGGAAAAAGAGAGCTCCCTCCAGCTCAACTGCACAGAAGGAAGGAATCTTCTCTGAATACGAATCCGGCCGGTAGCCAACATCGGGGCCGGCGGGTAGGAATTGCCTAAACCTCAAAGAGATTGTGGAGGACTGCCTGTCCGAAAGCACTATCCCTACGGGACTCCCTCTCCAGGCAGTAATGAGCCGCAAAAGTCTGGCTAGAAGACCAAGTAGCGGCCCGGCAGATGTCTGCCAATGGAACAGAGCGGAGGTGTGCGACAGACGCCGCCTTCGCCCTGACACGGTGCGCCATGACTCGACTCTCCAAAGAGAGGCCGGCTGCCCCATACGCCCAGGCGATGCAGTCAGCTACCCAGATGGACAGAGTACGCTTCGATACAGATAACCCCAACCGATTGGGGTCAAAGGAAACGAAAAGCTGGGCAGCTTTCCTATGCTCACGCGTACGGTCAAGGTAGAAGGACAAGGCTCTTCGACAGTCCAGGGTATACAGAACAGTCTCAGCTCTGCTGGTATGTGGCCTGGGAAAGAAGGTCGGAAGAACCACCTCTTGATTGATGTGGAAAGAGGAAACCACCTTAGGAAGAAACTTAGGGTGAGTCCTTAAGACAACCCTATTCCTGTAGAACCTAGTGTAAGGGGGCTCCGACACTAGGGCCTGTAGTTCACTAACGCGCCTAGCGGAGGTGAGGGCTACCAAGAAGAGAGCTTTCCATGAGAGGAAGCGGAGGGGGCAGGTAGCCATGGGTTCGAAAGGCGAGCAAGTAAGCCTTTGTAAAACCACATTGAGGTCCCAGTCAGGAGCCGGAGGGCGCACGGGGGCTTAAGCAGAAGCAGGCCCTTGAGGAAACGCGCCACCAAGGGATGTGAGGAAAGGGGCTGGCCCTCCACCGACGAATGATGTGCAGAGAGAACACTGAGGTGGACTCTGACAGAGTTGGACTTGAGGCCTAGATCGGAGAGGTGCAGCAAGTATTGCAGTACCACCGACACTAGGCAGGCAAATGGGTCCTCAGAACGCTGAGAACACCAGATGGAGAAGCGACGCCATTTGAGTGCGTAAGACTTCCGGGTAGAAGGTCGCCGAGACGCCAGGACGACAGCTTCCACCTCCGGGGGGAGCGAGAGCGGGGCCAGGACTACCCTCTCAGCAGCCAGGCCATCAGGTGAAGGGCCCGGAGGTTGGGGTGCAGAAGAGTACCCTGATCTTGGGTCAGAGGATCGGGCTGAAACCCCAGAGGGAGAGGGGTGTCCACCGCTAACTGCAGGAGCAGAGGAAACCAGGGTTGCCTCGACCATCGGGGCGCTATCAGGATCACGTAGGCCCCGTCCCGGGCAACCTTGAAGAGCGTCCGGGACACCAGCGGCGTGGGAGGAAAGGCATACAGTAGGCCTGTGGACCACGAAATGAGGAAAGCATCCGGGGCCACTCTGAGGGGATGTGGATGCCGAGAGCAGAACCGGGGGAGCTGCCGGTTCAGGGGACTGGCAAAGAGGTCCACGGTGGGGAAGCCCCACCGGCGGAAGATTTGCTGGGCAACGCTGGGGTTCAACCTCCACTCGTGGGGCTGCAAGACCCGGCTCAGCCTGTCGGCCAGGCAATTCTCCTGCCCGGGCAGGTAAACAGCCTTGAGGAGGATGTTGTGGTCGACTGCCCAGGAGCACAGTCGCCGGGCCTCCTGACAGAGCAGGAGGGAGCCCGTGCCCCCCTGTTTGTTCACGTAGAACATGGCCACCTGATTGTCCGTCTGCACCAGTACGGACTGGCGAGAGGTGAGGTGAGAGAAGGTCCGCAGAGCTAGGCGGGTCGCCTGCAGCTCCAGGAAGTTGATTTGTTGAGCTGCCTCCCAAGGAGTCCAAAGGCCTTGAGTGCGCGCTCCCTGGCAATGCGCTCCCCATCCCAAGAGAGAGGCATCAGTCGTCAGCACCTGGGAAGGTGCGGGAGACTGAAAGGGCATACCCCGTACCAGGTTGGGCAGGTGGAGCCACCACTGCAGAGAGGAGACCAGGTGGTCGGAGATCTGTAGAAGGTCCGCCAGACCTCCTGTGGCCTGATGCCATTGAGTGCGGAGACATCACTGGACAGGCCTCATGTGCAGTCGGGCGATCGGCGTGACATGGACTGTGGAGCCATATGACCGAGCAGCTGCAGGAACCTCCGGGCCGGAACCGGAGACGCACTGTGGAACCTGCCGGCCAAAGCCATGAGCCTGTTGGCCCGCTCTCGAGGCAAGAAGGTCGAGGCAAGAAGGCACGAGCTCGCAGAGTGTCGAGCCGAGCTCCTATGAACTCGAGATCCTGAGAGGGGTGCAACGTGGACTTCCCGACGTTTATGATGAAGCCCAAGTGCTGAAGCAGAGCCACCGTACGCTGCGTGGCCTGAGCGACCTCTGGGGCCGACTGCGCCCGGACGAGCCAGTCGTCCAGGTAAGGAAAAACGAATAGGCCCTGAAGCCTCAGGAAGGCCGCGACCACCGCCAGGCATTTTGTGAACACCCTGGGGGCGGAGCACAAGCCGAAGGGCAGCACGCAGTACTGATAGTGTTTCCCGGCCACTACAAATCTGAGATATTGTCGGTGGTCTGGATGAATCAGGATGTGAGTATAGGCATCCTTTAGATCCAAGGAGCATAGCCAATCTCCCTGCTGGAGGTAGGGCAGCAAGATTCCAAGGGTAAGCATCCTGAACTTTTCCCGCTGCAGGAACATGTTGAGGTTGCGCAAGTCCAGAATGGGTCTGAGGCCTCCCGTCCTCTTTGGGACCAGGAAGTATCTGGAGTAGAACCCCTGACCCCACTGAGGTTGGGGCACTGGTTCCACAGCCTGCTCCTCCAGTAGACCCTGCAGCTCCTGAAGGAGTAAGTCTCTGTGCAGAGGGGGCCTCGGAGGCTCCCCCGGGAAGTAGGGGGGAGGCACCTGGTGAAAATGCAAGAGGTAGCCCCTTTGAACCACCTGCAGCACCCAGGAATCGGATGTTATGGCTGACCACCTGTGAGCAAAGTGGATCAGCCTGCCCCCCCGTGCTGAGCGATGGGCGCGGAGGGGGAGAGGCTATGCTGGCATAGTCAAAAACCCCCACCCTGCGTGGCAGGGGGCTGTGTAGCGGGCTTGGGGGCCCGCGGCCTACGGGGGCCATTCCCCTGACCCTTAGTCTGTGGGCCCTGAGTGGAAGCCGCCGGTACTTGGTATTGAAGGTGGGATTGCTTATAGACAAGCACCTTCCTCGGGTAAAAAGGCTTCTTCCCCGGACCCTTCCTCTTCTGCGGGGGAGCGGAGGTCTTTCGGGACAGTCGAGTCCGAGTGAGAGTCTCAGACTCGAGTTCCGCAGCCTTATCGGACATGGGCTTGCCGAAAAGGTTGTCACCTCGGCAGGGGACATCGACTAGCTTGTCCTGTACCCATGGCTCGAGGTCGGATGACTGGAGCCAGGCCTGTCGGCGGGCACCGATGCCGGCTCCGGCTACTCGGGCCGACGCCTCGAAGCCGTCGTAGGCCGCCCGAAAAAGGAACTTCGAGTACTCTCGAATACTATTGGACAAGGCCAGGAACCTCTGCAAAGGTTCGTCAGAGAGACCAGCCGAGAACCCGGCGAGCTCTTTCGCCAGGTCTCGGAGGAACATGCCCATATACAGCTGGTATGTCTGGACTCTGCAGGCAAGCATGGAACCTGGAAGCACTTCCTACCGAGGGCATCCAGGTTACGGGCCTCCTTACCCGGGGGCACCGAGGAGTGCATCTTTTGACTCTTAAGCCGATGCATTGCCGATTCCACGACCATGGAGTGGTGTGGCAGTTGCGCCTTCTGGAACCCGGGGCTCTTGCGGACTCGATAAATCGAATTGATCCGCTTGCTTAACACCGGCGTCGAGGCCGGGCTTTCCCACATGCGGAGGGACCGGCACAGTAAAGGCCTCCTTCGGGGGAGAGTCGTACTGAAGTGCCTCGAGCTCTTCCACGCGAGGCTCCTCCTCGGGATCCGCGGGGAAAGCCAAAGCCTTGGCCATATCCCGCACAAAATCAGAGAAGTGCGTATCCTCCGGAGGGGATCGCCTTCGAAAAGAGCCGGGCGACTCGTCCCCTTCCGTGTCCCAGTCCGACGCCTCCGTGGAGGAATCGAGGGGCTCCGTGCGGGCGAGGGTTCGTCCCGACGCCGACGACCTCGGTCCCGAACGGGAGGCCAAGGGAGACCTCGACCGAGGATCGACTCGAGCATGCATCGACTCGAGGATCGACTCGGCCGCCGGGGTCGACTTGGGCGTCGACGTCCCGGTGGTCTGGGCAGATGCACTGGCGATGCCGGTCATCCAAACCCGCTGCTGGTCCAAGAAGGCAGAGATACTGCGCTCCAAGGATGTCAATCTGAGGTCAAGCCCAGAAGACCCGGCAGCCACCGACTCGGGCCCCGACGGTGTCGGGCCCGACGACGGTTCCGTAGGGGAGTCCAGGAGGACAATAGTACTCACGTGCGGCTCCACCTCGAGTCGAGGAAGTTTAGAAGGTCTCTCCGCCTCCGAGGACTCGGGGCGGCTGGCGGGGCTATGCGACCCGGCCCGCGAGGGACCAGGTGCGTCCTCTGACGCCGCCCGCGTGAGTTTCCTCTGCCGACGATGCTCCCGGCCAGGGGACCCCCGCTCAGAGGAACTCCAACGGAGCTCGTGGCCGGAGTCACGAGACGTCGAAGGCTCCGACGAGGTGAGGTGAGGTGAGGTCCGGGCCGGACCGGACTCGGGGTCAGAGAAGATTCGGTCCTTTTGCGATTGCCGACTCCTCAGCGACTTAGAGGACATCTTGCCACACGCACCACAGCTCCCAGAGTCATGGTTGGGTCCGAGGCAACGGAGGAAGAATTTATGCGTGTCTGTAAGAGACATTAATTTAGAACAATGATCACATTTTTTGAACCCGCTGGCAGCCATCGGGGGAAAAAGGGCCCCCATGAGGTCGAAAGACCGAGCCGCCAGGGGTGGAAAATAAGTTGCGGGACGCCAGTTAAATATTGAAAACAAAAGAAAAAGAAATGTGAACGGACTCGATAAGGAAAATCGAGGCCGGGCAGGAAAAGGACACGCGAACCGAGAAAACAACAAAGAATTAATCAACTTTTTCAGCGGTGGTAACAAACTACGTCTGTAGGGCTCCGCGGAAAAAAGAAGACTGAGCAAGATGGCATCCTTGGGCGGGAAGAGGACCGCGCATGCGCGCTGCAATCCCAAAGGCTTTCTTCGAAAGCTGGGGAAATTGCTCCGCGAGGGCTCCGTCGGCGCCGACGTCACCCATAAGTGAGGACTGACTTCCTGCTTGGTCCTGGAGAACTCGTCAGTGGCTCAATATCGCTGCTGCCCAGTAATCGCAAGGTGCCGCCTCCACTCACCCTCCGAAATGCCCCCATGCTAAGTGGCTAGCATTGGGACATGCAGCAGCAGCCCCTGTGGATATTCCGAGGCACTGAATATCCGGGCCAAGGTGATTAATGCAGTTAGCAGGTCTGCTAAGCACATTAATTCCTTTACAGATCGGGCCCAGTTTTTTTAAAGAAAGAAAACTGCATGAAAATTGTTACGTTTCTACCAAAGTAACCCACTTAGGATATCCTTCCTCAGCATATAACATTGAAATAACAGCACAATTCTTTTCTGTTCTATTGTAGTTAAACATGATTCTGGATGAAACCAAAGTATATGGTATCGTTGCCATCTGCATGGGGCACCTTTGGTACCAAGGCATCCTAAACTGGTCTCTTGTCCTGACTACTTTGAAGGTTTCAGTCACAGAAATACAACATGTAGCTGAATATTTAGCTCGGAATCATAACCATTTTTAACTTTGTTATCCATTACATAAAAACACTGGGCCTGATATCCAAAAGCACTTATGCAGACAGCAGTGGGCACTTACTGCAAGGTGCCTTGTTGTAAAACTACCCAGGGGGACATATCCAGTGGCGGCAGCTAGGCTAGTTAAAGTGCCTAGCCGCCGCTTTAATAAAACTGGACATTCAACGGCAGAACATATCCAGTTCCCACCACCAAATATCCGGGCTTGTCGGAAATCAGCAATGCTATCCAGTTAATGACAATATTCAGCAGCTAAATAGATGGTGCTAACTGGTTTGAATTAGGACAGCCATTCACCAGTCCTAACTAACTGGTTACGCTATCCGGTTAACGGCTGAATATAGTCACTAGCTGGATAGTGGCCGTTACTGCCCCTAATCTGCCCTCAGATAGCCCCAGTTTTAACCAGGCATTTTTTCCACGGCCTGTGAGTATATTCAATGGCATTAACTGGTTAGTGCCATTGACTATCAGGTTGGGCACGTTTTAGCTAAAACACTTTGAATATTGCTTCTTCTCCCAGTATTTATACACATAACATTAAACCACATAGGTCACTATACAACCAAAGTTATGCATTTAAAATCGGAATGGGATTTGAGCTAAGCCGAAGGCAAGGTTTAAATGTATCGCTAGAGCTGTAATATTCATGGATAACTTAGCTGGTTAACTTCAACCATAGCAAAATAGTGTCTTACTTGGTGGGCTCCTGGCTGAATGTTAATCCCACTCTGCCTGGTACGTGTAAAGTGCTTAAATGGCAGAACATTACTGCATAAAATGTTTGACTTACAAAATGCAATCAATCAACAAAATAGGCTGCCTGGGAAGTTTAAATAAATGGATAAATATCGGGTTAAATACCTTAAAGAAACAGCACAAATCATGGAAAGAATTTCTAGGCCCCAGGAAGCCCCATGCCAAAACAGGACTGAGCTGATCACAAATGGCATAGAAATGTGCAAAAAATCCATCTGGTACCTGGAATAAAACCACAGAAGGGAAACGTCGTTTTATCAGTATGCATGCATGTTATCTTGGTATTGTGCTGCACAGTTCTAACTGGTCCTGGAGAAATCTGGATTGTGGTTTCTTTTATTGGATGAAGAGAAGGCATGAGCTAAAGTTGATAGCTACATCAGTGGTTCCCGACCTGTGGTTTGTGAATCCGTGGGAGAGGGGGGGGATCCAAAGGGCACAGAAAAGAGAAGAACCAAGAGAGGCTGGTGGGAAGAGAGAGACAGAGGCTGAAGGGAACTGGCTGGAGGGAGGGGGATTGAGACTAGTGGGGACAGGCTGGAGGAAGAGAGAGAAATGTGGAGACAGGAAGGGAAGAGAGATAAAAGGCCAGTGGCGCAGGCTTAGTGCTAAGCGGAGGGGGTCCGCAAAAAGTGTTGGGTGTGAACTGGCGGTCCCTAAACCTTTTGGAGTTAATAAGAGGTTCACAAAACCAAAAAAGTTGGGAACCTCTGGTCTACAAGACTACACGGGCCTCTCCTTTATATGAGACCAAAGTAGCTACTCAGGATACACCTAATCTGCTATTTAGGATATCCACCATACTGCATGCAAATCTATCACATGCATATTCATAGTGAATATTCTGAAAGTCAGACTGCCTGGGTATGTCTCAAGGAATGGGTGGAGAACCCCTGGTCTAGAAGGAAAGCTCGATACATCATAGTCTTTGGATAATTCTAATGCTAGTTCTAGATGCCAGTACATTTTGGCCCCTATTTTAAAAGCTTTTACATGTGTAGACTGGCTACACTTGCATATATTGATTTTAGAAGGCCACATAGGTTTACAAATGGAGAGATACACCATGTGCAGATTTTAGTTCAAATAATTTTTATTGGTTACCATGTTCAGATTTTAAGAGGGTGTGATGCGGGCATGAATAGGGTAGGCAGAACATCTACATGTGTATTCCTCATTTTACAAGGCAAAGAAAGGTAGAGACATATCTCCATGCTGGCATTTACATCCGCCTCAAGGCATACAAAACATACAAAAGCTCCAGCTTCAAGAAGCAGGTGCATAGGCCAAAGGAACTCCCCCCTCCCCTGAATACTCCTCAGAGAACCCTTGAATCACACTGCCAACATTAGACACAGCCCTAACCCCGAACTCCAATCCTCTTCTAGGTCTTCCCAGAGGTCTGGGGGGTGCAGGAACGATTTTCAGTTGCTCCTGCCCTTTCCAATGCCAAGCTCAAAATGCAGCGGTTGACCCCTAGTGGTAGTCTCACAGTTCCTATGTTGCAGATTAAAAATGATTTATTTATGAGCTATCTTAACATTTTTAATAATGGAAAAGCATGCGGAGTTCTTCTAACTATGAAAGCCATTAGTCTCATGTCTTCCCTTCCCATGCATCCAAGAAATAATGGAGAAACGCAGTACCCGTGAAAAGACTGAAGTAATACACATGATTAAACAGCAAAACAGCATCGGCTAAGCAAAATAATGAATCACAGAACAAATCTATTAAGACAATATTCACCACTAAAAAAACACAAAAAAGTGCATGGACATGAGAACTGAGATTACCACAAGGGGTTGACCACTGTCATTTTGGAGCTGGCCATGGATAGGGCAAGAACTGGAGATCACTCCAGTCCCCTCTACCACTAGACACCAGGGAGATTTCCTGTAAGACCCAGGGGAGTCTCAGGGGATGGGGGTGTTAGTCAGAAAGTCAGAAAAGGATGTCCAGTGTTTCAGAGGGCAATTGCTGCTTATTTCTGGATAGTATACCCTGTTATCTGTTGAGATTCTAAGGTCAAAGATCTAGGAGTATTGTATTGAATATACTCGTGTTTTTAATTATGAGCCACTATGAACTGTGTGGTACAGCGGGTTAGAAATGATTCTAAATAAATATTTTTGGGGTCAAATTTATCCATGAAAGTCGAGATTTTAGCTGTAATTAAGAGTGTGTTTAAGCAAATTCAATATCTTTTTCTAGTGCATTTCTCCTAGGAAGAAAGGTGCCAGTATTCATGTGCAGGGTTCTTTCATTAATACATGAGGACCATGGGTCAATTTTTTGCAGGCAATAAAAAAGGTGGCAGTACTACGTATCACCGAATATCCCATGTCTTTTTCGTCAGAAGGACCTGGCCACTCTTACTCAGGCCTTAGTCATCTCTGACTATTGTAATAGGTTGTATATGGAGTCTGAAGAGACTTCAGCAAGTTCAGAATGCTGTGTCATGACTGGAAACAGCTAAAGGACTTGGGGATAACGTTCTACCTATTCTTTACACACTTCATTGCTTCGCCATTAAATAATTGTTTAAGCTGCTTCTATTGCTTTTTAAAGCTAAGCACTTGATAAGCCTAGTATATCTCCAGGAAATGGTTACTGCTTATACCTATTTTCATGTACCAAGGCTCTCTTGGGAGGAACTACTTTCATTACTTACTAGAAATCGAGCATGATTGGCAAGGAGAAGGCTGCGGGTTTGGAACACCTTGTTAATAATTCTGAAGGTGGGTGTGATTTATCAGAAATTTGTAGAGGACTGAAAATTTGGCTTTTTTGGCAGGTTTTCAATATTTATGTTTAGTAATTTATTTTAGTATTTTATGATTTAGCCATTTAGCTTGTTGGAATTATGCATTATTCATGTTTATGTTTATGTTGTACATCACCCAGGGCTATTTAGAATGAGCAAATCATAAATGTAATACAATTAAATGAAAGATATCAACAAAGCAAGTTCCATGGTCCAAACAACCTAAATACTCACAAATAGGACTGGATCGAAGATATCCCTACTCCCTCTCAATGCCAGATAATATCATATAAATGTGCCAAAATGTTGCTATGCAGTAGCCTTTGCATTATTGGCTAGGTGCTCAAAGCTCTTATCACAGCCATGGATATAATCCCATACCCAGAAAATAACTTTCCTTGACTGCTGAGTATAAATAAAAGGCTGAAGACTAAACAGAACATTTTTAGAACTTGGATGTCCATCAGGCATAATTAAGCATGCCTATGTAGGCTCCTACTGGTCTTTGAGCCAATTGTGTGACTAGTTATTGATTCCAACTAAGGAACATATATGGATGGCATTGGAACATAATGAGATTACGTAAAGTGGTCCAACAGCTGCCTATTTTTAAAGATATAAAAAAGGAATGGAATATCAAAGATTCTTACACAATTTTTCTGCAGTTCCCCAAATTTGGACCAGATGTTGCTGGCATTGTATGCAAATGCTGCCTGCTTACTTCACAGTCCTTTAATAGTACCATTTTATCTTTTCCCAAAGGGGACAATTAAGTTAGCCATTGCATCATCCTCTGACACTCTGGGAATGGTTTACATTATTTGGTGCATGTGCACAAAGTTATGCATAGGGAAGGCCAAGAGGATTCTTTTTGTGCAAGGATAACGCAGAAGTTGTATTCACCATAATAAGCTGAAAGCGATATTAACTGACCACTGCACTCAAATTAAACATTCTTTTGAAGATTTACTTTCTGCAGGACTGTTAGTGTCCTGATGGAATGTCCCTGGTAGAACTGATTTTTGTTAGTGTGAACATAATAGGATTTATTAAATTCAGCAGTGTCCCTTAGTATGAACAGCCCTAATTCTTACATCTCGTTATTTGGATCCAAGAGGAGCTTTGTCATTGGGTAAAGACATTGAGGGGGATATAAAGCAGCGGCCACTAGTGCTTGTAAAGCAGCTAGCCATTGCCGCTGAATTCTAACCCTGGATACTAAATGCTGGTGCCATATCTGGCCACCAGCAATGAATATTCAGGTTACTGAAGAACCCGAAAGCTAACCAGGCAACGGTGATATTGAGATACTGCCTGGTTAATTTCTGCAGGTAAAGTCAGACCAGCATTTGCCGTGCCTTACTTTACCCTTACCAGAAATCTGCTTGAACCTCTCCCTTACCAGAAATCTGTTCAGGTCCTGCATGTCCAAGATGGGCCTGAGACCCCCCTGTACGCTTGGGAACGAGGAAATAAGAGATACTTGGGCACTGGTTTCACCGCCTTGTCCTCGAGGAGACCTGCGATCTTGGTGAGGAGCAGAGTCTGGTGGAGGAGAGGTCTTATGAGCTTCTCCTGGAAAGTATGAGGGTGGCACCCATTGCAGGTGGAGGAGGTAGCCCTCCTTGACCTCTTGGAGCATCCAGGAATCAGTGGTGATGGTGGACCACCTGTGGACAAACAGGGCCAGATGCCCCCCTGTGGGCTGTTGGGGACCTCCTGGGAGAGAGGAGGTCATGCCCAAGGAGTCAAAAGCTCCCCCCAGGTTGAGCCGGCGCTACTGCCTGGGACTTGTGGGTCTTGTCTGCAGGGGCCCCTTGTGCTGTTGGCCTTGCTGTGGGGCCGAGAAGGTTTGGAACCGTGAGGCATTGCCAAAACCTTCCTTTTAACTCTGGAAGAAGGGCTTCTTCCCCAGGGCCTTCTTACAGGGCTGCACTGAGGTCTTTTTAGATAGTCTGGTCCTTGTCAGAAAATCAGTCTCTTTTTCAGCTGCCTTGTTTGCCATGGGTTTCCAGAAGAGATTCTCTCCGATATAGGAGTCATTGATAAGTTTGTCCAGTTCTTTGAGGTACATGCCGATATATAGTTGGAAGGATTGGACTCGGCATGCAAGCATCAAGTCCTGGAAGGCATTTTGGCTGACAGCATTGAGGGTCCGGGCCTCCCTGCCAGGGGGCTCTGAGGAATGGGTCTTTTGACTCTTGAGTCTGTGCACGGCCATCGAGCTGTGGGGAAGTTGAGTCTTCTGGAACCCAGGGCTTCAGCAGACTCTGTACATAGTCGGGTAACCTGCTGACAATGGGCACAGATGCCGGTGTCTCCCACATATGGAGAAGGAAGCGCTCGAGGATCGGAGGAAAAGGCACCGTAAGGGGATCCTCTTCAGCCTCTGTCTCAATGGCGAGTGTCTTAGTTATGTTCCGCACAAAGTCAGGGAAAGCAATGTCCTCAGGCGAGGAACGGCTCTGGGACACAGGGAAATAACGGGTCTGAGAGCACATCTCTGTGTTGCTGAGTGTCTGGGGACTCCTTGTCCTTGATCTCCCATTCCGACTCAAAGTCTGAGGACAAGTCAGAGGCCCCGTGGTCACCGTGATTGAGGCCCGAGCCCAAAGGCCCACAACCTCCAGGGGACCTGTGGTCCAAACCACGTACCCTTGCCGGAGAGGACTGGTGCCCTGAGGAACGGGACCTTGTCTGATGCCAATGGGTCTCTCGACACTGGTGGTGCTCGAGGATCGGCTCAACCTACAGGGAAGCCATATATGGGAAAAGTAACCTGCACCACAGCATCTGCCACAGCAACACTACTGGGCAGACTGGATGGACTGTGTCAGTCTTTATTTACCATCATCTACTATGTAACTGTTCCACATTATCTGCCAGTTTTGCAAGTATCATGTCTTAGGGTAATGTGTTGAGTGCAGTGAGCACTTCCCGCCCTTCCTTTCCCTTTTTCTCCACCTCCTTCTACCCATCATCACAGAATTTCATTTTAGGTGTTTATCGTGGGATTTAACGAGCATTCGTTTTTTATTAGCATGCATTAAGCACTTAAACGTTAAAACCCACATTAAACACTTAAGGCAGCTTAATAAATAGGGCCCATACTGAGCTGTGTCTTCCATCATTGCTCTGTATGAGCTGCGCACATGAAAAGGGAATTCTAGCCCCACACAAGTATAGTCAGAGCAAGAGTAGCCGCAGATGGGCAATTTAAAAGATGAGTGTTTTTCTTTATCACCAAAGGGTCACTTTTCATTTAACCAGTTATCGTTTATATCTAAAAATATTATTGCAGCTTGACTTTTTGGTTCTGTTCAAATGCTCCAGCACAAATTTTCCATCATATGCTGTTTTTGTGCTCATGTCACAATGAAAGATC
The DNA here is from genome assembly GCA_033557465.1 of Ichthyophis bannanicus. NCBI lineage: Eukaryota > Metazoa > Chordata > Amphibia > Gymnophiona > Ichthyophiidae > Ichthyophis > Ichthyophis bannanicus. Next base: position 212,694,690 of record CM066040.1, read on the forward strand.
AAGGCCACAGAGCAGTGAAGGAGGTTGCAGGAGATGGATTTTATAAAAGTAATTAATTCCCCCCCCCCCCCAAAAAAAATGATGTCTTAACACTTTCAAAGAAAACACACCTTTATCTGCTGCCTCTTTTGCTTCAGTACCGACCAGCAGTTTGAAGCCACAGCCTAAAGAAGAAAACATCCGTAAAGAGAGAAAAGTTTTCACGTATCGTCACAAAAGCAATCTCCCGCTTAGAAAATCAATAGTGTAAGAAAAGAAGGCAAGCTCAAGACCTGCATCATTTTCACTTTATTTCTACGCTCAGTGAAGGTGATGGCAGAGGCAGTAGCATCTATTTATTAAGCTTCAGCATGTGTTAATGTGTGTTATCTACCATCGTTCCTATTATTTCTAATGCAATAACACGTGCCTCACCTTCGTGAACAGGTCTCCCAAAATAGCAGCAGATTTCTAGAAGGCATGGAGACAAGCACAGTGAAGGGAAAGATAAAGATCAACAGGCGATGCAACAGGAATTACCCTGGGTAGACTAGAAGGGTCTCGTGATCCTTCTCTGCCATCATCTTCCATGTTTCTATGCAATATACTAATGTTCTATTCAGCAAAAAATCCCACGCTCTTAGCTAACTGGTTATAAACAGAAGTTTGGATTTCCTGGTCAGCTATCAGTAACTGGGAAACAATGTTGTTTATGTTTTATTAAAATCTGATATACCGCCCCCTTCAATAGATAGCAGGATGGCTTATAATAAAAACAAGGTAATTATAAGAGAGAAGAAACAGAAATCCCTAATATGATAGAAAGCACCAGATCACAATCACACTGCAGCGAGAGAGAGGGAGAGGGAACTAGAGAGGTGTGGGGAGTGGGATGCTATGTGATAGGTATGTCAAAGGCTTTGCTGATCAGGAATGTTTTAAGGGAGGATTTGCACCTAGTGAATGAGGTTTCCAGATGAAAGTCAGAGGGGAGGCTATTCCAGAGGCTGGGACCAAGAAAACAGAAAGCAGAGTGGCAGGTCTATTCATACCTAGAATGAGCAGCAGATGGGAGGGGAAGACGATTAGAATGGAGGGAGTAATGAGGGGTGTGGAGAATAATGTGAGACGAAAGGTAGGATGGATGCCTGTGTGCAGAACCTTATGAACCAAGGTAAGAATTTTGTATCAGATGCGGTAGTGGATAGGTAACCAATGACAGCAGATCAATAGGGCGGTGGACTTTATCAAAACAGGAAGCGTGAGCAAGAAGTCGGCTAGCAGTGTTCTAGATAAGCAGGAGCCTATGAAGCTGATATTTTTGGAGACTGGCAAAATGACGTTACAGTAATCTAGCCATGATATAACGAGGAAAAGCAGAAGAGTGGTCACAGCTGAGAGAGAAAAGAAGAACGGATGACAGCACCAATGTGGTCATAGAAGGTAAAACCCAAGTCAAGGATAACGCCAGGGTACTGGAAAGAGGAGACCAGTGAGATAAGAGCACCATAGAGAAGGGGAGCAGAAAGTGAGGAAGCAGTCCCAGTTATCCAAGTGGCTGAAATTTTGCTGCAGTTGAGCACAAGGTGATTTGTTTGTAACCAGGTGACTATACGATTAAGACAGGTGTTATGTGCAGAATAAGATGTTGTCAGCTTAATAATATAGATAATAGTGTTACTCTGTATTATAACATAAGAAGTGTTTGGTATATCATGTTTAGACTCATGGCTAAAGAGGTCTCAGAAACCATAGGCTGCCGCTGCTTTCAGGAAACTGCAGTGGACTAATGCCTAAATGCACATCAATGACCTCACTCTTAAACTAATAGCCATAGAGAATGTTTTGTAAGAAATTTTTTGTATATATCAACACATAATGTCCTTTCCATTGACAAGCCTTATAATTGTATCTTTGAACAATGAACCAGTGAACCAGTGCTTGTCTGTATAATAAATTCCCGACGCTTGTTCACGCGCTATGTAATGCGTTTCACCAACTTCGGTTTCATCAGGGGAATCCGTCGGATCTGCACTCTTGTATCACTGGGATGGTTCTGTTGGGCTCTGTCTGATACTTACCTTCAAAGTAACAAGAGTGCAGATCCGACGGATTCCCCTGATGAAACCGAAGTTGGTGAAACGCATTACATAGCGCGTGAACAAGCGTCGGGAATTCATTATACAGATAAGCACTGGTTCACTGGTTCATTGTTCAAAGATACAATTATAAGGCTTGTCAATGGAAAGGACATTATGTGTTGATATATACAAAAAATTTCTTACAAAACATTCTCTGTGGCTATTAGTTTAAGAGTGAGGTCATTGATGTGCATTTAGGCATTAGTCCACTGCAGTTTCCTGAAAGCAGCGGCAGCCTATGGTTTCTGAGACCTCTTTAGCCATGAGTCTAAACATGATATACCAAACACTTCTTATGTTATAATACAGAGTAACACTATTATCTGAATTTACACTCTGGGAAAAGTGACCGCACTATTATTTGTTAACCGCACCATCAATTGGTCAATAGCTTAATAATATAACAAAATGCCTAGTTGCTGAATGAAGAGAGCCGAGGGGGGGGGGGGGGGAAAGATGCTAAATAAGGAGGGGGACCAGAACCGAACCCTGTGGAACACCACAGTTAAGGGAGTAAGAAGCAGACGTGAAGGAATTAGAAAGAAGGACCAACTGGAGAAAAAAAAAAAGAAATGAAGTGGCAGAAGACAAGCGTCACCTAATCTGATGTCATGTAGGTGGCTTATGTCTTGGTAATTAGATGCAACAGTGTGGTTACAAAAACAGAAATGGCACTAGATAAAGCTTTTCAAACTAATTTTTTCCCCAGCTTAGAAGCAGAAATTCTAAATCCAGCTCCAGCCATGCCAAGAGAATGTATGTGCCAAACCGAATGCTCTGGAACCAGCAATACTTCAAATGGAAAATATAAGAACGCTGAAAGCATTATTGGGGACTTTTTTTTTTTGCGCAATTTAAAAAGTGCCAAACTTGAAATAGTTCAGGGCATGGTTCAGCAATTTGTCCAAATAAGGACTTGAGCCATACAAAATAAGAAAAGCAAAATAAAATTCTTTCAAAGAGCATGTAATAAATCTTCAAGGAAAGAGAATGGTATGCCAAAGAGATACTGCCGAGAAGTTGGAGGAATGGATTATAAAACTTACATCCAGCGGAAGCACAGCCCCTCCACATCAAGGATAAACACTCAAAATTAGGCAGATAAGTACTTTCAACAGTTCAATACTTTGGGCGGACATCCCCCCCCAACTAAATCTGTTGCTGTCATTGTAACTTTGCAAAAAAAAAAAATTCAGATCTTTAATGCTATTTATTGAACAACGTTCACTGAAAGAGTAAAGACAGTTAAAATAGTAGCAACTTACTGTTTCCTTAAAGGACGAATTCAGCCATCTGTTATTTACTACATTCTGTATGGAAAAGGGTGGGTTTTCCAGATCTTCAAACGAATCCATTAGTATAAAGTCCAAAACAATGTCATAGAAATTTAGTTTTTTGACCTGCATTAAACAAGTAAAAAAGATTTTTTATAATCAAATTGGCCTGTCTCCAGTTTGCTATACAAGAATACAAATATTACTACTGTATATTACTACATATAATCATACACTGCATTAGCACTGAATGGTTACCTCCACTATGCAGCATACTGCACTGTCAAGTCGTACAAAGGAGTTGAACCCATAGTGCCTTTCTCAGGGACTAACACTGCTAAAATGCCTCAAAGATATTTGCACATGTTCCTGGAGGAAAAATCCATAAACAATTATCATCCAAGTAGATTTGAGAAAACTAAAAACAAACTACTACTGTAGCATTTAATTTTAAAAAGGGAGACTATAATAAAAATGAGGGAATTTGAAAAAACAAACCCAAAGGGAGCTATTGCCAGGTTCAAAAGTTTGCATGAGACATGAACATTATTTAAATCCCAGATAAAATATATTCCATACATTCAAAAATGTTGAAAGAAGGCCAAATTATGGTCAGCATGTTTAATGACAAGGTGGAAAATGTCATGAAATTCAAAAGAGCATCTTTCAGAAAAATGAAAGCAGACCGTAATGAGGAAAGTATGGACGAGAACAAGCTGTAATAAGACAGGCCAAGAAAGATATTAAAAAGAAGCTTTCTGTAAAGGCAAATACTAACACTAAACATTTTTATTTATTTAATTTGTTTATACTGCTTTATCTGGGAAGCAAGTCGGTTTACAAGGAAAAAGAATTAGTACATCCAAAGCAAAAAGCCTATGAGGGAATCAGTTGGATTGCTATACAACCAAGGGCTAAAATGAACACATAGGGAAGATAATGTAATAGTAGAAAAACTAAATGAGTTATTTGCCTCTGTCTTTACTGAGGAGGATGTTGGGAACCTTCTTTAACAGAAAATGTAAGAGATCAAAGCTAAGAGTAACAGAGCACCAGGACCAGATGGCATTCATCACAGAGTTCTAAAAGAGATTAGACATGAATGGGCCAATATTTACAGGGACTAAGGGGTATGGTTACTAAACTGGGCTAACGGTTAATCCGGGCTATCTGCAACTAGATCCCATGTTATTCAATGGGACCTAGCTTCAGATAGCCCGGATTAACTGTTAGGATGGTTTAGTAACCATACCCCTTAATGTACTGCTAAGTGTATCTGTGAATCTGCAATGGCACTATACAGATAGTGCCACCAAAAATTCCCTCTAAACACATCCAGCACTATCCAGATAGTATCAGGGTGGAGTGAGATCATTTCACCTAGCTATACATATAGCAGCAACATTCAGCCTCTCTCTCTATAGCTAAGTGATTGACTTTAGGCCAGGAAAAAAAAGCTGAATATCATTGCTATACATGTCGAGGGTGATTCAGATCCCCGCAAATTTGCCCGCAGTACCCAGTCAAAACCTGGACATGCCGGAGATAAGCCAGATTCTACCTGGACGTACCCGCAATGGCAGAATCGGGGACACAGCAGGAGATCAGCATACGGGGAGCTGCCCGCCCCAATGCCAGAACGACACTGTTGGGGCGAGGGAGCAGTGGCATTCCAGCAGCATGGCAACAAGCTGTCCATGCCCACAGCCACCCCTGTAGACCATGGTCCAGCCGGCATCGGAGGCCCCCATTGCCTGAATCTTGGCTGCAGAGTCACAGCAAGGCCAGGGACCTGGGGTGCAGGGGTGTGCGGTGCGCAATCTCCGAGGCCCCTTGACATATTCCACCATCGGGTGGAATAGCTTGGCCATCTAAGGGGTTGCCAGGGAAAGTACAGAGGCCTGAACTGAATTGCCTCCATATGTTCTCGCAGCCAGCCACTCTCCTGTTCTGCCCCTGCTCCACCCAGCACCACCCCTTCCCACCCATGTCCAGCGCTCCCCACACAAACGCTGCATATGTGCAGGGAGTGCTGGCGGTGGAATCGGGGTTAGTAGCCGAGCACAGGTTGATGTCCAGTCCACACGTCCAACCTTGCTATCTGCAGCATGGAATGTTCCCCATTGCTACCGGAGGATAAAATTTAGAATATCATTGTGGGTCTGTATGGGTCCATGGTATGACTGTATACAGTTCTGGTCACGCTAACTCAAAAAAGGATATAATGGAATTAGAAAACATTCAGAGAATGGTGACAAAATGATAAAGAGACTAGAACACCTCCCTTATGAAGGAAGGCCGAACAGGTTAGGGTTATTCAGCATGAACAGCAGAAGGAGGAGAAGATATGAGAGAAATGTATAAAATCATTTGGGTGGCATGGTTAAACAGGGAATGGCTGTTTAGTTTTTCAAACACTAAAATAAGAAGACACTCCATAAAACTAACAAGCAGAAGATTGAAAACAAGTAACAGAAAGTCTTATTTCATGCAGCGCATAATCAAGCTGTGGAATTTATGGCCAGAGGATGTGGTCAAAGCAACTAACATAGTTGGGTTCAAAAGAGATTTCGACAAGTTCCTAGAGAAAATGTCCATAAAAAATTATTAAATCAGACTTGGGAGAGCCATCGCTTATCTCTTGAAATGAGTGATGAGAAAGAGATCTTCTTTTGGGATCTGCTGGATACTGTGACCTGGACTGGCCACTACTGGAGACAGGATGCTGGGCTTGATTGACCTTGGTCTCACTCAGCCTGGATTTTTCTTATGTTCTTGTTCTGCCTTTTCAGTGCATTTTTCCTAGCAATAAAGATGCCGGTACTCATATACAAGGCTCTTTCATTAATACATGAGGACCGTGGGCCAATTTTAGTAGGTAATGAAAAGGGTGCTAGTACTCAGTACCAGCAAGTACCCCCTCAAAAAAAGCCTATTTCCTTGTCTAAGTTTAATCACAAACCCTGTTTTGTGTCTATTTTGGATCTGCTCTAAATCAGTGATACCCAAAGCCTGTGCAGCTAGTTGAAGAAAAAAAAACAAAACAGAACGGTAATTTTATAAGGGGTCATCTAGTTAAAGCGCTTTGTAAGGCACCTATTTTAAGACTATTTTACAAAAACAAGTAGGTGCCTATTTATTTTTATAAAATACTAGCTAAAGTAGCAGAAATTGCACCGTAAGTTAAAGCATGGACATTTATGCAGCCCTAGAGCTGCTGTAGATTCCCATGCCTAGATGTTTATAAAATACTATAAGGCGTGTGTTTTCAGTCTACAAGCATACTTGTGCCTTCTTCCCATGTGCACACGCACCAGCAAAATTTACGTCGTCAAGCAATGCACTTGTACGTCTGTGCTGCCCATTATATTATAAGAGGTCATTAATGCGTGTGTGTGGCCACATACATGGCTAATGACTAGAACAGCCCCCCGTTAGGCACATAACTGGTGCCCTGAAGTATGTACCCCGTTACAAAATCACCCCCCCCCCCATACATTTGAGTGACTGGAGTCTTTTCTAATGTACTATGTATTTTGGCTACTCATGTCTATCTGCTATCCTTCCAAGTCTTAAGATTACTTTGTTAAAAATTGTATTCACTCATTCATAAACCATTTGTTCCAGTAACGGTTGCAAAGCAGTTTACAGCAGAATTCAAACAACATAAAATTAGAATAACAGTTTACAGTAGCTTATGACTATTGCTTGCTCCTACTGTTAACGACTGACTTAAAAACCTTTGAAAAGGAAGCAAAGAGTTAGACAGCTTAGTTTCTAGAAGAAGACTATTCCAAGTAGGAGGCCTATGCAAGATAAAGCTTGCTTTCTGTTCACTCTCAGGCTCACACCATTAGGAACCAGCAAGTGGGCTTGCTGAGTGGAGTGCAAGTCCCTACTAGGAACACAGTAACATACCAGGTCGACAAGATGTGACAGTATCCTATCCTGAAGACTCTTATAAATCCAAGTCAAGATCTTAAATTCCATTCTCTGCTGAACACACAGCCATTGTAAGGTCTTCAGCATCAGGCAAATATGGTCATACACTTCATGTTGGCTAAGACAAGCCTGGCCATGTTTGGCACTCTCTGGATGTTTTGCAGTTGATAAGAAGGGGAGATCCATATAAAGGACATGATAATAACCCAGCTGCCGTGTTACCAATGCATGGATCAATGTAGTCAAACCAGTCATTTTCAAATATGGACGTAAATAATATATATCCATATAATGATAGAGAGAAGCTTTCACAACAGTACATATGCAATTTTCTTGTGCATATGAAGAAAGGAGTCTAACCAAACTCCCAACACTTTAAATTCTGAGCTTAGATTAAGCATTCCCAATTCTAATCTTAGGGCAAGTGGGGGGGGGGGGGGGGGAAGGTCCACATCATGCATCAGATTGTTTAATTTGCAACCATACCCTAACTTAGGGTGCTTGCTCACCTAACCTACTTCAACTGTAATATTTTGGACAGCATGTTTACACAGGAAAATGTAAAAATGTTAAAACTTGGATGTCCAGTTCTGCTGAAAATATGGCCTCTTCTAATTAAGCATCTGGTCTGAACCCAGCTAAGATCGATCAAAGTGAGAATCACCTGAAATCCTTTCAAGTCATGTGTGAAATGGGTAGGTGATCTCCGTTCAGATACCAGTAGGCAACAGCCCACTGGGAAAAAAAGTCTTCCGTCACACTGGGACTAACATCTCAATGGGATGCATGAAGAAAAAGGTCAAGGGCTCAATGAGTATGGAAATGGAAAAATCATCTTGGTGCCCAGTAATGAACCTTCAAGAGAGTCTGAACATACTGGCAAGATAATGCAAGGGCACTTGCAACGTTCTTTGCTCCTGTTGACCCTGGATAAATGAAGAACTTCCCAAGCTATCAAGTCAAAAACCTTTTGCAAATAGTAAACTCACAAAAACTGGACCACCATACAGTTGAAGGATAACAAAGAATTTATATAGAAGTTTCACTCACCCCTCTAGCAAAAAGCTCCATTTTAGTACTCTCCCAGTGGTCCCTTTGCTCTAAAAAATATAGCATTTCATCAAAGACATCTTCAAACTTCTTTGGATTCTGTAAAGTAAACCAATAATTTTTAGATGCACTAGAAAACGAATACCACTTGGAAAAGGCGTAAATTAGCCATTTTTGTCACAGCTCAAAGTTTAAAAAATCTGCCTGCTCTAAGTTGTCTGTAATTAACCAGACTGAAGTTGGCCTGCATGTTCTCTGTGTCACTGACTGCAATGTCATTGCTTCATTGCTATAAAGCCACTGTTTGGTTGATAGAATTGGACTCCATTTACCAGCATTTGCTTGGATTTGAAACGCGAGACCAAGATAAGCGGATAATGAATTTTGCTCAGCCCCTGAGGAAGGCGTTGCCAAAACACTGGCCAGTGACAAGAGTGTGTTGTACGTCATTTCTCTTGCTTAATTAAAAACGTTTAGGGATTTAATAAGTGTTCACTCTTTGGACTGCTAGCGGTCCCTCCTTTGGAGTTCTCCGACACTGCTATTAGGATTTATTTTTCCCTGTTATTTATATTTACAGTTCACATTTTAACAAAATGTTTATTTCCAGTGCAGCATTTTTCAACAATAGAACAGGCACAGTCATTGTAGTCAGCCATTTTTGTGTTCATCTGTTTTGTCAGAGTTTTCAGTACTATCATACAACTAAACTTACTGACTACTGCTCGATTTTCATACAGAAGATCAACAGGCAGCATTACCTTTTTGGCTTTCACAATCAAAGCAGAGAACATTTTCCTGCCTGTCTCAGCAAGAAAAATTCTGTTGTTTCTTTCCGAAAAAATTACCTGCAAAAGTTAAAGGCAAAAATGACTTGTGGCACATTTCCTAACAGGACCCATCTAGGTATTTATTCAAAACCTTTATAGACATTAATATAACTTCAGTAGTGAACAAGAATATTCACATGCATTGTGTGTAGGAATATAATATGCATACAAAAAGTTAGTTTTAATAAAACACATTTCAGTTTGTCATGTGAACATTTTAGTGTGCCACTAGATGAGCAAAGGTAATGTTATAAAGCTTTTTCCATGTGTAAAATCCGTTTTATATGCAGAAAAGAGCTTTTATAGAACTGCAAAACTGCATAGGTTTGTAAAAAGTATGGACATGGAAAGTGATCACCTACCTTTCAGCAATCTGTACACTGATGTTCCTAGGGGCATAGTTTGGGTAGAGTGGAGGCAGCGTGGTGATGTACACATGTGTTTTATAAAAAAACACAGGTAGAGTGCGCGCGCACACACACACACACACACACACACACACACACACACACACACACACATTTACATCTTCTTCAGAATAGAAATAAATTTGTGTATAGTATACCACTGGAATTATTTTTGGGAGCCTTCTTTATAAAAGTACATAAGCGCCTTACTAGGCTGCTCAAAAAAGTGTTGCATATCAAGCCCATAAATTGCTCGTGTTATGAAGAGAGCATGAATTCTCAGGTTGGGGGAGGGCAAAAGGCGGCCACGGGAGTTATACAAAATAATTTTTTCATTTAAACTTTTGCTCAATTTTCCACGATGCTAATAGGTTTTTAAGAAGAAAATGATTGAGGTTTCATTCTTCTGCAGCTGTTTAAGTTTCCAATGAAACTCCTGTTTATACTTTAGCTGAGAATCTGATTCACCTCCTTGGAACGGCACACTGTTTTGTTTCATATTTCAGCCACAGAGAAAATGTGAGGACAGTGTGACATAAATCAAGCCAATGGGATGGTATCCAAACCAATAATAAAATACAATATGCTAGAAAAAAAAAGATTTGCAACTGAATGGGACTCAACCAGTCATAGCTAAAAAAAAAAACTTTAGAAAGAGAGCTTAAGACAGGATTCAAGAGGACTCCATGGTGATAAGAGACTTTTTTATTTCCCGTCCTTCCATACTTCAGTTCTTTAAATGTAATGAGTTATGCCAATGGGAGAAACCAGTGGTCCATATCTCAGATATTAACCCTGGAAAATTTGTTTCTTAGTTTCTCAGGGAAACGTCTTCATTGGTAACTTTGCAACTATCTGAAGAGGGATTAAGAGTATTGGAGTATTAGACTACTCCAATACTCTTAATCCCTCCTGGGGGGAAGAAAAAGAGAAAGGGGGTAGTATCTGCACCAAAGCAGCTATGAAGGAGCTATAAATACCCAGTTATATGAACATCACCATACAGCAGTACCGTGAAATCACATTAGCAGGTAACAGAATGCAAACACTTGCCTGAAAAGCTTCTCGAACACAGTAGAGCTTAGCAAGAAAATCACTGTCTCCGAGACACTCTAACATTTCAGTCCTATGCACAATGTAAAGAGAAAGTTTCAAGTAAGTGCAAATCCAGCTACAAGCACATTAAAATAAAATAGGGTTCTCTGCTCTGAAACAAACAAAACCACAAAAATATAGGATCTTTACATCATCAAAAGTTGCCAAAAATGCTCATGTCTGCAACTTAAGGGGTGATTTTATAAAGCTCTCTCATATGTACAGCCTCGTATTACTGCACTAGTTCCTTCGCAGAGAGTACATGTGCCAACAAGAGTACACATACTTATTTGGATCACATAGACCCTTCCTGGGGGTATAGTTTGGGTACAGCAGGGGCAGAGTTGCCATGTAAATGTGCACTTTATAGGTTTAAACTGCTTATTGACAGAAGACTCCAAAACGACAGCGAGTACGCCAAGTCAGAACGAACAGCTTTACAGCAGGTACCCAGGCAAGTCCGAGCACGAGGACAACAATTGCTTACAAGTCCAAGTACTGAACATGTCCAAAAACTTACAATCAAGTTCCCTTAACAGGATACCCAAGACTACTCAATCCATCCCACTCTTAACCTACCCCCTCACCCAAACCCCAAGCATACTGCTCGCCCAGACTCCACAAACACAGCAACTCTAACTCACCCTCCCATCCTCCCTCTGCCCCCTCATCTTCTGTTCCAAAACAATATAGTGCAAAAACAAATGAACATCCAAGTAGGCAAATCACAGGGTATCAAATCAAAAGTATACACATCCCATTCAGAATTACTCCTAGTCCTCGGGGACAGCATCTGGATATAGACTCACCAATAGGAAAAGCAGTGGAGCAATGGAAAGCCATGCCTAGTGCCACACTGAATGGTGAACGCTTCATTATTCATGCCATTGACCAACACCGCCTCCCCTTCTGTTTCAAATAAAGGAGGCATATAGCGCAGATGAAATTCACTCCCAGCTCAAACTTCTCTAACGCCGAAAACATCTATTGCCAACTGACCTCATCAAATACCTTTTTGGCACTGAAATTGATATGCATTGATAGCATTCCTTCGACCCAATAACACAGCGAGGCCAATTCCATCCGATATTAAGCAAAAAACGCCACCCATTGACAACACCCACCTGAACTTCATGAATTAAGCTCATCAGAATCGAGGCAACCTGTTTTAAAATTACCCCCTAAAAGTGCAGTAAATACCAGAAAAGTAAAATAAAATTACCTGAGTACTCTAGAGTAAATTTTTCCTTCATCTGCCAAGTGCATTGCCTCTTCATATAAAGGGTAATGGCAAAGAGCTCCTAGTCCGTGTGCACTACGTATCTCTCTGTGTTCTGTCAGCTACAAGGGAAACAGTCGATTAGAAAAGACATTAATAAGCACATAAAGTTTCATATGAATAAGCAGTGCCAGATTAGTTTCAAACATTTCCACCTGCTCCATTTCCATCAACATTTTTTTGTCGTGCAATTCACTAGCCAGTGTGATGCGATTTATAACTGCCATTTAATTAGTTTCACTCTTTTTTGAAGGATCGTTTTCAGCAAGTCATTTGAGGTTCTTGTTATTCTATTGAATCAGGAGTTCCTCAAGGTGCATTACCTATTTTATTCAATTTATATCTTCAGCTGTTAGCCAAGTTAATTCAAAAAACTAGCACTATGTATGCAGACCATATTCAGCTCTTTTGCGAGCTTGGTGATACTAGAGATGAATATATTGCTCAGTTCGCTGCTTAACTGCTGTAGAGGCATGGCTGGCTTCTAACAAATTGAAACCAAGTTGTTCTAAGACCAAATTGCTCTGGGTACAGTGCACAGCTATTTCCTTTCTATGCCCTTCCATTAGATTAAGTCAACGAGTATTACAACCATACCCTGACATGCAAGCACTGGGGTCCTTGTTGGATTCCTCACTTGATCTGCATAAGCAAGTGGAGAATATTGTAAGATCATGTTTCTCATAATTATGAAACATTTGGCAGTTGTACCCATATTTAGAGCTTAAAGATTTAGCTACAGTTGTTCATGTTTCATTCACTTCACAAATGGACTACTGCAACACACTTTATTATTGGTCTTTCAGCATGCCAACTGATGCGACTGCAAAGAGTTCAAAATACAGCTGCTTGTGCATTAATTGGCAAATTTACTCATGATCACATTCACGCAGTTTTCCTATGCAGCAGAAATGGGAATTTAAAATTCTTACATGAATATATACAATTTTGCAAGACAGAGTCCTGTCTTATTTTGTTGATCTGGTGACGCAGTATGTACCTAACAGAACCTTGTGCTCAGCGCAAGTGAATCAATTTATGCTTCAAAACTAGAGAGTAAAAGAGGGAATTATTTGTGTTTCAATTGACTTTTGTAATGTGATATTGCAAAATGTTTTAATATTGCAAACTGATCTGTAGCCTCTGGGCACAGGAAGTCTACAAAACAAATAAAGCACAGTTACTTACCTGTAACAGGTGATCTCTGGGAACGGCAGGAATAAGTCTTCACATATGGGTACGTCGGTACCGACGGAGTCTGCACGGGAACGCTTCCCAGCGTCCAATCAAAACGCTTTTGGAAGCATCCCACCACGCCTGCGTGCTGCCTTCCCACCTTCCCAACTGCCTCTCCTCAGTTAAGTTTTAAAGCTGAGACAAAGAGAGAGAGAGGAAAGGAAAGATAGAGAGATACAACTCCTAGGGGAGGTGGGTGGGTTGTGAAGACTTATTCCTGCTGTTCCCAGAGATCACCTGTTACAGGTAAGTAACTGTGCTATCTCCAGGAACAAGCAGGAATGAGTCTTCACATATGGGGACTCCCAAGCTGAGATGCCCAGAGGGAGTCCTAGCATGTTGCGGATGTAAAAAAGCCATGCTACTCCCCAGAACCTCAGGCATCCTGGGGATGGAGGGTAGGAGTTGAATACAGAAAAGGTGCTGTGGAACAGCTGAACTAGAACAGGACCTCTACAGAGAAGAACCCTGTAGAGAGGAGATCTAGTGGTAAAAATTGAGATATGGGCCTCCCTTGTTGGCATTGCAAGTCTACTGAGGTTGATATGGATCTGTTAGAAGAACCATTGGAAAACCTCAAAGAGTACCTCACTGAGAAGTAGAGGTAAGAAAAGTAGAAAAACAAGTGGAGGTCAGAACCCCTCAGGGTGAGAAATAGCCCCAGGGAGAAACTGGGGTAGGGAAAGAGAGGTAGGACTTCAGCGGAAGACGCAGAAGGTACCACTAAGAAAGCTTAAGCTGTGTTGGTCCAAGAAAAATCCAATCCTAGGACCAAAAGAAAAAAAGAAGAGTCTGACCCAGCTGGACTGGCAGTAGAAACAGTCCATGTAGGAGAGAAAGGGTGTGGAAACCCCTGTATCTGATAAGAAGGACAGACTTAGGAAGCGCTAAGCTTTAGATAAACTGAAGCTCCTCAATGTCTTTCCTGAATGGGTTAAGGAAAGAAAAAAGGGTACATGGAGAACTTCAGGGGTACCTAACCCTGAAAGGTTATGGTAAGAAAAAGTTTGTTGATCACCACAGGAAGTGGTTATGTGTGTAGAACCCTAAGTATGCTGGTATAGCATTGATAGGGGTGGTGCCCATCTGTAGGATCATATAGGAATGTATGAATATCTGAAAGTAAACAGACAGATAGATAAGTATGTGGATACATATCTACCTAAAAGATACATATATATATATACACATATACATACATATATATACATACATTCCTAAAGTTATACACATATAGAGTATATATGCATATATATACGGAGAGACCTGTATAGGCAGAAGAAACACAGATAGATATAAACAAATATATATATATATATATATATGTATATGAATATGTAGGCATGTAGACAGATGTCTCCAGGTATGTGGATGAAGAAATGTCTATAGAAATTGATCCCCATAGGAGTATGGAGAGAGAAAAGATTTATCTAACAGCAAGGAGGGTGATACCTGCTTGAATAGATGCATCAAGAATCTTCCTTCCCTGGTTATGATTGAAAAAATCAGGGGAATAGTGTCCCTGACAAAAGAGTCTAAATCCGTTTCAGAATTTGAGCTCTTAAATAACCAGGATGGCCTACATGGAAAAAGGCAGAGGATAACTTCAGTCTGCAGGCAGCAAGTCCAGATTTCTCCAGAACCGCAGTATGGAGAATGGATAGAGGACGTCACTGGAGGAAGATACCATAGTGACCTGTCTACAAGGGCAGATGGGTATCAGGCGTCCTTTAACTGCCACTGAAACAAAAAAGATCTCTGGCGAGAAGACCAAGGGGATATGGACCAAGCCAGGGAATTTGCCATTCTTTAGGTTGTTACGTGAAGAAAAGGCCTGAGCCTCAGGTCTCAAAAGAGATTTCAGATGAGATGGTAGGGGTAGGGAACACCTACCAGACATGAAAAATATGACTGGGGAAACCCCTCCTAACCCTCTGGGGTTATCTGCTAGACAAGATATGATGCTCTCTAGCAAGGGCCCATAGTGCAAAGCTACTCTGTAGAGTTGCAGAGAGCATGCTGCAGGTTAGTTAGAAGAAAAAACTGGCTGCTAAAAGCCAGTGGGTAATAACTATTCTGCCAAGGACAAGGGGCAAAGAATAGAAGTTAACCAAACAGTCTGTGATAATAGGGTTTCCCAAACGAGGTTGATAACCTGTTTGGGGTTTAGCACTGAGGCTAGAAGAATAGCTAGTGGAGGAGAAGCCCTGGTTGTGTGGTGAACAGAACCAATGACTTAACCACTAGGAATTAGTGTATCTGCAGCAACTACCAGGGCAGCGGGCAAAAAATTTCTTTTCCCATCTTTTTTAGATTGGAAAAAAGAGACAACAGACATAGTAGGACTATCTAGTGTCTGTTAGCTGCCCTATGGGAATAAAGGGGGAGACAACTCTTAAATGGAGAATCCCCCTGTGGAACAGGTAGAGGACCATAGGGGCTTACCAGTGTAAAAGAGCCACTCTTACAAACCAGATGCTGTAGCAAGAGGGAGGTAAGACAGAGGTGAAGGAGACTGACTATAAAGGAAGTCTCTGAAAGGTAAGATGATACATGCCAGTACAGGGAAACAACTGTCTTATTAATAGTTGTCATTTCTTTTTTCCCGAAAAGGAAGAGAAACCTGTCAAGTGAGGGCAGGATCATCATGAAGACTCTTAGAGTAAAGGAAAAAATGTCTCAAGAAGAGACATCTTGAAAAAGTTAGGATAAATTTAGTGCAGATACTTCAGCAAAAAGAAGTAGACTGCCCCTGTAACCAGCAACACAAGGGGAAAATGACTTATTTAAAATCCTGCGACTGCTGGGTTTGTGGACCCTGTTGAGGTTGTGGTTTCTTCAGACTAGGGCGATGTTTCCCCTGTTTGGGAACATCTAAATGATGGGCAGAAGAAGAATAAAACTTTTTCCCTCTAGGGGAAGAAAGTTGGGTAGGACATTTCCTACCAACTGGGAAAGAGGAAGGCGTAGAAGAACCTCTGGAAACAGGAATGTCAGTGGTTAACTGAGCAACCTGGAGTAAAGACTCCTTGTTAAAGAGATTTTCTCCAGTGCAAGGAGTATTTCCCAGTCTTTCTTGAGCCCATTTGTCTAAGCTTGAAGCCTGGAGCCAGGCTTTACGTCGTGCCCCTATAGCTATAGCAGACGTTCTGCTAACAGACTCAAAGGAGTCCAGGGAAGCACGAATAAGGAACCTAGATATATTCTGAGCATGACTAATCAGAGAGGAATAGTCTGCACTTATAGTCTCTTGAAGAAAAGGAGTCAAAGATAGTAATTTCTTTGTGACTTCATCAAGAGATAATCCCATATAGAAAATATATGAGAGAATTCTTGCTGAAAGTATGGATGCCTGGAAGGTTTGGCGTCCAAAGGCATCTAAAGTCTTAGACTCACGACCTGGCGGATAAGAAGAGTGCTTTTTAGTACTCTTCACCCGCCTCACTGCTGATTCAACAACAATGGAATGATAAGGAAGTTGAGTCTTCTGAAAACATGGAGAGGAAGGCACCTGATATAGAAGATCAGTTGTCCTAGAAGGTGGGGGCACCGTTAAAGGAGCTTCCCACATTCGTAGAAGGAGATCCTGCAAGGAATGATGCTAAGGAAGCATGATGGTATCCTTTGCTGTCCCAGGAATATACAGGGATTCTGCATTGCCTTGTGTAGGATCCTGTCCAGGCATAGAAATGGCAAGTGATTTCATCATATCCATGAGAAAAGCTTGAAAAGAAAAATCCCCAGAGGGAAATTCTTTTGGACAGGCTAGATCTGCTGAAGAACTAGCATTGGCACCGGAGGATCTATCTAATCTTATAGGAATATAAGATCCTGAATGGTGGAGATCCCTAGAGAATGGTCGCCGGTACCGCAGGGGGTCGGGACCAGCAACAGTCGGTAGCATATCGTCCATGCTAGGGATCGATTCCAAACTCGGTATCGAGGGAAGCGAGCCTGAAGAGGGAAGCATAGAAGGCACTGACAGCCATGGTAATGTGGATACCGATACCGACTCCGGCACCGTATCCGGTACCAGTGGATGAAGGCCAGCCGGTGACAACTCTATCGGTATGGAAGAAACCGAGAGTGCCGGACATGGATCATCGGAACCGTGCCTTCGGTACTGTTTGGTGTCGGTACCCAGTCCTCCAGACTGGAGATCGATTTCAGACTCGGCATCGAAGGAAGCGAGTCTATCGAAGCACATCTGGAGGGTACCGACGTCGGTACTAGTATCGGTACCGGGATCGATACCGATACTGGAGGGTCGGCCTGGAGCATATCCAACGGTCCCATAGGTACCGAGGATGCCAGACAACAATCCTTGGTGAGGAATGTTTCATCCAACACCATTGCCGATGCCGGGGTATCGGTACCGCTCGAAGCGGATGCCACCACCGAGCATGGCACAGGTATGTTCTGTGAGGAGTGAACCTCAGGAACAACCTGAAACCCCACACAGGCTTTGGAGGCCGAAGACTCCCACCGGGGTTTTAAAACCAGTATGTTCTCGAGGGCAAGGCCAGAGGCATCTCTATGCTGTGCATGAGATCTACCACTCGAGGACTGGCTAGTCTTAACAGACTGTTTTTGGGTTACCTGATGCCGTGTAGAAGAAGAAGTGGTCGGTGCCCTGAAGCTGGATGGGGACCGCGTATCGAGGGAAACCTGATGCTGAAGACTTCTTCCGACAATACTATTGCAGGAGGGACACTCCGGAGGAAAATAGCCCAAACTGGCCAGACACCAATTAGGGGTGTCTAAGGTTAATTTTGTACCGCCGCAGTTTGAACATTTCTTGGGAATAGTTACTGGCGGTTCCATGAAGGAAAGTGAGTAGGCCTAGCAGGCCTAAGAAAACCGTGAGGCACTAAGAAGAAAAAATATTCCTTAAAGAGGAAATTTACAAGAAAAAAGGAGAAAAAAACATTGGCGGTACCGGTGGCGTCGGGGAAGGCAGCCGCAACCACAAGACAACTAAAAAATAAAAGAAGAATTTTCTGCGGTGACAGGACGTCCTGCCGGCTCCGTGGAAAAACGAAAACTGAGGAGAGGCAGTTGGGAAGGCGGGAAGGCAGCACGCAAGCGTGGTGGGATGCTTCCAAAAGCGTTTTGATTGGACGCTGGGAAGCATTCCCGCGCAGACTCCGTCGGTACCGACGTACCCATATGTGAAGACTCATTCCTGCTTGTTCCTGGAGATATTACAATGCCCTCCCTGTGGAAGTGGTGGGGGCAAATACAGTGACAGAATTCAAAAAGGTATGGGACAGACACAGTGGATCCCTTTACAGCAACAGGATAAAATAAAAAAAACATAACTATCTCTTGTATCTCAACTAATAGGTGTGACCTGCACGGAGTGGTGGGTACACCTCTAAACAAAGGCATGGGGAGGGGTGACCTGCACGGAGCGGCAGGTGCACCTACTCTTGCCACCTTGCTGGGCAGACTAGATGGACCATACTGGTCTTTATCTGCCGTCATATACTATGTTACAATGTGTGCTAGTAGTAGTATACATCAAAGGCTAGGGTTTTTGTTCACAGTTCAGAGCTGAATTGTTAGATATGCCTATTTGATGCAGCTAGAGGTTGACCAGACAAATCTACAAGTTGAACAAAGATGAAGTTATTCTGTTCATAACTTGATGCTTGGTGCACACGAAGAGAACACTGAGGCCCCTGGTTCCATGCATTCACCACCATTTCTGCAAGGTTGTGCAATGCTACATTTTAGTACTAATAACCTGGCAGTAGCACTTCAGCATAGCCGATGTTATGGACCAGCTTGGTTGAAATGTCTCTGAGATAGCAGAAAGCAGATACAGTCTGAAATAGTATCTAATGGTAATAAAATAGAAAACTTGGATTTCTTTTCACCATGCAGGAGACACCATTTCTGCATAAAGAGCACAGATTACACCATTTCCCTGCATCTAAATTTGCAATTATTTTTCATAAGTAGATGAATGAGATCATCAGATTTTCAGCATATAATGAGTTTGAATCTTAATAAAGACAGAGAAAGACTTACTGGGCCAAGCAACTTCAAACGTCAGTAGGCACTTTACTACAATTAAACAAGCTTGAAACAATAAACCCCCGAACGTGAATCACTCAAAGCCAACTCAGCTGACTTGTCAAATTGGTTGCAGCGCTTGATGGGGCCACAAAAAGCTGGCCTCCGAAAATAGATTTGCAGCTGTGAAAACATGTCAGTCTTAAGTTTTCAGACTGGTTTACAATGGCATTACTTGTTTGGGCTGTATTTTCCTGCTTATGTAGTCACAAAGGTTATTAGTCTGCATTATTTTCATAACCTCCTCCATGAAAAAAAAGTCCCCCTGAAAAGGTAAATAATAATAGAGGGCTTTCAGCAATATAAGTTATTGATCATGAATTTCTGTTGGAAAGGCAGAAACATTTGCCCCCTTCTGCTGTTCCCCTAAATCATTCACCAGCTTGGAAAAGTCAATTCAAGAACTTACTTCCTCATAAGAAACACATGTGCTAAAGCGCTGAACCCTCCACAAATGGGATTTTGTACAATGCGCAGATACTCCAAGAAGCCCCATTTATATACTTTTTTTGACAAATTTCCCCTTGCAATAATAAAATGAAGGGCCTTGTTACTAAATCTGTGTTAACAGTTAACCTGCACTAATGCACATTAACCTGCATTCGTTTGAGTTAGGTACATAGTTAGTAAATAGGCCCCACTGAGAATGGAGATTTTTTTTTTTTTTTTTTTTTTTTTTTTTAAGTGTCATCAGTCAATGCTGACTCCTGGCTTCTCTTTCATGGCAATGGAGTTAAATTGATCTATTTATTTATTTATTTAACAATTCTTCTATACCGCTGTATCTACCAGTCACAGCAGTTTACATGGAACTAATTTGAACACAGAACTTGAGGTTTTACATAGAACACCTTAGAAATTATGAATGAAAATTAACATTACAATAAACTAAATTGAAGCCATAGAGTATAAGCTCTGGAACACTCAAACGGTATAACTGCATAATGTAACTTATAGGAAACTATAATACAAGGTAATTGTACAGGGGGAGTATGCAGGGAAAAGTCTCAGTGGATGGAGCTGTGGATAGCTCTGATTCAAGTGTTGGTAGGTTGGGTATAGTCCATGGGAGGCTCTATATCATGAGTAAAGGGTGGGTATAGATCGTGGTTCAATGAGACGGGTTGGGCTATGGCATGGGTAATGGAATTTGGCTATGTGTCTGAGCCAAAATACTCCAGGAACAGGAGAATCTTTAGCTTGAAGTAAAAGTCTCCAATGTCTGAGAGGGAGCAAAGGTCTGTGGGGAGGGAGCTCCAGATATTAGGCACATAAAATCAGAAGGCTCTGTTGGAGGTGTAGGCACTAGTGAGGTGAATGTCGTAGGTACTGCAAGGCAGGTGTTGTTGGTGCTTCTGCGCGATCTTTGGCAATGAGATTTGATGAGTAGTGATTGTAGTGTTGCAGTGGATATCTGTAGGTGTGCCTTGACCATAGTTAGAACTTTGTATTTTGCTCTTTTGTTGATGGGGAACCAGTGTAGCTGCTTCAATATTGGTGTTATATGATCAAGAAGAGTGCTGCCTAATATGAGTCTAGCTGTTACGTTCTGTGCAAGCTGTAGAGGTTGAGTAGAGGATTTCGGTAGGCCCTGACAGATAATGTTGGCATAGTTGAAGATGGGTGTGATAAGTGCCTGGCAAACATTTCTGAAATCATTGTGGTCTAGAAGGGGTTTGAGGTTCCTCAGGATTCTGATGCGGTGGTATACAGCTCTGGTAACGTGCTTGATGTGAGCGATGAAATTCAGGTTCTGGTCAAGAATTACACTGAGGTAATTCACCTGTTGCTTTACTTGCAGCGTGAGGTTTGCAAGATTTATTGTATCTGGTGGAGCGAAGGAGGGGTGCCTACTGATGTGTAGGATTTCCATCTTGTTGGAATTGATGCACAGGTTGTGGAGGCTGAGCCATTGCGTGATTGCCTCTAGGCATTTGCCAATTACAGAGTAGTCAGGGTTGCTGGTACAGAAAGGGGTATAGATAAGGATGTTGTCTGCATAAAGGTGGTATAAGATTTTGTGGCTTTGGATGATCTTGCAGAGGGGTTGGATAAAGAAGTTAAAAAGCAAAGATGAAAGAATAGAACCTTGTGGGAGGCTTTGGAGAAGTTGGAAGGGTCTTGAGGTTTGTGATCTGATTCAGACTTCTTGTGTGTGGTCTGAAAGATATGACTGGAACCACTATGGAGTTTTTCGCCTTATTCCAATTTCGTACAGGCATGTTATGAGTTGGACGTGAATGACTGAGTTGAAGGCTGCGGAGATGTCTAGAAATACTAGGATGGAATATTCAGGAGGGATGTTTGTAGGGTTTCAGTGCTGTGGAAAGGTTTGAAGCCGTGTTGGTGCTCATCAAATGGAGAGTGGGCATCCATAAAATCTTATGTTTGTAGTTGGACAGCCTTCTCAATGATCTTGGCAAGGTCTGGGATGCTTGATATGGGTCTGTTTTTTATTTTTATTTATTAGGACTTCTATACTGCTTTCTCTTACAATCAAAGCGGTTTACAGTATAACAAACAGTTTTTACATAAAACAGTGGGAGGGGGCATACATGAACATAGTTCAACTATTTACAGGATGAGCTGTTTACATTATATTACAAGTGAGGAGAGAGGTATGAAGAGGGAACCATAGGGTTGAATGTGTGTGATTTCAGTAGGTCTGATGGATGCTTGCTTCAGGAAAGTTGGCAGATATGCTAGAGATAGAGATGATTGGATGGTGTGCAGGGTAAGTGGTATGAGCTCTTGTTTGGAGGCTTTAATCCATGAGAATGGACAAAGGTCAAGCAGGGAGGTAGTGCTATTAAGGTTTGTGATGATGCTCTCTAGCTGTCTCATAGAGATGGGGTTAAAGGCTGACCATGTTTCTGTATCGTGGGCGTCAGTGTTGCTGCTTGCGAACCTGAGTGGAGTGATGGCAGCTGAGGTGCTTGCTTGCTTGGATTGTAGGTGCTGTGCAAAATCAGTTAGTGGGATAGATGAAGTAGAAGTCATGGTGGTGGGGGCTTTGGTGAGTGATGAACAATATCAAATAGTACTCTGGGTCTGTTGAGGGAGGATTTAAGTACATTGGTGTGATGCTCCTTCTTGAGGAGGGGTAAGGGCAGAGCATTCTTTCAGGCCTATGGCATAACCTGTGTGGTTGTCTGTGCTCTTATGACGCCTCCACTTGCATTCCAGTTGTCTGAGCTTATTTATCATTAACTCGAACTCCGGTGTGAACCATGGTGCCAGGTGTGATCTCTTTTTCTTGGGGTTGCTGGTCGGTCTAGAAGCATAGGAATAATGTCGTTCCATTAAGAGATAATGCTAATTTGCTTGGATCATTCAACTCTGAGTCTGGATGCAGTAATGGTTGGGCTGTGGCGATGAAAGAATCTTTGTTAAATGTCCAAAATCTCTGGGTATGACTTGCCCACGGGTACAAGGAGTGCCAGTGGGAATCAAACCCTGGTCTCTTGGTTACCAAGCCAGAGCTCTAACCACTAGACTACTCCTCCACTCCTTTCAGTACTGAAACATGCATTTATCATGTCAATTTGTATTAGTGTGTGTTAATTCATATTAGTAAATGAAGCCAATAGTTTGCTATGTGCAAAGCTTTCTTTAAAAGTTAACAATGTGCATCGATAATGTTACGCATGAAAACAGCTTCATAGATGCACTATCACTGCACTCATAAAGCCAGGGTTTTACGTAGTATATGGAGAGGGGGATTTACATGCCCAGATCGGGACATAGAGAATTCCCATAGCATTCCCCCCATCCGACTCCCCTGATACCCAATCATGACCTTACTGGGGGTTCCAGGTGTCTAAGTAGGGAGAGGAAGTATTTTCCCAGTTGCTCCTACTCTTATGGCCGCAGGTTCCCAACTGACACCCAAGACCACTAGCTGTAATCTCATGGTACTGATCCTAGCGGTAGTACTGCAAGATCACCACACTAAGGCTCTCGGATGTCTTTTGGAACCCACGGCAGTAAGGGCAGGAATGACTGGGGATAACTCCTGCTTCCACTAGACACCAGGGACCACCTGTAAGGTGGAGAACAGAGATCAGGGGGTAGGGGACAGTCTGCCAGGAGGGGGACCTCACTGCTGGGGTTAGTCGAGTGGGAGTTTGGGAAGGGGTTGTGCTATTTTTGCAGGGGATCTGAGGTGGTCAAATCAGGGTAGGAGATTGAAGTGGGGGGCAGATCTTGGCACTGACAGTTGCCCCTTCCTGCAGGTGATTATTCGTGCCTCAGGGCAACTGTGAATGCTGATAGGCTGGATATTGAATTGGGCAGGCTATGCACCACTATGGCGCATAGACCTGCATGCCAACCCTTAACCCCACGCAGCCAGCGGTTAGGAGAAAAAAGGGGCGCGAAGGCCGCTAACAGCAAAATGTTAGGAAAAAATGCCCCCTATGCTCAAAAAGAATGGGAGCAGGGAAAGGACGGGTGGATTACTGGTGCAACTGGAAAAAATAGTAGGCCAAAGGCCAGGAAATGAAACACTTTTTCCGAGGGATGAGGACGTGCGTCCGTAGGGCTCCACAGAAAAAGGGAGACTAAGCAAGATGGCACCCTTGGGCGGGAAGAGGACTACACATGCATAGCAGCAATCCCAAAGGCTTTCTTTGAAAGCTGAGGAATTGCTCCGCGCGAGCTCCGTCGGTGCTGACACCCCCCATAAGTGAGGACTGACTTCCTGCTTGTTGCTAGAGCAGGGAATATTTAATGACACTAACCATGTAAGTGCTGTTGAATATCCTGATTTAAGGCATTTACATGGCTCACTGGGCTGTAAAACATATAAATGCCTTTCGAATATCGGTCCCGATGTCTATACTTTTTCCTAGAGACATAAAATGAGGAATCCACAACTATATTGTAGGCCTGCCTTAACCACTCACTCTCCAGAAAATCTGGAAATCTACAGATGGTAAACCTCAGGCTGGAGAGCCAGGGGTTCGAATTCCACTAGAGGACAGCAACCTTGGGCTGGAAGAACTGGGGTTTCTAGTCCCACAGGTGCTTCTTGTGGCCTTGGGCAAGCCACTTAACCCTCCATTGCTTCAGTTACAAAAACATAGATTGTGAGCCCTTCAGGGACAAGGGAAAAATATATATACAGTACCTGAATGTACACCGCTTGGACTGGTGGAAAAGCGGTATATAAGCCTAGTTAAATAAACAAATAAATAAATTTAAATAGCCCCTGTTCTAAAATGGCAGTAACGTGTAAATGTTGCTATTTGCATATGAGGATGCTTCTAAAATAACATCCCCATAGTTAATAAATTGCGTCACATAAATTTGCATTTCATTAGCATGAGTTTTTGAGCTCAAACTCACCAAAGCAGAAATATGTGCAACAAAATGTACAAACAGTGCACGAACATCTAGTTAAAATGTGCTAACAGTGCATTTTTTCACATATACTTCTGTTTGCAAGTTTAAAGATATTTCAGTATATTGGCCTTCCACACTCGTGAAATGAGCTAGAAGAGCGTTTAGGCAGGGAAATGCACAACAGCTGGATTCCTCTAAGAGCTCCAAACTTTCCAAGGTATGCCAAAGTGCCCACAGAGCAGAAGTAGCTCACAAGCATCCCACTCCAGCCGCAGCACGTAGGACACTTGAACTAATTAAATGTCCTCAAACATCCATAATGATTACAGGTAAAAATGATCATGCACAAGATATATGAGGGACATTTTAGAGTTTTAGCTCAGGCGCAGATTCTTCCATAATTAGATTATTGCAACATTACATATCTGGGTACACCTGGTCAAGTGGTTGAGAGCTAGTGGAATATAAAACTTTAAATTAAAATTAAATTATCCAAACAAAATAAGCTAGCTTAAATTCAGTGAGCTGATCATTTCAAAATGAAGGCCCAACTGTATACCTGACTAATGTTATTCTTGAAAAGTGCACCAGCGCACAAATAGATCATTCTTTCAACAGGAAGTGTGGCACTATTGCTCATAAGTTTGAGATCTGTGCTAATCCATCCATTTTCTAACATAGTAACTGACGGCACATAAAGACCAGCATGGTCCATCTGGACTGCCCAGTAAGATGACTAGAGTTGTATAGCTGTACCTGCCACTTCATAAAGGTTACTCCCCTCTGTGCCTTTGTTTATGTTTGTATCTGCTGCTCCATGTAGGTTAATCTTCTCTATCTTTGAAGTTATTTAAGTTTGCTTTGCAAACATCCCCTTGTCATATAAGGCTCCTCTGTGTCTATCCCATGTCATTATGAATTCAGTTACTGTTGTTGCCCCCACCACCTCCATCGGGAGGGCATTCCAGGCATCCACCACTCTTTCCATGAAAAAGTATTTCCTGATGTTGCTTTTAAGTTTACTTTCTTGCAGCTTCATTTTATGTCCTCTAAATTCTGCAGTTGTCCCATCTTTGAAAAAGACTGGTTTGTTCATTTATACCCTTTAAATATTTAAATGTCCCTCCTCTCCTTCAGGGTATACATATTTACATCTTCAAGTCTCTCCTCATATGTCTTCTGGCACAGGCCTCATATCATTTTGGTCACCTTCCTCTGAACCATTTCAAGTCTTTTTATATCTTTTGTGGTCTCTAACAACTTGTACAGGGTACTAATACCTCCTTCTTTCTGCAGGTTATTCCTCTCTGTATGCAGCCTAGCATCTTTCTGGCTTTGGCCACCCCCTTGTCACATTGTTTCACCATCTTGTGATCCTCAGACACTATCACCTCGAGATCCCTCTCCTGGTCCACTGCATACCAACTTCTCACCACCTATCGCATACAGCTCCTTTGGATTTCGCCATCCCAAGTGCATGACTCTGTACTTCCTCACATTAAATCTGTCGAGCTTCATCATTAAAAATACACTATGACTGTGAAAACTGCAGCAAGCTTCAGAAAAAATGCAAGCAAACATAAATGCTTACCCGATGCTTAATTACCTATTGTTTTAACTTTACACGCTTTAATTTTCACAATCCAAGTCAAAGGTTAAGCCAGGATCAAGGAAAAATACCTTCAAGGCTCAAGGGTCTCTAAGGAGAAGGGACAGATTCTTTTCTACCCGATTTCAGGCAGAAGAATAAAAGACCGAGCATTTCCCCCTATAACATACTGTCTCCTAGAGATATCCAGAAGTGTGGATTTAGGCCTGGAGGGAGATATGGGTGCAATATCCATATGTACATCATATTTCAGAAGCTTGACAGGCTTGATTTTAAAAAGACCATATGATAAGAATATGAGAAATCCCTTTCAAAGTTTATCCTATGAATTATGAGGTCTCTGAAAAACACAGAACTGGCTTAAGTACCTCTCAGTTCAATAACTCAGTTGCAAGACTTATCTTCTACCAGCGTTGCTATGCTCATGTAACCCCTCTTCAAGTCACTTCACTGGTTCCCTATTTGTTTCCGTGTCCATGTCCAGTTCAAACTTCTCCTACTGACCTACAAGTGCATTCATTCTGTGGCTCCTCACTACCTTTCCTCTCTTATCTCACTCTACACCCCTCTTCAGGAACGCTGCTCCTCTGGCAGATCCCTTTTATCTGTGCCCTTCTCTGCCACTGCCAACTCCAGACTTCAGTCATTCCACCTCGCTGCTCCATATGCCTGGAACAAACTACCCGAGTCAGTGCGTCAGGCTCATTCTCTGGCCCTATTCAAATCCAGGCTAAAAACTCACCACTTCAAGGCTGCTTTTGGACCCTGATGCCCCTCACTCTCTGGTTCACCAATTATGTGTTTCTTACCATACTCAGTCCCCAGTTTTGTGATGTTGTTTGTCTTGATTAGATCATAAGCTCTGATGAGCAAAGACTATCTTACATCTATATGTGCAGCGCTGCAAATGCCTTGTAGCACTATACATGTGATAAGCAGTACTAGTAGGTTACTCACTGTGTGCAGTTCAAAGGTCACACGCTTCCACAAGCAAAAGTCCCACATCCTGCACCTTACTTAAATACCAAGGGCGGCATTTTCAAAGACATTTACACGGGTAACTGTCCTAGTTACCCACGTAAATGCCTTATCCGGGACTTTCAAAAGGCACCTACACGGGTAGTACCTTTCGAAAATCCCAGATAAGCCCTTAACGCGCCCAGTTGCTATGCGGGTAGCATCGGGGAATGTTGGGGGTGTTTTGGGGCAGATGAAAGGGCTAAGTGGGTAGCACCGATTTTCAGTGCTACCCGCTTAGTCCTCTGCACCTTAAAGATAGGCGAGGTTTTTCCTCACCTATCTTTCAGGCGCAAGGGCTAAACGGGTAGCATCGAAAATCAGTGCTACCTGGCTAGCTCCCACGGTTTCCGGGTTATGCGGGGAGAGCCGGATTTTCAATGATGGGGCTGCATATGACCGTGGCACTGAAAATCCAGGTTAGACAGATGGTGGGCGGGCTATGCGCCGACACGGTACATAGCACCGCCCAAATGCAAATCAAGCCCCAAATATTTCAAACATGATCACTTTTAGAGCATTACAAATGAATTTCACATTTCCCCCCAGTTATTCTTCCCTCTACTGCCGCTATTTTCTTAAACAAGACTATAAATTAAGTGCCACAGCACTATAAGAGTCCGGGTGGCTTTTTTTTTCATTGTTTCTCCTCCAACTCACTTTATTTCTTCCAAGGAATTCTTATAAAAACAAGCATAAAAATCTTTACTGAATCTTTTCTTATAAATTAGATTGTCAAGACAGTGCAAAGCTTTGTTTCTTAAGAAGTCTTAAAAGCAGGGACAGCCCATCCACTAGGTGAGGAACTAGGCAGCTGCCTAGGGCAGCCGGCCAGGGTGGCTGGCTTTGTGCTGCCACTTAGTTGCCCGCGGCAGGCCATGTGCTTCGGTACACATGACCTGCTGCTTCAGATCTCCCTCTGACACAACTTACTGTCGGAGGGGGGGTTCAGTAACGGCAGGCCATGTTTGCTGAAGCATGCGGTCTGCCACGGGCAACAAAGGCGCTGCTTTTAAAATGCTGCCACCCACCTCCTCCCCAAGATGTAATCGGTGGCAGCAGGGGGGGGGGGGTGATGGCACAGCACGGCATGGCTCAGCAGTGCTGGCACAGCCAGGATTTCTATCTGGGGTGGCAGAAACCCTTGGGCCAGTCCTGATTAAAAGTAAAGTAAGATCACATACAGCTCATTCTTAATTTTGGGGAGTGGGAGGAGGTTATGTTCTAGAAAATGTGTTCTAAACAGTCACCAAATGCTCTGCTCTTCGGTGTTCTATCAGAAGATTTTACAGTAGGCAATGTTAGGGGTGTCCTACTTCAGCAGCTGGCATGAGGCATCCTTTGCCTTAAGTGTGTCCCGGCCTAGTTTCTGGAAGCTCACAGCTTTCTCCTCCCTGTCAGGCTCTAAAATGACAGTAGAGTTTCTTTTGTTCTTTGTGATTAGTTTCACCTGGATTTTTTTTTGTCAGACAATAGCTGACACGGTCATAGAGTACCCACCTGGCTGCTTTAGTGTCAAGGTGTCCTCTGCCAATGTAGCAGGTCTTGTACAGTCCATGAAAAATACTAACAAAAAATGGCTGCTTTCACATGCACAGTCCCAGTGTAATTTTTCACCCAACATTAAAGATGTGCAGTCATCTTAAGGTGACATGAAAACACCAACAATATTTCTTGTTCATTTTGTGTTGCTTTCCTTCCAAAATGACACAAAAGCTAACAAAATATTGTTTGTGTTGTTCATGCTGTTTTAGCACACTGTAATATGTTTGAGCGCGCATTAAAGCATTTCAGTGTATATTAGTGTTTCAGTGAATGCTCTTTGTGAAATTTGCAAAATGATATGCCTTTTAAAAAACACATGCGTTTAAAAAAAAACATGAAGGCTGTAAAAATATAACAGGCACTGTTAATGGATTCCTCACTCCTGCCCGCTAAACGTGTCCCTGTCCCAGTATCTTTATTCTGCTCCAACCCTATGGAACTCAGTCTAGAGCCCTACCAAGAATCTTTCAGAAGAAAGCTACGGTTTGAGTTCTTTGAAGTACTGCTGGGGCATCCTCATGAAGTTTAGAGGAAGTCTCATTGGATTAAAGCTGGCATGGGAATCTTAGGTTTGAGGTTAAGGATGACTGTCACCAAGGGCAAGTATGGAATGTTCTTGGATCTGTTATTTCAGAGTTTATTTGTAATTTGTATTAGTCTTTGTACTGTTTTAGCTTTTGTTATCTGCTCTGGAGCTTTATCGATATAAAGGAATATCAAGCTTAAATTTAAAAAAAATGAAATAAACCATACGTGAAACAATCAAATATAAAACTGAAACAAAATGGCATAACATGAACAAACATTTTTTTCTTGTATACTCTTTACTTTACTTTCTCTAAAATGAGTCTGAAATGCATTTGGCATTGCTGTCCTCTGCATAATTTCCAGCTCGTGTACCTCAGCAGCAGAAACAAACGAGTCCGTAGAAGCGATGCTCAACGTATCTCGCAGACAGAAGTCTTCTGTACCATCCTTCACTGTAATGTCGGTATCTTTATCTTTGTAAGTGAAAAAGAAAAGAAATCAACCACCACTTTATTTGTCCAATTAACAAAGCTGATCAGTATCAAGGTCTTTTCCTACAGATGCAGGAGTGGAGGAATAACCTAGTGGTTAAAGCAGCAGCCTGGGACCTAGAGAGACCAAGGTTCAAGTCCCTCTGATACTCACTGTGTCCTTGGAGAAGTCACATAACTCTCCATTGTCTTGGGTACAAAAAAAAAGAAAACTTAGGGCCATGTTTGCTGAACATTAGCATGCACTATCTGCCACCATGCCCACAGGAATAACATGGATGCTGCAGCAGATAGCACATGCTAACATTAAAAACATGGCTCTTAGATTGTAAGGCCTCTAGGGATAAGGAAATACCTATGTCCGGAATGTAACTCGCTTTGAACTGGAAAGGCATGAGCTAAATACAAATAAATAAAATAAAAGACCCGATAACTTGGAAAGTTTTGAATATAAAATTGTTTCTTCCCCCTCTCCCAAGTAGAAAGAAAATGCAACATATTCAAGATATAGATAGATAGATAGATTCCAATATGGCACCATCCATTAAAATTATTTCTCATCAGTATAAAATCAGATAAAGTGTAGTTATTCACCTGTAGCAGGTGATCTCCGGGAACAGTAGGAATCAGTTTTCACATATGGGTGACATCCACAGACGAAGCCCGAACGGGAACACTCCCCAGCTTCCAATAGGAAGCCTTTGAGAGCATCCCGTCCCGCTTTCCCAGTGATTCTCTTCAGTAAGGTTTATAGCAGAGAAAAAGAAAAAGAAAACAACAACTCTTTGGAGAGGAGGGCGGGTTGTGAAGACTGATTCCTGCTGTTCCAGGAGATAACCTGCTACAGGTGAGTAACTATGCTATCTTCAGGAACAAGCAGGAATGCAGTCTTCACACATGGGGCTACCGGAAAACAGCAAGGAGTAGGGCCCATTGCAAATGGGAAAAAACCCAATGAACAACAACATGGGGAGTCCAGGATATCTAATAGACTTGGCATCCCCAGCACACCCCAATTGAGACAAGTGATGGTAGCCTGGATGGACAGAGGGCTGGAGAGAAAGAGGTGTAGCTAAGTCCCATAGAGGTGCCAGAGTACGGCTTGGCCGAAGTCACTGTCCTTATTAGAGTCCTTGTCCAAGCAGTAAGGGGCTGCAAAGGTGTGAATCGATGGCCATGTGGCAGCTCGGCAGCTCTCTGCTATGGAAACAAAGCGTAAGTGGTTGGGGCAAGGTACTTCAGGCCGGAAGGTCCGGGGTTCAAATCCCACTAGAGGACAGCAACCTTGGACCGGAAGGACTGGGGTTTCTAGTCCCACAGGTGCTCCTTGTGGTCTTGGGCAAGCCACTTAACCCTCCACAGCCCATGTTCCCTGTAAAATAGTTATCTCCAAGTTATAATGCCCTGTTCAATGTAATTTCAGTTTGTTCAATGTAAACCGCACTGATGCAGAATAGCGCGGTATATAAGAGAATGTAAATAAATAAATAATAAATAAGTGGGCTACAGATGCGGCCATAGCCCAGACATTCTGAGCGGTAACATGACCCTCTAATGTTAGACCTGTTTGAGCATATGCAAAGGATATGTAGCTATCCAAAGAGAGAGCGCATTTGGTCATGGGAAAACCAAGATGATTAGGGTTAAAAAAAAAGAAAAATTGTGAGGATTTCCAGTGTACCCTGGTTCTGTCAAGGTAATATGCTAAATCTTGTTTGCAATCTAGGATATGAAGCGCAGCCTCAGCCCAAGATGCATGTGGTTTGGGAAAAAAGGTCGGCAGAATGACAGACTGGTTGAGGTAGAAAGGAGACACAACATTTAGAAGGAAATGCAGATGTGTTCTCAAGACCACCTTGTCATGGTGAAAACATGTATAAGGAGCATGTGCAACTAATCTGTGAACTATCATAAAAATCATCAGTAATACCTGAAGATTGGAGGATGGCCAATGTAACGTCAATTTTTAAAAAGGGTTCCAGGGGTGATCTCAGAAACTACAAACTGGTGAGCCCGATGTCAGTACCGGGAAAAATGGTATCTTAAAAAGGATATAGCAGAATTAGAAAAGGTACAAAGAAGAGCCACCAAAATGGTAAAGTGGATGGAAGGATACTCCTATGAAGAGAGACTATAAAGGTTACGGCTCTTCAACTTGGAAAAGAGACGGCTGAGGGGAGATATGATAGAGGTCTATAAGTTAATGAATAGAGTGGAACGGGTAAACGTAGATCGATTGTTTATGCCATCAAAATGTAGCAAGACTAGGGGACATGCAACAAAGCTACAGTATAACCCATATAAAAGACTAATAAGAGAAAATATTTTTTCACTCAATGTCTAATCAAACTTTGGAATTCGTTACCAGAGGATGCAGTAAAAGCTGCTAGTGTAGCTGGGTTTAAAAAAAGTTTGGATAAGTTCCTGGAGGAAATGTCCATAAACCATTATTAAAGGAGACCCGGGAAATCCACTGCTTGTCCCAATACAAGCATTGTGGAACCTGTGTCTTCTGGGGAAACTGTTAGGTACTTGTGACCTAGTTTGGCCACTGTTGGAAACAGGATATTGATGGACCTTGGTCTGACCCAGTATGGCATATCTTGTGGTTCACTGAGCCCGCGAGCAGAGGTGAGCACAACTAGGAAGGTGACCTTCCAAATAAGAAACTTGAGGGAGGTGGTGCCGAGAGGATCAAAAGGAGGCTTGAAACATTGAACAAGAACCATGTTAAGATCCCCAAGCGACAGGGGGACAGATCAGTGACTTAGTTAAGAGAAGACCCCCGCATGAAGCAGACTACCAATGGATGTGTGGAAACAGATTTTCCATCCGTCCCCTGATGAGAAGCTGAAATGGCACTAAAGTGGACATGAATGGAATTAGTTTTGAGACCTGCAGAAGAGAGGTGGAGAAGGTACAGCAGGAGAGACTCCACTGGACAACTGAAGAGGTTGAGGGTGTGCTAAGTGCACCATACCGCAAACTGGTGCCACTTAAAAGGCATAGATGCGGCACATGGAGTTCTTCTGGGACACCAGGAGGATATCTTTAACAGCATCCGGCAAATTGAATTCAGAAAGGACTACCCTCTTAGTATTCAAGCTGTCAGGCTCAGCGCGCAAACACTGGGATGAAGTAGCTCCACCTGATACTGCAAAATCATGTGTGGTGCATATCTCAGCGAAGAGGCTGTTGCTAAGCTAGACGAAGCAGGGGAAACCACGGTTGCTGGGGCCAGAAAGGGGCTACCAGGAACATGGTGCCCCTGTCAGCCTGTAGTTTGAACAGTGTTTTGGCTATCAGCGGAATGGGCGGAAAAGCAGACCCGTTCCCCAATGCAGGAGGAAAGCATCTGGGACTTAATGGTGTAGAGTCGGCAAACTGGAGCAAAAGTGAGGGATCTGCACATTCAGCGGAGTGGCAAAAAGGTCAATCTCCGGGATTCCCAATAGCCCGAAGATGCGAACGACTACTCGCGATGAAGAGTCAATTCATGAGGTCGAAGGACCTGACAGACTGTTCACAAGAACATTCTGATCACCTGGCAGGTAAACAGCTCTGAGAACCATTCCATGAGCCAGGGCAAAGGTCCCCAAGTGGATCACTTCCCAGCAGAGGAGGTGAGAGCCCATGCCTCCCTGCTTGTTGACAATAAAACACAGCAACCTGGTTGCCAATCTGGACCAGGATAGAGTGATGTGATAACTGATGGCAAAACACCTAAAAGACATTGGTTATCGCTTTCAACTCTAGGAAGTTGATCTGACGCGAGGCTTCCTGTTGAGACCATAGGCCCTGCGTGTGCAGGCCATCCAGATAAGCTCCCCAGACCTGTTTGGATGCATCAGTTGTTATTTTCTGTTGAAATGGAGGCATCTGAAAAGATAACCCTACAAGAAGGTTTTGAGGAAAGAGTCACCACTGAAAGGAGTCCGCTAAAAGAAGTATGACTACTACTCTGTCTTGAAGACGGCCCTTCACTTGCTTCCATTGGGAGGAGAGTTTCGAATGTATTTGGCGTATGTGGAGATGAGCGTAGGAGATGACATGGACTATAGAGGCAATGGGTGTCAACTGTGCTGCATGATGCCTGTCAGTTCTGCGAGATGTTTGAAACAGTCCTCGGGCAGGAAGGCTTGAGCCCGAGTGGTGTCGAGTAGAGCACCTATGAATTCTAGCTTCTGAGTGGGAGAAAGGTGTGACTTTGGAAAGTTTATGAAAAATCCTAGGGCACTGAACAGACAGACACACCATATGTGGTGTCTTGCCCCTGATGAGCCAATCGTCTAAGGAAGAGAAGATGAAGACTCCCAGGGTGAAGAGATAGGCCGTGACTACCACCAAACATTTTGTGAAGTCCCTTGGGGCAGATGCCAGGCCAAAGGGTAGGACTCGATATTGGTGGTGCCTGCTGTCGAACATGAAGTGGAGGTATTGTCTATGAGATGGGTGAATGAGGATGTGCATATACACATCCTTTAGATCCAGAGAACAGAGCCATTCGTTCCTCTGAAGGTAGGATAGTAGGTTTTATAGAGAAACCATCTTGAACTTCTTTCATACTAGGAACTTGTTGAGGTTCCAGAGGTCTATGATGGGACAGAACCCTCCTGATCTTTTGGGGATAAGAAAATATCAGAAGTAAAACCAACCTTTTCAGTGCGCAGGGATCAAGTTCTATCACACTATCCCTTAGTAGGGAGGTGATTTCCTGCTGTAAAAGAGACTGATAGAGAAGCTCGAGAGGATACTCCCCTGGAAAGAAGGGAGGAGGTAACTGGGCAAAATGTAGCAGGTAGCCCTTGAGGATGACCTGTAGAGTCCAGGGCTCTGATGTTATGAGGAGCCATCTGTGGGCAAAATGGACCAGCCTGCCCGCTATGTAAGTGGGTTACGGCTCTTTCAGGGGAAGAATAGCAATATTCTCCAGAAAGTAGTCAAAAGCTAGCCCCAGGATGGGGCAGTGGGGCTGGTTGAGGCTTAGGAGGCTTGGCCCTCTTGGGCTGGCAAGGAGCCTGAGGCTTCTGCAGACCTTGACAAGCATGATAGGTCATGTAAGCCAGATAAGAGGGTAATATTTCTTAGGGTAGAAGGGTTTCTTAACAAAGGCTTTCTTCCTAGAAGGATCAGCTGTTTTACGATAGAGACACTTCATGGTAAAGTCAATTTCACCAGCCTTCTCACTCCAGCCCTTACCAAAGAGGTTCTCACCTCAACAGGGAATTTCTGCTAGCTTGTCTTAGACTCACTGGTCAAGGTCTGAAGACTGCAACCAAGCCAGCATTCTGGCTCTAATATCCCACTCCTGCAACTCTGCTGGTAGACTCAAAAGAGTCAAAGGCTACTCTGGTGATGAACTTGGAACAGTCTTGACCATGCTTGACTAGGGTCTGGTAGGCATCCAGCTTTTTTGAAGGAATTATAGTAGAGAACTCATCAAAATCCTTCACAATGTCCTCCAGGAACATACCCATATAAAGCATATAAGAATTAATGTGGCAAGCGAACATCGATGCCTGGAAGCATCAGCGGCCAAAGGCATCGAGGGTACATGATTCCCTTCCAGGAGGAACCAAAGAGTGGTTTCTTGGTACTCGAGCTGGCGCATGGCTGACTCAACTACCACAGAATGTGAAGGAGTTGAGGTTTTGGGGCAATCCAGAATCCTGTACACGGTGTCTAGCTTTTTACTGACCAAGGGAACCCACATTCTAAACATGAGGATACAATGGACTGGAAGAGTGGCAATCTCCTTAGGAATCAAGGGATTCTGCAGTATCTCTAGTTCCTCGGCTCTTGGGTCAATCTTGATGCCTACTGAGACCGAGAGAGCCTTGGCCATGTCCGGATAAAGTCCTGGAAGGACATATTCTCAGGCGAGGACCAGTGGCGCTCGTGAGGCGGTGAAGGGTCTGATAGCACATCACAGTGCCTCTGTGAAACAGGGGACTCTGCCTCCAATTCCCAGGCATTAGAATCAGACTTGGAGATGAAGTCAAAATAGCAACAGTCAACAGTTATGTCTCCACTGCCGATCTGATGCCCGGAGGCGTTGGAACCGTAGAAGCTTGAGGCTGGTTCCTCCTGAGGCTGATGGGACTTGACCGACTCCAGGCTCAGCATTGACCCAGAGGGTCCTAATGGCAGTGATTCCAGGCCCGGCTTCAAGACCTGGACTGCCAAGGGCTTTGTAGTGCCAGATTCCAGGCTCAGTATAGAGACCTGGGCTCCCAAGGGCCTCGAGGCCGCCAGGAGCGCAGCCAAACTCCTCTCGATGTACAGCATGCGCTGCTCATGGGAGATGGAGGATGTCTGGGTGGACTGTGGTACTCCAGACAACGGAACCAGAAGCTCTCCCGAGGTCAAAGCCATGGTAGCATTCCAGAGCCCCTCTTGAACTATGGAGGGGATTCCTCCTGCTGGGGCTGCTTAGCTAGTCATTCTCGTTTCTCAGCTTCAGAGTCCCACTGAGGTGGGCTCCAGTGTCGATGTCCAAGGGATCAATCCCGAGAATTAGCATCGGTCCTCAACATCAAAGCCTGAGATGCCAATGCAGCATCGGTGGTCGGCTGCTTTTTACCATGGTCTCTCTGTTCTGAAGGAGCATGGGAATGGCACAAAGAACAGGAGTCCTGAGACGGAGTTGATGTCAAAGTGTGTGCTGAGGGTGTCGAGTCAGATTCAAAAAGACTCGTGTTGCTTCTCCCAGTTTTTTAACCTTTTCTTTGTGCTGACACAAATTTACAAGAGTCTGGGTTGTGGTCAGGGCTCAAGCATCGTAAGCACTAATTGTGCTTATCGGTTACAAAAATGGTGCAGTTGCTCAACCAATGATCACCCAAAATTTAGTAACTCACATATCAATCACACCAATCCCATGGTCAGACCACCACATGATTACGTTCTTTATCACCATGCCCGTAAAGGATAAAATACCTGATGCAACTCTAATGAGAAGAGAAGATTTCGAACATTTAACAAGGAAAACTTCCTAGAACAAGTGCTACCAGAGCTAGAAAAAAAGCACAGTTGACCTTGACTCTACAATAGCAGACTGGAACAAAAACACTCAACAATGCATCGATAGCACCAACCAAACTAATCCAAAACAATAGAAAGAAAACACAGTGCTCCATGGTTCTCAAGTGAAATCAATGAACAGAAGAAACAACTTAGGAAACTTGAGAGACTATGGCGCCAAACCAAAGAACAACATCATCTCTCAAAATACACGGAAATGCAAGCCACATACCACAACCTGGTAAACAAATGTAAGAAGGAACACCATACTAACCTGATAACAAACTAAGGGAACTGTTTGAAATAGTAAACAGACTAACGAAGGAACCATCAGTACCAAATAATATGGACTCCATAACCCCACAAGACATTGCAGGATTTCCTACAGTTAAAATGTGCTCAGAAGCAATTCATTAAACTGAACTAACCAAACATACAAAAACATCTCCACAGCAACTGGGAAATATGGGAGTCATTCCACATCCCCTTGGAAAAGCAAGTTGACTAAATTAAAGCCAATATAAATACAATGACATCACCCATAGACCCTTGCCCAGTTAGCTGGATTACGCATACAAAAGAATACTTGCCATACCTTAATGCCAAATCATTACTCATGCAAGGATACCTCCCACCACAGCTTAAACAAGCATCCATAAGGCCTATTCTAAAAAGTGGGAACCTCAACAAGGACCCAAGCTCCTTTCGACCAATATCAAGTCTTCCTTTCATAACCAAGGTAACTGAAAAAATAGTTCAGCATCAACTACAAGATCACATTGACAACTGCGCCCCGCTAGACCCTCACCAATATGGATTCAAACAGAACCAGTGTGGCAACGTTAATCACCTAACGTTTGGACATCCTTATAACAGAGATAAACAGCATACAGAAAGGATTTGTTCTATGCTTTATCGATATCACTGCAGCATTTGACTCCGTTAACCATAATAATCTATTACAAAGGCTACAAGAAACCAGCACCAACGGCACAATACTGGAATGGTTTACTTCATACCTATAAACAAAAAAGCTGTGTAAGAGCAAAACTACTGTCAGAATAATATCAATTGATATCAGCTCTTAGACAAAAATCTCAACTAACAAAATCTTATACCGCAACCTATACAATTTCACAGGCAAAATGACCTCAGCACAGCTCATATCCCACAATTAGTGAATGATCACCATAGGGAGCAGCTTATGCTAACATCACTGGTCAGAATTGCCACCATTCATCCACCTATGCCTAAATAAATACCAAACCTTTAGACACCCCCAATTACCCTCGGGATAAATACTCTAAACCAGCCTCTAAAACATCCACCAAACAAACATACAATACATACAAAAGCGTAACGACTTCAACAGCAAGGGGTTATACGGAATTCCACCAAAGCTGTAATCTTGTACCTAAAAAGGAAGATACAAATATAATCAAGCAAAAGCAAAGAACAATAGCACCAAAGTGCTCCATGTACTTATCTTCTTAACAGCAAGCTGGCACCATAACGCCCCATCGCAAGCAAGGATTCCAAAATGCTCAAACTGGATCCTAAAGATCTCCCAGGATAAATAACAGCGGGAAAAGAATAATTTCACTAGAATTGAAACCAATCTGCTTTACACCCTACAGAAGCTACTGTTTCGCCAAAATACGGCTTCTTCAGGGGTTCAATAACTGTATACAATGCAGACCCTTTTCAGCATCACTTCCCGATGGCGGGATAGTTGACTGAAGTGAAGCTGAAGAGGGTCTGTATTGTATACAGTTATTGAACCCCTGAAGAAGCCGTATTTCGACGAAACAGTAGCTTCTGTAGGGTGTAAAGCAGATTGGTTTCAATTCTAGTGAAATTATTCTTTTCCCGCTGTTATTTATCCTGGGAGATCTTTAGGATCCAGTTTGAACATTTTGGAATCCTTGCTTGCGATGGGGCGTTACGGTGCCAGCTTGCTGTTAAGAAGATAAGTACATGGAGCACTTTGATGCTATTGTTCTTTGCTTTTGCTTGATTATATTTATATCTTCCTTTTTAGGTACAAGATTACAGCTTTGGTGGAATTCCGTATAACCCCTTGCTGTTGAAGTCGTTACGCTTTTGTATGTATTGTATGTTTGTTTGGTGGATGTTTTAGAGTCTGGTTTAGCGTATTTATCCCAAGGGTAATTGGGGGGTGTCTAAAGGTTTGGTATTTATTTAGGCATAGGTGGATGAATGGTGGCAATTCTGACCAGTGATGTTAGCGTAAGCTGCTCCCTATGGTGATCATTCACTAATTGTGGGATATGAGCTGTGCTGAGGTAATTTTGCCTGTGAAATTGTATAGGTTGCGGTATAAGATTTTGTTAGTTGAGATTTTTGTTTAAGAGCTGATATCAATTGATATTACTTCATACCTATCCCATCACATCCAACAGGTGAGATCTGGAAACCAAGTCCCTTCTCCCAACAAGGTGTCCCGCAGGGCTCAGCTCTCTCAGCATTGCTTTTCAATATATACATCCAACCAATATGCAATATCATAAAACAGCATGACATTCAATTTAGGATATATGCAGACAATATCATGGTATTCACCCCTATAAACATTGGACAACCAGACTACACACAAATTACCTCATGTCTCAAAAAGATGACAATATGGCTAAAAGAACAAAACCTTGCCATAAGCTTCAAAAAATCTGAAATGATACACATAACCAGGAATGTCTCGTTCTCCCTACCAAACTCGATAAAAATCATGGCCTATACCCTAACAGCCAAGCCAGAAGTCAAATACCTCGGAGTAACGTTCAACCGGCAACTCAGTTTCCAATCTCACATAAAAAGAATAACCGGAACAGCATACCACAAACTAAGGATAATACATAAACTCAAACCTCTACTAAGTGAGAACGATTTCCGAGCAGTATGTCAAGCCATAATAATACCTATAATAGATTATTGCAACATAATCTACCATGGACTCCCTAAGAAAACAATACTCCCTCTTCAACTCGTGCAAAACATCGCAGCCTGAAATATGACTGGAACAGCAAGATACGGCTTCATAACCTCCACACTACAGCAACTTCACCTGCTCCCAGTCACCGTGCATTCCAAATACACAACATTTACAATAATTTTCAAGATAATAACTTATTATTTATTTATTTACATTCTCTTATATACCGTGCTATTCTGCATCAGTGCGGTTTACATCGAACAAACTGAAATTACATTGAACAGGGCATTATAACTTGGAGATAACTATTCTACAGGGAACATGGGCTATGGAGGGTTACTTCCTATCCTCCAGCCAATGATTAAAAAAAAAAGAAAAACACAGCAGACCAGAATAACCCCAACAAGTAAGACGAAAGCCAGAAAATCTACATACAAAAAAGCCTTTTCCATTTATGCTCCCACATTATGGAACGAACTGCCTGCTGCTATACAAATCAATCAATGACCTAGCAGACTTTAGGAAAGCTATAAAAACTAATCTCTTTATAGAATACTATGGACCCACACCATGACCACACGTTTCAAACATACCGGACTATAGGAAAGCCTCAAAGACTCAGACCATAATGAAATACAAATGATCCACGCCATGAGAACACTGATCACCCTATCTTGCCCTAACCCCCTTGGATTGTACCCTTAACCAAATATAATATGTACTATCAGATAGAAACATCACTGCCTTTATGTAAATAGTTATAAGTTGCGTAATGTATCCTTACTACCCCACATAACCCTCCAAGTTCAATATCCTGTTCTATGTAAAAGTTGTTTTGTTGTGATGTTCATTATAAACCGCCCTAAATTAATGATAGGACAGTATAGAAAATCTGTTAAATAAAGACGGGAAGGCAAAAAGAAGAAAGAAGTTCCCTGAAGGGCACAGAAGAAAAAGGTTTTATCTGCAGTGTCAGGACAAGCTTTGCTGGGCTCCACAGAAAAAATGAAGTTGGGCTCCACAGAAAAATGAAGACTGAAGAGAATCACTGGGGAGTGTTCCCACGCGAGCTCCATTAGTGGACATCACCCATATGTGAAGACTGCATTCCTGCTTGTTCCTGGAGATAACAGGAAATAACCCTTGTATTCAAGGTCACAAAGGATTCTAGTCTCCCAGCATCTCCAAATGGGGATTTTTAGTTTCTTGTAATGGAGAAAAAAGTATTTGAGGCAAACTAAAACTTCCTTAGGACTCTTCTCCATCCTGCTCACTGCTTTTTTCATTATGCACTTAAGTTTCTCAGTGGACCTTAAAAACGCACGGTGCCAGAGAACAGTTATTGAACCTACAACTAAGAAAAGCATCAATTACTAAACCATTGATTGTGAAAACATTAATTTTTAAAATGTTTTTTCCATCTTTGTTTAATATTAAGCAACTACAACTGTGGCAGGTGCAGGCCTGTGACCCACGGTGTCTGACATAGGCAGGCCAGCATGACTAGCTTGACCTGTAAATGAGGCCTGTGGAGAGGCATATAGGATTGCACATCCCCCAATATGCTGCTATTGTAAGAAAGAACTCAGTAGAAATATTGAATTAGCTTAGATAAGCAGAATTGCAGAATTAAGAAATGGAAAAATACAGAAAAGATGTGTTTTAAAGTTACTGATAAGAAAGAGTACATTTGCAGAGAAATATTGAGGAGTGCTGACAGATGAGTTACAGAACCTTGCTCATCTGCACGCACAAATGATCCCATAGCCTTGAAAGTGTGAAAGTAACAAGTTGATGAACTGACCATTGTAATTGGGACTAGAAGGGGGGCAGGCAGGTGTCATGCCCACAGAAGCCCACAGAAGGAACATAATTGGAGAAACTTATCAGTACCGGGACCAATAGAGGGACTACGGGAGGTACGGGAGCGTACCGGGACCAATGAAATGTTTTTCTATACCTAGAATGGAACAGAAGTCTATAAAAGTTGTTGTAATGCTTGAAAACTTTGCTCAGCCATTTTGAAATTGCCTTGCTTGAGACTTGTGCACAAATAAATGATTTGGACCTTCTGAACAGACTCCTGGTATCATTGGTTTGTCTGCGCTTTGCTGCTACATATTCCTTGGTGCGTTGGCCGGGAAGTTGTGGAATCAAAGTGTATATAGGGCAATATACCACGACTTTCCGCCTCTATAGGCTTGGTCCTGCCGGGATCGCGCCCTTCCGACGAGGGCCGCTCCCTGGCGCCACCGGTCCCTTGTATCGGAGGGAGCTGGTCGGACCTCGGCGGGTGCCGGGCCCGGTCGGAGCCAACGCCTCGAACCCGAGTGAGGGGAGTCCGAGGTCCAACTCATGCGCCTGCTTGGGAAGTTTGAGGACCGGATCCGGTGAGTATAGTTTTGATTTTGGGTCTAGACAGAAATAGAAAGAGCAGTACTGCCATTGGAATTTGGAACTTGGAATTTGTAATCTCGAGATATTGGGAATTGGTAAGAGAGCTTGATCACCTCTCAAGGAAGAGCCGAGTAGCCTGGCATGGGAATTCGCTAGGTGAAACCCTCATCCTTTTTGTAATTTGGGAAAAAAAAGACTAGTCAGAATAGATAGAAACGAATGCATTCTGGGAATACGTTGCTAGCATGATTGTGTGAACGAAGTGTGATTGAGAGGTCTGGCAGCACGGACCAAGTGAAAGCTGACCCCTGATTAGCGCATTTCCTGACCGGGCGACCGCGTTCAGGTCGCGAAAAGGGGGAAGCGATTGTCGTCTTGTCTTGTTATTTGTATTCCCTGTATGTTTCCAGGGCCGTGAGGACCCCTTACCCACGGTCCGCCCACCTTTTCCCTTCTGTCTGTTGTTGCGCGCACACATCGAAATGGGAGGGGCGGAGTCTACTAGAAACACTCCATTAGAATGTATGATCGCACATTTTAAAGAGGGATATTCAGGAGATTATGGTATTAAAATGACAGCAGCCCGTTTGCAGATTTTGTGTACTAGGGAGTGGCCCGATCTAGACCCCATCTGGCCCCGAGAGGGAACGTTCACTGTAGAGATTATCCAGTCAATACATCGTAGAGTGCGAGTAGCGCACCCAGACCAGTACCCCTATATAGATTCCTGGTTAAGTATTTGTGAAGATCCGCCCTCCTGGGCGCAGCGCTGTTATGAGGAACAGTGCAGAATAATGTTAGCTAAAACAGATTCTAGACAGAGAAAGGAACAGCCTAGAATGAAAGAGCAGGATAAGAAAGCCAAGAAGAAACCCATCTTGGCAGATCCCGATTCCCCAGAAGTAGTCCTCAGGCAGCCCCGAACCCCAGGTCCAGTGAGAATAGCCCGGCGGCGTCCTGCCCCAGCACCC
Organism: Ichthyophis bannanicus; assembly: GCA_033557465.1. Taxonomy (NCBI): domain Eukaryota; kingdom Metazoa; phylum Chordata; class Amphibia; order Gymnophiona; family Ichthyophiidae; genus Ichthyophis; species Ichthyophis bannanicus. The sequence goes on from CM066040.1 coordinate 212,737,881, forward strand.
CAGAGACCGCCGGAGCCGAGGCGAGACCCAATCCCTGACCTCCCTCCTCCTGGAGAAGAGGAAGAGAGAGAATTAGCGGAGAGAAGAGAGGAGGATGTAAAAAGTGAGCCAGAAGCGGAGCTAGAAGAAGAGGAAAGTGAGGATCCCCCAGAAGAAGAAGAAGAGGAAAGTGTACAAATAATTGAGGAAGTCAGCGCCAGCACTAGCAAGCCAGTGAAAGAAAAACCCAAAGCAAAACCAGTTGAGAAAAAGAAAGCGACTCCTGCAAAGGCAACGACAATAACCCTCAGATCCCAAACCCAAATGACGCCTGGAACAGCCAAACTGTTTCCCTTAAGGCAAGTTCCGGGAGTACCCGTAAAGAATGATAATGATGAAGTGGTAGCGGGACCCCTAACGTATGTGTATATCCCTTTCTCTACAACTGATTTATTAAATTGGAGGTCGCATTATGCCTCCTATACTAGTAAGCCCCAGGAGCTGACAGAATTAGTAACTAGTATTATGGAAACTCACCAACCCACTTGGCCAGATTGCCGTCAGCTCCTGACCACCCTATTCACTACAGAAGAACGAGCGAGAATTAGAAAAGCAGCTATTGAATGGATGGCAGAAAACCCTGCAGCTCCGGCACAGGGACAGAATATAATAGATCGTAGAGAAGCAGCTCAGAGAGAATTCCCGAATGAAGACCCCCAATGGGATCCAAATACAGATGAAGGATCCACCGCCCTAGCCCGTTTTCGCCAAGGCTTTTTACAAGGCCTGCGAAGAGGAGGCCAAAAAGCTATGAACCTTTCCAAAGTCGCAGGAGTTATCCAAGGAATAGATGAGAGCCCAGCAGATTATTATGAAAGATTAACTGAAGCTTATAGAATGTATACTCCCTATGATCCCGAGGCACCAGGAAGTTTATGCATGGTGAATTCTGCTTTTGTAAACCAGTCTCAACCAGACATTAGACGTAAATTACAGAAATTAGAAGGGTTTGCGGGCATGAATGCAACACAGTTATTGGAAGTCGCTCATAAAGTGTATGTGAATCGTGATACTGAAAGACAGAGAGAATGTGATAGAAAGATGAAGAAGAAAGCTGATTTTTTGGCTGCGGCCATAGTTGAAAAGAAAAGGGGAGGTGTCCCTAATCGAAGGAGCAGAGGAAGAGGGCGGGGTCAAGGCGGAGGCCGGACCCAGAGACTAGGCGTGAACCAATGCGCCTACTGCAAAGAGGAAGGACATTGGAGAGATACTTGCCCGCAACTCGAAGACGCCCAGCAAGATGACGAATACGATCATCAGTGGCGAGAAGAAAGACGAGGCCGTCCCCGAGGCCGAGGAGGAGCCAATCGAGAACAATTCCAGCGAGAGAGGGGAGGAGGAGCCATCCAAGCATTGGCCACGCAGGCCCATGAAGAGGATGACGTGGATTAGGACAGACCGGGCTCCAAGTTTGCTTTAGGTCTCCAGGAGCCTATGGTCGAAATACAAATAGGAGACCAATTTATGAACTTTATGGTTGATACTGGAGCAGAACATTCAGTAATAGACAAAAAGATAGCCCCATTCACCAAGAAAGCAGTCACCATTATAGGAGCAACTGGTGCCAAAGCCACAAAGTCTTTTCTACAAAACCGAATATGCAGTCTAGGAGGACAGCAAGTAACTCATCAATTTCTTTACATGCCCGAATGTCCAGTACCACTACTGGGACGAGATATGTTAGCCAAGCTTCAAGCACAAATATCTTTCTCCGAACAAGGAGAAATGCAAATGACAGTAAATTCCCAAGCCAAACCAGCAGGAGTAATGCTGCTGACAGTTCCCCGAGAAGAAGAGTGGAGATACTACATTGATGATTCGATTCAAGATACCTATTTTGAACAAACCTTAAAGAACATTCATGCACCACTTGAAGTGTGGGCAGAAGGCAGTCCCCCAGGCCTAGCCAAACATATAGCTCCAGTGATTGTAACCCTCAAGCCTAGCGCTACCCCAGTGCACGTCAAACAGTACCCTCTCCCAAGAGCCGCAATTGAAGGCATTCATCGCCACCTACAGAGATTGCTCGAGTATGGCCTACTAAAAGTATGTCAATCCCCATGGAACACCCCACTTTTGCCAGTAAAGAAGCCTGAGACAGATGATTATCGCCCAGTGCAAGATTTGAGAAGAGTAAATGATGCAGTTGAAACTATACATCCAGTTGTACCCAATCCTTACACTCTACTAGGATTGATACCCGCTGAAGCTACCCATTTCACCGTACTGGATTTAAAAGATGCATTCTTTTGCATAAGATTAGCCCCTGTAAGCCAAATATTGTTTGCATTTGAATGGCAGGACCCCATCTCTGGAAGAGGGGGCCAACTCACCTGGACAAGATTACCCCAAGGATTCAAGAATTCACCTACTATCTTTAGTGCTGCACTAAATCAAGATCTTTCAAGCTATCCAGTAGCCCCGGGGAGGAGAGTACTTCTCCAGTACGTGGATGATCTGTTGATAGCTGCCATATCAGAAAAAGAATGTATACGAGCCACCCAAGATCTCTTGCAGTTACTAAATGAAGCTGGATATAAAGTTTCCAGAGCCAAAGCACAACTATGCCAAACAGAAGTGAAATACTTGGGTTTTCGTATTACCCAAGGAAGCAGAAGATTAGGCAGAGAAAGAAAAGAAGCAGTATGTAGAATTCCAACTCCAACAACCAGAAAGCAAGTTAGAGCCTTTCTGGGAGCGGCAGGATATTGCCGAATCTGGATACCCAACTTTGCCCAAATTGCCAAACCACTGTATGAAGCCACAAAAGGAGAAGAGAAGTCACCACTGGAGTGGGGACTTGAGCAGGATACAGCCTTCCAGAAGTTAAAAGAAGAACTGATGTCATCACCAGCACTTGGACTACCAGATGTCCACAAACCTTTCCACTTGTTTGTACATGAAGCACAGGGAAATGCCTTAGGCATGTTGACTCAGAAATTAGGAAATTGGGAACGACCTGTAGCCTACCTATCGAAACAATTGGACCCTGTGGCCAAAGGATGGCCACCCTGCTTGAGAGCAGTTGCAGCTACAGCGCTACTAGTGAGTGAAGCAGACAAACTCACACTAGGGCAGAACATACGAGTCACTGTGCCACATGCAGTCCTTGCCCTTATGGAACAGAAAGCAAATTATTGGCTCACCAATTCCCGAATGTTGAAGTACCAGAGCATGTTATGTGAAAACCCACAGATACAACTTGAAGTAAGCCATGCCCTGAATCCAGCTACCTTGATACCCATCAGTGAAGAACTCCCAGAACATGACTGTATCGAAGTCATGGAAACTGTGTTCTCCAGTCGACCTGACTTAACAGATGTGCCCATAGACAATCCCGACCAGATCTATTACGTTGATGGGAGTAGTCTCATCCTTGATGGACGACGCTGTGCCGGATATGCAGTCGTCACTCAACACGAAGTAGTTGAATCATCAGCTCTAGCCTCAGGCACATCAGCCCAGAAAGCCGAATTGATAGCACTCACCAGAGCTTTGTTATTAGGAGAAAAACTTGTGCTGAATGTATATACAGATTCCAAATATGCTTTCACTACCTTGCATGCCCATGGAGCTCTCTATAAAGAAAGAGGACTCATCACATCCGGAGGAAAATCAGTCAAATATGGTCCCGAGATATTGATGTTACTTGATGCAGTCTGGGCCCCAACACGTGTAGCTGTCATGCATTGTAGAGGACATCAAGCCGGAAAAGGAGAAGTTGCTCGAGGAAATAGATTTGCAGATGCCTCAGCACGACAAGCAGCTATGACAGGACAGATTGCCCCACAAGCTATACCAATGCAAGCAGCATTGTTTCCAGTACCTTTGAATCTATGGACCCCACGATATACCACCAAAGAATTGGATTACTATTGTGACAAAGAAAATGGAGTATTGAAAGACGGATGGATTGAGCTGCCACCAGAAGAAGGCAGTCAACCTCCGGGAAGAATAGTAATTCCTGAACTGTTAGGACCATCCTTTGTCAAAGCTTTTCATGAAGCCACCCACTATGGAAAGAGTGCTATGGAGAAAGCACTTAGACCACATTTCTACATCCCTCTGATGACAACCATATCAGCCTCAGTAGCCCGACAATGTCAAATCTGTGCCAAGAATAATGCCAAGCAAGGCCTTATTACAGCACCCCGAGTTCAGTCAAGAGGTGTAACCCCCATGCACAACCTCCAAGTTGATTTCACCGAAATGCCAAAAGCTAATGGATACCATTACCTACTAGTATTAGTTTGTACTTTCTCTGGGTGGGTAGAAGCATTCCCAACCAGAACTGAGAAAGCCCGAGAAGTTACCAAAGCCCTAATGAGAGAGATTGTCCCCAGATTTGGAATTCCAGCAGTAATAGGGTCGGACAATGGACCCTCATTTGTCTCCCAAGTTACTCAGCAGTTAGCAAAAGCTTTGCAGATACAGTGGAAGCTCCACACTGCATACAGACCCCAGAGTTCAGGGAAAGTTGAGCGAATGAATCGTACCTTGAAAGCCCAAATGTCTAAGCTTTGTCAGGAGACACACTTGAAATGGCCCCAAGTGCTCCCCATAGCTTTACTCAGAATACGCTCAGCCCCTGTAAAGTCAACAGGATTTTCCCCTTTTGAAGTTTTGTATGGTAAACCCCCACCAATAGTGCAGGGAATCAAAGGAAGTCTAGCCCAGATTGGTTCAGAAGTAACCAGACAAGAACTCCTAGCTCTTAGTTTTGTTCTGCAGACTCTCCATACGTGGATCCAAGACCAGTTGCCTATCAACTTGACGGAACCCTTGCATCCCTACCAGCCTGGAACTTCGGTGTGGATCAAAGATTGGAAGAAGATACCGTTGGAACCCCATTGGAAGGGACCGTACACCGTCATCCTGTCTACCCCAACTGCAGTAAAGGTAGCCGAGATCGACGCCTGGATCCATCACAGCCGAGTCAAGCCCGCCGCCGATCCTGAACCAGAGCGGTGGACAGCAGAGCAGCACCCTGATGTACCCTTGCGAGTTACTCTGAGACGGCAACCAGCAGCATAGACACTTCATCACAAGTGCTTTGCAGTAGCCAAGTCTTTCGAAGAGGATTGCTGTTTTCCATGCAGCAACAGCTTTGTTTCAACGAACCCAATTTGTGTGTGTGATTTGACACACTACCTTGAGACTACATTGACTAAGCCAGACTTCACAAGCCAACTGAATTGCTAAGTTGGTTAATGTGTGCTGGACATCTTGAGGATCTTCAATCAACACTCAGCAACCGTTAAATTGCTTCATTAGCAAACGGGACGAAGAATAATAGACCGTCGTGATCAAGATCAGCAAGCTGAGGATTCAGAAGAACTCCAATCAACATCAACATGTATCTTTGCTTCTGCTTTGCCTTGGTTGCCTTCTTTGGAGGTTTTGAACAGACTTATGCTCTACCTCCATGCACCGCTTGCATTACTTCTACTAGAACTGGACTGAAAGTAACTCAGACTTTGCTTTACCATTCTTACTATACCTGCAAGGGAACAATAACTCGGTGTATGTATAACACCACTGAACTAAATGTTTGCACTCATGGCAAAATCAAAGCATGCTATAATCCGCATCAGAATCCATCCTATTACACGTTGGAAATAAGATGGAAGGATGCAGATGGACCTATATAGCTGCTACACCACCACTTAAGGACATTACTAAACCTGCTGTCTTGAATTTTGATGCATGTAATGCTATTAATAGAGATAGTCAGTCCACCTGTGGTACATGGGAGAAAGCGTATCGAAATGACCATAAGTATATGTGTCCAGAAGGTGCCACAAATTGGTGGAAGTGTACAGGTAAAACAGGATCAGGGTATAGTACTGCTACAGCGGCAGACTACTATTGCCCGTATTGGGAATGTGTTTTTTATGCTACCTGGAATACTGGTATAACTGATGAGAAAATAGATAAACGGATAGCTACTCTAACCAAGCCAACCACGAATGATAAATGTCAGAAAGATGCTTGCAACCCCTTACATTTGCGTGTACATAACCCCCATGCATGGAAACAAGGATATAAGTTTGGTTTACGAATTGCTGGAGGAGGAACAGATCCAGGGACCATTGTGTATGTTAGATTGAATACCCAAGCCCACAAGTCATCTAAATATCATATTCATAGCACCTTTTATGAAGCTATGCATGTAAATAAGTTTGAGATCCCTCACCCTTCACAGAATTTGTTTCTAGAGTTAGCCGGAGCAGTAGTATCTAGTCTTAAGATCACAGATTGTTATTTCTGTGGCGGAACCCAAATGGGAGACCAATGGCCCTGGGAAGCCCAAGAATTGAATTATTCCATGATTTACAATCAGACTGAATTACACAAGACAACCAGTGAATGGGTGTTAGCGCACTCAATCGTTGGACGTCTTTGCTATGCCAGAACTGGACCCCAGTTCACCCAAAAGGTAGGACAGCTGGTCTGTCTTAGCCAGAAATACTATAATGCCACGACCAAGAAGGTAGCATGGTGGTCAGGAATCAGACATCCTGAACCTCCTAACCCATTAGCCAGATTTCCTGAACTTGCAGGTCTATGGACTAACCTTGCCAAAGTCCAAGCCTGGCAAGCCCCACCTGGCCTATATTGGATCTGTGGAAACCGAGCATATGCGCAACTCCTGCCACAATGGGGAGGAGCATGTGTCTTAGGAACCATCAGACCTTCTTTCTTCCTTCCTGTTAAACACTGAACATGGAGAACAATTAGGATACCCTGTATATACTACCCACAAACACAAAGGAGCATCTAGACAGAAAAGAGAGGCCTTACAGATAGGCAAGTGGGAGAAATGGCAAGGTGATGATTGGCCACCAGAAAGAATTATTGAGTATTATGGACCTGCCACTTGGAATGATGATGGTATGTGGGGCTACCGAACCCCAGTCTATATGATTAATCGTATTATTCGCTTACAAGCAGTAGTTGAAATAATAACCAACGAAACTAGTCATGCTCTTACGCTCTTAGCTAGACAGAGTACTCAAATGCGCACTGCTATATACCAGAATCGCTTAGCCCTTGATTATTTGCTAGCAGCTGAAGGAGGAGTATGTGGTAAACTGAATTTAACTAATTGCTGTTTGAAAATAGATGATAAAGGTCAAGTAGTTGAAGAAATTGCTAAAGATATGCAAAGACATGCTTATGTGCCAGTACAGACTTGGCACGCCTTGAAATTTCCTAACTGGTTTGCTAACCTTTTCTCTTGGCTGGGAGGATTTAAGACTTTTATTATCTTAGTACTAATCCTTGTTGCTGTTGTCCTCTGCTTACCATGTTTAATCCCATGTTGTATGCGTTCCCTTCATAGTGCTATTGATAGTACAGTAGAGCGGAAGACCGCAACCAGAATAATGGCTTTATACAAAGTCAGCCCTAGTGGAACTAGTAAGAATCCTTTGATCAGGATGTGAATCTTTTTGAAAAAGTGATTTAATTCTCACACCTTATTAAGTAATAGGGTGAGATTAATCAAAGGGGGGAATGTGGCAGGTGCAGGCCTGTGACCCACGGTGTCTGACATAGGCAGGCCAGCATGACTAGCTTGACCTGTAAATGAGGCCTGTGGAGAGGCATATAGGATTGCACATCCCCCAATATGCTGCTATTGTAAGAAAGAACTCAGTAGAAATATTGAATTAGCTTAGATAAGCAGAATTGCAGAATTAAGAAATGGAAAAATACAGAAAAGATGTGTTTTAAAGTTACTGATAAGAAAGAGTACATTTGCAGAGAAATATTGAGGAGTGCTGACAGATGAGTTACAGAACCTTGCTCATCTGCACGCACAAATGATCCCATAGCCTTGAAAGTGTGAAAGTAACAAGTTGATGAACTGACCATTGTAATTGGGACTAGAAGGGGGGCAGGCAGGTGTCATGCCCACAGAAGGAACATAATTGGAGAAACTTATCAGTACCGGGACCAATAGAGGGACTACGGGAGGTACGGGAGCGTACCGGGACCAATGAAATGTTTTTCTATACCTAGAATGGAACAGAAGTCTATAAAAGTTGTTGTAATGCTTGAAAACTTTGCTCAGCCATTTTGAAATTGCCTTGCTTGAGACTTGTGCACAAATAAATGATTTGGACCTTCTGAACAGACTCCTGGTATCATTGGTTTGTCTGCGCTTTGCTGCTACACAACTATAGTATAAAGAGGACCTTAACCTATGTTATTTCCTTTCAGAAATGCAGAGTTGGAATGGCAATTTTTCATAACTCTTAAGTATATTCATCTGTTCCCCATTCTGCTGATGATCATTCCTTTAGACTCGGACGTGAAGAAACCAGAAAGCAATCCCCTCTGGATTTACCATATGGCTCCGTGTCAGAAGGAAGCCATTGCATTCTGGGACTGTTCCTGTTTCCTGAACAGATTGCTAAGTACAAATCCCAGCATGCAATGAGAATATAATGAGAAAAGGCTCAGCCGTATGGGAAACCCCATGTGCCCCTTCATCTAAATATTAATTTTCTTCCCATTAGCAAACAGTGGCAAGAACCACTGTCAAATATGATGACGACCAGACAGTGTTTTGCACATTTTCTCTCTATATTCACTTCTCTGCCCCCTCCTCCATCCATGGAAAAAGTGGGTTTTTTAAATTTGGTCCTTTATTGGAGAAAATACTGCTTTGGAATGCAAAATCACTTTCAGAAGGAATTCATTTGCGACCCAAGCCTTGTTTTAGAATGCCTACAATGTCTCCTAATAGATTTTAAGTAGTGTTCTGGCATTTATCTAGGGTTATTTTAACCTCAGACGTTACAAAAGGGCTGTTGAAAATCTCTGCTACTTCCAGTACTCAGACAAGATCATCTATCAAATTTCACAGCCAGATCAGTTGCTATGACTATGCTTTAAAAAATGAGAGGGGATGAAATTTGTGCATATACATGAATTTTCCATTTTTTTCAATGCAACCGTACTGAAACTGACTTTTCAATAGGGTAAATATCAAGCTCATGGCCGTGCTTCCCCCCTAATTTGACCCTGAACCGTCCATTTGGGGGAACGTTATCCTGCTTCCAGACATATGGATTGAATCATCACAAATGTTTCCCTGCCTTGTGCTGAAATGCACAAAAAGACATGTAGTGAAGTGGCCTGATGCCAGCTGAAAAGAAAAGGTTTACTCATCAATAAAAATTATATATATTATGCATTCCTTATACTCTCGACTTTTATTTCACTGGTTGTTATCATTCTGTTTTTCTACAAAGACTGGCCAGCACAATAATTCACCCATCTTTCAGAAGATGCATTAAGAAAAAAAAAAAAAGCTTTTGTCTTTTTACAAATATCCACAAGGAATTGCTGCACTAGATCCCCTTACTACGGGAGCAAATCTAATTTGCTTCACTGTTAAGATACCGCCCTTCAGTGTTCTTCAGTAACTGTGAAACTAAATACACTCAAATTCCTTGGGGCAAGTTTGAGATAGCCCAAGGGATTTACCAAATGTTGCCCCATGTAGAGTTTCTCATTGAAAACTGGCCATCTGCAAAAAGGGGCATCTAAAGCATATATGGGGCTTTCAAAATGACATTCCTGTGTGCACTCTCTCTAAAACCTATTAATGCTCATGTAACCCAGTATACTGTTAACACTGACTGGTCATTTTGAGGCCATCGGAGATGATCACTCTTTTACAGGTTCCAGTTCATGCCCTTTCAAATGATCTTGGATAATTGATATCTGCATCCCAAATGTATTATGTACCATTTTTTTGAATAGCAGCTCATTTTCCAAACTCTTAATCATTCTTCCAATTTTATCAAGTTTCTCTCATTTTTTCAAACTCTTTTGGCATTTCTATCATTTGCAGTCCCTTCAAAGGTCATCCATGTTTTAGCATCATTTGCAAACAAGTGTATTTTTCCCTAAAGACCTTCAGCAAAGTCAATGAAGATATTTACAAGAAGTGGCCCCAGTTTTGCATGCTGGGGAATCCCATTTTGTCTTCAGCAGCATAGACTCTTGGGATCACCATTCTCTGAATTTTGCTGCCGAGTCAACTCCTCAGCCTATTTTATAACACTCTGCTCACTCCCATAGCATTTGACTTGCTAATCAGTCTTCTTTTATTTGTATTTATTTAACCAGTTTTATATACCACCTTTTCCTTCAATCAATCCACTGAAAGGGTGGTGGATGCTTGGAATGCCCTCCAGATGGAAGTGGTGGGGGCAAATACAGTGACAGAATTCAAAATGGCATGGGACAGACATAGTGGATCCCTTTATAGCAACAGGATAAAAACAAAATAACCCAAATTGTCTCTGCTATCTCAACAAATAGGGGTGACCTGCACGGAGCATGGGTACACCCTTAAAGAAAGGCAGATCACCCTTAAACAAAGGCTATCTCAACAAACAGAGGTGACCTGCAGGGAGCGGCAGGTGCACAGACTCTTGCCACCTTGCTGGGCAGACTAGATGGACCATGATGGTCTTTATCTGCCGTCATGTACAGTGGTGTGCAAAAGTCTGGAATCACTTGTAAATTTGACATTTTTTCAACTTCGTGACCTTATATCTTAATTTCCTTTTCCTGCCAGGGGCTTTTTCTGTGTATCTCATGGTAAGTGATAGATTTGGCTATTAGGGCCAACTTTTAGTATTGGTTTGGCCCTTATTTTCTGAGTTTGTTCCTCATAGTTGTCCTGTTGATAGATTTTCTGTGAAAAGCACGTAATGTACATCATTGGCCAACGATATATTATTGTAAGTATGCTTTAAAATATTATGGACGTACGCCAGGATTCCTTCAAATTAATGTATGTGGCCTTGAAAAAGGCTGTTTTTATGTATCGGTGATGGCTCAGTATTTGATGGTCCACCCTTTGTTCTTGATCACCTGACTGCACCTTGTCGGCATTGAATGAACCAGTCTGACAAGGTGATTGTTGGTGACAATGTGGTTCCAAGCTGTAATGAGTGACTCAATCCGCTCATGCTTTGATGTCGGATGCCTCTTGGATATTTCCAAGGCCACCTTGTGTCACAGGTTCTCGAATGGATTCAGATCTGGAGACTGGGCAGGCCAGTCCCTTGACTTGATGTTGTTCCACTGCTTCCAGCTGATCACCTGTCTGGAGCGATGGCAGGGTGCATTGTCATCTTGGAACAGGAACTGGCCAGGAAACAGCTGGTGTGCTGATGGCACCATGCACTTTCGCAGTATGGTGATGTACTTGGCCCCATTGACCATTCCATCGACGATGTGAAAACGTCCAACGCCACTGGCAGCCATGCAGCCCCAGACCATGACCTTCAAAGGATGCTTCACAGTGAGGTTGAGACACTCAGGCTTGAATGCCTCTCCAGGAAATCTCCTCACATAGGTGTGGGCCTGGTTACCAAAGAGGCAGAAGGTGCTTTCATCGCTGAATAGCACCTTTTCCCACATTTTAGTCGACCAGGTTGAGTGCTTTCTCGCCCACACGCTCCGGTTGCGCCTTTGTATGTCAGTCATCAGTGGCTTATTCCGTGCTTTGCAGCCCCAGAGAACAAACTGCAGGCACTGGCGATGAACTGTTGATGAGCTGACACTGACCTCACTCTTGTCTGACCACTCTCGAAGTAGCTGAGGAGAGGTCAACTTGCGATTAGTCAGTGAAATGCATTGTAGTGCGCGGTCCTGGCGTGATGTTGATGCACGTGGACATCCTGAACGAGACTTGTCCACCACTGAACCCGTTTCTTTCTTCTTCTGTACAATCTTAACAGCTCTCTGACTGCAGCCAACTTTCCTGGCTATCTGACGGCTTGAAAATCCTTCCTTGCTCATAAAGGACACACGAACACGCTCCTCCAATGTCAGGGTCCGAGTCATCTTCATCGTCGATCCAGAAAGCATTTGAAATTCAAAACGTCCGTGCGTTTTATAGCTGCACTGTTGGCTAGATATCTGCATGGTGATTGGTTAGTGAAACCAGCCTCCTGATTGGTCAGAAATAACGTGTGCATATTGAATAATCTCGATCCAGTTTTGACGCAGGATCCACAAAAATCGCAGTAGCTATCTCCCAGTGTCTGTTAAATATTTAAATTGGAAGCAAGGAATGCAAAAAAGTCAACTCTAATAGCCAAATGTATCCCTTTTAACGTGGTAGAAAGATGAATATGCTGGGCTAACGCAAAATTTAAAAAAAAACGTTAGAAAGTATGAAAAATGCGAAACTCACAAGTGAGTCCAGACTTTTGCACACCACTGTACTATGCTACTGTATACAAACAGCTATACTGGGTCATACCAAAGGTCCATCACGTCTAATATCCTGCTTCCTAACTGGCCAATCCAGGTCCCAGGTAACTCGCTCGATTCCATGCACTTAACCTCAGGCTATCTAACCAATTGATTTTTGCACTTGGCCAAATCTAGTGGAGAGAAGTTAAATGCTTGAACCAAAAGTTGGAGAAACCAGCTGGTTAATCTGTTTTTTTTAACTGCTGTATTGTTACCTAAGGCCATTCAAGAAATTCAATATTTACCTTTTCCGTGTTCTTCTGTACATTGAGTAAACCATTCTACTTCTCTGCTGTGCTCTACAGGGGCTCTACAGGTCAAACAATGGTAAGGATTTGAGGGTTTATTTTTATTAAATTGCTAGCTCTCTGACTGGGAGCTCTTAAAAGGGGTTTGGTATATTTTTAAAGCAAAGTTACATCTTTTTGGTGCTTTAGTAGAAATATTTTCTTTAGTGGAGTAGGTTTTAAACTCTGGTAACCTTCTCAGCTTTTGGGAACTGCTGACACCTAATCAGGTGTTAGTTCCCTCCCTATCCACCCCAACTCCCACCCACCCCTAGTGAGCAGTCTTGCTTTATAGAGCACCTCCCTATTTAACAAAGCACAGGGACTTGGAACAGCACATTTTGAATATAATTAAAAAGATTTAACTGCTTTTTCTCTGAAAGGACAGCTGGGAAACCGGCTAGTACTTTGGTAGATCTCTCTTTTGCTTTAACAGATACCTAAGCTCCATGCACAGAACAATGGCTGGGAAAAATCGTATCGCTAAAGCTGTTGCCCCCGTTACAGCTTCTGCCTCTGTCCAGACAGAGGTCCCAATGCCAGTTGAAGGACCGGTTCCATGTGCAGGGCGCCTGCATGCTGAAGCTCTGAGGAAACAAGTGGAGGAACTCAGAGAGGAGGTGGCGAGGCTGAGGAGCATTCAAGACAGTGAGAAGTACATTGATGAGATGTTTCTTGCAGCAACCAAGCTCTCCAGCAGAGGAGAAGATGGGTGCCAACAGAATGACGAAGGTTGGACACAAGTCACCAGGGCCTGCAGAATCACCAATCCAACTTCTCCAGCCCTTGGAGAACCATCATGCAGCCCTGGAAGTGGAGGTGGTGAGAGAATCCCTGGAAAGGGAAGAACCAGAGCTCAAGTACTCCAAAGTCGCAGAATCAGTGACCACAAGGAAGCGAAGGGTACTGGTGGTTGGAGACTCTCTTCTGAGGGGTACTGAGGCGTTCATCTGCCGACCAGACTTGATGTCCAGAGAGGTATGCTGTCTGCCTGGTGCCAAAATCCAAGATGTTACGGAGAGTTTGTCGAGACTCATCAAGCCCACTGACTATTACCCAATGTTGCTAATCCATGTCGGAATAAATGATACTTCCAGGTATCCCTCTGAGCATATCAAAAGTGACTTCATGGCTCTGGGACAGAGGGAAGCAGTTAGGTGCACAGGTGATGTTCTCTTCAATCCTCCCTGTTGAGGGTAAAGGCCAAGGCAGAGAGGCTCGTATCCTGGAGATGAATGCATGGCTGCGTAGATGGTGTCATCGAGAGTGTTTTGGTTTCCTATACCATAGGATGCTGTTCCAAGGGTTGCAGAGCAGAGATGGCATCCATCTGTCCAAGAAAGGTCAACACGTCTTCAGTAGTAGACTGGCTAATCTACTGAAGAGGGCTTTAAACTAGATTCGTTGGGGATGGGTGAAGAAAGCCCCCAGGTAAGTGAAAGTCCCCAGATAAGTGACACATTAAATACCTTTATGGAAATGGGCAACAGGGGTAACATACGGAAAGCAGTGTGTATAAAAGCCCATAGCATGGGAAATAAGATCCCTGATGTTGAAACTTTAGTGGGAGTGGCCAACTTGGATTTAGTGGCAATTACAGAAACATGGTTCACAGAAAACTATGACTGGGATGTAACTATACCTGGCTATACTTTATTCAGAAAGGACAGGGTAGGAAAAAGGGGAGGACGACTGGCACTATATGTAAAAAATACTATTAAAGTTTGGAATTACAGAGCTTAAAAGGGAGAGAGGCGGCATTGTGGGTTAAACTAGAAAGAGGGAAAGAGAAATCTGTTTGCATTGGTGTGATATACAGACCTCCCTCACAAAAGGAAGAGGTGGACAGAGTTAATTGAAGACATACGCAGCACTGGGAAGTGCTACTGATAGGGGATTTCAATATGCCAGATGTTGATTGGCACATTTCTGCTGCAGTATCATCTAGAAGTAGAGAGATCCTGGATTCTCTACAGGGAGAACTATTCAAGCAATTGGTAACAGACCCTACACGTGAAGGGGCCATACTGGACTTGGTGCTTACCAATGGTGAAAGTGTTTCTGATGTTATAGTGGTGGATCATTTTGCATCCAGTGATCACCAAATGGTGTGGTTCAGTGTTTAACTGTATTTATATCACACTGACCCGGTGAAAAGCAGGATATAAATAGTTAAATAAATAAATAAAATTAGGACTAGGGCTGTTAGAATCCATTCAAAGGTGAGGGTCTTAGACTTTAGGAAGACTAACTTTGCCAAGATGGGCCAATACCTCAGGGAGTCGTTAGCGGGATGGGAACAGCTGGAGGATGTAGAAAAACAGTGGGCAAAACTGAAAGGGGATATTTTAAGGGCAACCAACCTTTTTATTAAAATGGTAAATAAAGGTAAAAGGAAAAGGAGACTGCTATGGCTTTCGAAAGAAGTAGCTGAAAAAGTGAAGAAAAAGAGGGAGGCCTTCATGAAATACAAGAGATCACAGAAAGAGGAAGACAGGCATCTATATTTGGAAAAACTTAGGGGCATGTTTACTAAACTGCGGTAATGTCATTCCGCGGTAAAGGTAGAGATGCCCATATAAAGGAGTGGGAGGGGGGGGCAGCAGTAAAGGCGCGTTAGAAGGCGCATTAAAAGGTGCGTTATAAGGCACCGTAGAAGGCACGTGCCTACGTGTCTTATAAAGCACCTTGTAACGCGCCGTATAAGGCGCCTTGTACTGTGAACATAAGAATATAACATATGCCATACTGGGTCAGACCAAGGTCCATCAAGCCCAGTATCCTGTTTCCAACAGTGGCCAATCTAGGTCATACGTACCTAGCAGTTTCCCCAAAAGACACAGGTTCCACAATGCTTGTACTGGGTCAAGCATTGATATCCTGGGTCCCTTCTTAATAATGGTTTATAGACCTTTTCTCCAGGAACTTGTCCAAACCTTTTATAAAGCCAGCTGTGCCTAATTAGGAGCCTTGTAACGTATTTTAAGGAGTGTTGATAGCTGTGGAGAGGGTACTGTGTGGCTGGCAGCACAGATCTGCCGGAAGGACTGGGATTTCTAGTCCCACAGGTGCTCCTTGTGGTCTTGGGCAAGCCACTTAACCCTCCATAGCCCATGTTCCCTGTAAAATAGTTACCTCCAAGTCATAATGCCCTGTTCAATGTAATTTCAGTTTGTTCAATGTAAACCGCCTTGATATCATGAAAGGCGGTATATAAGAAATGATAAATAAATAAATAAAAATATGACTGTCACAGGCAAGCAAAATATCTGCCCTGGACAGGAGGGAACAACAAGGAATTGAACCCATGACCTCTGCCTCCACAGTCATCAACGTAACCAGTGGGCTACAGCTCTATAGTGTCTAACACACCGCTGGCTGGCTACAGAAAGACTGCAGGTGACCACAGAAGCTGTCTGCTGTGGTTATCAGGATAGAGTAGACCCACCATACCCATGATGCACTGCACATGCAGATCAGCAGCCTATGTCTGATCACAAGATGGGGTATGCGCCACTATAGCACCCCGGCCTGGTAGGGGGAGCTGACCGTGTGTGTTACTGGCACAGAGTAGCTACAGACCGTGACAGCATGCGGTTCCTGTGCTCACCCTGAGGGTGAAGTGGGGGGCCCAGCACCAGGTCCGCAGCACATGGCATGGCTGAAATAGGCTGTGCTGCAGGTCCTCATCAGTGTCAGTGTGCGATAGGTAGTCCTTGCAGACTCACCTAGGATACACCTGTGTCCATCCGTATTCCCCAGTCATGTCTAGCCCTTGTGGACTATGATGCACCCAGAATAGTGCATATCCTGTGTGGGTGCCATGGTCACAGAATACGTGAAGGGTGGTATGCATACCCTAAAGCGGATTATATGAGCACCACCCAACCCGCCCCTGTGGGTCAGGGTGGGGAACAGGATCCCCCATCAACAGATCCACAGTCTACATCCCTGCAATGGTGGCAGTAGAGGGGACCATTGACCCCAGTCTTGCTGGGGAACAGATACCCTACAGGGCAGGCAATGCAGATCTGTACGCATCCATAAGGCAATGGCAGACAGACAGTAGGCCTGGAGATGCTCAGATACCCCCCACCACTATAACATTCTGCAGCAGCAAGCCCAGTGAGCCTCCAGCCGCTGCACCCTGCAAGGTGTTCCAGCCATACACATACTAACTACAGACAGTCTGCTAGCTAGTCCACAGTGCATGTTCCTGGAGGGGATGTGAGCGCACACACCAAGCAGCTAAGTCAGTGATTGGGCCCCAGAAAAAAGAACCCATAATATCACTTGAGAGAAATACTATATAGCATTATGGGGGAACCTAGCCATGCCGTGGTCACTGCTCAGTCAGGGTGAGAGTGACCCCCCAGCAGGACATGCTGTGGCCACCCTGTCCATGCAGGTTGTGGCCGGGCACTACAATGTCCGAGCCATTGCCCTATGCCCTGTGCAGATGCATCCAGGCCAGGCCACCCTGTCCAGGCTATACCCACAGTACCTTGCTCCTCATTATGCACATTGGCAGGCTTACACTGGCAACAGTGCAAGCAGTGTGGGCTGAGGAAGGTGTTGGCAGACACCACACACTGGATAGACAGACACACACTCCCACACCTATGCCAGCATTGTGCAAAAATAGAGGCTCTTGGCAGCCCTGGCCACCGCACCAGTCCTGGGCACAGTGCAGGCATAGCTATGGTACGCAATACTGTTGGGGTCAATCCCCAGAGTGGTGAACACTGTCAGACACCAGATCTGAAACACACGCCACAAACAAACAGCTGCTCTACTGTTTCAGCATTCCTATGGGCCACCTAGGCATCACCCTGGGCCACATTGTGGCCCAGCTGCACCACATCATGTGCCACCTGCAGCCCTCTGTATCCCCCTTTTCCAGCATCTGTTCAGTTGCCCGTTCCGACATGCCCACCCTGCTGTTGCAGAACATGTGCACGCCATAGAAAACCTGTCCAATAACAAGGGAAACCGTGATCAGCGCTATTTCACTGTGGGATCATTCACCTTGTATGGGGACACAGCATAGACCCTTCCAAAATTAATATACTTTTTTTGGAGCTTTCTCGGTAGTGTTTTTTGATGTTTCCCATTCATATCACTATTGGCGAGCTTGGTTATGTTTGTTTTACATTTTGTTCAGGTCATTTTCAGTGTTTATTTGCCCTTTTGTTCTGTGCACATGTATCACACTTATCACTTTTTGTAGGTTTTCCTGGCTTTGCTGTACATTGCCGACTGAAATGGTTTCTCTCTCCTGCAATTGTGTGCTAACGCCTGGTTTTCAGTTGCGTTAGGATTCAGCTCTTAATTCCTCCGCGTTAGTGTGAAAGGGGCCTCTCCCCGCCCACTCCCTGCCCATTGACCCCTTCTCCCTGCCCTCCACCCTTTTCTGCACTTAACGCGGCTGGGAACGTTAAGGCGCGTTAAGGGCTGTTAAGGGCGTTAGGGCGCCTTAACGTAGCCGCTGCTACGTTAACGCAGTTTAGTAAACATGCCCCTTAGAGAAGCTAGCAAAGTAGTCAGGAAAGCAAAGATTCAAAAAGAGGAGGAAATAGCCAATGCAATAAAATGGGGGGGCTAAGACATTTTTCAGATATGTTAGTGAGAAAAGGAAGGGCAAAAGTGGTATTGTCAGACTCAAGGGTGCAGGGGAGGAATATGTAAAAGCTGATGAGGATAAAGCGGAATTGCTTAACAAATATTTCTGTTCTGTGTTCACAGATGAAGAACCAGGAGCAGGACCTCAGAAAACACCCACAAACAGGAACAGAAGCGAGGGACATCTTGAACAATTTTCAGAAGACTGTGTTCGTGAGAAACTAGCTCAACTTAAAGTAGACAAAGCGATGGGACCGGATGGGATACACCCTAGAATACTGAGGGGACTTGGGGACGTTCTAGCAGCTCCACTGACTGACCTTTTCAATGCCTCGTTGGAGTCGGGAGTGATGCCAAAGGACTGGAGAGAGGCTCTTGTGGTGCCTTTACACAAAAGTGGAAGTAAGGATGTGGTTGAAAACTACAGGCTGGTTAGTTTAACTTCGGTGGTGAGTAAATTATTGGAAATGCTGCTGAAAGAGAAAATAGTGAGGTTTCTGGAGACCAGCGGATTACAGGATCCGAGGCAGCATGGATTCACCAGACGCAGGTCTTGTCAGACAAATCTGATTGATTTCTTTGACTGGGTGACCAGGGAGATGGACCAAGGGAGAGCCCTAGATGTGGTGTATTTAGATTTCAGTAAAGCCTTTGGCACTGTTCCTCACAGGCGACTTATAAACAAACTGAGCACCCTAGGGATGGACTCTAAAGTTACTGCTTGGGTTAGAAATTGGTTGGGTGGGAGGCGACAGAGTACAGGTAAATGGAGCTCACTCTGAGGAGAAGGATGTTACCAGTGGTGTGCCCCAGGGATCTGTCCTTGGTCCGATTCTTTTTAACATCTTTGTTAGTGATATAGCGGAAGGGCTGTCGGGTAAGGTTTGCCTCTTTGTGGATGATACCAAAATCTGCAATAGAGTAGACACCCAGGAAGATGTATATAACATGAGGAGGGATCTAGCTAAGCTTGAAGAATGGTCTAGAATTTGGCAGCTGGAATTTAATGTTAGAAAATTTAAGGTCATGCATTTGGGCTGCAGCAATCCAAGGGAGCAATATAGTATAGGAGGTGAAGTACTTTTGTCCACTAAAGAAGAGTGGGACCTAGGTGTGGTTGTGTCTGATGATCTTAAAGTAGCTAATCAGGTAGAAAAGGCGACGGCAAAAGCTAGAAGGATGCTTGGGTACATACGGAGAGGAATAGCTAGCCAGAGGTGATAGTGCCTCTGTATAAGTCTTTGGTGCGACTTCATTTGGAATATAGTGTGCAATTCTGGAGACCGCACCTTCAAAAGGATGTGAACAGGATGGAGTCGGTGCAGAGGGTAGCTACTAAAATGGTTAGTGGTCTTCATTATAAAGCATATGAGGACAGACTTAAGGATCTTAATATGTACACCTTAGAGGAAAGGCAGGATAGAGGTGATATGATTGAGATGTTTAAATACCTCTGTGGCATAAATGTTCAGGGGGAGAGCCTCTTTCAATTGAAAGCAAGTTCTGCTACGAGGGGACATGGGATGAGGGTGAAGGGGGATAGATTCAGGAGTGATTTGCGGAAACATTTCTTTAAGGAAAGAGTGGTGGATCCGTGGAATAGTCTCCCAGTGGAGGTGGTAGAGATGAGGACAGTAACTGAATTCAAAAAAGCATGGGACAAACACAGAGGATCTCTAAAGGAAAAAAGGGGACTGTTGTAGTTGTTGATATGGAAGGACAGACTAGATAGGCCATGTGGTCTTTTTCTGTCATCATATTTTTATGTTTCTATGGGACCCTCATGTAAATTTCTCCATAACGTTTTTCTGTTTCAGATTTGTTTATAGTATTTTAACTACAATAATATTCTTCCCCAATTCCCTGTAGAATTTAAGTTCAATCTATATATTTTGATATCTTACCTTTCTGTTCTTTGCATATCTCCATAACATTTGTGCTTCTCCTATTTTCAATTTGTTATTGGATAACATGAACTTAAAAGTTGTCTTCTGTTAATGCAGCATTTGAACCTGATATTTTGAATTGTTCCCATTATCTTTGGTGATCTTAATTGTTTTAGTGCCCGTCTGTCAGTGACACTTCTGCACACACCAGTTTTACTTTTTGCTCTATACATTTTTCAACAGAAGTTGGTTTTTCCACCTTTAATGAGCCTTATGTCCTTGATGGTAGAATCCTCCCTTGGGGCAATTACTCCAAATGGGTTAGTTTTGCCCATACCATGAGTGTCATGAACATCACATCCCAAGCCAGGATATGTGGGGTATGATCTGAGTCTCTTAAATTTACTGCTAATGCTCACCCTAATACCTGCATTGTGCCAAAGACAGCCTCCTTCCAGAGTTCATAAGATGTAATATATATGGTTAATTTATCAAGGCATGCTTGGCAATTTTTTTTAATGAAGCCTGTGACATCCTACACAATTTGAAATAATTTGGTATCTTTCTGCCACATTTTCTTGGTCTCTGACTGCATTTCTTGGTACTTGAAGAACTTTTTCCTCTCAATACAATTCACAGAATAGTCAATTGCGACTGATGCCTCTATAATCAATGCTGTTCTGGTATTCTTTTCCTTTACCTGGCATACACTCATTCCTACTGATTAAAAAGCTGGATGCAAGGAAGCTGGACATTGTGGTAATCATTTTCTCTTCATTCTCCATAATTTGCTTAGGATCATGATCCCAGTGGTTTTCAAGCAAGGTGATACTGTAGTGTTTACAGAGTTTCCAATGGACGAGACATGCTACTTTATTGTTCCTTTCTGTATAGACATTTTCTGCCATCAGAACTTCCCAGTCAGCTATGAGGTGAGTCACCATTTCCAGCTCCTTCTCTGTAGAGTGGTCTGTAATCATTTTAGATTTATCAATAACATTTCCTATCTTAGGTCCATAATGAGCAAAAGAATTCATTTGAGATTACAGTCTTGATGGTTGTTTTCTGTACAACAGTGGTGTACCATGGGGTCTCCGGCACCTGTGAGCCAATGTTTACATTTTTCCCTTTCCCACATCTCCCCTTTCTCTTCTCCCTCCACCCACTCAATTCCAAGGTCCAGCATCTCCCCATTCTCTCTCCACACCCTGTGATCCAGCATCGATCCTTTCTCTTTCCTCTCCTCCCTACCTCATGGTTCAGCATACCCTTGTTCTTTTCCTTTTCTGTCCCAACTCCATAGTCCAGCATCTCCCTATCCTCCTCCATCTTCCCCCACCCCCGTGATTCAAATCTCCCCCTTTCTCTCTCTCTTCCCCCAATAATCCAGCATCTCCCCTTTCTTCTTCTCCCCGCCCTCCCCATGGCCCATCATCTCTATTTTCTTTACTTCCCCCTTTCATGTAATGTAGTCTAATGGTTAAAGCAGCGGGCTGAGAACCCGGGAAAACAGATTAAAATCCACTACCGCTCCTTGTGATCTTGGGCAAGTCACTTAACCCTCTACTGCCTCAGGTATAAAGTTAAATTATAAGCCTTCTGTGGAGAAGGAAAATATCTACTGTACCTGAATGTAACTTGCCTTGAACTAAATCCAATTCCCTTAATCTAGTATCTTCCCCCCTTCATCCCCTCCCTCCCTATGCCCTCTTCAAGTCCAGACTTTTCCCTCCAACCTCTCTCCCTTCCTCCTATCACAGCCCCTTCACAATTGGCCAGGCTGGCAGAAACAGTCAGAACGCAGAAGCATCAAAAAACAGCAAGAAAATGAGCACAGTGGAGCCTTCATACGCCTGCGTTCTCCAAGGCCTAGCCACGTCCTGTCCCCATGGCAACAGAAAGTATTGCCTCAGAGTGGGTAGGACGCAGCTAGGTCTTGACGAGCACAGGAGTGCCAAGGCTCAGCCATGCTCATTTTCTTTTTGTTGTTTCAGTGCTTCTGTTTCCCTGGCCAGTTGAAGCGGCTATGGTAGCTGAGAGGGAGAAACAGACTGTATGGCTCAAAAAATGGGTCTCAAGTGCTCCAAGATTGTTACTAATCAATAAAAAGTCAACCTGCACCATGCCATGATCAGATGTATACTCTGAAATACAGTAAAAGCCAAATTTTCTGGTATGCATAGGGAATAGGCATTGCCAAGTTAATCAAATATGCTGGTTACCTAGAGCACTCCGATTCTTGCTCCAACTCTTTTCCTCCCAAGTAGTAGTGTACATGGAACAGGAGGGAAGGGGACAAAACTGGACTGAACACATTTACTCACATCTCGCCTTCTCTCTTTTTTAGGAAATGGAAGAAAGGGTGTAAGGGGCTGGGGGGGGGGGGGGAGGGACAGCAGAGCTGAGCAAAGCTATTCTGCTTCTTAATCCAAACCTCTCTCCTTTCCTTCCCTCTCCTCTAGTCATTCCCCTCTACTGCAGGTGTGCCTGAGGGAGATATCTGTTGCTTAATTTAATACTGTAACACATTTATAATCTGCCTTTTCAATTCAACAGAATGGACAAGCCAATTAGAGAACAAAATCTTAAAATTACATAGCATGCAATAAAGTTACAACTATAAAATCTTTACCCTGGCTGAAATCTAACCTCCTACCAACTCACATCCCATCCCACCCCACCCCACCCCACCAACTACTTTCCACAGTTAACTATCATACTCCCATTTCCGCAAACAGTTTTCAATGCTTGCCGAAACAGATTACCATTCTAGATTAAAAAGATCTGAGGCTACGTGTTTCACATACTGGGAACCATCCCTGAACAAACTCTTACACTTGTTTTCACTAACTTAATGTCCCTTTTTGTGCTGGCTAGATCTCAATGACCTGGACAGACAAAGGGACCGTCTTTTACATGTATCTGTATAGTGCTGCATACGCCATGTAGCACTATACAAATGATCAGTAATAGTAGCAGTAGTAATAATAGTGTTTTCCCTCAAATAAGGGACTGGGGTCTCTAGTCCTATAGGCGTTCAAGGCAAGTTAGAATCAGGTCTAGTAGGTATTTCTCAAGGGCTTACAATCTAAGGTTTGTACCTGAGGCAATGGAGGGCTAAGTGACTTGCCCAAGGCCACAAGGTGTACCAGTGATATCTAAATCCTGGTCTCTTTGGTCACATGGGCCGCTGCTCAAACCACTAGGCTACTGTCCACTCCAGCTGCACCTTAAGTACTGTGTACAATTCTGATCATTGCATCTTGAAAAAGATATAGCAGAATTAGAAAAGGTAGAGAGATTTCAACAATGGAACGTGATATACATTATAAATAAAAAATTAAAGACAAAAGAAAAGGTAGAGAGAAGAGCGACCAAAATGATAAAGTGGCTGGAAAGCCTTGAGAGATTAGGACTCTCTAGTTTGGAGATGAGATGGTTGAGGGGAGATATGATAGAGGGCTATAAAATCCTGAGTGACAGGGAAGGGATAAACGTGAATTTGATTGTTTGCTTTTTCAAAAAGTACAAAGACTAAAGGGCACACCATGAAGTTACTAAATTGTATATTAAAAACAAATAGGAGAAAAAATTGCTCACATAGCACATAATTAAGCTCTGGAATTTACTGATGTAGGATTTGGTGAAAGCTGTTAGTGTATCTGGATTTTAAAATGGTTTGGACAAGTTCCTGGAGAAACATCTATACTAATTAATAAAGATGACTTGGAAGAAAGCCGCTGCTTATGCTTGAGATAAATGGCATGGAACCCGTTGACCTTTTGGGATTTTGCCAGGGACTTGTGACCTGGAATTACCACTACTGGAAACAGAATGCCAGCTGATACACCTTTGGTCTGGCCCAGTATGACAATTTATATGTTCTCTTTTTAGTGCTCAACTTATTTATATTTGCCTATCTCCTCTACTTTTCTGGAGTTGTTTCCTGCTCCTATTGTAGAAGTGGTATATGCCATCTCAGTATTTTAGGAGAGAGGTCAGGGTACAGGCTTGCACATTTCATAAACACCCACTAAATGCAACACTGTTCAGAAACAATTATATTTGTAATGCATCCAAATTTCTCAGCAAATTATCTTCAGTGCCTCTTTAAATTTTGTAAGAGAGCAACCTAAATTAATACCATATTGAGCAATATGTACAATATGTATTCTGCCCTTCCATATCACCCACTACAAGAGTCCCCTTTTTTCCTTTAGAGATCCTCTGTGTTTGTCCCATGCTTTTTTGAATTTAGATATCGTCCTCATCTGTACCACCTCCACTGGGAGACAATTCCACACATCTACCACTCTTTCCGTAAAGAAATATTTCCGCATATTACTCCCGAGTCTATCCCCTTTCACCCTTATCCTATGTCCCCTCGTAGCAGTGCTTGCTTTCAATCGAAAGAGGCTCTCCTTCTGTGCATTTATGACACGGAGGTATTTAAATGTCTCAATCAAATCACCTCTGTTCCGCTTTTCCTCTAAAGCACACATATTATGATACTTAAGTTTGTCCTTATATTCTTTATAATAAAGACCATTAACCATTTTAGTAGTCACCCTCTGCACAGACTCCAACCTGTTTATATCCTTTTAAGGATATAAACAGGTTGGAGTCTGTGCAGAGGGTAGCTACTTGCTTTGTTCAGGAGCAGGACTGTACCAAGCTAAAAATGCGCCCTGTGCAACTCACAAATCTGGTGTCCCCCCAACACACTTCCGTGCACAGAAAATTGCTTGTTCGGCTTCCTGGAAGTCCAATGATGACATCGGTGCCCCTTCCATACTTGCACTCTGTGCAGCTGCATTGATCGCACGGTCCTTGGTATGGCCCTGCTCAGGAGGTTTTGCAACAAGCTTGGAGGCACAAGCTTTAGACTGGTGCCATTTTGATTGATGTTAGTGTCCTGAGACAGGTGCAATCACCTGCCATATGGTCCCCTTTGTTTACATCACAATTGTTGCCAGTATAAACAAAATTCTGTGGCATTGAGAATATTGTTTTCCTCTCTCCGTACAATGTATTACTCTTAGATGTTGAACAGCAGCATTAGGGAGAACGCCTTTCACTAAATTTGAATTATGTTTGCATCTGTCTGATTTTTATTTGAAAAAAACTGCCCCTGAAAAAAAGTTATACAACTTTCCTTTGTTTACGTTATACATAGATTCTTTCCACCTTTAATTTAATAAATACAGTTGGTCTTACTTGAAAATGATTACAGGAAAAGACCCATTATCCAGCACATCACTAGAGCTTTGCCGTCAAGGGTACAATATTTGCTATCTAGAGCAGGGCTTCTCAACCCAGTCCTTGGGGACACACTTAGCCAGTCAGATTTTCAGAAATACCAGAATGAATATGTACGAGACAGATCTGCATGCATTGCCTCCATTGTATGCAAATCTCTCTCATGAATACTCATTGTAGTCATCCTGAAACCCTCACTGACTAGGTATGTTCAGAGGACTGGCTGGAGAACCCCCTGTTCTAAAGTGAAGAAAAGAGGAAGGGGGAGCTGCAGTGATCTTTCTGGTCATTTTCAAAATGCACCATTGTTCAGCCAGAGGAATGTTACTGTTTGTCTTAAAACAAGGTACACCAACTGGCCAGGAATTCTGCTCCTCTATAATGCTATGGGATTAGATTGAATAAGAGATGGTACCTTATTGGATTTATTAGCAGAGATGTTATCGAGGGAATCGCACCTGTTTATTTTAGGAGACTTTACTGTGCATTTTGAAGATCAAACATGTCCACTTGTGGCTGATTTTTGTGAAGCTTTGTTTTTTCTTTTTTTAATTTTATATTTATTGAACATTTCTAATTACATCCAAGAAAAATACTCTTCTTGCAGAAAACAAAGAGGAGACAAAAAAAGAAATTAAGGCCCCATACAGCAAAGAAAAAAAGAAACATAGTTCTTTTCTAATACCAGTCCACCATAGGAGGAAGAGCAAGGACACAAAATCATGCAAGTGTAAATTTAAGATCTATATCAAAATAGAAGAAACATAACTAGAGGGCCTGAAGCTGTGTCAGTATTATACATCGACTAGCAATGATGAGATCTCCTTGGAAGGTGTTGATGCACATGCCTCAGTTTTGGAACTCAGAAAAGCCACCAAGTGAGCAGGTTCATAAAATATATACCAGACAGCCTGCATCGTAATAACACGTTTATAGGGAAAAATTAACAAAACCAGGCTTCCCACCTGAAGCACTCTAGGTGGAGAAGAAGAAACTCCTTTCTTTGCCCGAGCCACATCTGGAAAGGCCATGCCTTTATAGCCAAGAATCAAAATCTCTCGATTATGGAAATACAGTTTCAAAACCCTATCTCTATCAGGCTTTGGACAAAGTCAACAGTGTGGCAGGCTTAGTTGTTTCATTGTCATCCTTTTCCAGTATTTGTGTGAGATTAAGAGAGTCCAAAGTTACTTCTGTCTTTAAATTGGAGGCTGAACCCCAGTCTTCTTAACAAAAGATGGTAACATGCCCTGGCAGTCGGTGGACAAG
Source organism: Ichthyophis bannanicus (assembly GCA_033557465.1). Taxonomy (NCBI): domain Eukaryota; kingdom Metazoa; phylum Chordata; class Amphibia; order Gymnophiona; family Ichthyophiidae; genus Ichthyophis; species Ichthyophis bannanicus. The sequence continues at coordinate 212,764,534 of CM066040.1, forward strand.
AGGCCTCTGCTATCTTCAAAATCTCCACCAAATACCTCTTAAAGTATTAAATGGTGTCATCAATGGAAGCTTTGGAAAATTTATAAAGTGTGGCGTCCTGCGGCAAGTAACATTATCCAAGTTCGCAATTTTTCTGTATTAGGGACTATTATCTTTAACTAAAGATTTTATGTCTGATGACTTCCGTTTGACTTCCAAAACTTCAACCTTTTCTCTTAACTTAGCTGATTCTACGATTTGAACTTTTGTCAAAATTGGCCGATATTGGACTAAAACCCCAGCCATTTGAGACAAAACTGAATGTTACAGTTTAGTGATGACCTCCAACAGCGTTTCTAATGTTTTCAATACAGGCTTAGAAACAGGTAGAGCATTCACCAACAGCCTCAATCCGGGGCTCAGTCTGGATTCCCCAATGATTCCCTGCAGAGAAACAATCTGCAGATCTGTCAATGCTGAGGGCAAACTTGCCCTAGCTGCTGCTTCTTGGAAGCTGGAAATGGCAGTCCAGCTTTCACTGGAGTCCACCATTCTGCCCATTCTCATCACGGCTTCAACAGGATGTGCAGGGGGTGAAACCATTCAGGACTAAGTGACACCTCACTCTCCAGTCTCTCCAGCTCATGTTCACCCTAAAAGATCCACAGAAAGAATGGCCAGCACCATCACATTGTTGGAACTTGTCTATAGGGCTGCGAAAGGGGGACAATGTCCTGCACAAAGCATATGGGAGCAATATGGTAAGCCTCACACAACCAAACTACCAAAACTACAACTCCACTGGGTGGGAAGAAGACACAGCAGCTTGCAAAACCCTTGAGCCAAGGGCCATGTCTGCCCAGGCGTGGACATCCAAGCAGTAATGCTTGCCAAAAGTGGAAAGTGATGCCATGTTGCTGCCTGATAAATGTCTACAAAGGCTACTGAGCTACGCTCTGCCCATGAGGACGCTTGTGCTTGGGTAGAATGGGTGCACAAACCCTCGGGAACCAGCCAGTTCCGCAACAGATTCGCTGAGGATATGGCCTCCTTAATCCAATGTCCTAAAGTCGATTTGGCTGCAATGTCACCCTTGCGCTGGCCAGCAAACAGCACAAAAAATGGGCAGACTTATGAACGGAATTCATAATTTCCAAATACCAGCGAAGCACCTTCCGGATATCCACAAAGCAAAGATCCTTATCCTTATCCTTCCCCCAGCACTGCTCCTTAGAGAAGGAGTACAGGCAGACTACCTTATTCACATGAAAGGGAGAAAGTATCTTAGGCAAGAAGGAAAGTACCAGCCGAATGGAAATGGCCTCCTTTGAAAAAGACAGATAAAGGATATCGGCAAGACAGAGCATGCAGCTCGAAAATCCACCTTTCAGAACAAATCACGACCAAGAAGACTGTCTTCGGTGTTAAATCAAATACGTTGCCATTAGGGCCCTGAGCACCAGTCAGAGATCCCAGGAAGAGATCACAGACTGGAGGGGAGAATGAGGATGCCGAACCTCCGGACAAAGCATGGAGATGTCCGGGTACAAGGCTAGAGACTTACCAGCTACCGGACCTTGGAAACAGGACAGAGCTACCACCTGAACTTTCAGGGAGCTAAAGGAAAGGCCCTTCTCCAGGTCATCCTGTAGAAAGGCCAACAAAGCTGGCACATTAGCCACCTTAGGCACCAGATCCACATGTATGCTAGCTTGATAGACCTCCTCCGGGCTCTGAGCAGAGTAGAGACCACTGCCAAAGAATAGCCCTTATGAGAAAGCCATCTCCTTTCAAGAGCCAAGCCAAAAGAGAGAAGGGAACTGGGTCCTCCAGGATGAACATTCCCTGCCACATTAGGCCCCGAGATGGAGGCAACCGAAGAGAAAGTGCCTGCAGGAGCCGCATCAGGTCTCCAAACCACACTCTCTTTGGCCAATCTGGTGCCACCAGAACAATGCTGCCCAGGTGACGTGTTATATGCCGAATCACACACCCCACCAGGGGCCATGGACGAAACATACAGCAGGTGATGACTTGGTCAAGGGCTAGGTCAGGACGTCGACTCCTTTGGACCCCGTCTCCATGTAGCGACTGAAGGAACAACAAACATTTGGCATTGGAGTAGGTTGCCATTAGATCCATTTTGGAGTGACTCCAGCAGTGCAGAATCAACTGAAATGCCTCCTGGATCAACTCCCACTCTCCAGAATCCAGAGAGTGCCAGCTGAGGAAGCCCACTTCCACAATGTCCACACTTGCAATGTGCTGAGCCAACAAGTGTAGGAGTTCTTCTCCACCCAAGCAAACAGGAGAGCCATCTCCAGAGCTACCCCAGCACTCCTTGTGCCACCTTGTCGAATGATGTAAGCCACCGCCTTGGCGTTGTCTGAAAACATTGAAACTATTCAGCCCATGACTAGGGGCTGGAAATGCAGAACTGCCAACCTGATGGCCCTCGCCTCGAGATGGCCGAGGACCACATCATTTCCCTGTGGTTCCAATAGCCCTGGGTCGTACGGTCTTAGCAATGGGCTCGCCAACCCGAAAGACTTGCATCCATTGTCAGAAGGATCCAGGAGAAAACATCCAGCAGCATGCACTTCCTCAGATGACAGGGCTGCTGCTACCACCACAGGCTGGGTCTTCATCATTACTGGAAGCAGGAGTCTGCACTCGAACTCTTGAGAACTTGGCGACCACTGAGTCAACAGGGACTGCTGGAGAGGCCGCTTGTGAGCATGCATCAATGGCACCATTTCTATCGTCGCCGCCATCAATTAGAGGAGCTAAAGATAATTCTCAGACTCTGGGAGACTGCTGCACACAGAACAGCACCATGACTTTGAAGAACATCCTTGGGACAGTGGGAAAGGGAGGGCAGTGAACTGATAGTGAGAGCCAACCAAGGCAAAACGCAGATACTTTTGCAGATCCACCCAGATTGAGAAATGAAAATATGCCTCAGTCTGATCCACAGAAGCCAAGAACTCTTTGCAGTGTACTGCCTGAATAATGTTTCCATCTGGAAGTGCAGGACGCACAAGTGCTCATTGACCCTGAGGTCCAGAATGGGCCAGAAGGAACCATCCTTTTTGTACACCCCAAAATAGATGGAGTATCTGCCCTTGCCCCGCTTGTCTGGTGGGACAGGCACCACAGCCTTTAGAAACAATCAACTTGTCCAAGGTGATCCGCACAGCGGCACCTTTGCACAGGTCATAGCCAAACTAAATGGTGTCTAGCACTCAGTGATCCTTGGTAACCCAGGCCCATTCCTGAAAGAAAAGGCAAAGCTTGCATCCAATCAGAGGAATCAGGAAATGGGCCCCTATACCTTCATTTTGCAGCCCAAGAAGGTTCTCCTCAGAAGGGGACAAAGTTCCTGGGCCCACATGCTCCACGAAAGGACTGAGAACAAGCCCAAAATCCGGAAGCAAAAGTGGAAGAAAGATTTTCCAGGTCAGTAACAATGAGAGTCTTGAGGCCCCCAGGGATCTGGCCAGTGCAGCCTCTGTGGAAGAATGGAGACTGACAAGAAAGGGGCACCTGACTTCCAGAAGGCGGTAAGATTTTGTCTCACCCAAGTCCTTCATCAGCTTCTCCAAAATCGGCTTCAAAAAGAAGCTTCCTCTTAGTCAGTTGGGCCAACCAGGCTTTGGAAGATGTATCCACTGCTCAGTGCCGGAGCCAAATCCAATGCCATGACACTGTGGTCAGGGCACCATGCCTGGCCACTAAACATACCATGTCATACATGGCATCAGAAAGGAAGGCCATAGCAGAATTCAAAAGAGGGGTAGTATTATCCGGTGGAAGATACTGAATCCACTGGAGCAGAGCTCGAGACATCAGGCTGGCATATAACGCCAGTTGCAGAATAGCAGCCACCACAGCAAACTGGCTCCTCAACAATAAATCCACATTACGGACCAGAAAATACTTTAAGGTTGATCCACCTGCCAGAGGTGGTCTATCTGGTAAACGCTGTGACCTGCGCATCCACCTTGGCAATGCCAAACCACTCAATGCACTCCTCCCTCAGAAGAGCATAGATCTTCATACACACCCTTAACCCTTTAGACAGGGAGTCAGGAGAGTCCCACTCTGACCGGATCATATCCTTGATCACATCCGGGAACAAGAAGACAGTAGTGGATTTCTGCACCCATTGAAGAGCGGATGCAACTTCGGCTCCTGCTCCATGTCGGAGGTATCCATCAAGTTCAAGACGGATGAAACCCTGGCAATCAACACTGCAGCTCCTCCTTCCAGAATAGGCTGATCACCCCGGCCTCCTCACAATCTTCTGAAGGCAAGAGTACTTCTTTTTTTTTTTTTTTTTTTAAATTTTTTATTTATGCAATTTTCAATACATAACAAGAAAGGTACAACACCACTTCTTGAAGAAATAGAAAGGCAAACAGAAAATCATCCCATTTAACCGGGATACAAAAAGAAATCAGCATTAACATAAAACAAATATAGCCTATTCTCTCTAGCCCCCAATGAGGGGATTCCAATAAGTAAATTTACCTAATACAAGAAGAAATTGAGATGCAGTCTTAACAAGAAGCTAAAAATCTATGAGCCAGAGGGCCTCTCCTGACTTTTAGCATTGACGAAAGCCAACAACTGGGAGGGCTCAAAAAACACATAAGAAAAAGCTTGGAATTTCACCAAGCATTTGCATGGATGTTTGAGAAAAAACAGCCCCCCCAGTTGCAATACCCCTGACCTGAGCAATAGAAACTCTCTACGTCGCTTCTGCGTTTCTCTTGATAAATCAGGATATATACGAACTGAGAATCCACGGAACTGAAGATTCCGTTTTTGAAAAAACAATTTAAGCAACCATTCCTTATCAGACAATAAGGCAAAAGTAATAAGCAGTGTAGATGAAACCTGTGACTCTAAGCCAGAATTTTCTAAAATATCTGTGACATTTAATACATCCCCCTGATTTTGGCTCTCCCCCAATACTCTTAGAGCCGAAGCTCGTTTAGCAATAGGCAAGTAGTAAATTTTAACCAAAGGGGGTACCAACTCGGGGGAAACCCCAAAGTCTCCACAAGATATTTTACGAACATGTCTCTAGGAGAAATAGAGGACACTTTGGGAAAATTAATAATTCTCAGGTTATTCGCCCGAGACAAATTATCCAAATGCTCAGTTTTTAATTGCAAAGATAGAATATTCTTCCTGTGTCCATCTGAAAGATCCACCAAGCTTTCAACTTTACTGGAGACAGTTATATGCTCCGTTTGGAGCGTAGAAACTTTTCCTTCTAATTCAGTCAAACAAACTGCAGATGTAGCTACCTTATTAGCTAAAGAAGAAACTTGTGGAAGAAGTGCCTCACCAAGGGAAACTATCGCGTTCCATATGGATTCCAATGTAAAGTTTTGTGGCTTCTGCAACACAAAGACCTCCCCTGAGCCAGGAAAGGGGTCTAACGGCTCCATCGATGCCGCAGGACGATCACCCTCACGGAGAGAGACTGCTGCTCCAGCAGCACCTTTCCGAGCGCTTCTGTAGATCTTCGGGAGCCCAGATCACCTGATGGCTCCGTCCCAGACGCAGACACAGCCCAACCTGACCCTCGCGAGCACTTCACTGACCCCCCCGCCGAGGGAGAAGAGGAGAGCTCCAGGAAGCCAGAAGGCAAGGGCTGAGTGCGAGTTAACAGAGGTGCAGGGCTCAATACGGGGGAGACAGATGAAAGCGACGCAGACGCCGGGCACTCCGACTCCGCCGAACCTGCTAGCCGCGCAGCTCCTCCCAATCGCTCCGAGTCCCGAGGGGTGCGCAAAAGAAAAGGATCTAAAGGACCCACAACTGAAGGTAAATTGGGCGTAGAGGTACCAACGGGCTGGGAGGGCAACGGCCCAGTTTTCCCTTTACGCTTTCTCCCCATTAAACACACCCGACAGCACAGACTGCATCCGCGGCCATTTTGGAAATCCCCTAAGTACTAAGAGTACTTCTTAATCCACATCAGAGCCACAATCAAAATCTTGGACAGCTCCCAGCTTTTCCCCATTTCCAGGGGGTGCCCTTCACCAGGGGTGTTTAGCCAAAGGCAATTAAAGAGGGCTCCCACTCTCAGCCTGCCCCATATGAGACTGCACCCGGGGGCACACAGAAGCTGCAGGGTTTGCATTTCCACATCAGAAGGACCATGCCTACTGCAAAAAAAGAAAAGAATTCAGAGGTGGACAATTCAGAGTCTGGAAGCTCTCCTCTCAGCAATGACCCCTCCCCCCCCAAACTAGGGGGCACAGCTGCCACAGATCCCCTAGAGGATGAGGAGTGGCTCACAGCACAGTCGCCAGAGCCTCCGGCCGACTGGACATCCGTACCCATAGTGCCATCTGTCACCTTCTGCCCTAAGGCAGGCAAGGCCAGACTGACTGCATCCCCTGGCTGAAAGCGGGGAAGCAGGCCCACCAGGAATGACTCAGAAACTGCCATGCAAGAAGAGCAGAGTCCAGAATCCAGAGACGAGGCATCTCGCTTGCCACAGGTCAAACAACGTTTTCCAGAAGACAGAGAGTTAAGGCTAGTACCACAACAGCATACGTTAGGGCTGTGGTGGCCTGAAAGGCATGCGCTAACTGCATTTTTATTGTAATGTGTGTTACAGGCACTAGGAATGGAACGTGCGTTGGAAATGCTTGGGCAGAACATGCGCTAGGAACACACGACCACCAGGTGCACAATAGATAAAAATGCTACTAATGCATGCAGAAAATGGCGGGAAACCCCCCACTTTGCGCCAATGATTACCAGCGATCCACCCTGAATTGTGTCCCAGGAAGACAGAATCGGGAGCTCCCAACAAGAACAATGATGAGGTCAAGCCTTAGTACTCGCCCCCTGAGAGCTCCAGGTAGAGAATTTGTGCCGGGCTCAGCTCTACTCTCCTGAAACTATTTTACTGGCTTTGCAGTACTGCATTTAAGGTGGCTGGCAGGCAGATCCCTCTAAGAGTCTTCTGCAATCTTCGGGAGAGAGCAGGGGGGGACGACAGAGGAGGAGAGAGAGGATGCTAAGGTTGTGTGAGCCTGCTGCACTCTTCCAGATCCTTCCAATTTCTGGCTGCTCAACAGGCTCTTATCATGATAAGAGTGGGGAGCTGAACCATTTTTCCTCCCTCCTATGGCTACTGAAAAGACCGCAGTCTAGTGGAGCCTCCCACGTCATGCTCAAGTGAGAGAGTCATCCCAAGACGGCTGTTAACAAGCGTTTAATCATTCTTTTCCTCTCAATCCTCAGATTTTCTTCAGAAAGGAGAAAATCCATCCACCACCTGCTGGAGACAAAGAAATACTGAGGGGACCTCTGGTGGCTGAGGCAAATATAGGCATGGGAGTGATATCATTGAAATCTGGGCCTTTCATTGGTTCTTTGTCTCCACTAATATGCTGGTAGGGCAACACAGCCCACTTTTCTAGACTGATCTAGCAGGACGATATGGAATATGGATTTATCAATGTCTCTCAGTTTCTCCACGCATGATAAAGGGCATGTGTTAAATCTGTTTTTGTTAGCTAGGGATCAAGTCAGGAGTGAGATTTTGAAGCAGACCCATCCCCAAAAAGTTACTTAGTCAGAACATATGTGCATACGATTTGAGTTAAAGGTATTACATCACAGTTAAATCACAGTACTCAGCAGTTAGTTTGGAAAAAAAAAATCAATCAATCTATTGATCCAGAGAACTACTGGCAATAAGCGGAAAAGAAATTAGGAAATTAGAGAATGGGATCTATTGAACAATGGTTGAAGACTGGAATAAGGTGGGATTTTTGGTGGTGGTTTTTTTTTTGTTTTGTTTTGGGGGATTTTTAAGTGCGGTCAAGTTAATGCTGACTCCTGGTGACCAAGCAGCCCTGGGTTTTCTTGACAAGGTATGACCGGAAGTAGATTGCCAGGCCTTTTCTTCCGAGGTAATGAAGGGTAAAGTGACTTGCCTAGGGTCACAAGGAGTGCCAGTGGGAATCAAACTCCACTCCAGTGTACATTAGGCCCTCTAAAATGGATGATAAAAACAGTCAAATGGCCCAGGAAAATTGCCCCAGGAGTTGCAAGAAATCAAACAGAAATGAAGGAGGTCTGAATGTAGTGGGAGGAACAATAGATCTGAAGAGAAGGTTTGTGGATTCAATTGAGTAAAGATTATCATAGATTAGCCTTTAAGATTAAGAAAACATGATATTGAAGAAGCATCAACTATCACCAACTGCCCCACTGGCAGGAATGCTGACTGAGGAGTCCCATGCAACTTCAAGCTGCTTAGCAGGAACGTTGTTAGCAAAGTATTGGAAAGGAAGGCAAAATGAAAATTTGAAAAGAAGCTTGCTGTAGAGACAAAAACTCAGTAAAAAACCCTTTCAGGTACATTCAGAGCAAGAAAGAAGCCTGTGAAGGAGTCAATTAGACAATTAGATGATCAAGGGGTAAAAGTGGTGCTCAGGCCACAGCTGAGAGACTGGCTGACTTATTTGCTTTGGTCTTTAATGAGGAATTTTTAAAGAAACTACCCAATCCAGAAATGGTATTTAATGGTGACAATTTGGAGGGACTGCAACAAATCTTGGCAAACGAGGAAGATGTAATAGGGTAAACTGACAAATCTAAAGAGCAGCAAATCACTTGGACCTGCCTCTTCCTCACGACTGAAAGAGGATATTGAAGCACACTCTCCACCAGCAGGAACATCAGTAGAGCACTCCCATGCAGCTTTGAGATGCTTAACAGGAATGTTATTTGCTTGTTCTTCTGCTGTTTCCTATTTTTATTTTACTCCTTTTTCATTTTTTTAAAGATCTTTTGGCTATAATAGCCTCTTTCATCTCATCTTTTAAACATGCTGTCATTTATTTATTATTTATGTCTCTTTTATACCGCGCTATTCAGCATCAGTGCGGTTTACAATGAACAATAAAATACACATTTCCGATGGTACTTTGTGTTTACAGTTGAACAGGTAATGCAACTTGGATAACAGGGTAACTATTTACAATTTAAGACATAATTGGGAACTCTTTTGACTTCAGTCAAGGGGGTTCTGAGAGGCTTGGGAGGATGGTGCAGCGTCCATATTGGCTTCTGGGTAAAACTGGAGGAAGAGGTGAAGTTTTAAGGCCTTTCTGAACTGAAATAAGTCCTGGATTGATCGGATGCCGTGAGGGAGGCTGTTCCAGTACCTTGGTGCACAGAAATTGTAGGCCCTGCCTACTGTTGCCTTGGTGCATTGTGTTATTAATTTTGGGACTACCAGGGTGTTAAGTGTTACTGACCTTCTGTCCCTATTGAGAGGAGTTGTCTGGATTAGTTCAGTCAATGATGCCAACGAAAGCCCTTTAATAACCTTGAAGGTAAGTAGTAAGGTCTTGTAAGTGATTCTACTTTGTATCGGGAGCCAGTGGAGATGTTTTAGAATGGGTGTGACATGGTCTTTCCTAGAAGCGCCATTTGGCCTTCTTTCTGCCTTTTTTAAATTGTGTAATTGCCATACTGGTCAGACCAATGGTCTATCAACCCCAGTATCCCGTTTTCAACAGTGGCAAATCCAGGTCAAAAATCAAATACATGGCAAGATCCCAAAATGTAGCAAGATTCCATGTTGGTTTGGACTTCCAAAATGGTAATTTTAAAGAACTTTTACACTTGATGTAAACTGCAAACCTTTGTAACTGTTCCTTTTCATTTTTGTAACCATATACCTCATTTTATCAGAGTCTCCCTCTTGAAAGTTAAATGCTAGCATAGTAGATTTCCTTAGCATCCTCACTCCAGTTATTAAGTTAAATTTGATCATGTTATGATCACTATTGCTAGGTGGCCTCTCGCACCAAATCCTGTGTTCCACTAAGGATGAGATCTAAAATAGCTCCTACTCTTGACATTTCCTGCATTTATTTCTAGGAAATTTAGACTTCACCTGTGTGGCTGTGGTCATTCTCTGCTCCTCTGTTGGTCTGCTTAACATTTATCTAGCAAATACTGGAGTAATTGATGTCACTCATCATTATTGTGTTGCCCAACTTTTTAGCTTTCCTAATTTATATGTTAATATTTCATTATCTGTCTATTCATTATGGCCAGATAGATGGTAGTACAGGCCTTGGCAAATTTTCTTGGAATCTAGGAGCCGGCCACTGAAACCTAGGCACAGTGCATTCTCTGTGTTTTAATGGTTTGCAATTAAGCTATAAATATGCAGGTACACTTGAACTATCTGAAATTATGGTATATTTTAATTTAATTTAAATCAGGTATTTATAACACACTTCTATCCCCATATGAGTTTGAAGTGGTTTACATCAAACATAAGGGGGAGCTCTAGAGCTAGAGGATATATGAAACTACAGAATCATGAGCAACATCAAGAAATAGTTTTTCATGAAAGGGTGGTGGATGCCTGGAATGATCTCCCAAAAGAGGTGGTGAAAGCAAGAAATGGTGCTGGAATTCATAAAGGAGCAGGATAGGCACAGTGGATGCCTAAAGGTAAAGAGGCTGTACAGCAAGCAGAGAGCACCTCCACTCAAGATAGCTGTGAAATGACTCCTCCATGTCTAAGTAATCATGGGAAAGTAACCTGCACTTCACGGCAGCTATAATTCTAACAACTTTTATCTGCCCTCATCTGCTATGTTACCTTGTAAATTAGATCACACAGTAACCGATAATTATCTTACTAACGCAAAGGCATCCTAATTACCTATAAAAGCATAATCAATAATCCACATTTCCAATAAATTTCTCAAACTGAACCTCTGATCATTCTAGGTATTCACTTCAAATCTATTTGACCCAACCACTGTTCAAACAGTCAGGTTTTCACAAGCTTCTGGAATTTAGAATAGTAATCCTTGGGCTTTAATTCTTTTGCCATTTTGTTCCATATCAGAGGAGCCATACCTCTCAATGTATGGTTTCTTGTATGACCGATATGCACTATTTGGTGGAGGGGATGCCTATTACCTACTGTTCCTGAACGTAACTCGCCTTGAGCTACTCCTGAAAAAGGTGTGAGAAAAGTCCAAAATCCTTTTCCTTTTCATAAATAACTCTAGCTATATTACCCCAGTACGTTTTATGCACTGCAATCAGAAATTTGAATCTTACACTATATGGAACTGGTAACCAGTGCAATTCTTTCATGATAGGAGAAGCCCGATTCCATCTACTAGTCTTTTCAACTATTTTAACAGCTGTGTTATGAATCAACTGCAACCTAGCTAAAAATTTATGTTTATGTTTATTAAAACTTTATATACCGCCCAATACAATTAGCATCTGGGCGGTTCACAATACATAAAAGCAATTAAAAAGAGAGAGGGCTGCGGAAAGAGAAACAGAAAAAAGGAACGCCATAAAATCATGAGAACAGAGATAGAAGCAGATAGCAGTCAGGGGATACAGAAGGGAACACATGAAGGGAGAGAAGGGAACACATTGACAATACAGGAAGGCTCCCAGATACACTAGGTTGCAATAATCAAACTCAGAAGTGTCCGTGGTATCATTTCCAATAGTCTTTTCTGTCAAATCATTCTTAACTTCTACAAAGATTTCTGAACCGCTTGTGTGGTCTGCTCCTCTATAGATAGATCTGAATCAATAAAAATACTCTGCTTTCAACCAGATAAAAATAGTAGAATGACCACATCCTCTAGCCTGAGGCTATTCATTCGTTTCTGAATTTTAGATCCTCCCACACAGAGAATTTTGGTATTTTCTGGATTAATGTAAAGGATGTGTGTGTTTGAAATATGTGAAGAGACATTTCAGAAATGACTTCTAGGTGCAGTCTAGGACATCCAGGCCAAAATGCCAGAAGAAAATTCTGGGAACATGCAAGTTCAGTGTCAATTTCAGAAACATGTACATGGATAGATGTCCCACTGATGATAGTTGAGGACGGGAACATCTATCCCATTGCAAATGCCCTTTCCTGCTTACTATTTTTCAAGCAGAGATGTGCATTGTTATTCCGATCATAAACCAAGTGTCTTTGTTTCTCTTCATGTATATTTGGAAAATAAGGTGAAGGATGTTATATTGTCCATGCCCCATCTACTGAAGTCATTAGGAAACTAAAAAAGCCTGCATATTCTTCAAAACCCCTAACATCCACTTTAAGTATCAGACATGGCATAAGATAAAATTCTTCTTACAAACCATATATGTATGTGGAAAATGAACAAAATATGCATGCTTACAAAAAAAAAAAAAAAAAAAAAGAAGACAGATCAAAGTAATAGCAGGAACCATAGCAGCCCATCAAAAATCGAACCTGCCATCTGCAAAATGAATTAAAAACTAAACCTCAACTCCGCTGGAGAATAATCTGCCATAGAAAATTGAGAAAATTTTGAAAATACACGAGAGAGTCATAAAATGCCCTAAATGAATATTTATGTATACCTATGATAGTGATCTAAACATTAAACAAACTTTGCCTATTTCAATCTCAAGAAACATCCCAAGCCCTAACCATTAGCCATATCTGCTCAAAACATTGAATTGTTTCAGTTCATATTTGCAGGTCCTTGAATTATGAATTTTTTTTTTTATAAATTTAAACTACATATCAGGAAAAAAAGAAATAAAAGGAACATTGTATACAATATACAAACAAATTAAACACCACAATTTTCATATCAGCAGTCCACATCAAGGAGGTGTTCATGCAAAAAAGAAAAGGAAAAACAAACCCAATCATGACCCGGTATAAATTCCCCTATATAGCCAGGATAAAGAAACAACTACCACCAATTAATAACTACCAACAATTGATAACTAATCCTTCCCCTTCAAAAACTCTAACAATTGTTCAACCTCCACGAAAACATAACGCTTACCTTGAAAAATTATGTGGCACTTGCAGGGATATTTCAAGTAAAATAAAGCTCCAAGGGCCAAAACACGTGGGAGAACCTCCAAAAAGGCCTTACGACGCCTTTGTGTGGCCCTTGAAACATCAGGAAAAATTTGAATACATTGGCCACAGAATTTCTCTAACTTCTTTTTAAAATAAGCACGAAAAATTCTCTCTTTATCTAACTCAGAAACCAAAGTAAGTAACAAAGTCGCACGAGTAACAATCTCATCATCAGATGATTCTAAAAACTCAGAAATATTTAATGAAGAGGAGGCTAACTGATCACTTTGCGTCCCCCCTTCCCCTCCAGAACCTTTAACTAAACTCCCTATAGGAAGAAAATAAATTCTAGACAAAACAATTGAATTAACATCAGTTAAAAATAATACCTCCTTAAGATACTTTTGAAAAAGCATTTCAGGGGAGAGATAATGTTTCCGAGGTAAATTTAATATACGCAGGTTCCTAGAATGCAAAGAATTTTCCAATATTTCATCTTGACAGTGCAAAGAAGAAACATCTTGTACAAGTGTAGCTAAAACTCCTTGTTGTGAGAGAGCCCGCCCCTCCTGAGACTCTGTAGTCCTCTCCACCGATAACAATCTAGATTCCTGATAAGATAACTTTGCCACAGTCTCTTTAGAGAAATCAGAAATTCTCTGAAGGGAGGACCCAAGGGCCAATTTCATCCGGGAAAGCATAGCCCATATGTCCTTTAAAGATACATCTACAGGAGGGACTTGTACCTCCCCAACCGGAAGGAATGATATTAACGAGGGAAGCAGACGGGGCAAAGACCCAGATGTAGAGTCAATTCGTAAAAAGGAAGAAGGAAGTAAAACATCTTCAGCTTCTCCTTGACTCACTACTCCCAATAGGGAGGGAGAACCAGAGGGAGGTTCAATCTCCTGACCAAACGGGGACGCACCTTTTTCAAATGGAGAGATACTGGAAGAAGGTGTACTCACGGCAGATATATCCTCCAAAGCAATATCCGTCAGCTGAGTTAAAGGTAATGTTCCCCCAACATGGACGTAAGCATCCACCACTTTAACAGCTTTCATCTGTGCCAGAGGATAACGCTTCTTCCGCTTCCCCATTGGTGGTCACTCCAAACGCCAAAGTGCGCCAAAGGGGCGGGACCTGCCCCTTTGGCCACACGCCCGCTACCACATCCTGCGGTGGGGGCCAGATAAAAATAGCCCCTTAACTCCTGCTGCCCCAATCAGAGCAGCCGCAACGGGATCGCCGGGACCAATCGGGTAAGATGCAGCAAACCAACAGCAGGAAACAGTTGAGCACCTCCGAATTATGAAATTTGATGCTCTGCAACCAGTGAAATTGGAATTTATAATTACTGATAAGACTTTCGCCTCAAAAACTTGCAACACTATCAACTTTTATTATCAAAACCTGTAAAAGTAATGTTGTAGCAGCTGTGAGAACAAGATTTCATCCAAACCAGTCTTTTTCACTTTCCCTCAAATGAATGGATGGATAGGAAGTAAGAATACATGACAAGAGGTCATGTGATGTAGTGGGAGAGAATGGACGTGCTCTGAGCTCTCTCCCGGGTCAATCCCCTTGGGGCATATCTATACCGGCTTAACTAGTCTCCTTTTCCAGATGCCAGGAGAGACAGAGTGACGGAGTACCTACCTGAGCTCCTCGGAATACACTATACCCACATCCACTGATGAAATCAGCACGCAAGGACCACATCAAGTCAGCCCAAAATGGCGGAAGCGCATGCATCCCCGGCCTCCCCGCTGCAAACAAACCTTGTTGAGAAGGTAACCACGGCAGTGCTGGGGGCCCTGGGCTCTAAGCTCGATGAGATGAATAACAAAATGGACACAATGGCACAATCATTAGCTGCAGTGAGGAATCGCCTACAGCAAGCTGAATACCGCCTATCCCAAAAGGAAGATGCTTTAGCAGTAGCAGGAAAAGAGATCAAACAGCTCGCAGCATTGACAGAGCACCAGACCGCCAAGCTGGAAGATCTTGAGAACTGCAGCCAGCGAAACAACCTGTGGTTCGCAGGGATTCTGGAGACAGTAAAAGATCAGAACTCTGCGGATATATGGTGACTATTCTGCCGGAGGGAACTTACAGCGGGGACTAGATTATTGAGCGAATACATCGTGTAGGGCTACCCCACTCGCACGATAACTGCCCTTGAATGGTCCCATCACGTTTTCTCAATTTCCTCCACAAAGAGGAGGTGCTCCGGGCATCAAGAGCGCAAGGCCACCTCCAACATGTAGGAGCCAAAATCAAAGCCTTTCAGGACTACTCCCCAGCACCGAGTCAAAAGCGATGGGCATATGTAGGACTATGTCAGCACTTCATGGATGCGAAGATCAGGTTTGCAGTCCTCTACTCAATCTGCCTCTGCATTTTCGCCAACAGATCCACACAGATGTTTGAGTCTGTAGACCAAGCCACTCCCTATGCGGATTCCTTGACCAGAGCTGGTGATGGAGGCACTAAGGACTGTTAGTCTTTTGGCGACGGACATGGTTTTTATGAGAAGTGGGGGGCGGATTGCTGGCTCCCCTCCCCTTTCCACGTTGCCTTTAAGGACAGTCACCAGGCCAGCAGACTTGCTAGCTATTCCCGGAGATCTGGAAGCAGAATATGGACTGTAATTCTAAGAGAGGGTCCCCCTCAGAAGAATGCCAGAACTTGAGCCCTGCTTCTGGGAGATGGCCTGACTACAATATTGGCAGGCAATACTTCCTCGGAGCCAAAGGACTATGTAAATATAGTTTTGTTGCTTAACTAGAACAAAGAATGACTAGGTTGTTAATATAGTTTGATCGAAGTATGATGTTATCTATGGAAGGGATATAAAGGATGCAATGTACACAAAGGAATGTTAAGGGAAGAAGGGGAAGGGGGAGGGGACCCATTTAGGGAGGAGAGGGAGCTGAAGGGATGTGGAATGGGATGCTACTTATTAAGGGAATGGAGGATGGGCGGGGGTGGGGTGAGGGGAAAAGGCAAGGAGGAAGGTATATGGCAATACTATGAATGAGGTAGCAAGAGGGCCTGGCATATGACACAATGCCCAAGAGAGGCGAGGGGATAGCTAGGTCGCCAGATAGCGATGGAGGAGATCATCTGGGGAGGCCCACTCCACCACCAACTCCCCCCCAGATAAGGCAAACCGCTACAGGGGGTCAAGATGTATAGACCTAAAGCAAAGGGTGAAGTGGGAAGTAAAGAAGGGTAGACATAGAACCTAGAGAGGGGCGGATAGATGGGGGGGGGGGGGAACTGTAGGCAATCTAAATGGGTATTTCAGAGCCTGTGCTGGTAACACTACATGGGGTAGAAAGGTAGAGAATGGGGGGGGGGTGGAGACCTACACATTGGAGTGACCTGATGAGGAAGTGGGGTGAAGAAGGGATGGGGGGAGGGGTAATGAGAGAATGAGGGGGAGGGGGAGAGGAAGTTAAGGGTAGGATATCAAATAGCAGTTCACACATTAGAACAAGGAGGCTCAGTGGGTGGAGATCTGAGACAATGTGGCTTGGTGGAGATTTCAGGCTGGGAGGATCCCTACACTAAGAGAAAAAAGTGCCAGATGAATCAGAGGCCAACAATTTGGGACATGCCCTTAGACTTATCTCTTGGAACGTCTGCAGCCTAGGGTTCCCTATTAAATGCTCCAAGATCCTCCAGGCGCGGGCCCGCCACCGGTGCAACATTGCATTTTTAAAAGAAACCCACCAAACAGCAGCAGAGCACGCCAAGCTACACCAGGACTGGTTGGGACAGGTATATGGAATACGCCAGAATGTCCAGTTTGCTTTAGGAGCTGAAGTCTTAGATACAATGCGCCGGTACCATATTCTAAAAGGAGATCTGGATGGCAAGCCAATCATAACATGCAATATCTATGGCCCCCACACTCCTGACGTGACTTGGTATGCTCGCTTAGCATCTGCAATCAAACAGATGCCCAATGACCCATTAGTAGCAGGCAGGATCTAAATGGAGTCCTTAATCCAGGAGTGGATACATCCGGTGGAACGGGACTGGGAACACGCGGTCTAGTAACCCAGCAGTTGAGGGGTTTTAAACAATGACTGTGCCTGGTAGACGCTTGTTGTCTTTTACATCTGATAGTAGAGACTACTCGCATAGATTAAGGGCACATGGGACCAATTCTCGTGTCGATTACATATTTCTATCAGAACAACTTTTCTCTAGGGTTGAGGGAGCACAAATAGGCCCAGATGAGATCTCCGATCACTCACCTGTATGGGTTGATATGACTTGGCAGACTCCCATATCCAACCAGTGGTCATGGCGTTTTCCCCTCCATTTATACCCAGATGAACAATTTCACATATACCATAAGAGAACACTGGCAGTCGTATGCCTTTCATAACGCACCGCATGTAGAGACACCAGAACTTTTTGGGGAAACAGCAAAGACTGTTTTAAGGGGAGATATCATTGGGTATGTAGCCCGATGATAACATCTGCTAAATGTCCAGGTGCTGCGATTAGAAAAACAGGTAGTACTGGAGCACCAGTGATACACCAGGCATCCCACGGAAATAGCTAAGAAACAATGGCTTGAGGCACAAGCATCCTTAAATGAGATACTGCACCAGCAAACAAAGAAATGTCTAATGTATTACAAATACCAATTACATTGATATGGAAATAAAATGGGCCGGCTTCTGGCCCGATGTCTCAAAGGAGGCAGGGGGCCGCAAATGGTAGCGGCAGTAAAAGACCAAAATGGCAGGCTGCAAAAAGATTCTGCAGGAATTGCATGGCTCTTCAGAGCTTTTTATCAGGATCTCTACTGGGGGAAGGAGATCTCACAGGAGAACATCTCAGCGTATTTGCAGAATCTCTCCCTTCCCAGGCTTTCCGACTAACAAGCGGCCACACTGGGAACACCCATTACAGTTGAGGAAATACAAAAAGGGATAAAAAGTGCCCAATGTTGCAAGGCCCCAGATCCAGATGGACTATGGGCGGAATTTTACAAATTATTGACAGACTTGGTCGCCCCAATACTGGTGGACACGTACAAGGCGCAACTAGAGAATGGAGGGATCACATGGAGGAGAAATCAGGCATATATCCCTCCATTGCTTCAGAAAAATCCAAGTCATCAATGTCCCTGTTTTAATGTACATTACCAAGTTTAAGTTTAAATGTAAACCGCTTTGAATGAAATGTTAAAGCGGTATATAAAATCTGTTAAATAAATAAATAACACTGCTCCCAAAACCCAGGAAGGACTCCCTGCAAACAGCATCGTATAGACTGATCTCCTTAATCAATTTTGACTTAAAGTTACAGGCCAAAATCATAGCCAATCATTTAGTGCCCCTGCTCCCCAATCTGAAACAGGGGTCTCAAAGTGGGTTTCGTACGTGGATGTTATGCATGCCCCAATATATGAAAAATCATTGCCTCTCTAGAATGGGTACGGGAATATAAGATCCCCTCTCTGATGGTCAGTTTTGATGGTGAAAAAGCCTTTGACCGAGTGGGGTGGTCCTATTTATTCCAATTGCTAGCTTTATATGGCCTTGAGGATCACTTTATCCTTATGCTACAGGTTTTGTATGAGGAAGTCATAGCAGTGGTTATGGTGAATGGGATGCTGTCTGAGGCATTCCACCTGGGCCGTGGGAGACATCAGGGATGTCCCCTCTCACCCCTATTGTTCGTGTTATCCTTGGATCCACTGGTGTGGAAATTGGTGTTCTGTGCAGCAATACCAGGAATACAGATAGTGAGGCAGGAGTTCAAGATCTTGGCCTTCGCAGACAACATGCTCATGCTGTTCACGAACCCGCAGTTATCTCTTCCTCGAATATTGAGGGAGTTTGCCAAATTTTTTTTTGGGGGGGGGGGGTGGCGGGACTCTGGATTAATTATGCTAAATCCGAAGCATTGGATGTAATGGGGCTGGTGCGAGGGTCAAGGGGCTCCCTATTCTCCTTGAAGTGGGCGGACACCGCCTTTATGTATTTAGGTATGCAATTACCAGGGGATACCCACCTTTTGTATAAACTCAACTATACAAAAACGTTGCAACAGCTAAGAGCTCAGATGGAAGACTGGACCTCCCTACCACTATCGCTTCTGGGGCGAGTGGCTGCATTTTGGATGCTGCTATTCCCCAAATTGCTGTACATGCTACAGATCCTCCCTTGCCACCTCCTTCGGAAAGATATCCTATGGATTGCAAGCACCTTAAGGAAGTTTCTGTGGCAGGGGAAGAAAGCCTGAATACCGCTACACCACATGAAAGGTCCATGGGGAAAGGGGGGATAGGATTTCCAGATCTGACACGGTATGCAAGGGCCTGCCAGTTGTGACACCTGGGTGACTGGCTGGGATATACAGAGACTTACACTCCTCGGATATTAGAGGAGGCTTTTGCCTCCCCACATTCCATTCTAGCAGTGCTACATATGGATATCGCAACTCTACTGTGCCATCTACGGAGAAGCATGTCGATTCAGCCCATATGGGGAGTATGACGTGTATTATACTCCCACTGGCAGGTACCCCTGGAGGTCTCAAGCTGGCTACCGCTGCAGGGTAATGTGAAATTTCTACTGGGGAATGAAATGCAGACGTTCAGAGACTGGGCAAAGTGCGGGATAAGGAACCAAGGGCATATCTTGGATGAATCTGCAGCCTGCAAATCGTTCCAGGTTCTTCAACAGGAATATGAACTCAGTAGCAAGCACATATTTGCATATTATCAACTTCGACATTATGTGGATTCCCTACCAAAACAACCTCTGAAGGTGGAAGCTGCCGTGAGAATTTTAAACTTTTTCGAATTGGGCAAATCGGCCGGTCTCTCTATTTCACGTTACTCAGGAAAACTGGCAGAATGGCATGGCCCTCCAAGTCTCTCACAGGTAGAACAAAAATGGGCAGAAGGCGGCGGAATATCGGTAGACCAAGGTATGGTCCTGGGTGCCATTCGTCACATTCCAGACATCACCCAGTCAGTGAAATTGTTTGAAATTCAATACCAGGTGGTAAACCGTGCCCATATCTCTCCTAGGCAAGCAGTAAGATGCCGCCTGACAGATTTCCTGCTTGTAGTCCCTCTGGCGGCACTACATCATATGTGGTGGTTGTGCATGGCAATACGACACTACCAGCATCAGGTTCAGTCATATAGCACATTGGTGGACCAGCGTGTAGAATGGACACAATTCCTGGTGCTATTTGACCAGCTCACCCCAAACAACCCCAAGGGGAAATGGACCAGATTGTTGGTCAGAAAGGCTGTTTTCCAAGCAAGCAAGCAAGCCTATCTTGCACTGGTGGCAGGAACCTGCAGCGCCCACATTTTGGGAGTGGAAGAAGGCTTTTCACCAATTGATGCCTTTAGAATGGACTAGAGGCCAGAGGGAATGCACGCCGAGTAGAGGCCTTTTTAGCACTATGGGGGGGAGGGTATATAGATGCGCTACAGCCACAAACACAAAACGAACTAATGACTATGAAAGGGAGGGTGAAGAGGAGCAGACACTGAGAAAAACGATAATGATAAAGATCATACTTGGGTGTGCCATCCACCGAGTCACCTTATTGAGCAGAAAGGCAGAAGAATGAGTGAAAAAGAGTGAGGGGGAGGGGAGGGATTTACAGGAAAAATTAAAAATGTACATGGTTGCTGTTCATTTCCTTTCCCAGGTGTGGTGTAAGTGTACCCACCACACCGGGATGTTGTTTATCATAAGTTAATAAACAGTAGCAAAAAAAAAAAAAAAGAATACATGTCAGATGCAGTGTGGCCTTGACTCCTGACGACCAAGCATTTCCTGGGTTGCCTTGGCAGTGCGGGAACTAGATTGCCAGCCCTTTCTTCCAAGGCAATGGAGGGTTAAGTGACTTGCTCAAGGCCACAAGGAGTGCTAGTGGGAATCAAATCCTGGTCTCTTGGTTACCAAGCCAGTGCTCTAACCACTAGGCTACTCCTCCACTCCACACGTCAGATAGGAAAGCTTATTTTGCTAAAAGCTGAGAATAGGAAAGCTCTCTCTAAAACATGACAATGATAATGTTCTAAATTCTGTGTTACCAAAAAGAATCTTTTAACAGCTCTCCCCCACCTTGAAAATACTGCTGTCATGAAGAGAAGGCAACAAGTCCATAAAAGCAAACCACTAAAGTCTCGACTATGAAACAATAAAAAAGGGCGGCTATCGCAATCATGGGAAAATGAAGTTTTACTGTCCATTCACGAGAACATGCCTGCCAAACACTAGTACTACTACTACTGCTGAACATTTGTATAGCGCTACAAGGCATACACAGCACTGCACAGACACATATAAAAGACGGTCCCTGCTCATCGGAGCTTACAGACAGTAAGTTTTAAGACAGAAGTGATTCTCCAGCCATCTTAACTTAAATGTGATGATCCTGCTATAGAAACTATTGGGCACATTCATGTTATCCCACTAGCAGCTCTTCTATCAATATCTGTTTGTCCTAGACTCCTCATGGGAAGGAAGAGATCAGCTGACATGGCCACCTGCTTTACAACTGCGGAAAACGGAAGCTTCCAGCAGCAGCAGCAGAAGCAGCCTCAAATGCAATGCAAGACTGCTAGACAACAACCTAGCACCACTAGGCCATACACTTTCACCTGGCTGGACAATAAATCTGCCGTTGCTATATTATGATTAAATTTACTGATTTCTGCCCAGACAAATTCCTGTTCTACTTTTCGCACTGTTTATGGACAAAATTTGCTAGCGAGCATCAGCTAAAAGGAATCTAGTATATCGTTCAACACAAGCCAAACGAGAAGTATTTGCCAGACCAGTTTACCATCTGTCTGACATTGCTTTTTCCAGTTGTGTAACTTCAAAAATGCTTTCAGAATAAATCATCATGAGGCATTGTGGGGGGGGGGGGGGGGGGATAGAAACAAAATCTAAGAACCAGAGCTACAAAAACCTACTAGAGCACTATTGGATACTGTCCTGGGAATAATCTGAACCTTTACTGCTCCCCAGGTGTCTTTATTTAAAGTGAAGTTAAATTCAGCATTACTAGGGATGAATGCACGAGCAACACTTCCTGTACAAGTGATATTACTACCAACCTAATTTTTTTTATTGCTAAAGAGATGCAAGACAGATCTCAGGTTTCAATCGTGAATAAGTATAGCCCCAGTTGTTGGAAGGGGAGGGGTTATCTCCTAACAGGGTTGCCAGCTGGCTCCCTATTTACCCAACAAGGTTTACCCAGTCCTAGATTTACCCTTCTGCATGCAGAGGACTTTTAGACTTGCTTTCTTAGTGAATTTGTAACTGAGAAATCAGAACTACAAGTACCTGCATGCAATGGGATAAATACAAGACTGTCAACCCTATTGAGCAAATCTGAAGCCAGTTAGCAACCCTATTCCCCAATTTTTCTTCTTTCATAGAATGTATTTTTTTATTTAAATTTATCATTCATCCATCTGTATTCTAGGTAATGTAAACATTACATACAGAATAAAAATATCCAAACATAATAGGAATAATTTTATAAAGCCTTTTCTGAGTGTAAAGCCTGGGCTTGTATGGAATTACACAGCAGAGTATGTGAATAAAATAAGTGCCTATTTCTATGTGATCTGTGCACAGGTGTTCCTAGGAGCATAGTATGGGTGGAACAGAGGCGATGTACACATTGCAACAAACACAGGTTCACGGAGCCCAGTAAGGGAAAGGAGCAATACTGAAAACAGGCTGGTCCTGGACTGCCTTCAGCACTACAAGTCCCCAGGAGTAGTATGAATCGCCTCTCGGAGATAAGGAATTGGAGGCAAGTCCCTAGGAGTCAGGATTATTTTGATCCGGAAAGTGAGAATGGGAGATAGCTCCTAAAGGCAGAGCAGCCCTCAGACACCTGGGGCGAGCTGTATGACTCAGGAGTTCCCATGGCAACTAGGAGGCTGCAGAATTCCCTTGGGAATATAACCAGTTATCTTTCAGTCCAAGGGGAGGAACACAACAGGAGAGTCGAGGGGAGGAAACTAAACTTGGAGAGCCTCCTGTCTGTCTGCATGACTAGCCCAAGGAACCACTTATGGATATGGAAGTGAATTCCAGCATGGAGCTACCATGCGGTCCAGAGAGATGACTAGAAGTATGGATTGGTGCTACAATATTGCGATAAAAGTTTGATATGTTGCTAATTATGTCGTTTTTAATAATATGTTTTTATACAGTTACTGGATACAAATCAATAAGACGACGCTTATATTAGCCCTTGAGGGTGTCATATTGAGGTAAAATTATATATTTCATATAAAATTAATTTACAATTACTTTTACTTTTATCCATGAGGTATTTTCATGTGATGTTTAATTGCCTATCTTTCTTAGTTTATTTTGCATTTGTTTAATTTATATACCCCTGAGGAAAGTGATTACCAAAACAGCCAGGTAGGGTTTTTATAGATGGATCTATCTTCCTCCCAAGCCCAGACACTATCTCTTGGCAACACATGTATATTCATTAGGCAGAACTAGGGGGGATCTATTCTGAGATTTATTCTCAGTACTGCTCTGTCAACTGAGGGAGAGCTGCTGCAGTACCACCAGCTTCCTTCCGTACCTGGGACTGTCTCATATCTACAGTACACACGCCTGACCTGCTAGTCAGAAGACCCAAATTTGAGTTGCCTGACCTACAGGGCCAGCCCTCAAATGATTTTCCGTTGCAAAACATTTTTTTATTTAGGGTTCAATTTACTTATGCCTGGAAGAACTGAAGCTCTGCATACTTGAAGGCACACAGAGATGCAAAGCAGGAAGGGTATCTGCAACATAAAGAGCATTTTAAAAGAAACAATGAAAGAGAAAGAAAACAAAAAAGTTATTTACCTGAAACAGATGCTACCCGTGGACAACAGGATAATTCTTCATGCATAAATAATGTCATCGATGGGAGTCCTGTGTGGCAACCCAGCAGTTTCTGGGTTTTCTTGGCAGTGTGACTGGAAATAGATTGCCAGCCCTTTCTTCCAAGGCAATGGAGGGTTAAGTGACTTGCTCAAGGCCACAAGGAGAAGCTTTTAGAATGGCTGCACCATGCCTGCATATCTGTTCCTGCCTGCCACTACCACACAAGATTTCTTCAGTCTATCTACTAGCAATCTAGAATCTACTAACAATCTAGAATTCAGCTCCAAGGAAATGTGAGAGAGTTGTGAAGATTTATTCTGCTGTCCATGCAGAATCTCCACTACAGGTAAGTAACTGTTTTCTCTGTGGAAAGCAGAATAATGTCCTCACATATGGGAATAAGTAGCTACAGGCTATTTCAAAGGAAAAACAGGGAAAAACCTAAAACGTTGTTTTTTGAGGCAACAGGCTTTTTTTTTTTTTTTTTTAAGAGGCAGTCTGAATAGCAAAACATTACACCTGGGGGGGATGAAGTTGCATTCTGTTTCCCAAACAGATTCCAGAGAACTGACTGACTAAATCTACAGTCATGTTTGGAGACCATTTCTGAGCAGTAGTAAGAGTAATGTATGGACAGAAGTCCATGTGGTGGCCTTGCAAATCTTCTCCATGGAGGCTGATCTCAAGTGGGCTACCAACGCAGAAAGAGCGCTGACACTGAGCCATGGCATGCAAGAATCAAGCCCGCCAGGGCAAAAGTGAAGGACGTGCATTCTGCTAGCCCAGGGGTCGGCAACCCGCGGCTCCGGAGCCGCATGCGGCTCTTTCTCACCTTTGCCGCGGCTCCGGAGCACACTGCCCGCCCGGTGACAGGCAATAGTTTTGTAAGCTCCCTCCCTCCCTTCTTCTGCAGCCGCGGCTCCCTGCCTCTTAGGGAACCGCGGCTGTGCTTTTAAAATCATCTCGGAGCCCTTCCTGTCTTGACGGGCTCCGTGCAGCATTGTCCCGCCTCCAAACTTCCTTTAGAGGCGGGACAATGCTGCACGGAGCCCGTCAAGACAGGAAGGGCTCCGAGATGATTTTAAAAGCACAGCCGCGGGTCCGTAAGAGGCCGGGAGCCGCGGCTGCAGAAGAAGGGAGGGAGCAGATATGGATGGAGGGAGGGGGGCTGACATGGAGGGATGGAGGGGGCTGACATGGAGGGAGGGGGGCTGACATGGAGGGAGGGAGGGAGGGAGGGGGGCTGACATGGAGGGAGGGAGGGGGGCTGACATGGAGGGATGGAGGGAGGAGGGGCTGACATGGAGGGAGGGAGCAGATATGGATGGAGGGAGGGGGGCTGACATGGAGGGATGGAGGGGGCTGACATGGATGGATGGATGGAGGGAGGGGGGCTGACATGGATGGAGGGAGGGTGGAGGGGATGACATGTAGGGAGGGAGCTGAGATGGATGGAGGGAGGGGGGCTGACATGGAGGGATGGAGGGGGCTGACATGGAGGGAGGGAGCTGAAATGGATGGATGGACGGAGGGAGGGGGGCTGACATGGAGGGATGGCGGGGGCTGCCATGGAGGGAGGGAGCTGATATGGATGGCGGGTGGGGGGCTGACATGGAGGGAGGGAGCTGATGGGGCTGATATGGATGGAGGGAGGGGGGCTGACATGGAGGGATGGAGGGGGCTGACATGGAGGGAGGGAGCTGATATGGATGGATGGATGGAGGGAGGGGGGCTGACATGGAGGGAGGGGGCTGACATGGATGGAGGGAGGGAGGAGGGGTTGACATGGAGGGAGGGAGCTGATATGGATGGAGGGAGGGGGGCTGACATGGAGGGATGGAGGGGGCTGACATGGAGGGAGGGAGCTGATATGGATGGAGGGAGGGGGGCTGACATGGAGGGATGGAGGGGGCTGACATGGAGGGAGGGAGGGAGGGGGGGCTGACATGGAGGGAGGGAGGGGGGCTGACATGGAGGGTGGAGTGAGGAGGGGCTGACATGGAGGGAGGGAGCTGATATGGATGGAGGGAGGGGGGCTGACATGGAGGGATGGAGGGGGCTGACATGGATGGATGGAGGGAGGGGGCTGACATGGAGGGAGGGTGGGGGGCTGCCATGGATGGATGGAGGGAGGAGGGGCTGACATGGAGGGAGGGAGCTGATATGGATGGAGGGTGGGGGGCTGACATGGAGGGATGGAGGGGGCTGACATGGAGGGAGGGAGCTGATATGGATGGATGGATGGAGGGAGGGGGGCTTACATGGAGGGAGGGAGCTGATGGGGCTGACATGGAGGGAGGGGGGCTGACATGGATGGATGGAGGGAGGGAGGAGGGGCTGACATGGAGGGAGGGAGCTGATATGGATGGAGGGAGGGGGGCTGACATGGAGGGATGGAGGGGGCTGACATGGAGGGAGGGAGCTGATATGGATGGAGGGAGGGGGGCTGACATGTAGGGATGGAGAGGACTTACATGGAGGGAGGGAGCTGATATGGATGGAGGGAGGGGGGGCTGACATGGAGGGAGGGAGCTGATGGGGCTGACATGGAGGGAGGGGGGCTGACATGGAGGGAGTGGGGCTGACATGGATGGAGGGAGGGAGGAGGCGCTGACAGGGAGGGCGGGAGCTGATATGGATGGAGGGAGGGGGGCTGACATGGAGGGATGGAGGGGGCTGACATGGAGGGAGGGAGCTGATATGGATGGAGGGAGGGGGGCTGACATGGAGGGATGGAGGGGGCTGATATGGATGGAGGGAGGGAGGGGGGCTGACATGGAGGGGGCTGACATGGAGGGATGGAGCACTAGTAATGGGGTTGAGGGGACTAGCACTGGAAATGAGCTGATTAGGGGAGGCTAGGACTGGTAATGAGCTGATGGGGGGTAGGACTGGTATTGGGCTGATTAGGGGAGGCTAGCACTGGTAATGGGGTTGAGGGGGGATTAGCACTGGAAGCGAGCTGATTGGGGGGCTTTGAATGGGCATGGGCTGATTGTGGGGAGGGGAGGATAGAGCTGCTGGCCCTGGAAGATAACTGGGGGCTAAGGCTGCCATGGTATTTGTACTAGAAGGGACTGGTCAGTGGGGAAGGAGGGGGATTGGAAGGAAATGGACACCAGTGGCAATCATGGGAATGCAAGTTGACATTGGAAGGTACTGGGAGTGAGGACTGGAAAGGGGCTGATATTGGGGAGGGTTACTGGGACTGGAAATAGGCTGATGGAAAGAAGTGAAGAAAACGAAAGAAGAGATAAGAAATGGCAGATGGACCATAGACCACAGAAAGAGAGCTAAGAGAAGACAGGAAAGCAGAAGCCTCAGATCGGGACCAGCATGATCAAAGAATAAATTGGTCAGACAACAAAGGTAGAAAAAATAATTTTATTTCATATTAGTGATTTGACTACAAAATCATCATAATTTTGAAATCAAATATTGTTACTTGTTGTTGTGATATTTTCTGGCGTATTTTTTTTGGTGTGCGAAGGAAGAGGGGTAGTCTTATACGGCGAGTATAGGCCAAACACCTATATTTTAACAGGAAAAGTAGGGGGTCGTATATAGCATTAAGGTAAGAAACAATATATGCAGTGTTAGATTTGTTTTAAATGTCGCAATGGTTTTGCGGCTCCCAGTTTTTTTTTTCCCTTCGGAAACGGGTCCAAGTGGCTCTTTATGTCTTAAAGGTTGCAGACCCCTGTGCTAGCCAATTAGACAGAACATGTTTGACATCATCCTCCACAAGGCCAGCCCCAGAGTTGGTTTAAGTTGTTGTCACTATAGGCAAACCTTAAGCCTCCCTGGCTGTTAGAATCTGTAGTAAGGAGACTGCTGGGTAATGTAGATCTTAGGGAACAGGAGCATTGGAGATAGGTATGGCCAATAAGGGTATGTTTTAAGCAGAAAAAAAGATCTTCTAAGAAGCTGGAAAGAGGCAGTCAATGAGCAGAGTGTCCAGGAGTTGCCAAATGGAACCTTCAAGGGGCCCAAGTTTGCCACGGAGAAAGATGAGCTGAGGGCCTTTATATAAATGCTTCTTGTGCATAGATGGAATGCTGCTGTCTCAAGGACGGGAGTGTGTTGTCACCTGTGAAGTAAAAGCCCCAGCAATGAAATAAAAGGCAATTTTCTGCCATTTTGCATGGGTGGTGGTTGTTTTGGGCTACTTGCAGTCGTGGTTCAGAGCAAGAAACCAGCAAGTGTCCTTCCACTAAGGTAAAACAGAGAGAAGCCTCACAAGCAAGATGCAATCTTTAATAAAAATAATTATAGCAACCATTTGCCATTTTAAAGAAATAAAGAAATCCTAATGGGGAGATTGTGTCCATCCATCTGTTCATCTGTGACATCATCTCAACAGACAAACTAATAAATAGATTCGGCTGAAATTTAAGTGTGAACAGTGAGGAACTTAGGGCTAAATTTACCAATGTGCACTACCATGTTAGCACAAGTTAATGTCATTCATGTACTTTAGTAGTAAATGGGCTCCACTTCATAAAATAGAACTTGCAGTAAATAACATGTTAATGTGCGTAATATGATAGCCAGGGCTGGCCCGTCCAGTAGACGGTCACTTAGGACAGCAGGCCATGTGTGCCAAAGCATGTGGCCTGCTGCGGGCAGCTGCCACTGCTGCATCAAGCCGAGCCATCCCACCAAATTAGTGGCAGGATGGCTCGGCACGGGAGGAGAAGGATGAGGTGCAGCATGGCAAAGTCAGGGTTTTATCTGGGGCAGAAGAAACCCTTGGGACAGCCCAGACGATAACATTTATTTTATTTATTATATTCTCTTATATACCGCGCTATTCTGCATCAGTGCGGTTTACATTGAACAAACTGAAATTACATTGAACAGGGCATTATAACTTGGAGATAACTATTTTACAGGGAACATGGGCTAAGGAGGGTTAAGTGGCTTGCCCAAGACCACAAGGAGCACCTGTGGGACTAGAAACCCCAGTCCTTCCGGCCCAAGGTTGCTGTCCTCTAGTGGGATCTGAACCCCCGACCTTCCGGCCTGAAGTACCTTGCCCCAACCACTAGACCACTCCTCCACTCCAACATGCTTTAATAAAACTAGCTCTTAATATAGTCAAATGAAATCACCCAAAACATTTGGGGTATGTTCTTGCCCATATTGCCTTCTGTTTCCTTTACATACCTTCTGGCTGGCATTAGCACATACCATTTGTGTCCAAACACACTCAAAAAAGTTTTACATACACTAAGAGGGTCATTTTAGAAGCCCTATTCATGCTTTATAGTTTAAAAATGAGCTTAGAAATGTCTCCAGAGCCATTTTAGAAGCCAGGTCTGGGGACGTCCCCAGCATGAGGAAATCAAAGTCTGAACATGTGCTTGGAGGAGGCTTGGCCAGGACGTTCCCAGGAACCTGATCACAGAAATGTCATGAACGTTCAGCATCACATGTATGTTGGACCTGTTCCAGGCTGGAACAAGCATCTGAAAGGTTCTTGTTTTAAATGAAAAACATCCAGAGAGTGTACAGAAGAAAACACTTCATCATCCCCAGTACTTAGCACAACGTCAATGACAGCAGCAGTAGGGTTTGAACTCTTGCTGCCCTATTCCTAATCCACCACTCTAACCATTAATTAGGCTATCCTAGATGTCCAGGTTCTTTAATACGATTCTGGTGATGCCTATGTAGATGCCCCTGCAGACATCCATATTGGGCATGTCCATGTTTGTGAAATCATGTCTGGGTTTTTTTCCCCCAGACATTCTGGCTTAGACATCCCAGATTGCACTTGGACAACTCTTCTAAAATTTCCCTCTAAACTGCTGTGCTGTGATTATACCACAAAATGTATTTGCCCTTCCCCTAACAGATGAATGCCACTCCCACCCATGTGTAGACCTGCTAGGAATACACAATCTTTTCATGTTTAAAACCCAAATCTTAGCCGGGGTAGACGCCTTGACTTTTAGGTTACAGTTCTGAAGTGAGAGCAGCCCTTGGGCTTTCTACCAAAATCAGATCCTACATGGGAAACCTATTAAAATCTTGGCATCGGAAGTTAGAACAGTTTGGATTTTGTCCCATTGTTGTTAATGGAACTATACAAGACCAGCACTCAGGTCTGTAGGCAGTAAATCATTTCTCTAAGTCTGTCCTTAACATCAGGACTAATGGAAATGTGCACAATGGAAAGCTACAAATTTTGTAGTGTGCATGTGGGGTTGGGGGTTTCTATTAGATCTCATGGTTTTAATTTTGAATGCAGCCTTAGATTATCTCTATGCTCTGGAAAGTTATGACGGCATTTCAAACTTGACTTTACCCCTGGGTTCTCCATTCTCTGCTGTTTCTTGATATATAGTGTCTTAATCCTTGGCTTTAACATACTTTAGAGTACTTCCTGTGCCTTTGTATTTTTCTTCCTCTGTCTGTTACGAGCATATCAAATCCTTATGGACAGTAATTTCTATTTAGTTAGGAGGCCATTCTGAGGCACACTGATTTGAGTGAGGGTGATTATTGCTCCACAGACTTCCCATCTGCGTTTTGTCCCAGACCATCCTTTTTTTATTGTAATTACAGTCTGCATCAGAGTAAATGAGCAGACAAAGACCTTCTTGTACATTTCTTTTTTCCCTGGTTCTATGTATGTGTGCATACAGAGGTCAATTCTGCCTCTGCCTTTAATTTTATTGTGTACTACAGCTTTCACAATATCTGCACTGACTGGCTTTTAGTTTGCTTTACTGCTATTACTTGCATGGTTTTTTATAGTTCAATTTAATTTATCTATGTTTAAAGTTTCCAGTTAATGTCCTTTCCCTGAGTCCTGCTAGACCAGTCCAGACAATGGGTTGTGTTCCCCTACCAGTAGACTGGTGGGGACAAACAACCAATGAAAGGTCCACATTTAAATGACATCACTCCTGTGCCTCTAGTCGCATCAGCCACCAGAGGTCCCTTCAGTATTCATCCCAAAGCATATGGGAGAAACATGGCAAGCCTCACACAACCTTAATCATGGACAACAATGAGCAATCAATAGTAAAGAACTATGTACAGGAAAGTATAAACAGAACGCTGTCCCGAAGATGATAAATCTGCAGGACCAAGTGAAAAAAAAATCATAGCGGACCCAAGGGTACCGCAGCAGAAGAACAGAGCAAATACAGTTTTAGGGGTAGGTCCTGGACTAGTCTAGCAGGACTCGAGGAAAGGATTTTATCTGGTAAGTAAAATGTCACCTTCCATATCGTCCTGCTAGACCAGTCTAGACAAGTGAGATGTAGCAAAGCTACAACTCCACTGGGCAGGAAGACGACACAGCTCACAAAAACCCTTGAGCCAAAGGCTGTATTTGCCCACGTATGGACATCCAAGCAGTAATGCTTGAGAAAAGTGGAAAGCGATGCCCACATTTCTGCTCAACAAATGTCTGCAGGGGCTATCGAGTTCCGCTCCGCCCACGAGGACACTTGTGCTTGGGTATAATGGGTGCACAATCCCTCCAGAACTAGCTGGTTCTGCAACACATACGCAGAGGCAGTGGCCTTCTCAATCCTGCGCTCCAAAGTCGACTTGGCTGCCATGTCACCCTTGCGAGGGTCAGCAAACAGCCAAAAATATGGTTGGACTTACAAAAGGTATTCGTAACCTCCAAGTACCGGAGAAACACCCTCCAGACATCCACAAGGCGAAGATCCTTATCCTTCCCCTGATACTGCTCCTTAGAGGAGGAGGGCAGGCAGACCATCTGGTTCACATGACAAGGAGAAAGCACCTTAGGCAAGAAGGAAGGCACAGGTCAAATGGAAACAGCCTCCTTTGAAAAGACAGATAAGGATCTTAGCAAGACAGAGCCTGCAGCTCAGAAATCCGTCTTGCAGAGCAAATTGCGTCCAAGAAGACTATCCTGAGTGTCAAATCTTTCACAACAGCATGCTTCAACGGCTCAAAGGGCACCAACATCAGGGCACTGAGCACCAGACACAGATCCCAGGCAGGGATCACAAACTGAAGGGGAGGGTGCAGATGCCGATACCCCCTCCCCCTGGAGAAAGCACAAGATGTATGGGTGCAAGGCCAGAGACTTACCAGCCACTGGACCTCAGAAACAGGACAGAGCTGCCACCTGAACTTTCAAAGAGCTAAGGAAAAGGCCCTTCTCCACGCCATCCTGTAGAAGGCCAACAGAGATGGCCCCTTGGCAGCCTCAGAAGCCACCTGCAAAAAGGCAAACTTTTCCTTTTAACCCTTCGGCAATATCACCCACAAAGAAACTGAACAGTAGCAGTCTCAGTACTGATCCCTGAGGCACCCTACTTTCTTCAGAGTGAGTTCCATTCACTACTATCCTCTGTAGTCTGTCAGTCAACCAGTTCTTGAACCAGTTCACCATATTGGGATCTATCCCCAGGCTGCTCAGTTTATTGATAAGCCTCTTATGGAGGAACAGTATCAAAGGCTTTGCTGAAATCTAAGTAGACCACTTCCATCGCATGCCCTTGATCAAGTTTTCTGGTCACCTAGTCAAAGAAATCAATCAGATTTGTTTGGCACAATCTTCCCTTGGTAAATCTATGCTGCCTCGGATCTCACAACCTATTGGCTTCCTGAAAAAACACTATCCTTTCTTTCAGCAGCGTGTCCAGAGGCTCTGCATTTTAATTGTTTCAAATCCAGGCTCTAAATCAACCTCATCAATCTTTATGTTCCTGCTGCCTTGATACTGCAGGCGACACTCCATTGTGTCGGAGGCTGTTTCAAAAACAGTATCAGTATTAGGGAGATCATAGCCACAGGGGAGGGTGATCAAGAAATGTTTATCGTCCTTATTTCTGCTCCCTCTCTCCTCTCACAGCTAATCGATTTTAAGGCAAGTGCAAATGACCAGTAGACTATGGAGTGGAGTGGGGCATAGAAGGAAATTACTTCCTACCCATCATTGCCAAGGCTGAATTTAAGATTGACTCTCACAGGCAAGACCAGACAGCAAATCTCAAAGAACAGGAGGGGTCAGAGATCCTAAAGAGTTAAGAGCCAGAAGCAGAGGAAGGTCACGGTGCCACACATGCACATGTCCTAAAGAAGGTGTTAGCAGACCACTCTTCGGCTTGGGTATTTTGTGCCTTCAAAATTTACCCCCATAGGCAGCTGCTATGCCTAAATCTGGGCTAATCATCCTCTGACATTCTTTTTACTACCACTGATTTCACAGAGGACAGAGCAAGGAGGAGGAAAGGACGAGAAGAGTAACAGGCGAGAAGAATTGATCAACAGTGTAGAAACAAAAGAAAGGCAGCAACAGGGAAGAAGAGAAGTGAATCTGTTTCCTAAACCATGAAAGGAGGAGAGGGACTGCCCATCACCACTGGACATACAAGGGGAGGGTGGAAAAATGCACAGGGCTGAATTGAAAGAGCTAGGAAGGGATGTATGGCATGGGGGTGCAGATATCCAGGATCTTTAGTCACCTAAGACAAACAAACCATATCCTTCTCTCACTCAGGCTTGGTTGAGATGGCAAGGGTCCTTAACATGGAAGATGAAAGTTAAGATGCATGTATTCCCCATATCTCTCTGGGTTAACAGCTCGGAACCAGTGGCAACTCTATTCTTCTACATACTCTAGAGATCACTTACAGAAATTTGGCTGATAAAAGTGGGGGGTAGTGACGGTTGCTATTCACTTAGCGGTGATATTCAGAAGCTAACTGGATAGCTAAACTGGTTAAAGTTAAGACAGCTATACAGATGACCAAACTTTAACCAATTTTTGTTATCTGGTTAGCTGCTGAATAGTACCACTAACCGACATGCCTGGATATTCAGCAGCAGAAATCAAACTATTGCAGGCGCTAAATATCTAAATTTAGGGGATGTCAGGACCCGGGATGGCCATAGCTTAGATGAGCTCCGGGCTGATCCTGCATCCACCACGCTAAAGAGAGGCGTGTGACTAATTTAAAAAAAAAGCATAAAGTGGAGCGCATTCCTGTGTGGGGGGAGAATGTTGGTCTGGAAAAGATTGGTAGAGTTCCGATCCTCCTACGTGACAGCCAACACAGTGAGAAGCGAGGAGAGCACTTCAAAGATGGCCACCAGGACCACGAGAGAAGTGGAGGAGCTGGTGGATGAGGAGTGAGGCACAGGGGCCACAGAAACGCTACAAGCCTGGCTGGGGGGACTATGGAAGGATCTCAAAACAGAAATCTGTGGGACCAAAAATGAAATCAAAACAGTGCTGGGAGAGGTGTGGCAAGAAGTAGTGGCCCTGGGCTCACGCATGGAAGAGGTGGAGGGAAATCTGGACCACCCCACGGAGTTAATCACGCAGCTGCAAGCAGGCTGGGAAGACGTGAAGTTGGAGCAGGTGCACTTAAGGGAGAAATTGGAGGACAGGTCCCGACACAACAACCTGAGGGGCATACCGGCAGATGCTCATAAGCAAGACTGTGTGAAGGTGTTGCATGTCTTTCGAGCCTTTCTGGACTTGGAGGGGCCAGGAACAGCAGCTGATACAGAGCTATTACATATGGACAAAGCCCATGGGGCCTGGGACCAGCGTGCGCAAACAGACTACGAGACATAGTGGCTTGCATGAGAAATTACCCCATGAAAAACGATTGCCAACCCTATCTAGGAAGCATGGACCATTGAAGTGGGACGGCGGAATGGTCAAATTGTACAATGACTTATCAACGGGGATCCTGCAACAGACACATGAACTGCAGGAAGTAACAGTTCTTCTGCAGAGAGAGGGGATAAGATATAAATGGATCTTCCCATTTGGACTGTTTATGGTGAAGGGAATATTGCGATGTGTCAAGACAACCACAGAGGCATGGAAAGCTTTAAAGGACTTAGGGATGAAATTTTACCCGAACGAATACCTGGAACAGGGGGCAGAGCTACAGCAACCCCATCGAGATTCTATGCATATTAAACATACACGAACTATGCTGCAGATTAATGAACTAAGAAACTTTTAAGCTTGCAAACTTATTGCAGATTAACAACGTAAGATATCATTAAAAGTCAGAAACACTATATAGAAAAGAAAAATGAACATTTATCACAAGTTAAGATTTTATGTTATGAATGCATAGAACATGATAATTCTTCATAAATATCAACAGAAAGAAAAAAAATTAGAACTCAAATTAAATGATACATCATACATGAACATGAAGAGATCACCAAGGTTCCACCTTGCCTAGATGGTACAGACCTCTAGTGGCACAGCTCTACCTGTCTGTGCTATTTACAGTTTCCAGAACAATGAAGGGCACTCTACACCACTGTAGCATTGGTAGGTAGAGACCTCACTTGCAGAGAAACTTGTACCAATATAAATACCCACCTCAAAGCAATCTTTGTTGTTGACTGGCCCAACCACTGCATCATAAAGAGCAGTGGGTTACTGAGAAGTATCGGGGGTTGCTTAGGCCTCTAAATTTCAAAGGATTGCATTTCTGGGCAGGGACGGTTCGTCCATTAGACCACCTGAGGCAATCGCCTCAGGCGGCACTCTGACGGGGGCGGCACTCCGGATCTGTTTTAATTTTAGATTTTGCAGCCTCTGGCCTGCCTCTGATTTCCCATGTGGGAAGGCAGAGGCAGGCCAGAGGCTGCAAAATCTAAAATTAAAACAGAGCCGGAGTGCTGCTGGCGTCTGACAAATCAGCCTGATTGCTTGCAACTGCAAGCGATCAGGCTGATTTATGCTGCAGCGGTGGCACTCTGGTTGTTTTTAGATTTTACCGTCTCTGCCCTGCCTCTGCCTTCTCGCCGCTTTTTTTTTTTTGCTGCAAGCATTTCTTGAAAAAAATGAGGCGGGAAGGCAGAGGCAGAGCAGAAGCAGCAAAATCTAAAATCTGAACAGCCAGAGTGCTCCCGCCACCAGATGAGAGGTGCAGGTGGAGGGAATTGGGACAGGAGGAAGACAACAAGGAGAAACAAAGGTGAGTGACGGGGGGACAAAGGGAGAGACAGGAGGACAGGTGCTGGACAAAGGGGGAGACGGGGGAACAAGTGCTGGACAAAGGGGGAGACGGGGACATGATGCTGGACAAAGGGGGAGGCAGGGAGGCATGCTAGACAAAGGGGGAGACAGAGGGGACAAGTGCTGGACAAAGGGGGAGACAGGGGGACAAGTGCTGGACAAAGGGGGAGACAGGGGACATGCTGGACAAAGGGGGGAGACAGGGGACATGCTGGACAAAGGGGGGAGACAGGGGGACATACTGGACAGACAGGGGATAAATGCTGGACAAAGGGGAGAGACAGTGCGGGTTAGGATTATAATGGGCTGATGGGGGGCTAGCACTGGTAATGGGCAGATCGGGGGGGGGGGGCTAGGACTGGTAATGGGCCGAGGAGGGACTAGCACTGGAAATGAGCTGATTAGGGGAGACTCAGAATGGTAATGGGCTGATGGGGTGGGGTAAAACTGGTAATGGACTGATGGGGAGCTAGCATTGGAAATGAGCTAATTGGGGGGGCTAGGACTGGAAATGGGCTGATGGGGGGTTAGGACTGGTAATGGGCTGATTAGGGGAGGCTAGCACAGGTAATGGGGTTGAAGGGGACTAGCACTGGAAGTGAGCTGATTGGGGGGCTTCGACTGGGAATGGGCTGACGTTGGGAAAGGGAGGATAGAGCTGCTGGCCCTGGAAGAAAACTGGGGGCTAGGGCTACAAATGGGCTGATGTGAGGGGATGGGAGAATGGAACTGGAAGGGAGTGGATGCTGAGAAGGGCTGCCATGGTATTTGGACTAGAAGGGACTGGACCAATGGAAGTCATGGGAATGCAAGTTGACATTGGAAGGTACTGGGAGGGAGGACTGGAAAGGGGCTGATACTGGGAAGGGTTACTGGAACTGGAATTAGGCTGATGGAAAGAAGTGAAGAAAACAAAAGAAGAGAAGAAATAGCAGATGGACTATAGACCACAGAAAGAGAGCTAAAGACAGGAAAGCAGAAGCCTCAGATCGGGACCAGTATGATCAGAGAATAAAATGGTCAGACAACAAAGGTAGAAAAAATAATTTTATTTCATTTTAGTGATTGGACTTTGTGTTATCTTTATATTTTACACAGTATGGGGGAACTGCATATCTTATTTATCTGATGTTGCACTGCTTGAGGAATCTGGCTTCTTGGGGTTTCAGTTTAAATTTTGTCTACATATTTTTATTTTTACTTCAGATTGTAAGTCACTTATTCTGTACTTGATGAGGGTCTGTGTTCTGAGTGTGTGACTGAGCCCAGGTGTTCTGTTAACATGGAGTTTGTACATAAAGATCTATACTGTACTGTAGTAATTTGACATGTTCAGCTTTTCAAATAGGTGAATGGATCCAGTGCCCACTGTAAGGGCCCAGTGACGCCTTTTTTTTGGTGGGCTCCTTATGTGAGTTTTGGAAGTTGGTGTTGATATGGTATGGTATGGTAAATTTGCTCTATAGATAGTCAGTGACTTTGTCAGTATGCCTGGTGCTGGAGAATGTTTGTTGTTATTGTTAGTGAGATTATTAGAATCAGAGCCCATGAATACTGAGAAGGAAAAGGGAGGATAAAGCAGATGATCCTTGCAGCTGAAATAAGGAGGACCAGGTTCTACAGGAAAGCAGAGCCTGTGATTACATCTGAGCCCATACTTCAGATCCACAAGGTATTCATGGGGAAGAGGAATGGGGGATTTCCCATCCATAGTGAGGAGTCTCAGAAGGAGCAGGATAATTGTGCTTGTTCTATTTTTATATTCTGCTAACTCTGGTCTTTGTTTTACTCTGTCACTTAAGCTTTCAGTAAACTCTAGTTTGGAACACACTGTAGATTAGACTTGTGTTTTGTTGAAGTGGGTGTAAGTAGTAGAAAAGGAGGGGATCCTAATAGGGGGGAGGATCCAAGATGGCTGCAAGCAGGTGTTTGCTGTCATGACACCCTTTTCAGATAGGTAAGAGGAAGGCTAAAGTGGGCAAAAAGCCCTCTACTGCCTCAGCGGCGTCCTCTTCATTACCTACATCGGGACCGTTGGACACTTTCCTCGTGCGTGCACAGCAGCAGTCAGGTAAACAGGCAACTCAGAGCCCCATTAAATGTCTTATCGGAGCTATGACGCTCGTCGAGCAGTTCAGGGACGGAGATCTTGTCACTGGAGCAGTGGCATGCACTGAAGGTTGTTTTGCTACTGGACATAAATCTTCAGGTACTGGTGTTATTCCAAGTGTACAACAGGTGGATTGATTGGATGTCTCTGCAATTTTGGAAACATCAGGGAATGAACTTTATACTCCATCTACTCTTTTAGTGACCTTTACGTTATCCTCTCATAGAGATTGGTTTCCTAGAGTTTTCTTTCGTAAAAGAAGAACTTTATTTAAAGGTTTTGTTGTGCATGTGTTCCCGGACATTCCCGGGAAACTCAGAGGAGAAGAAAGAAGTTCCTCCTACTCCGGCCTAGTGTACAGCAATTGGGCGGTCAATTTTTTCTTAAATTCCTGTGCAAATGCACGATTAAATTGCAATCACTTTCTTATATTTTCTTTAACCAGTCCCAACTATTGGTGTTTGAGTGCTCATAAGTCAGCAGTCGTGGATTTCCCCACTGCATGACTGTAATTCTTGGCCGTTTTTGCTTGTTTAATTCCTACAGTACTGGGGGATTTTTTCCCTTTAGTATTTCCTCCCCTCTGTTATGTGCTGTAGTGGGGGGGGGGCAGATTGAGGCAATAAACCTTAAACAAGGTGACTCCCAATTATATTGTACTCATGCATTATGTTGATATTTGCGAGTCTGCTTCTTTTGTTTCTGTATGCTTGGTTGGTATAAAGTGAGAAATATAAAATAAAAAAGAAATTTAAAAAAAGAAAAGAAAAGGAGGGGATCCTTGGAGCCAATAGTCTCCCAGTTAAGCTGGCTCCAACCTAGAACCCAGAATTCCAGAGGGGTAATTCTCAAAAAACAAAACAAAACAAAACAAAACAAAACCCAAATGTTACTTCCCAGACGTTGTCCCCATGGCCTTCTACAGAGCTAAAATAGAGGCTGTGAGAGATGCCAAACCATCAGGGGCTACAAAGCTGGTATCCAAATATTTTATTATACTATGCTATGACACATCTACTATACAACTACTTATCATTTTGTCTGTCTAGGAAATTTAAAACTCAGTCAGGTCCTACTATCAACAGAAAACTTTTAATTTAAATCAAATCAGAGTACAGCTTAGCATAGAAGTAAGAATAAGATAAATATTCTTTGGGGAGAAAGAAAACTTATTTCTAAAGACCTTTACAAAGAGGCCTTCCAGTTAGGAGGTAAGAGATCTGTGAATTTATTTTAAATAGGTGTTAAAGTCAAGTGACAGATCAGAGGAGCAGTTTGAAAGCCTCCCTCTATCAAGCCAAGGCTATGGGAATCACTCAGGAAATTGTTAACAGATTACCTTAGAAGCACAGGTATGGGACCTGCGCAGCAAGCCAGCCTTTACTAAGTAATTCCCTCCCACACACCCCAGGCATAGTCTTCGCTTTATAGGCTCAATGTCACAGCAGGACATGCTTAAAGTTTCTAGATAAAACAAATGACTGCTTCATGGAAAGCTGGTTCATGAACAGACAAGAGGGGAAGCTATTCTGGACCTAGTCCTTATTGGAACACAGGATTTGGTGCAAGAGATAAGGGTTTTGGGGTCACTTGGCACTAGTGATCATAGCATGATCACACTTGATTTAATAAATGGAAGAAAGATGGCAAGGAAAGCCATACTACCACCATTTAACTTTCAAAAAGGGAGACTATGCTAAAATATGGAAAATAGTTAAGGCAAAACGAAAAGGAGCAGCTGTAAAGGCTAAAGATTTAAACAATGCCCATGCTTGCTGTAAAAGTACTATCTTGAAAGCCCAAAACAAATGTATTCCATGCTTTAAGAAAAGTGGAAGGAAGGCCAAAAAACTGCCAGCATGGTTTAAAGGCAAAATCAGAGAAGCTGTTAACAAAAATGCATCTTTCAGGAAATGGAAAAAGGAGCCAAATGACGAAAACGGGAAACAATAAAAGCACTGGCAAGTTAGATGCAAGGTATTGATAAGGCAGGCAAAGAGAGAATTTGAATAAAAAGGTTGCTGTGAAAACAAACACACATAATAAAAACTTTTTCAGGTGCATTTGTAGCAAAATAACCTGTAAGAGAGTCCGTTGGACCACTAGATGATAGAGGTATAAAAGGGGTGCTAAGTGAAGACAAGACCATAGCGGAGAGACTGAATGAATTCTTTGCTACGGTCTTTACTGAAGATTATTCATAAGAAAGTTACCCATGCCTGAAATGGCATATAAAGGTGATGTATTAGAAGAATTGAAAGAAAAACGTAGTTACTTACATGTAACAGGTGTTCTCCAGGGACAGCAGGAATCAGTCCTCACTTATGGGTGATGTCGGCACCGACAGAGCCTGCGTGGAGCAATTCCCCAGCTTTCAAAGAAAGCCTTTGGGATTGCTGCCACGCATGCATGGTCCTCTTCCTGCCCAAAGGTGCCATCTTGTTCACTCAGGTCCCAGAGCTAGAGCCCTACTAAGCAGAATGGCAAGGGAAGGACAAAAAAATTGCAACTCCTCAGGGGAGGCGGGAGGGTAGTGAGGACCGATTCCTGCTGTCCCTGGAGAACATCTGTTACAGGTAAGTAACTACGTTTTCTCCAGGAACAAGCAGGAAGTCAGTCCTCACTTATGGGACTCCCCAGCTACAGGCTACCGAACCTGTAAGCCAAAAACGCCTCTGCGAGGCCGTGAGCAGAAGCCCGAGTCTTCAGATCCTCAGGGCAAGCTCTCAGTAGCCACAGAAGAAGGGTCGGAGGGCAGGAGTTGCTATACCCCAAACAGACTAAGGAGTACAGCCTGGCCGAAGGCACTGTCCTGGTGGGACTCCCTTTCCAGGCAGTAGTGCAAGGCGAAGGTATTCGGTGAAGACCAGGTCGCCACCCTGTAGTGAAAATAAGTTAAAGTCGACTATTGATTATGCATCAGCAGTGAGTTAGGGGTTAATTGAACCTCAGTTTTATGGAAGAGAGAGATTCCTGTGCAATTTTGTGAAAAACCTCTTCTTGCATAATTATATCATATGAAACTTATGAGAGAGAGTCCTGATACAAGGATGTAGATAAGGAAAAGCTTCTTCCCATAGCAACTGTGCTTTTTCTTATAAAGTGAAGGTCATCTACCAGAGTTCTGAGCTTCTGATCCATGAGATGGGAGATGCCCCTCCCTTGAGCATTCTCAGGCATCTGGCCAGTGTCTTGATTATGTTTAATGGACAGCTGATCCTATTCTGTGTGTATGTCACCTGATGGAAAATTACTGGTTGCTCTTGCAACAGGATAAAATGGGTGCCTTTTTCAGCCAGAGCGAAGAGAAAAAGGGATCCCATCTATGGAGCAAACACGAGTGCTGCCTAGAAGTCTCCCGACTGAAGTCTCTCTCACCTGGCTGAATCCGGGATCCATTTAGTCAAAGTGTGGCGCGAGATAAAGTTCATTGCTCTTTTGGTGATATATCATTTTCCTGTATTTTGCTGTTTGTAGATAAGTGAATTACTAGCTTTCAAGTTACCTTTTCTTTATTTTATAAATAAACTGCGTATCTTTATTCCAAAGTGTGTGAGCCTTTATTTTTCCACACCGTTCAGTTAGCAAAATATGCCCGGTATATGTCCGTCAGGAGGCACTGAGCGCAGCGAAGCCACCGACGCCGCCTTGGCACGGACACCATGCGCAGTGACCCAATGATCCAGCCGGGCGCCCGCCTTCCGCCACCCAAATGCAAAGGGTGTGCTTGGTGACTGCCAGCCTCGGGCAGTTGGGATCATAGGCGATGAAGAGCCAAGCGGACCTGCAATGTCCTTGGGTGCGTTGCAGGTAGAAGGCGAGAGACCTCTTGCAAACGAGTGTATGCAGGACCTCCGATGCCCAGTCGG
Source organism: Ichthyophis bannanicus (assembly GCA_033557465.1). NCBI lineage: Eukaryota > Metazoa > Chordata > Amphibia > Gymnophiona > Ichthyophiidae > Ichthyophis > Ichthyophis bannanicus. The sequence goes on from CM066040.1 coordinate 212,806,304, forward strand.
CGTGAGGTCTCAGAAGGAAAGTCAGCAAGACCACCTCCTGATTGAGGTAGAAATCTGATACAACCTTCGGTAGGAACTTGGGATTGGTGCAGAGGACCACCCTGTTCCTGTAAAACCTGGTGTAGGGAGCCTCGGCCATGAAGGCTTGAAGTTCACTGACTCACTGCGCCGAGGTCAGTGCCACCAGAAAAATCACCTTCCAGGATAGGTGCCGGAGCGAGCACGTCGCCATCAGTTCGGGCCGTGTCAACTGCATGAGCACGATGTTCAGGTCCCATCCTGCCGGTGGAAGCTGGATGGGGGGTTTGGAAAGCAGGAGGCCCCGCATGAAGCAGGAGACCAGAGGCTGGCCCGAGAGGGGTTTCCCTTCGACGGGCAAGTGGTTGGCCAAGATGGCGCTCAGGTGAACCCTGACCGAACTGGACCAGTCTCACCTGCAAAAGGTGGAGAAGGTACTGGAGAATCCAAAGGGTGGAGCAAGAGAACGAGTTGATCTGGAGCTCAGAGCACCAGATCGAAAACTGCCACCACTTCAGGGCATAAGCCCGCCTTGTCGAGTACTTCCTCGATTTCCACTGGGGAGGTACAGCGAGGCTAAAGAGACCCATTCAGCCACCAGGCTGTCAGTGATAGTGAGACCAAGTTCGGATGAAGCACCCGCCCCTCCTCTTGCGTCAGCAGACCAAGGGCACTGCCCAGGGGAACCGGAGGCTCCAACAAGAGCCGGAGTAGAAGTGGGAACCAAGGTTGTTGAGGCCACGAAGGGGCCACGAGGATCACTGAGGCTTGGTCTCGCTGGATCTTGTGGAGGGTCCTCGCCAGGAGAGGAGTGGGAGGGAATGCATACAGTAGCCCGGAGGTCTAAGACAGGAGAAATGCATCTGGGGCCACCCTGCTTGGGTGTGGTGTCGGCCTGCAGAAGTGGGGGAGCTGCACGTTCGCCGGGCTGGCCAACAGGTCCATGGATGGAGTCCTCCAACAGCAGAACAGGTGGAGAGCCACCTGTGGACTCAGGTACCACTCGTGCGGGCAGAGATGTCTGCTGAGCCTTCCGCAAAGACATTGTCAGCCTGGGAGATAGACAGCTCTTAGGGTCATGCCCCAGCGCACTGCAAAGGAGAGAGGAGGACTACCTCCCGGCAGAGGAGGCGGGAGCCCGTGCCCCCCTCCTTGTTGATGCAGAACATCGCGACTCTGTCTGTCGGTCTGCACAAGCACTGGCCTGCCCCTCAGGTGGTGCTCGAAGACCTTCAAGGCCAACCGGACCATTCAAAGCTCGAGCAGGTTGATCTGCTAACAAGATTTCTCGGGCGACCACCTGCCCTGGGTACAGAGGTGGCCACAGTGGGCTCCCCAGCCCAACAGCGAGGCGTCTGTCGTCAAGATGAGTTCGTGCAGACGAGTCTGGAAAGGCATTGCCCGAAGGAGGCTCTGGGGGTCCTGCCACCAGACTAGGGACTCGACTAGGCTGCAACACACCCAGACGGAGTCCTGGAAGTGGCCCGAGGTCTAGGTCCATTGTGCCCGGAGGCACCACTAGGCCGCTCGCATGTGCATGCTAGCATGAGGAACAATGTGCACCGTCAAGGCCATGTGTCCCAGGAGGTGCAGCATGGCCCGTGCTGAGACTCTGGGCTGGCCCTGAACCTCGGCAGCCAGAGCGCAGAGTTGATCCACGCGTGCTCAGGGGAGAAAAGCGGTCGCACGCTCTGTGTTGAGAAGAGCGCTGATGAACTCCAGGGAACGCACCGGTATGAGGTGAGATTTGGATTAGTTGTTCAGAAACCTGAGGCGCTCAAGGAGGAGGAGAACTGTGCGCAACGCTGAGAGATGAGCCTCCTCTGCCGAGGTGCCCGAGACGAGACAGTCATCTAGGTAATGGTAGACTGATATGCCCTGCAGCTGGAGGTGAGCCATGGCCACCGCCAGGCACTTGGTGAAGATTCGCGGTGCAGACATGAGCACGAAAGGGAGCACTCTGTACTGGAAGTGCTCTCCCTGCAACCTGAAACGCAGGTACTTCCTGTGCTTGGGGTGGACAGGAATGTGAGCGTAAGCGTCTCTGAGATCTAAGGAGCATAGCCAAATCGCCCTGCTGGAGGTAGGACAGCAGGACGCCAAGGGATAGCATTTTGAACTTCTCCCGCACCAGAAACTTGTTCAGGTTCCTGAGGTCGAGGATGGGGCGGAGGCCCCTCGTCCTCTTCGGAATGAGAAAGTACCGGGAATAAAATCTCAAACCCCGGAGGTGCGGCGGGACCCTTTCGACCGCCTGCTGGCCAAGGAGAGATTGTTCAACTCTTGCTGCAAGCAAGCCTGGTGCAAGGGAAGCCAGGTAGGCTCCCCCGGACAGAAGGGAGGAGGGGATCTGTCCTGACGAAGATAACTGTCCCGAATCACCTGTAGGACCCAGGTGTCCAAAGTGATAGCCGCCCATTCTGTGGAGAAAAGAGACTGGTGTCCCCCCACGGGCAGAAGCGATCCCAGGGAGCGAGAGGCTATGCTTTCGGCGTCAAAACCCCGGTGCTAGCTGGGGGGGCGCCAGTGGCTGGGCCTTGGGCCCCTTGGGCTTCCGATGACCCTGAGCACCCCCTTTGCCCTGAGTGCTGGTCGCCGGCGCAGGGACAGGCGGGTACCCCCGGTAGGGGAGCCCTTTCCTCTGGAAGAAGGGCTTTTTGGTGTGCTGCTTCTCAGGTGGTATCGAGGATGTTTTGCGAAAGAGATGGGTGCGAGTCACAAATTGATCTCGGCTGCCTTTATTTATTTATTTAACTATTTCTTTTATACCGCCCCTTCCAGAGATCAAGGGCGGTTTACATATAACAGTTTAACAGTCATGTACACATTTGTATACATTTTTACATTGAACAATAGAAGTCAACTATTTACATTGAACAATAAATTTAACTTTGTAGGTGTTAAAGCAAAACAAAACATCAAACTTTTTACAAATGTGTATTTACAGTGTTTGTGTGTGGTGTATAGGGCAGATATTGGTGTAGGTGCTGGAATTTAATTCCTTTTAAGTCGTCTTTGGGGCGTGTATGGGGGGGAGGGACAGACATGTAGTTAGATTGTTGGGATTAAGGGAGTTTGTGCATGTGTAACCACGTTTGTTGTGGAGCTGGCTTTGGGGGAGTAGGGGATTTCAAAGTGTTCAGTGAACAGGTAGGTCTTTAATTCTTTCCTGAATTGGATAAGGTCTTTTATGGTGCGAAGGTCAATAGGGAGGTCGTTCCAGAGTGTAGGAGCAGTGAATGTGAATGCTCTGGAGCTAGTGGTTTTCTTAGTTTTCCGGATGGCTTTTGGTATGATAAGGGAGTGGGCTGCGTTTTGTCTGTGGGCCCTTGTCGATGTTGGAGAGTGCAGTAATGTAGATAGGTGTGAGGGGGTTATGTCATTTATGAGTTTATAGGTTGTTAGGATAGTTTTATATTTAATTCGGCTGTTTATAGGGAGCCAGTGGAGTTCTAGCAGTATTGGGGTTACATGGTCTGTTAGGCGAGCTTTAGCAATTACTTTTGCACAGATGTTTTGAGCTCTTTGTAGGAGGTATGTGCTTTTTTGAGGGAGGCCTATTAGGAGACTATTGCAATAGTCGAAGTGAGGGGTGATCAGTGTACTTACTACAGATCTAAAGTCTTGTGTTTCGAGGAGTGGCCTTAGGTGTTGAATAGTTTTGAGTTTATAGAAAATGGTTTTTACTGTTTGTTTTATGTGTGGTAGCATAGTAAGAGTGTGGTCTATTATTACTCCTAAGTATTTTACCTGTTTTCTAACAGGTATGGAGGTTTTGTTGATTGTGATTGTTTCTGGGTAAGTGTTCTCAGTCATAGATGACCTTGTTACGAACATTGCCTCAGTTTTTTTGAGGTTGATGCTGAGGTGGTTAGATTCCATCCAGGAGGAGGTCTCAGCCATGCATTTGGATAGTGAGTCATATGTAGGGTTTTTAATGGTTATGGGGATAGCTAGCATGATGTCATCGGCATATATAAAATGGTTAATCCTGTGTTTTTTAAATATGTCTGTTATCGGTTGCAGGTACAAGTTAAATAGGAGGGCTGAAAGGGCTGATCTTTGGGGTATTCCCTGTCCTTGGGGGAATGTTTCTGATGCTTGTTGGTCAATTTGGACGCGTATTAATCTATGTGAGATGTAGGATTTGAACCAATTAAGGACAGTCCCGCCTATTCCTAGGTTCTCTAGTCTGTTGATCAGTGTCAGGTGGTTGATGTTATCGAAGGCGGCAGAGATATCTATAAATAGAAGTAAGAAGCCTTGGTGTTTGTCATCTGTACCCCTGATGAGGAAGTCCATTAGGGTGATTAGGAGGGTTTCTACTCCATGGGATGGGCGGAAACCAAATTGGTGAGAGTCAAGTGGTTTGTGCTCATCAATGTGTTCTTGTAACTGAATTTGAATTGTTTTCTCTATTATTTTGGCTATGAATGGGATGCTGGCTATGGGTCTGTATGAGTTTGGGTCTTTTGAGTCGAGCTTATTATTCTTTATTATTGGTCGGAGTGTTGTGAGTTTTAGGGCATCAGGCATGATGCCTTGTGAAAGGGATTGGTTAACTATGTGTTGTAGGTTTGCTGCCAGTTCATTTTTCGCACACTTAATCCATGATACAGGGCATGGATCGAGTGGGGAAGTGGTGGTGTTTATCATTGTTATGATTTTGAGGAGTTGCCTTGTCCTCCATGGACTTGCCAAACAGCTTTTCACTGAGACAGGGGACATCCAGGAGCTTCTCCTGGACCCACTGCTCAAGGTCCGAAGATTGGAGCCACGCCTGGAGTTGTGCTTTGATGCCCACCGCCGCAACACAGACAGAAGATTCAAAACCATCGTATGCGGCACAGGAAAGGTATTTTGAGGAGTCTGCGACCGACCTCAGGAGGGACTGGAACCTGAGGAGGTGGTCCCCACCCAGACCCGTGGAAAAACTGCCGAGCTCCTTGGTGAGGTCGCGCAGGAACAACCCATATACAATTGGTACGCCTGGGAGCGGCATGCCAGCATAGATCCCTGGTAAGCCTTGCGCCCAAGGACGTCGAGGGCACGGGATTCCCTGCCAGGCAGGACCGAAGAGTGTGATTTAGGACTCTTCTGTTTCCGCATAGCAGACTCGACTACCATGGAGGGTTGGGTCTTCTGAAACCCCGGGCCGCACTGAACCCTATACATGGCATTGAGTCTCCTGCTAACAATAGGTACCGAGGCAGGCATTTCCCACATGCGGAGAAGTAGCCGGGATAGAATGAACGTTATCGGAACCATAAGAGACACCCTGGGCAGAGACTCGTACTGCAAAATGTCGAGATCCTCTGCCCTCGGCTTCTCCTCAGTTTGTGTCGGCAGGTTGAGGGCTCGTGCCATATCCCACACAAACGCCAGGAAAAAGAGGTGTCCTCTGGCAGTGACCGCCTTTGCGAGGCGGGCGGAGATGGGTCAGAGGGGAGATCTCTGGGCGTGGGTTTCTGGGGAAGTCCTCGCCCCCGAAGAATGGGACAGCGAGCGAGACCGGTGCCGAGGACCCTCATGAGGCCAGCAGCTCTCAGGGGTTCCCAGGGCAGTTGTCGGGACCCCAGTCAGGTGACCCTCGCTCTCGAGGCACGAGCCAGCTGTGCTAGGTAAGAGCGCCAGCTGTGCAGTGAGGAAGGCAGAAACACTGCGCTCCAGTGCCAGCATTCGGGACTCCCACTCGGGAGTGGGTCCCTGCGACGCCGATGCTGGGTTACCGGGTCTGGCATGGAGGAGGAGGGGGGATCCGCACCGGGATGTTCTTTATTTATTTAATGGGTTTTTTTCTATACCGTGCTATTTGTCATCAGTGCGGTTTACAGGTAACAAATTTGTTCAGTGTAGGAGGTCTACATTGAACTTACAATAAACGGGGCATTTAAACAGGGATAACAGGTGAACTATATACGAGGGTCATTTTTAAAGTAAGAACCGATTGCGCATCGTCTCCGTGCGATCTGTCAAGTGACATCCGTTCAAGGTCAGCCACTCTTGGCCAGTCTCTCACTACGCCGCCATTACGTTTCACATCTCTGCCAATGTTGGTTGTATGGTTATACTGCTTCGTTTGTCGCTATGTCAATCAGTAATCCCTCCGATTGTGAAGTGCACTCGGTTATCCGTTTTTAAAATGCAAAACAAGTTCGTCCAGCTGAAATTCACCGGCAGCTTGTTGAAGTGTATGGGGAAGGTGTAATGAATGATGTTTAAGGAAGGACAAATGTTCATGATGAAGAATGATCTGGACGGCCTACTGTCATGAATGAAGACCTGACACAAGAAGTTGATGAGGAAATTCGCCAGAACAGGTGCTTCACTATAGACGAGCTGCATCAGACATTTCCACAAGTTTCAAGATCAGTAGTTTATCACATTGTTACTGACAAACTGCACTACAAAAAAATGTGTGCGAGATGGGTGCCAAAAATGCTTGACGAACTTGTTTTGCATTAAAACCGGATAACCGAGCGCACTTCACAATCGGAGGGATTACTGATTGACATGGCGACAAACGAAGCAGTATAACCATACAACCAACACTGGCAGAGATGTGAAACGTAATGGCGGCGTAGTGAGAGACTGGCCAAGAGTGGCTGACCCTGAACGGACGTCAATTGACAGATCGCGCGGACACGATGCGCAATCGGTTCTTACTTTAAAAACGACCCTCGTACAATCGATGGCCAAGGTCGTAGTTGCAGCTCGGCATTATTTACAGGTTAATCAACAACATGATTATATGCAATCTAAGTGCGAGTCGCATAGTGGGGACATCGCATCATTATATAGGTTGCCATTTGGACGTCCAGTCTCCCAATTTATCAAGATACTCTTTCAATTTTTCACAATCGTCTTGCATTTTAACAATTTTGAATAATTTTGTGTCATTTGCAAATTTGATCACCTCACTCGTTATTTCCATTTCCAGGTCATTTATGAATATGTTAAAAAGCAGCAGACCCAGCACAGATCCTTGGGGTATTCCACTATTCACCTTTCTCCATTGAGAAAATCGGCAATTTAGCCCTACCCTCTGCTTTCTATCTTTTAACCAGTTCCTGATCCACAACAGTACACTGCCTCCTATCCCATCGCTTTTTAGTTTCCCTAAGAGTGTCTCATGAGGGATTTTGTCAAAGGCTTTCCGAAAATCAAGATACACTATAATCAACCAGTTCACCTTTATCTACCTGTTAATTCAGACCTTCAAAGAAACATAGCAGATTAGTAAAACAAGACCTACCTTGACTAAATCCACGTTGGCTTTCTCCCATCAAACCATGACTATCTATATGTTCAGTAATTCTGTTCTTTATAATGGTTTCTATCATTTTGCCTGGTACTGATGTCAGGTTCACTGGTCTGTAGTTTCCTGGATCATCCCTGGAACCCTTTTTAAAAATTGGTGTTACATTGGCCGCTCTCCAATCTTCAGCTAATATAATTATTTTAATGACAGTAGGTCTGCAATCTCATATTTCACTGCTTGCTGCAACTTGAGCATCAACAGAGGCAAGGCTGCATCGGGTAAGCCAGTGGTGGCGGTGTGCATTTGGCGTTATGGCAATGGCATGGAAGTGTATATGGGCAGACTGTGGTGCTCAATACATGTATAACACCATCACGGCTGTGGACTATATATTTAGCCTGGTCTATTCCGGCATTCATGCCTCAGGGAGTCACTGTATCCAATCTATAAATACATACAGTGGCGATATTCAGCTGTTATCCAAAGATCTAAGCAGTTTAATTTAGGATTTTATTTTGCCACTATACATATGGAAAAGTAGTGTACAAAACAACTCCCCAGCACTCCTTTAAAGCTGATCCATCTTAAGGGGAAAGACAGCAGGGACCCGGGAAAACAAAACTCCAACCCAGAGCAGGGAGGAAAGACTTGAAGAGGATAAGACTGCACAGAATTATTTTGTATAGAGCATGTAAAACATACTCAGTGGTTGGCAGGCAGGTATTTTTCTTTTTTGTTTTGGTCCCAATATTACAATGTATACTTAGTTGTTCTGCCTTGCTCTCTGCCCCTAAAGTATCCGGATAATGCTGCTGAAAATCTATGAATAGTGGTCTTATATGTTTAGCAGCAGCCGAGAAACATATATGTCCTTTTGAATATTGACCCAATTGGCTTTGAAGGTAATGTGTGGCTGTGGTCTGCCTTCTCTGGTATGAGGGCTCTGTCACCCTGGGAGTTATATAGGCCACAGGTTCTGGGCAACAGGAAGAAGCGTCGGAGGTGATGAGAGGGGGAATTAATGATGTTTGGAGGAGGAAGAGTAGTAATTTGAGCAAGGGTTAGAGAGGAAAGAGTTATAAGAGACTGAGCCAGTATGAGGGGGAGATGGACTGATACCAGGGCAGAGTGAGTATTTGAGTGGGTACCTTAGAGGGTAAGAGAATGCACCATAGATGTGGTTTGGATAGGAGGGAACGAGAGGGAAGGGAGGGAAGAAACAGTGGAGATGCAAGGGAGAGCGGGACTGGAGCCAAGGGAAGAACACCTCCGCATTAGAATGAGCCGCAGAGCTGGAAAGAATCTTCAGAGTCTCTGTCAGCATGCCTGGTTCTTGGGTCCATTTCCCCCTCTTATCTTATTATCTGATCTTTGGTTTTCCCCTTAATATATGTTATTTCTTAGAAATGGAGTACAAAGCATACATGAGCTTTTGGAAGCACTACAAAACCTGGCTGACTGAACAAGTCTCTCTGTAATAATTTGTGCAATGTGATGCATCTCTGATGGCCAGGAGGATAGGGGGATAATAGAGGGAGGATGAGAAATCTGCCAGAGGTATATAGTCATTGTTATGTTCTGTGATAGTTTCTATTTTTAATTGTTTTTCGGTTATGTGCATTGTAAACCACTCGGAGCTATATAGACGAGTGGGGATAAATTAAAGCTATGAATATTTAAATAAAAAGAATGGAAAAATGGGGGTGGGGTGGATTTTATTTAACAGTCAACTAAACATACTAAATATGTGTTTGCTAGCAGTGTTAAAGGAATGTAATTTTTTGAACATTATTTTGATGAACATATTATGAACATATTAAACTAGTGTAAAAAAAAAAAAAAACTTAAAAATGTTACAGTGATTTCCAGTTAACCTTTAGTATAGCCAGTGAATTTTTCATAGCAAAAAAGCGGACTGGTACTCACATGCAGGGCTCTTTCATTAAATATATGAGGGCCATAGGACAATTTTAGCAGGCATGAAAAAAAGTGCCAGTAATCAGTACCATCGAGTACATCCTCAAAAAAGCCCGAGTATAGCCAAACTGATTAGAAATCTTCACTTTCAGTCCCTGACAGTTAACAAAAGCACTGCAGAAATCCACGTGCTGTAGAGTGAGTAGCAACCAAACTAACAACTAAACGAACGTTCTGACAGCTGATACTCAGGGAACCCAATGTGCCATCTTACAGCTGTTCTTTCAGACCTCAAAGAATATCATGTAGACTCCTGCCTGAGCCACCAACAGGTGCAAAAAAACATGCCAAAAATCTGTCTCTGACCTAAATTTAACGCCCATGCTACCAGGCAAGGGATGACACCCTGAGGTCATAAGGAATTTCTTCCAAGATAAGAACTAGAAGCCTATACTGCCCCCTGGTGACCAAAAATTGTGAATTTAGTAATTACTGTCATACACTTGACACACTGTGCTACAGTGTGAAGGAAAATGGATTACCAAACCTTTAGACAAATATTTTCTCACTGAAGAGATGACAATAAATCTCATCACTCTGGAATCCATCACTCTGCCATCACCAAGATAAACAACAACAAAAACCTCCTCCTTCGCACGGACAGCAGAACACTTCAAAACAATACGGGAAATGTAGGGTAATGATCAGGTTTTAGTTTTGAATTTTCAAGCACTTGTTCTACCTGCCATATGAATACAGAAAACTTCCCATTATTAAAGGGAAAAGAAAGGCTTCAGATGTGTTTTTGCAAAACAACTGAAATCATTCGCAGGAAACAGATGACTGATATTCAAAAGAACACACACACATTCACTGGCAGCTGGGGAAGGTATAATTTTATTGCTCATCTATTTTATATGGATAGTATTGAGCTGAATATCTGACTAAAGGCTTTAATACTATGGCGGTCATTGCAGAAGCTCTATTTGTGCTTTGGATGTCTGAAAACAGGTACACGGACATCTAAATCACAGAGACGTCCCCAGAGCCATTTTACAAAATGGTTATTTGGAGACATCCATTTAGGATGGGGGCATGACATGCCTGGGGCGTTCTGCAAACCTTAAACGTGCATGGCCGACGGCTCCAGGGCATGAACAGGCATCTGAAAAGCGCTCGTTTTGCCAGCAAAACATCCAGAGGGTCTGGAAGAGACGGTACTCTAATATTCCCAGTACTGTCCACAACCATAAAAACAATTGGTAGTTATTGCGGAAACCTGTTTTGTGGTTGTCATGCTGCCAAACGTCTGTACTAGCAGAATAGCAGGCTGGGACACATCCCCTGTCTGGAATACTGCTGCAGGGACATCTTTGCAGCCACCCCCAACAAAATCCATATCAGGTAGGTCTACATTTCTGAAATCGTACCTGAACTTTGACGTGCCTGGCCTTTTTTGACAAATTTTCAGGTGGACGTCATTTCTAAAATATATCGCCATCTGAACAGAAAGATAATGGATTGGGGCAGGCCATGAGTGAGCTAAAAATTATTTTAGCAGTGATTTTTAGCTGCTAAACAGCTATTTTATCACTGTTACTGCAAGACTTCGGCCCAGCAGTGGGAGATGCTGGCTGCCAAACCAGAAAACCTTTTAGTAGAGAGAAGCAGGAGCGGGTAAAAAGTATACAACTAAAATAACAAAAGAAAGACCTATATACATAAAAAATAAAATTAAATATATATAAGCTAGACAAATACAAGAAAAAAAAACTAAAGATAGGAAGGTTTACAATTTCATAAAAAATAAAAAAAGACACAGCAGAGAAGAAACCTCAGAAATACACAGAGAAAAAGATAGAAGATTTGATTATCACCCTGACAGCGCCTCTGCGGTCAATTGCACAAAAAGCCAATTCTTTAAACCCTTCTTAAAATCTCTTCAAGGAATTTTCTATTTGCAGCTCCATAGATTAAGTTACAAAGCTTAGGAGCAACAGACAGACGCAGGAAAAAAAAAAAAAAATGTACATCTAGTATCCTCTAGTCTGATCTTAGAAGATGAAGGCAGTACCAGCAGATGTTCCTGAGAAGCTCTCAAGCTATAGGATGGCAAATATGGCACCATAGCTGAGTACGAATAGACCACCAATCCCCTATAAAAATCACTCGAAGTCATCAGTAAGCTAATACTGGGAGCCAGTGCTCTGCCCTCAGCTGTGCGGCCCTCAAACACCATCGGTGAATACCGCTGTTCTAGAGCTTTCCTTCATTTGTATCTGTCATGACTGCCCTGAAAGCATTTTCTTATTGAGGAGCATAATACTAGGTGTACCTATGCAGAACATTATTTTTAAAATGGCTAAGAGCTTACCAATGTCATTAGCTAAAGAAGCCGGATCCGAAGCCCCAAGAGTGGCCTCAAACTCCTCCTGCAGACGATAAGCTCTTTGGAGCAGAGATTCAAGCTTATGGATGAATTCTGCACTGATGATATCCTGTAAGCAGAACGATATGTGCAATAATTACATATTACTTTTAAGGGTATTGAAGTAGCATGATCCAGAGTCCCAGCAAATCTTTACAGTCCAAACATGAGGACCATAAGAAATAGGAATGTGTTTTTGTTTGAAATGAAAGTGGTGATTTTGTGCACCAGGGAATGACGTAAACTTACATCATTTCCAGTTCTGAATCAATAGTGCACTATATTGTGTAATAAAATGCACTACTGTGCAAGAGCATGCCCTATTTTGCAACAGCATGCACTATTTGCACATGCGCGACTAGTGTTTGCTATTGCACAATAGGCCACGCTATTGTTCAATAGAGCACTCTTGCACAATAGTGCACACTATCAATGCAAAAAGATACGATATGAAAAAGAACAAAAAAATAAAAACAAAACAACAAAACTAAATTTTTTTGGCCTGCACATCCCTAATATGAGGTAGTGTTTGGCATTGCTGATCAACAGAACCATCTAGATTACTGCTGCCTAACTATCAGACTGAAAATTTTAGTGAAAGAAGAAATTGTGCATCGATTTGCGCAAACTAATAACCATGTAGTAGCACAAATTTGTCTTTATTGTCAGCTAACAATTTGAAGGATACTAGTAAAAGAAATTAAAAGGATTATTATTTATGCAGCTCATATTTTGCATCATTGTTTACTTTTCCTTCTCATTTCCCAAACATAATTTCTGTGTTATGTGTTTTACATTTTTAAGTGCACTTTTTAAAACACTTGATTTTTTCTTCAGTGACTGTAACAGCGCCAGATTTTGGAATAGGAAACAAAGGTAACTTTGATAGGTCTCAAAGCATTACCATTGCTGCCATGCCACTAACCAGGCCTGCAGTTATTGTACTATTCAGCCAGACCTCCAGAACCAACGAGTAAAAGTGAACGCAAGGCCTGCAAGTTGGCACACATGTACTCACAGATCTCGTTGTGGCCCTGTCCCCCTTGCAGAGACTTCCCTGGTCACAGGAAGCCCATCAGAAAGCAAGGAGGAGGGCTGTTACAGGGCCTGTGGGTGCATGTACCGGCCAGGGCTGGTCAAATGATTCGTAGTAGTAGTAAAGTCTGAGGACAATGCAGAGTGAGTGTGCTCAGGCCTGGGGAGGACAGGGAAATCAGCTGCCCATCTAAACAGCAGTGCTGAAGATGCATCCTGGAGGCCCCCCCCTACAGCTCACAAATCAAATCAAATCAAATAAGGGCTCCCGAGAGCTGCCCAGGCATGCCGCTTGAGGAAGGGAAGGGGACACAAATTCAAAACTGGATGGTTTAAGTGGAAGAATGAGCGAAAAATATAGTAAAGTCAAGAATCTATTCAAAAAAAAGAGAAGAATTTTAATTCATCCCTAAAGGCAGTTCACCAAGCACACTTAATGTCAACTGGAAGCCATCAGACAGCATTCAATGCCAGAAAACTAAAAAAATAAAATAAAAATATAATCAAGGCTCACTTCCACACTCTCTTCTGCGATGGCATCACCTGCTCCCAGCTTTATGGAGCCACAGTTTGCCTCATCTTCAGCATGTCTGCTTCGAAAGGTTAATGCCTGCTCCCAGCGATGTAGCGCCTCTTCAAACAGCTCCATGCCTAAGCAAAAAGAGGCAGCCATAAAGCAATCTGCATTCCAGGAAACAGCAGTCCTCGGTAACAAAGGAAAAAGAAAATGCAATTCAGACTCTCACTTCCTGCAAATCCCACCTCAAACTTCTAGCAGCTATCAAGTAGTTCTACTCGAAGTGCACAATAGCATACCTTCATGACACGGTTGTCAGTGGGATCAACGGTCAGTTTTTATCAATCACATTCTACTTGTCATCCCTTTCCCTGTTTTATACGAAATCCAATCAACTTGTCCGACTACCATATCAAAGTTAAATCAAATATCAGGAAAAAAATTCATTTCCTTTTGACTAGAAAATACACCATAAGCCTCTTAGACAGAGCTAGAGCTGGAGATGGCTCCATGAGCCTTTGTTCACAAATAATCAGGGAAATTCATTCCCAGTTTACTTTAGTTAGGTCATTTCAGCGACAGTCTGCAACTGAGGTCTATGTGCCAGGGCTGCCTCTGGAATCCTACAAATGTGGGTCCTACGTCTGGCCACTAAGAGGTAATTTTATAATACATTTCCACTGTAAAGTATGTTTTACATGCAGGAAAGAGCTCATATAAAATTGTATGTGGGTCTATATGCATATAAAGTAGGCACAGCTAAAAATTGTATGTATTTTTACGCAGACGACACATAGGCATATTTGTGTAAAATGCCACAGAATGTGCACATTTTATTAAAAAGAGAATGTATGATTTATTCAGATAAGTAAAATGCTTTTTAATAAAAAAAAATTATAAGAGAAAAAAAAATTATAGGAAATGGACTGTAAATGAAAAAGATAAAATTTTGGACCAATGACGACATACTCGGAGCACATAAATGGAGATATTCCACAGGTGCTTCCTGGAAAATTCTGATGGCCCATCTCCTTAGAAAAACATTTTGGTATATTAGTTGTCCTATGTGGAATTCATTAATTCTGAATATCTTGATGTCATTGTGGTAATTTTATAAAATATGCATGTCCATAAGGACAGACTAGAGGGTGAACTAGTACACTGCAGAAATATCTTCAGTGGTAAAAATCTGGGCACCACTGTGGACTCTTAGGGGCATGTTTACTAAGCTGGGATAACCATTATCACATGCTGTTTGCTACCAGGTCCCATGTTATTCAATAGGACCCAATTACAAATAGCGCATGCTAACCATTAGCCCAGTTTAGTAAACATGTCCTTTAGTTATCTTTAAAGACGCATATTGCTTCAATAGCAAAAAAAAATTATTAGAAAGCTGAAAAATCTTTTATCTCAGCAGGACTGGAGGACAGTAGTCCAGGCCTCAGTTCTCTCAAGCCTGAAATATAAAAACTCTTTATCTAGTTGGATTTTCTAAGAAGCTTCTTCAAGTTCTCCAATGGTTTGAGAATTCTGCCACTTGACCTTTGACAAACTGTGGACTCCAGGAGTATACTTCTCCTTATTTACAAAGCTTTCTTGGGACCAGTACTTTGGAACTCCTTATCCAACACCCTACAGATAGAAATCTCATTCTCCAGATTCAGATATTTAATTTAACAGGTGTTTTTTAAAAATATCACTTTATCATTTTAGTCAAAGTGGTTTACATTGTAACTTAAACTTGGTAATGTACATTAAACAGGGACATTGATAACTTGGATTCATCTGAGGCAATGGAGGGTTAAGTGACTTGCCCAAGGCCACAAGGAGCGAGAATCAAGCCATGGTTTCTTGGTTCCCAAGACAATGCTCTAACCATTAGACTACTCCTCTGCTCTTATCCTGATCTCCAGCTTTGCAGCCAAAGTAAAGATGGTAGGCTTTCTTAATCAAAGTGGTTATACTGCATTTTTGTGATGTAAAGGTCACTTCACCACAAACATAGTAGAAGTGATCTGCACTGTTAAAACAATTATAAGGCATCTCTTACTTTGGCCAAATGGAAAAAAAAATCAAACACTGAGAAAACTGGTCTACAGGCAAAATACTACTGACACATGTCCATTAAAAAAACTGTTATGCAATTTGTTCTGCAGAGTGATGTAATTAAGCTGAGTTAGGATTGCATCATCTATGATTTCTAAGAATAACATGATGCAATTCATATCCTGTATGACACAGCACCTTCAAACTGCATCATTTATGTATTGTTTTGCCTGAAAAACAAGTATTGTCCAAACAAAAACATAGTTTTATCACAAATCCAGTCGAAGATGTATATGTATTTTAGTAATTTATGGTTTAAATTCAGATCCCTTCCCATTATAACTTGCATATCCTTAGCACGTCCGAAGCTGAGGTCGCATGTACTGACCCAGTAGTGTAAATTGAAAACTAGAGGCAATAAACAATTTTAAGCATCATTTTCGTTCTCAGTGACCCAGACATAGTAAAGTGTGACTGAATTTATTTAGGAAGCATATTGGCTGTAGAACAGTGTAATTAGTTTGTTATTTTGCAAGTATTGTGATCACCTATTACTTGTCTTTTCTTATTTTTTCCTCTTAGATTTTCTCATGGTCCTCTTAACATTTTCCTTTTTCTGGTTGATTTGAGCTTTACCTCTATGTTTGTGTTTTATTTTTCTAGATATTGGTCGGTTTTCTACATTCTCTTTGTATTAAAGATATTAATGTAAATGCTTAATAAAAATAAAGTAAAAAACAAACAAACAAGAGGGCACGACATGAAATTAATAAACAGCACGTTGAAAACAAGTCATAGAAAGATTTTCTTCTGACAGCATATAATTAAGCTGTGGAATATGTTGCCAGAAAGTGTGGTCAAGGCAACTAACAGAGGGGGAGTCAAAAGAGATTTGGACAAGTTCCTGGAGGAAAAGTCCATAAACAATTATTAGCCAGGTAGCCTTTGCAGAGCCATTGCTCATTCCTGTAAATGAGTTATGAGAAACAGATCTACCTTATGGGAAAGTCTGTCTTTTTGCAGATGACACAAAAATTTGCAACAGAATGGACTCCCCCGAGGGAGTGCTGAACATGAGGAGGGATCTGCAAAAGCTGGAGGAATGGTCTGATGCTTTGCAATTGAGATTTAATGTGAAGAAGTGCAGTGTCATGCACTTGGATAGGAGAAATCCAAAGGAAATGTACACGATAGGGGGCAAGAGATTGGTGTGCACAGAGCAGGAGAAAGACCTCAGTGTGATTATTTCTGTAGATCTCAAGGTGGCAAAACAGTGCGACAAGCAAAAGCCAGAAGGATGTTGGGCTGCATTCGAAGAGGAATTACCAGCAGAAAGGAAGGGGTACTAGTGCCACTGTATAAGTCTCTGGTGAGGCCTCACTTGGAATACTGTGTTCAGTTTTGGAGACCGTATCTTGCAAAGGATGTAAAAAGAATGGAAGCGGTTCAGAGGAAGGCGACTTAAAATGATTTGTAGCCTGCGTCAGAAGCCTTATGAGGAGAGACCTGAAAACCTAAATATGTACACTTTGGAGGAGAGGAGGGACAGGGGAGATATGATTCAGACCTTTAAATACTTAAAGAGAAATAATGAACAAACAAACCTCTTCCAGAGACGGGGAAGCTGTAAGACTAAAGGGCATGACATGAAGCTGCAAGGGGGCAATTGAAAGGCAATGTCAGGAAATACTTTTTTACTGAAAAGGTGGTGGATGCTTGGAATGCCCTCCCAATGGAGGTGGTGGGGGCAAACACAGTGACGGAATTCAAAGTGGCCTGGGACAGACACAGTGGATCACTTTACAGCAACAAGATTAAATCTAAATAAACTGAACCATCTAATTTCTCAACAAATAGGGGGTGTCCTACATGGAGCAATGGGGGAGGAGCGGTGGGTTCACCCCTAAACAAACAAAGAAACAAAGAAATGGGGAGGGGTGCACCTACTCCTGCCATATTGCTGGGCAGACTAGATGGACCATGCTGGTCTTTATCTGCTGTCATTTACTATGTTACTATGTTACTGGGTACTTGTGACCTTGATTTGAAACTGTTGGAAACATGATGCTGGGCTTGATGGACGTTGGACTGACTCTGCCTGGCTTATCTTATGTTCTTAATTTCAATAGACTGAAAACAGCCAGAGTTTTGCCAACAATGCTGGGTATGTGACTAAAATTAAGATGCAACTAATAAGTGGAATGGAACATTTAAATACAAATTAGTTTTGTATTCTTTCAAAAACTACGAAAAGACAAGGTAGGAAACATGCTAGGAACTACTTTGATTGAAGGATAAGGTGGTATACAAAACTGTCTAAATAAATAAATAACTACATAGTGCATTTAAAAAAAAAAATCAGAGAAAATAATTTTGGAACACACAATTAAGCTCTGGAATTTGTTGTTGGAGGATGTGGTAAAATCTGTAAGTATAGCTGGGCTTAAAAAGGATTTGGCTAAGTGCCTGGAGGAAAAGTTCATAAATGGGAAAGCCATTGCTTCTTCTTGGGGGTAGGCAGCAATGGAATCTTTCTACATTTTCAGATCCGCCAAGTACCTGTGACCTGCATTGGTCACTGCTGGAAACAGAATACTGGGTTTGACAGGCCTTGGGTCTGATCCAGTATGGAAGTTTTATGTTCTTATCTGCAAAGTTTCCGTCCTACAAAGGACAAGCATAAAACAAGCAGCAGCAAACATCCGCAAACAACTGTTCGATAAGATGGCAGAAATAACAATAAGGACATACAAGTTTGAATTCTGTTTCTATCTTTTAGCTATACTAAGCAAGGATTATGTCTGTGTGCTAAGGTTCCCCAGTCTGAGGCAGGCCAACCCAGAAAATTAAGTTTTTCTGAACATCTCAAAATGGATCAAAGCTGTAAAATAAAAAATGAATTTTGTTTCCAAAGTAAAAATTAGTCTCATGTTTGTTTGTTGCTTCTTATGATATGCAAACCTTTTCTGATGACTGGCATGATTGTGCCACATGCAACCAGAAGTCCTGCCAGTCCATCTTCACACTGCAAATTTCCTAACCCCCCCCCCCCCCCGAATGAAGTTTAATATCACTCTTCATTCATGCTAAATAGACATGTTGCTATGTAAAATATAAAGAGTTGGGTCAATTTTTAAAGGGACTTACACCTTTAGTGACTCCGGCTATTGTCTATCCCCTTTCCATGGAGTTTCAGGTGCATTCTCTCTAATTGCTGGGGCACAATGTGGAACGATGTAAGGCAGAGTGAGGGTATTCCACCTAAGTATGTGGATAGCGGTGATATTCAAAAACCATCCAGACAGTTAAGTGGTTTAGTTTAAGACAACCCTTTTTGCTGGCCTAAATTAAAAACTGCATAACCATACATGTAGCAGCTGAATATTATCACTATGCATACAGCTATCAGCAGTGACCACATCGCATATGTATTCAGCAACAGCACCTATCTGGATAGTGGCACTAAATATATGGATTTTTTAAAATTCTGTGGCAGGCATTTACAAAAATATGATCATCATCCAGATTGAGAACTGAACAGAGTAGTTATAAGAAACAAAACGACAGTAGGAGACCTCCACTCTGATATGTACCTTCCAGCATCTGACAAGAAAACAAGGCTTACTCTGGATTTCAAGAGGTAGGACAATATAAAAAAAAGAAAGATCTGACCATGTCACCTAATCTAATGATTACCTACCCATCAAGTACAAGTTTTCTGGGGTGGTCACCGGAATATTGACAAGTTTCACATCTTCTTCCTCTGCTTTATCCCAGGAATTATTATTGGGACAAGCACAACTGTGACAAGAATTGGCACTCCGAACCTGAAATATGAAGAACAATATTATCTTGCTGTTACAGAAGGTTATCTGTCGCATGATCCAAGAAATGATTAAGGAATGACAGTGCATTTTTGCAATGGGCCCTCCAGCAGATAAATGTGCAATAATGGCATTAGCATGCAATAACCATTAGTAAATGGCCCCCAATTTGTTTTATTCTTTTAAAGCTAATGTACTGCCTTGCAGTCCTGCTGGGACATTATTTACTTTTCTCTGTTCTGAGAGCAGAGTTAGAATAGGCTCCAGTCTGATACTAAGTAGTTTTCTATCAAAACACTAAAGCAATAGTGTCTCCTGTATACCACAAATAATTGATAGTAAGTGCAAGGCAGAAGACAGGTGAAAAATTAAAACACTTCCCACAGTCCATTTCTGGAAAATAGACTACTACATCCAACACTGGAGCTCTCATTAAGAAATGACATGCAATAGAAAAATACGCAGTAACAAGGCAATAATTACCCACTCCTCACATACTCCCATATGGTTTGTCAACATTGCCATACAATTTCAATCAGAACCAAAGAGGTCAATATTCAAAAACATGAGGTCAGCAGCAGCAATGGCTGCATAAGGGCCTTTTTTTTCCCCCCCCCCAACATCCATTTTCAAAAGGCACACAGTTGGAGATTTCCAGGGCTCATCAACATACTCTCCCTAGGTTTGAAGGTCAAAAAGGTGCCTCTTTTTGACCTATGTCAAAAAGTAGGGAGGAGTGGTCTAGTGGTTAGGACATGATACCTCAGGCTGGAGAGCTGAGGGTTCAAGTCCCACCTGGGGACAGCAATCTCAGGCCGGAGGGACTGGGGTTTCTAGTCCTATAGGCACTCCTTGTGGCCTTGGGCAAGCCACTTAACCCTCTGTTGCCTCAGGTACACATAGATTGTGAGCCCTTTGGGGATAAGTGAATATATCCAGTACCTGTTTGTAGTAATTACATAATGTAAACTGCTTTGATTGAAGGATAAGGCGGTATAGAAAACTGTATTAAATAAATACAGATACTAAAGGGCAGTGTGGGTTAAGCACGCAGTAACCGAAAGCAGAGGGCCAAGACAATTAGCGTGGGCTGATCTCCACGCTTCATGCACTAGGATGGTAAAGGAGAAGATTAGGTGCTCAGAGTGGGCATGACACACAGATGCACACCGCAAGCTACCTGCACCTTGTGCAATTAGCACAGGTTCATCCAATGCCACCTCAATAGGTGGTGTACAGTGCATGCTGCCATAGTGCATAAGAGTACCATCCTGTGTGGTAACTGCTGGGAACACGCCCCTGGCAGTTAACACAGAGTGGCTGCAACTACCACCTGTTAGTTGCTAAACCCTAGTGCACTTTAGTAAAAACACCCCTATGTGTTTCTATAAAATTATAGGCATATAGCTCAATTGAAGTACAGACATGTATGGCTGCTCGGAACAGGTATAAATGCTTGTGTATAAATAGTGATGCCACCTACGATCTGCCCAAATTCTGCCCCAGGACATGCCTACACTCAGGTCGGATATAGTACACATGTTCTTGTCATTGTGTGAAAGTTTACAGGTGTTACGAGTGAAAGTCTATAAAAATGATGCCCTAAATGACAAATAGCAGGTATCTTAACTGCTTCACTTGATCTATGGATTTTCAGAGGCACCGCATAAGCGCATAGCAGTGCTGAAAATTTGTATAAAAGTTCAAAAAGGATAAAGTACCTGCTTAACTTCCTTCAACTGGCTTTCAGATGAAAACTGACTTCAATGATTTTAATTTTTAAACAAATTTAAAATTCACTTTTCTTTCTGTTTAAAATAAAAATTACATTTAACAAAATATTTTACAGTTACATGATCTAAAAACCTATTAAAACTTCACTTTTAGAAAAAGAAGTATGCTGAATCTATGAAGGTCTATCAAAACTTTGGAACTGCCGTTTGCTTTCTATATGAAAAATGGGAAGAATACATAATGGGTGGGGGGTGGTATTCAGCGGCAGCAGCCACGCCATAAAGTTACAAAATAATACACTGAAAATAAATAGGAGAAACATTTTTTTCTCCTCAACTTGTAGTCCTGACCCACTGGCAGCCCTTGAAGGCTGAGGGTGAATACCACTGATCAACTGAATGTACATTTAAGGTGTAATATAGATAGTCATGGTTTAATAGGACAAAGGCAACATGGATTTAACCAAGAAAAGTCTTGCTTCACCAATCTGCTACATTTGTTTTGAAGATGTGAATAAAATAGGTACGTATATAAAGGCGAGCCAGTTGATGTGAAGACATTTTAGAAAGGATATAGAGACGAGAAAGCACACATCCATATCAGGAAGTGGAAATTTATGACAGTATTTTACAAAAGGTTCTGCCAAACAGAGCCCCTTGTAAAATAGTGTATGCCTCACTACATCTGGTAGGAGCAGTGATTTTAAGAAGCTGCATGGGGTGGGGGGAGAAACATGGAAAACCCCACTTAGACAGGGGAACAGCCTCTTAAAATTGCTGCTCTGGGGAGGCTGCTGATGTCATCATCCAAGATGACAGTTTAAGCCACTGCTCTGGCCGGCCATGGTGAAATTGGTGTCAAAAAAATCATCCAAAACCTCTTCAGTTGATGGTGAGCTCACCCTGTCGAAGGGACAGGACGGTGGGATGACGGCTAAGGTAAAGAAAGTTGAGCTTAAAGAAATTGCAGTCACAAACACAGCGAGCTCGAACATACCACGGCAGCAACCAGATAAAACTGTGGTAGCAGGGGTGTGTGCCACGGGAAATGACAGCCCTAGTGCTCAGCATGACTTTCGCAGCAAGCCGTCACCCATGGGAGCTCCTACAGTTGCGCCGGACCGTGAAAGAGCTTTTCATGAAGAAATCCGCGAGTGGTTTAAGGATCTCAAAGCAGACTTTACTCAGGTGAACATAAGAAATGCCATACTGGGTCAGACCAAGGTCCATCAAGCCCAGTAAACTGTTTCCAGCAGTGGCAAATCCAGGTCACAGGTACCTAGCAGGTTCCCAAAAAGGTACATGGGCTCCACAATGCTCGTCCCGGGGTAAGCAGGAACTTGTCCAAACCTTTTGTAAAACCAGCTACACCATCAGCTTTTACTACAAAAATGCAATGTGTGCCTTTGAGTCAGTCCTGCATCCTCCAGTTAACGAATTCCAGAGTTTGATTACGCATTGAGTGAAAAACTATTTTTTCTTATTAGTCTTAAATGTGTTACATTGTAGCTTCATTGCGTGTCCTCTAGTCTTTCTACTTTTTGATGGCATAAACAACCGTTTACTCATTCCACTCCATTCATTAAATTTATAGACCTCTATCATATCCCCCCTCAGCCGTCTCTTTTCCAAGTTGAAGAGCCCTAACCTTTTAAGCCTCTCCTCTTAGAGGTATCCTTCCATCCCCCTTACCATTTTTGTTGCTCTCCTCTGTACCTTCTCTAATTTTGCTATATCCTTTTTAAGATATGGTGACCAGAATTGCACACAATATTTAAGGTGCAGTCACAATTTCATTTTGCAGAATGTATGTTGGAGAAAGGAGTACAGAAAAGATTGCTAGAGAATACTTTTACAAAACATCTGTTGGGGATATCAACGGCAATGAAGAAGTTGAAGGGTCTGGGCAGGGTTTTTTTTTTGTTGTTTAGCTTTGATTAAGTCAGAGCCAACATTTTCAGTGGCAAGAAAAAAGAGAAGGTTTGAAAGGTGGGAAAGGAAAAGGATCTCTCAGTTTTGCTAACTTATGGATAAGGGAAGATATTTAACATTTGTCAATTGGGTATTCTTTGCTGGTGATGCAAATACATTTTAAGAAGAATGGGTTGGGATCTGGGGAGGAAGAAGACAGATATTGTGGTGTACAATTAAAATATTGAAAGGGGTCACTACTAATTTTTATAGTTTCCTATGGAAATTTAAATTTAAGAAAGATTGGAAAAGAGACCTAAGATAGAGGTTTGAATAACACCTGAGGCAATATTTTCACTGAAGCTGATAAGGTGTGTGTGTGTACATTTATCAAAGAAAATGCTTATAAAATACTTCATAGATGGCATATGACATCAACCAGATTCATACAAGTATCCAGGGGCGTCCAGTCACTGTTGGAGGGGTTTCTGGAAGAAAGACACTTTTCTGCACATTTTGTGGACCTACCCACAGATCAAAGGGTTTGGGGTGGGGAGTGGCTGACGGGCTAGAGATGTTAGCAGAGCCCAATTGAGGATGGAGCCCAAGTTCTTTTTGCTAGGGATAGTATCAGGAAAAATGTCTAGGGGGACTGGAAAGTTATTGAGAATGGGACATGCTATGGCGAGATGTAAAATAACAGCATTCTGGAAGCTGGAGGTCCCCATGATTTCCTAATGGAAGGGTAGAGCTGAACCAAATTGGGCGAATGAAAACTGAAGGGACATAAAAGACATGAAAGATCTAAGGGAGTGCGAGAAGAGTGGGAAAGGCTGGCCTTATTTTGGGGAAGCAGGGGATAATTAAACATTCCATGAGAGTTAAACATCAGCTATGGGGTGCTGTAGATGAATCACACTCTCTCAGGGGGAATGCTAAGAGAACTGCTGTTATTATATGAATTATTAAAATATAGAGCTGAAGTGTTGTCATTTTTTCTGAGCCTCAAATAAAGTATAAAGAAACAAACCGAAGTGGTCAATCATTTTGCTTCTTTCCACAACATTTGCCATTTTTTAGAATTCCAACCTTTTACATTAATGGAAGCCAGTTTACTAAACTCTAGCCACTGCTTACATCACCCCCTCTCTCTTACCACCAGCTATGCACAGTCCCTACTGCATAAGCCAACCATTCACTCCTCCTGTCTCTCCTACATTCACCCTAAGGTTACAAATGCCCCCTCCACTTTCAGAGGTGTAAACATCACCTACCCCGATCCACTCTTTCCAGCCCTCCCTTGCAGAAAACAGATTAGAAAATTACCCCCAAACAGGAAGGAAAAGCCTGAAAAATCACCCTGCATTCCATACCCTCATCCTCCAATCACTTCTCGATGCCAAGGAGACTCAATCAACATTTTTTACTACCCTTACCTACTGCTGTTAGACCACACTGCCCCCTTAGCGCCCACTTTCAAATATCAAGTAGCACAGTCCACAGTTTTAGTTGACTCCTCAGAATGTCTGTGCAGTAGTCTTCTCTCTGAAATCACCTTCTACCACTTAGCGATCTCCTTCCCAAAAACCCTAGGCTTCTTTGACGGTGTCTCCGCTACTGGAATCCCAGCTCCCTTAAGTACTTGAGCAATTCCTCTGGTCTGTGTCAGAGTTGCTTCGTCCTTTAAGGCTACAGTAGAGACTAAAAGAGAAAGTCCATCTACAGCAGACGTTCCTTTTCCTCAGCTTGTTGGAAATTTCTTTAAAGTTCCTTCCTAACAGTCACCGATGTCAGATCAGCAAACACTTCAATTTTACAAGAGTTGCACAACATCCACCCCTGTACCCTGGTTTAAGTGACAATCAATTTTTTAATAGCACAGCTATGCAAATATGCCATTATTTCTTTCAGTGAGTACTCCTGGGAAGGTCCTAAGGCCTTATGAGCTTATTCCCCATAAAGTTGGGGGAGGGGGCGGAAGCTCAGTGGCTGCCACTCCAAGGAGGGTTCTAGAAATTTGTACCACTACCTCCTTACAATTTTCAAACTCGGCTGTTTCCAAAATCACCCCAAAACGCAGGTTTTCCTTTTGGCCTTTGTTTTCAGCATCCTCCAGCTTATCTGCCAATTCCTCGTTACACTTTGCCCTTCATTTTTCTTTAACCAGTTCCACCCACCCTTCTGGCTTTTCAAGCCTGCAGCCTAATCTCACTCTCATTTCCCCTCAGATCAGAGATGTTCTGAAATACCCCTTTTAACCACTAGCAAGCGCTGGCCTAGCACTCTGAGCTAGTCCTAGATCTCCCTTCTCAATCCACAGTTACCTCCTTCTTCTCCCTGTAGGGAAGAGTCTTTGCTGGAAATCGGCATTGGTGTGCCTGGAGCAGGCGGCACTTGCTGCCATCCTGAAGTGATCTGTGGGAGGAGTCGCTAGCCGTAGAGACAATCCTTTAAGATAAGGCTGCCTTTTTCGATTTGCTACTGCAGGATACTGATACTAGGATGGATGTATTAGCCCAGGCCTTGACAAATGTTCTTGAAATCTAGGAGTCCATCTAGAAATTTAGAACATAGCTGCCAAAACCTAGGCCATAGTGCACAGTGTTACCCCCGCCCCCCCCCCAAAAAGGTGTATTGCATTCAGTTTTTTTAGGTTGTAGGCCCCGATTTACTGAGATTGTTTTCCCATTTTCTAGGGGAAGAAGCTTAATAAATCAAGCTCTTAATAGGCTACGGCACAGTGCCAACAAAAGACAGTGACCCCACTCCTCCTCCCTCTCTCACTACTTCCAATGACCCATTAAATCACACCTGCGTGTGTGTGTGTGGTGCGGAGATGGGGTGTCTGCATGCATATAGCCGGAGGACGCACCTTTTTCATATACATATTGTGCCTTTTACTTCCCATGCATTCCTTTCTTCACCCGCCAACCCCTTGCACACTTCCGTCCCCATCCTCAACTCTATATCCCTCCCCAGGCTCTCCCCTTCAACTCCCGCCCTCCATTCTCCCACCACTCATTGGTTACTAAAAGGTACCTCCCCTTTAATTTATTCAGCTGTCTGTGCGGCAAACTCTAACCTTTCCTTGCAGACTCTTCAGACACACAGACTCTCCTGAAAAGCATTTCTACCCACAGAGGTTGGGATTCCTGTAGGCAGACATGGGCTAGCACTTGTGCTCCGAGCCCCAAATGCCAGATCTGATTGCATGGTCACCATGGGGTTTGTTGAGCCCTGAATTAGGCACTGTCTGCTTTCAGCCCCGAGTGCAGTCATTCAAGTTTTGCCATAGCATCATCCTGATTAATCACTGTGAGCTTTGCAGAGCCTCTCAATCAGGCTGCCATCCTGGCACATATCACTTTCTCCTCTGGACCTGTCTTTTTTTAAAAAATGTCTTCTTTCCTATCAGTGCATGTCCAATCCCTCACTCATACACTGACAGAAAGGGAGACATATTACTCATGATTCAGCAAATGGCTGAATATTACCAAAACAGTGTGCACAGTTTTTTCTGACAGTTCGTACTTTTAGCCCTGCTGTCATTTGCATGCCATTAGTTCACTGCACTGTGAATAAATTTATTTTTCTAGTGTGTGCATTAAAACGTGTGCTGAAGCTTAGAGCAGAATTCTAATACCTCACCAGGGAATGACCTGCTGCACCTGAATGTAACTCGCCTTGAGTTACCACTGAAAAGGTGGAAGCTAAATCCACAAGCCTATTTTATAAAGACACATAGGCTTTCAAAAAAAATTGAAATTTCACATAAAAAGGTCCCTGTTATGAAATGACCCTCCACCTTCCAAAGCCAACACAATGGGGCTTGTTTATAAAGCCGCGGTAGCGGTTTCCAATCGTTATCGTTAATGGGAGTAATTTTTTTAACCTTTTCTGCACGTAAAACGCTATGTGGAAAAGGCTCCTTATAAAATTAGGTCACTCCTAAAAGCAGACGCAGTGCAAGGAGGCAGAACAAACTGCTTGTTGTAAATAGTTCTCCGTTACAATTATGTTCGATGTATTATGTTTGTTTCATTGTAAACCGCCCCTGATCTCTGGAAGAGGCGGTATAGAAAAACGTTCCAAATAAATAAATAAATAACCAAACAAGGTAGAATGAGTGTGCTCAGGGAGACGTCTGGGCAGTCACAGTTTACATGCATATTTTATAAGAACTGAACTAATATTTACACCTGCTTTCAAGCAAGTATAATATCCACATCCTTAATCTTCAGGATTTGTGCTAGTATTTTATAAAGACATATAGGCACCTTCACCATCCCCAGACCCAGCAGCCCTGTTAGAAAATTATCTTCCACAAGGCTAGCTGCTTACAAATATCTGAACATATGGTTTGGTGGGGGGGCTGTGTTTTTTTTATTTGAAATGTTTGCTTACATACAAGCAGAAAATAATACTAAAAAAAGAGGAAACAATCCATTTAGGAGAACAAAATCAACTCCATAGCCCACATTACAGGAAGCAAAGAACACTGGAGAGGTGGAGTATAAACTAAATAATAGTCAGACACTACCCAATCCTATAAGGAAAATAAGCCAGAAGAAAACCAGAAATGAAATTATGACACCAAAATGGACCAAGTCCCAGGGCCGGATTTACCCATACGCCATGTACGCCATGGCGTAGGGCCCACAGCTTGCAAGGGCCCACAAGAGTCCCCATCCCTCGCTCTCTAGAGAGAGTTTAAAGTCCGGCAGAGATTTTTCCGTGGTAGCGAAAACGCTGAAGTCGCAAGCTCGGCCGGAGACGCGCCTTCCCAGGCCCCCGTCTCCCGCCGCAGTGAACATGGGGCTCCGATTTGTATGCTGCCTCCGATGGCGGCGGCCATCTTACCACGCTCCTCTTCACTTCCTGAGCCGTCGACGTCACTTCCGGCCAGCGTCAGCCTTCCCCTCGCTCCAAAGTGACAGCGCCGACCGCCTGCTTCAGCCTCAGCCTCCACGATGCCGGCAGCCTGCTCAGCTACACCAGGTCCGGAAGCGGTAGGTGCGGTCATTCTTATGGGCCAATTCTTACGCTTCGAGCGGAGCGGGGCGGGGGGGGGGCCGCGGGGGGGGGGGCCCCGGCACGGGCACAGTCGGGGGCTCGAGCACAGTTGCTTGCAGCAGAACGAACACACTGACATCACACCCATCGCGAGGACAAGGCACATGCAAACCACGCGAGCATTACCGGGGTAGTCCTTGCCTGTCTGCTATTGGTTTGTTTTCCTTGATTTCCTTGAGGCTTCCCAATTGCCCCTGGCTTCTCTGTACTGGGGTTGCTAGTGCTACTGCTTAGGCTACAGGCTACAGGCTACAAGCTCAGGGGTTTTTCCTGGTATAACTTACCTAACTGAGGCTTCAGGCTGCGCTGCATGTAGGTTAGTGCATATAGACTTGAGGCTGCATATAGGATACCTGACCTAAAACTGGTCCGTCCACTCATCTTCATGAGGTTCTAACTGCATGCATCAAAAGCTTTTTTTTTGCCTGTCCGCTATTGGTTTGTTTCCTTGAGGCTTCCCAATTGCCCCTGGCTTCTCTGTACTGGTTGCTACTGCTTACTAAGTGCTTAGGCTACAGGCTACAAGCGCAGGGGTTTTTCCTGGTAGAACTCAAGCGCTCTCAGTCTCTCTAAGTCCCCCTTACAGTAGTCATGAAAAAATATGAAAGTGGCGCATCTAAACGAAAAAAGAAAATGCTAGAAAACGAATCAACCACCAAAATTCCCAAGATTACCAGCTTTCTTCTTCCATCAACGAAAATTCAAGCTGTCTCAGAATCAGAATTTTTGAATGTGAATGACGCGGCTACTCCACATCTTTTGGATACTACTGACACTACTCCTCAAACTTCCGATACTGCTGATGTTACTCCACAACCCGATGTACCTGAGGAGAATATTTCTAGTTCTCCACCACCACCACCTCATGATGTGGGTCTCTGGAAAACATTCCTTCCAGCTTCTGACGTCGATTATTGGATTGTTAATGGTCCAGCTGCATGTCAACATCACGATGATAGTTTCATGTCATCAGAAAGAACTATGGGAAATAGAACACGCCGTTTTGCGAAGGAATTTCTTTACGGACGAAAAGCAAATGATGAGAAGTATTACCGAGACTGGCTGCTTTATTCGCCATCAAATGGGAACATTTACTGTTTTTTCTGTAAGTTGCTTTCAAGGTCCACGTCGCAGTTTGCCTCCTGTGGATTCAACGATTGGAGCAACTGCGGTAAAGTGATCAAGCTTCACGAAAGTAGTGCAGAACACCGAGCATCACTCAGTTCCTGGTTAGCACGTGTTTCAGCGAAAGGGTGCATCGACGAAAAGCTTCAGAAACAGATGAACGAAGAGAAGATATATTGGCAGTCAGTTCTTCGGCGTGTTGTTGAAGTGATAAAGTTCCTTGCTCAACGTGGCCTAGCATTTCGAGGAGATACCGAATTATTTGGTTCTGTGCAAAACGGAAACTATCTGGGAATTTTGGAACTTTTAGCCAAATTCGACCCCTTCCTTGCCGACCATATATCTCGTTTTGGAAATAAAGGAAGTGGAAAAATTAGCTATTTGTCTTCCACTGTATGTGATGAACTCATCGAGCAAATGGGACAAGACGTGTTGGCTGTCATTTTAAATGAAATTCACGACGCGAAGTACTATTCCATATGTATTGATTCCACTCCAGACGTTAGTCACATTGACCAACTAACTTTTATTGTGCGCTACGTTAACAAGTTTGGTGAAACAACTGAACGGTTTCTAAAATTCTTTCCAATTGAAAGTCACAAAGCCGACAGCCTTTACCAAGATGTGTTGAATATACTAAATGAAATGTCATTGTCTCTGGATAACTGCCGAGGACAAAGCTACGACAACGCAGCAAACATGGCTGGGAAATACGCCGGTCTCCAAGCAAAACTGAGGGAAATTAACCCAATGGCTGACTACATACCTTGTGCAGCACATTCATTAAATTTGGTTGGAGTTGCTAGTGTAAATTGCTGTCTGGACGCTGTTAACTTTTTTGGTCTCGTCCAAGAACTGTATGCGTTTTCGGTTGGTTCAACAAAGCGGTGGAGTTCATTGACATCAGGACTCACACCGAACGAAAATGGACGAATTCTGACTTTGAAAACTTTATCATCTACCCGTTGGCATTGCCATTCAGAGTCCGTGAAAGCACTACATCTCAACTATGCCAACATCTATACTATGCTGAATAGTATCGCAGAAAATGAAGACGAGAAGGGTGATGCCCGACGCTTAGCAGCAGCCTTGGCGGGTAAAATGTGTCTGTTGGAAACCGCATTCATGTGTGTTCTGTGGCACAAGATCTTGCAGCGATGTCAAAAAATCAACACTGCCTTGCAAAGTGTGTCTATTGACATCAGTGTCGGCGTTTCTTTGTTTACTTCTTTGGAAACATTCGTTGCTGGAATGCGTGATGACTTCGACAACCTGGAGAAAGAAGCAAAAGAGCTCATGGAGGACATCCAACAAGACTACACCTCTCGTTTCATTCGGAATCGACCAAAAAGATGCCAGGTTTTTGAAGAAGCAGGTGAGCCGAATGCTGCTTTACAAGGTGCACAAAAATTCCGTGTTGAGAGTGTATATGTCATACTTGACAAACTGCTTGCATGTTTATCTCAACGCCGGAATGCTTACAAGCAGATTTCTGAAGACTTTGCTTTCATCAAATCACTGAAGGAGAATGATGTTGGCTCTCTCAGAGAAGATGTAATCCATTTGCAGCAAAAATACAATTGTGATCTGGAAAGCGGGTGTGAAGAGGAATTTGTGGCATTTTCTGGAATGGCCGCGGATTTGAATTTGGATCGTGACCCCCAAAACCTACTGAAATGGCTGAAAAAAAATCCTGTAGTGGATTCAACATTTCCGAATGTTTCCACTGCCCTCCGCTTGTTTTCAACGCTTCCCGTGACTATCTGCGAAGGGGAACGTTCTTTTTCAAAGCTTTCCCTGATAAAAAATAGATTTCGTTCTACGATGACGCAGAAAAGACTGAATTCTCTGGCAGTCATGTCAATTGAAAATGACGTTACTTCTGCGTTGACTTTTGATACAATTATTGAAAAGTTTTCACAAACTAAATCGCGAAAGAAAACATTTTTGTAAGTGGTAACTGGGCTGATGGGGGGGTTAGGACTGGTAATGGGTTATAGGGGGGCTTAAAATGAAAATGGGGTGATGGGGGGTTAGGACTGGAAGTGGGTTGATGGGGGGGGGGCTAGGACTGGTATTGGGTTGGGGGGTTGCTAGGACTGGAAATGGGCTGATGGGTGGCTAGGACTGGAAATGGGCTGATGCAGGGACTAGAAGGGAATGGATGCTGGGTGAGGCTGGAACTAGAAGGGAGCTGATGTTGGCGGAGGATTAGAATGGGATGGGGCTGGAAGAGTAAAATGGAGAAGGGAAAAATATTTTGTGTGGGAGGGATTAAAAATCTACAATTGGCCGGGTACTGGGAGAGTAAGTGGGGATTGAGGATGGAGGGGTAAAATTTGAGTGGATGAAATAGGAATGAGGAAAGAGCAAAAGGAGAAAGATTAGTATGTTAAAGCAGATGTAGAGAGAGAATGGAAAAAAACTAGAAGAGAGAAGAAAGGACAAATGGACAGCAGACGATGGAGAGTTAGCAGAAGACACGAAGAAACCAGAAGAAAGTGGCTGGAGCAATTGCAGCTGGAAAAAAATGCACAAAAGGTAGAAAAATATCTCTTTATTTTGAATTTATTAATTGGAATATGTCAGCTCTGGTAAATGTGCATCATTAAAGTCTGCGCTTTGTTTAGTACAAGAACAAATTAATGTATAGTTTTATTTCTACAGTGTTGTACATTCCAAGTTTGGCTTTTGGGATTCCCAGTTTAATTATTGTCTTCCTGTTTCTAAATTGTGATTACTTGTTTGGTGATGGTCTATGTTCTGCATGTGTAACTGAGCTGAGGTGTTCTGTTTATATAATTCCTATTTGACATTGCCACTTGTTCTCTTTCCCCAGTAGGTCATGTTTTGTTGTTCTCTGAAATGTATTGGTTTAATATTTGCAGTGTTGCCTTTTGATTGGTAGAGTATGGTGCTTTGTAAGTCCTGGTAGTGCTGTTAGGATATGGCAGGTTTGCTATGGGTTGGCACTGGATTATAGTAATGTAGAAATCTTTTAGTCTTTCTTTATCCATACACTCATTAAGAGGCACGTTTACTAAAAGTTAGTATATGGTAACATTATGCAAATAGTTATGCAAATGAGGCCCCTTATGCAAATGAGGCCCCGCACCCCCCTTGGGCCGCCCCTGCTGGGGGCCCACAATTTTTGTTGGCGTAGGGCCTCACTCAAGGTAAATCCGGCCCTGCCAAGTCCTATTGACCAACCAGAAAGTTTGCAAGCTGAACAGGATCTGTAAATACACAACATACTGCATTAAGGAAAAATCAAACATTTACATGGAAAGTGCAAGAAGAAAGTCCCCCCCTGCAGCCAAAACGTGAGGCTTCAGCTGCAGGAAGGACTTTCACAGAGCCTGCATAGAGCAAGAGACATAAGGTTACACTGTAATCTTTTGACCGCAAAATAGAAACGCTTTCTTATGAAAATAAGCCTTCAAGAGGGAGGAGTGGTCTAGTGGTTAGGGCAAGGTACTTCAGGCCGGGGGTTCAAGTCCCACCTGGGGACAGCAATCTCAGGCCGGAGGGACTGGGATTTCTAGTCCTGTAGGCACTCCTTGTGGTCTTGGGCAAGCCACTTAACCCTCCATTGCCCATGTTCCCTGTAAGTATTAGTGTATGTGTCTCATATCCCCTCATGTTAAATGTATCCCCCAATTGACTGCTTTGACCCGGTGAAAAGCAGGATATAAATACAACTAAATAAGATATTGATTTTATCTGCCTCAGTGGTCAAAGACACAATTAATGTGGCACAGAAGAAAATAATATCACTGGAAGTCTCAAGGAAATTAGTTAAATCAAGGTTAGAATCGTCCACTACCCGTGACACATCATCATCCCAAACAAGCAGACAAATAGTAAAGCTTAGGGGGGCAACACATTTTCAGAGTCTGGAACCTGCAAAATCTCCTTACCATACTTCTTCAATAAGAGTAACAGCAACAGCAAACAAGTCTTAGGAAAATTAATAAGTCTAAGATTCCTAACTCAAACCAAATTTTCCAAAGACTCAATTTGCTTGTACAAAAAATAACTATCTTTGATACCCAGAGCCCCAGCAGACTATAGTGACCCAACCTGACCATCAATCTTATCGAGCCTCTAGGTAGCAACAGAAACTTTCACCTCCAAATCATGACATTTCTTTTTTTTTTTGAAACTTGTGTTTATTGAACCACAAACCAAATTACAAACAAAGATTTACAAATACACCAATGCCACTGTGCCGGGTTGAGTCTTATTCCCGCACCAGAGGCCCTGAGTTAACATAATTGTGGTACATTTCCATTAACCCCCCCCTCCCCCCATCCCCTGCCCCCCTCCCCCCACAGCACAACTCTCCCCCTTAGCTTATCCCCCCAGGAATTCCCTGGTACCCCCATCCTCTCCCCAACCCCCCAGTAGGTCCCCCTAATTCTCCTGCTCCCCCCCTGCCTATCTACCTCGTTGAAAGGCTTCATTACAGGCATGGGGTCCCAAATCTTGGATATAAAGTTCCCAAGTCAACAAGAAGGTAGCCCAGCGCTTAACATTAGCCTCGACCCCTCTCTTTGCAAAGAGCATCAATTGATGAAAATTATTACGCCATTCCCAAAATGTAGGGGCCAGTTGCTCCCGCCACCTATGACGTATTGGCCCCTTCCCCACCAGGTACACTTTCCTCACCAGCAACTTTTCCCTTCTTCCCTTACGGTGAAGCAGGCCAAGCCGGTCCAGCGCAACAAAGGCCCCATCCCACTGAACGCACTGATGGAGCAGGCTGCCCATATAAGTACTAATCCTCGTCCAATACTGCTGGATATTTGGACACCCCCCACCACCCTATGCCCCAAATCTGCGAGAGTGGCCGAACACCTAGGGCATCTCCCATCACACGCAAGGCCACTCCGCATTGCCCTCCTTGGGGAAACGTGCGCACGAGTGACGCTTTTGAATTCCACCTCTCTCCATTTTATCCCTTCTACCAGTCCCACAATCCTACAAAGTGCTTTAAGAACCGAGCCCGGGGGGACCCCCTGACCCAGTTCCTCCACCCACCGAGCCTCCTCCCTGGAATAATCCGGTCTCTCAAGATGCGGCCCCAGACGTTCTTTCAATCTTGATACTGTATTGGGGGACTCCTCGCCTAATGCGAAGAACTCTAAGATCTGCACCGAGCTCTCCAAAGCTATCTTCCCTTCTGGAAGAGATGCCACATACTGGGAGACCTGTAGATAGGCGAAGTAATGGTTACCACTCAGCTCATACTCCCTGCGGAGACTCGCAAACATTTACATTTCCCATTACCATCCACCACATGCCCAACATAATGAAGACTAGCTGCCCTCCACGTCTGGAAGGCCGCCGTCGTGGACCCCGGGATAAAGTTACTATTACACCCTGCAGTGGCAACCAGCTTGATATGGCCAGATATCTACCCCAGTATTGACACAATTGTCTCCATGTATGCCTCACTGGCTCTACCAGCACACTCCGAGCTATACGTCCTGGTAACTGCGAGCCTTCCAAGTGCAAGGCCGCCAGTAATGTCTGGGGAGCCACTAGTGCCTCCTCGAGGGCCCAAGGTGTATAGGTCTCCATGTCACCTAACCAATCACCTAAATGTCTTGCCTGTCACGCCAAGGCATAGACCTGCAAATGTGGGACACCCATCCCCCCAGCCTCCATGCAGTCGATGCATTGGGATCCGCGTCCTCGCCCCTTTCCATAAGAATCCCCTTATCTCTCGCTCCAAGCATGCTATATCGCGTTTCAGCAGCCATACGGGGAGCGTCTGCATCTAATACAGCACATGGGGTAAAACCACCATCCCCACTGCCGCCATTCGTCCCCCCAGCAACAGGGGCAATGGTCGCCAGGCCCACAACTGCACTCGAAGACCAGCCAAAATCTGCTCAAAATTCCGTTTATATAATTCTTGCGGGTCTCTGGTTAAAAGAATTCCCAGATAGATAAAGGCATCCCCAGTCCACCGAAGAGGGAATACGCCCCCCCCCCCCCACATCCAGAGCCTCAGACTTATCCATATTTATACGCAGTCCCACTATTTTCCCAAATGCTGAGAATTCTTCTAATAATTTGGGTAGCGACTTCTGCGGTGATTGTAGGTGTACAAGAATATCATCCGCGAAAGCCGCGATCTTAAATTCATGTCGTCCCATACGCACCCCACGTACGTCCTCGGAAAGTTCTATTCTGCGTATGAAGGGGTCCAAAGATATCACAAACAGCAACGGTGAAAGTGGGCATCCCTGCCTTGTACCTCTCTCTAATGAAAACATCTCGGGCTACAGCCCATTGCATAACACTCTCACGGTCGGTCCTGTATAAAGAAGGCAGATCATGCTACAAAAGGCACTGCCTAGACCATAGTGGGGTAAGAGGGCGTGCAAATACTCCCAATCCACTCGGTCGAATGCCTTTTCCACATCAAAGCTGATTAACAGGGACTGCCGTTCCTGTTCCCAAGTCCATTCCAATGATGCCAGAATCTTGCGCAAATTATATACTGCATGTCCGCCCTTCACAAATCTTACTTGGGAAGCATGTATCAATTCCTCCAGCATCGGGGCTAGGCAATCTGCCAACACTCTTGCCATCACCTTCAAATCAAAGTTCAACAAAGATATCAGCCGATATGAGAAGGCCTGCTCATGATCTTTACCTGGCTTAGGAATTAAAATAATATGTGCCTAATTCTCCCCCCACTTGAATCTACCTTGCTCCACTCTATGGCGGTACATCACCGCCAGCAGAGGGGCCACCAGGTCTCCCAACAACTTATAAAACTCAGCCCCTAGCCCATCAGGTCCCGGTGCCCTATGGCACTTTGCCTTTTGTATTACTTGGAGTATCTCCGCTTGTGTGATTGGCTGCTCCAATTGGGCCCTCTGTTCCGTTCCAAACCTTGGCACTCCCAACCCTCTCAAATAGTCCTCCAGGGGAGGTACGGGCGTTTCTTCTTGAAAGCCTGAAACACCCGAACAATCTCACAGTTTCTTCTGGAGCCTGCCCTGGGCATCTCTAATGACCGCGACCGTCCTAGTCCCCCTACTACCCTGCAGGCATCATGCCAGATTTTCCCCGGTTTATCTCCGAACCGATACAGCTGGTAGCGGTAATACATAAATGATCTTTTTGCTCTCTGATGAAGCAGTTCATTGAGAGTTGTCTGGGTTTCCCATAGTAACTTCTTATTCGCTGCAGTGGGGCAACTCGCATGTTTACGCCGGGCCTTGACCGCCTGCTTCTCCAGTCGAATTACCAGCTCGTTTAACACCCTCTTTTTCCGCGCCGAGTAGCCAAGAAGTCCCCCCGCAAAACAACCTTAGCTGTTTCCCAGAAAATGTTCTGGGTCCACCTGGTGCTGTTCACTGTTACTCGCAAAGTCCTGCCAGCGCTGCTTGAGATAAAGATGAAACTCAGCATCTCAATATAAATTTAGCAGGAAGCGCCACACCCTGGACCACGAGTCCGTTTGGGCCCATTCTACTTCCACCCAGATTAAAGCGTGGTCAGATATCACTAGGGGCCAGATTTGCACATCATACACATATAAATACAACTCTTCAAATTTGGCTATAACTCAACCCACCAGCGCAGCCAACATCACAGATCTCGAATCCTCTCAACAGTCCCAAGCCACTGGTCTGCCTCTCACCCTCTTCGCATGGACGTTCCTCTGGTCTCACATGCTGTATTCAAGGCTCTTCCTCCTCTCCTACAGTATGGGCTGTCTTCTGTATAAGCCCCTCTATGTATTTAGTTGCCTCCGCCGCTGTGGCAAAGCTTTTCTGTGACCTGCCATGCATGATGTGGAGCCTTGAAGGGTATTGCCCAGTAAATCGGATATTAGCCTCCACCAGCTTTTGGCAGAGGGGTGCATATTCCCTCCTTCTCTGGCTCAGGGCTGCTGAGTAGTCTTGTGCTATTCTCACTGTGACAGTGTCTTTGACAACTCCCCCAGCACTGCCTCTTTCTGGGGGGGAAGTAGAGGAATATGGCTAGCACCACCCGGGGTCTGCTATCGGCTGGTCTTTTAGGCCCCACTCTGTGCACTCTCTCCAGCCTTAACCTGCCATGCTCTTCACTGTTGCCCAGCACCTGCATAGCAAGGGCCTCCACATAGACTTTTAAATCTTTGTCTGGCACACTACTCGGGACCCCCAAAAAACAAAGATTGTTCCAACGGGAACAGTTCGAGGTCATCTGTTTTGGCCTCCTGCAGTTGCAGCGCATTCTGCAGGCTCCTCACCTCATGCATTAGAGTTTCCACGCGGTCCTCCGCCGCCCCGACTCGTGCCTCCGCCTCTTGCAGTCGCTTACCTAGGGCTTCCACCGAGGTCTGCACTGCGTCCATTTTCCCTTGCAGAACCTCAAATTGGCCCGACAATGCCTGGGAGACTGCCTCTGATATCCCCGCTATGGTCCCTGCCGATACAGGCAGTGATGTCACTGGGGGTGAGTCCGCCATCTTTGGCTGCCCCGTCTGCTGCTCTTTCTCCCTCCTGCCGGTTTTCGCCGCTATCGCCATGCCGCGGGGTCCACACCTTTCGCCTCCCAAGTTGTCGGCTGCCTCACCCAGGATTTAAAAGTACTCTTAGGGCTCAAGTATGGCTCAGGTTAGTGGCGATAGAAGGGGGGGGGGGGCCCAGGAGCTCGAGAAGTCCACAACCGCTCGGTCTCACCGCATCATGTGACCTCATCATCATGACATTTCTTAACCTTTTGTTCTGAGAACTTCACAGTCTGATCCATAAAACCATGGAGTAATATGTTGGTCTCAGACACTACGTTTCAGATGTCTCGCAAAATTATCTCAACGGGTGGAGACCCCGAGACCAAAGTGGAAATACCAGACTGAAGTGGTTCTAAAAAGATGTTGGCCGATGGAGTTTGCGGTGAACTCCAAGTGAGGCTATTTCCTGCACCTCACACGGGCCCGTTGGGGGGGGTGAGAACATTCTTCTCCATAACATCCAAAGAAGCGCCAGAGAGCTGAGAAGATAGAGCTAGGGGGGCGAAGACGCCAACACCTCCTTAGCTTCTGACTTCACCTGGATGTGCTGATCCATGTGTCCGACAACCACCTTGGA
Source organism: Ichthyophis bannanicus (assembly GCA_033557465.1). NCBI lineage: Eukaryota > Metazoa > Chordata > Amphibia > Gymnophiona > Ichthyophiidae > Ichthyophis > Ichthyophis bannanicus. The sequence continues at coordinate 212,844,296 of CM066040.1, forward strand.
GGCAGATAAAGCAGATACCACCTTCTTCTTTAATTTAATCTTCCTTTTCCCAGACCTCCTGGGCATCTCAAATTGCAAACCTAGGGGCCCTTCTTGGCCCCAAAACAGACATCGAAGGGACACCAAAGGGGTGTGGCCCCTTCGAGCTCATGAATGTGGGCCGCGGCGCAGCTGTAAGATGTTAAATAGCATCCCAAGTCGCCACTGGATGACGTAGTAGGCAGGGAAACTCCTCCAACACAGCACTCACAATCGCTAGCAATAGGGACGTTGGGCAGGAACACAGACCAGCCAACAACTCCAACCTCCAGAGTTCTCCCACTTCCCGTTTGGTGGTGATTTTAATGAAAGGTTTCAAGTTAGTTATGGCATACATTAACTTTACTATACTATGCAAATAAACTGGAGAACAATAAAAGTGCTACAATTCAGAAGTACTTCTCTAATAGCCACACAGAAGAGAGAGACTTACCGAAGCCAAGCTCTGAACAGAACCAGAATATTTACTGCAGATTCCCCCATTCACATACAGACTGCAAGAAAGCGGTCCTTTGTCCTTGGCTGAACTCAAAGAAAGCGTCAAATTTTGGCAGCTACTGGAGCAACTAGAACCTTTAAAACAAAGGTGATTTTTAATGTTCTGCATTTTAAAGATTACGTTACATTATATTAAAAATGAAAATCTTGTTATACAAAGTTAAGTTTAGATAAAAAAATTTATGGGGAAGGATATTCAGCGGCGGTGGCTAGGTCTTGTAAAGCGGCTAGCCGTTGCCGCTGAATTCTAACCCCAGACAATGCTGGAGCCATATCCGGGTCATTGCAGATCTTGGAAGCTAACCGGGCAGCGGTGATATTTTGCTGCTGCCTGGTTAGCTTCCGTGGGTAAAGATGTGCAGCAAAGGCTGGCCTCTTACTTTACCCGCACGTCGCTAAATGGGCAATGACGATATCGAGCTGCTGCCCGGTTAGCAATGTGCGTCGCCTCCACTCTGCACCGGAACACTCTGATGCCAAATGCTTAGCAATAGGGACATATAGCAGCAGCACCCGCTGATATCGAGAGGCACTAACCGTGTTACTACCACTGAATAATGAGTTTGGTGGCATTCAATGCCTTTGAATATCCCGCTTTAATTAAAACCCACCCTCTTCTTACCAACTTAAAAATCTCTACTCCCCATCCATATGGAGTGCATCAAATGTTAATTCATTCCTGTGATAGGTCTAATTATACAATGCATTTTGTAAAAAGAAACTCTGTAATACATATTACCTTTGCATTGAAGGATTATAAGAAGTAAAGTATTGTGAAGCCTTATAAATATTTATTATTCATGATTCAGGTTTTCAAGTTGCGCTGGATAATATTGCTATACTATGCCTGCATGAACCTCCTATCTTTCTAACTTACTGCAAGGAATCAAAATCTAATTATAAGAAACTATTGTCCTGCTTCCATGCAGGTTTACATTCCCCCTAAACCCACCTCACAATTTTCTCTCTCTCTGTGGATAATTCTACAGAGGTGCTGGAACGCCGTTCCCATTGGGAGGAGCGAGCTCCACCCCTTGCCAGCTAACTTCAGTGAGGCTGCGATCACCGGCCTTCCCCTCTTGTCTACTCACAGTAACCCAATCTCCCGTGGACAGAGAAGAGGGTACTTTACCGTGATCGCCACCCCTGCCGGCAGAACAGTCCTGCGATCGTGCGAAAGACCCCTCCTGTCTGCCTGGGGTTTTTTTGTTTTTGGGGGGGGGGGGGGGTTTGTTGTTGTTGGGTTTTTTTGAGTACTGACTCAAATGCACGTCACGAAGGGCTTAACTCGATAACTCTCAACCAATGGTCTGCAGATCTCTGGTGGTCCCTGACGATATCACAAAGGGTCCATAGAATATGGAAAAGGGAAAACATAAACCAACTCAATCCTTGCTGACAGCAGCAGCAGCCATAAGGGCGGGATCATCAAAGGCCATGTGGGCCTAAAGCATCTGCAGCCACACGAGTGGGTTTGGGGGCCTCTCTTAGTATGGCATCATAGGGTGAGGGGGAGCAGTGTGGCCCCAAGAGATAGAAGTAGAAGTGATGGGATGACAGAACCAGTATAGCCTGTGGGGCCCAGGAATGGCAACACAGCAGCAGTAGATGAAGGGGATGTGGGGAGAGAAAGACTAATGCTGGTAGTGATGATGGGCAGAGAACGGGTGGTGTGGATGGACTGGGGAGGGGAGAAATAATAGTGGGACTGGAGGAGGGAAGAGAGAGAAATGGTAGTTGGGCTGGGGAGGTAAAAAGAGAGAGAGAGTGGTAGGGACTGAATAGGGGAACAGTGATGGAACAGTGGTGGAGAGAAAGACTAATGAGGAGTGGCTGGAGCAGGGAAGAAACCGATGGAGACTGGGTTGTGGGGAGGGAAAGATGTGGAGGCACATTCCAACAAGTGCATGCAGGCCCCTGTGTGTCCAATCGGAATCGGGACGCACAGAGGCAGACCTGATTCTGATCCCGCTGGGGCTAGACGTGCCCTGCGAGATCAAAATCAGGTCTGGGCCTGTATGTGCAGGCTGGGACCCGATTCAGATAGCGAGGCAGGAGTCTGTATGTGCAGGCCAAACTCAGTCAGGCTCCTGAATGGAGCCACAGTGCTATGGTGTGCCGTTTCCATGGTATCACGGCTCCATTTAGGAACTACGATCCCTGGCCGCCAACCTCAATCTTTGTTCCCTACAGCCCGACCCCCCCATCTGGACTTCCATGGCCAGGGTCAGGCTGCAGATAACACCCTGAACTCCCTCACCTCTTTGCCGCTGCCCGGGCCTGCTGTCCCCAGTCTAGATCCGAGGCCCCAGACATACAGGGCCAACTTCAGAATCGGCCCAGTACATCTGGGGCCACGGACTGCCCACCCTCACTCCGCCTCTGCAACACCCTCTTCCGCTCTGTCTAAGCCTCTCTATACAAACTTCTTTGTTCATATGGGGAGGCTTTTGCTGGGGACGGAAGGGGAGCGAATAGAAGGGCTGGAAGTCTCAACGGTACAGAATAGACCACATAGGGGCTTGTTTACAAAGCCGCAGTAGCGGTTCGAGGTCGTTATCGGAGCCGCGGCCCCATTGAAATCAATGGGGCCGCGGCTCCGATAACGATCGCGAACCGCTACCGCAGCTTTGTAAACAAGCCCCATAGTGTCAGGCTGAGGACAGGGAGAGAGACTGGTGAGATGAACTGGTGTTTCCAAATTTTTTGGAGGTCCCCCAAAGGACTGGGAACACTTGGCCTAATTTACTGAAGATTTCTTTCACAGACATTGAATAAGTGGGATCTCCTAATAAATCAGGCCCTTTGTCTTCACTGATTTTTCTACAGCACGTCAATGGAAATTTAGCTAGACAGGAGTTCATCAACACATCATAATAAAGCAGAGCTTACGCAATTTAGAGGGCAATTTTCAAACTTCCCCCTCTCTGCAAAATCCATGGGTGGTATTTACCTGTGGACTTTACATCAAATTTCAAAATGAAAGCAAATTTCACTGAAAATTGCCAAAACAAACTCCACGCTCATCTCTGCAGTAGTTTTTTGTGCAAGTACTTTCTCCCAGTACATAGGCCACACGGCACATGGCCCGACCAATATATTGCCAAACAGCATTATTAACTAAAGAGCTTGGAGGTGGGGCTGGAGATTTTTTGGGTTGGAGTGGCCAAACAAATCAGAGTCCTGCAGCCCCTATCCCATAAAATATGCACTTACTTTTGAAAGAGCAAAAAAATATGTGCGTTTCCAAACCCACCCCCGTGAATACTTTCCCCTAATGTTCATAAAATTTCACATGTATTGGTACTACATGTGCAATTTTAACCACATATAAAGGTGGGTAATCATCAAAAAAGTCCTCTTGCGGGCACTGTTTTACTGATGGAAATGGCTTTGAAAATTCCCTATTACTAAGTTGAAAACATTCTGAAAAAGTAGAAAGAAATTAAATATTGTTCAACATACCTTTCTCGGATGCAGCTGTCTTACTACATTCTAAAATAAGATTGCCTGGATCCCAAGACGAATCGTTCCTTTTTTTCTTTCCACGTCTTCTTTTAAAATGGTGAGCAAGAAAAATTAAAGACAGGGCACCGACTGCTGATACTACAAAGAGCTTCTTCAGTCCAGGAGAGAATTTTACCTGAAAGGCAGCAGCGAACATGAGGCACATCACCTCATTAGCATGACGCCAGCTAAACACTTTTCACAGCTGAAGGTCTGGTTCACACATTTTGCCCCACAGCACAAAAGTGTGCCCTAGGTCTTCCTGTTTTACCTCACTGCTTGATTTGTTATCAGAAGGATTTCCTGATGTCTGAACTTCTAATATGAAATACACAATTAGGGGTATGTTTACTAAAGGGCATTAGCATGCGATGATATCTTCACGTTGCAAAGACAGCTACTGAGGGAGAAATTTAGCTATGGTGGAAAACTGCAGTAGCTGCATTTCACAGGGTGCCTGCATGAACGGACGGGGTGTGGGCCTTCCAATTCCATACAATTACCAGACGCTGACAGCAAGCAGTAGCTGCAGTTTGCAGACATCATGGATTCAGCTATTGCTACCTCAATGGGTGACACTAGCTGCAGCCCTGAAGCTGCCACACAACAGATCCCTGTGTTTTCTCTGCCATATCTACAGGGGACATGCTGGGAACACCCACTGCAGACACCAAGGGAGTTTTGCAACTAAAGCCAGGCATTAGCTGCAAAAGATGATTATACTTTAGTACACATACCCCTTAAGAGTCTAAATTATGTAAACCAGTTAACTTGAATAAATGTAAACTCCTGTAATCAGATAGTAGTAGTAACCAGAGATGAACAGTTATCAAGCCCAGAAAGCAACTTAAAAAAGAATTATATATTATGTTGTCCCTGAGATTATCATCATTTGTCCAACCAAGTTTGACATTTACAGAGATTATTTGCTTGCAAAGAGGATTATTACTGTTTTGCTAAACTCTGGAGAAACCCAGCCCCACTGCACTGTAGCACTCACAAACAAGCTAACTTTAAATCATACTGCAGAGGGTCTGCAATACCAGCTACCTACATAAGCTATACTGTAGGTAACGGGTATTGCAGACCAAGAGCCACTGCAGTATGATTTAAAGTTAGCTTGTTTGTTCATGTATTTATTTACTAAAAATATTTCTAGCCATGCACAATTCTTGGGATTAAAGTGTAAAATGGATGGGAGTAAATGTCCTTTGTCCAATTGGGCTCATGTAGACAGAAATTACATAAGTTAGAAAAAAAGTCAAACAAGAATTCGTCCCCATAACTAATGTATGCAAACAGCTACCTGAATCAGAGAATGGTACCATGCCACAGGCAGATGAACAACTTGCAAGGTTACACCCTTCAGAGAAGAATGGGACTCCTTAATGGTCTCTGTTGACATGGTTGGGTCTCTTATAACCCCTTTCCGTGAAATTCTACCTTTCTAGTGGCAGGTGACTGAAGATTCTGCCAAAAGAAAGACACATTTGTATTCTAAATCTCACAGTACTACTACTACTTATCACTGGTATAGCGCTACAAGGCGGATTGAGCGATTTATACAAATCTGATCGGGGACTTGAAGAAGCGAATGCCATACAATTTCAATTGTAAAGAAATATGGGGAACGTTATTAAACGAATTTGATATACTTTTCATTACATTTAAGAACGGCAGAACCTGACAAGCGAAATAAATACTATAGTCATTAGTGCGTTTGCAGCAAGGACAGTGCCTTGGGGAGCAGAGCCCCCGCCACAGGCTGCAGACGCTCTAGTCTAGGTGATATTATTCTGCAGTTACTAGCCGCTACACAAAAACGAATTCAACACGCAGATTTAGGCTTTTGCCATCATGTGGAAAGCTGCAGTACAATCAATGCACACGCCGCGCACCCCCATTCTAAGAACGTTCGCGGGCGTACTAGGCACAGAAATGTATCAAATGACAATTACCGAGAGCGCAAGCAGCGAGAGCCGCAGAAGCCGCGTAGCGCCACTCCTCGCGGACTGAAGCTCGCGGCTTCAAGGAACATCTGCGATCGTCACACCCTCGGGCGCTGATCGGCCGCGTGCGGTTTCCAGGCTACGCTCTGCTGCTCGCTCCCTCAGGCACGAAGCGGCCAGGTTGCGTTTGCCGGCTTGCCCTGGAGTCCGCAGGTAGGTCAACCTCGGCTCCATACAGGCGGCAGGGGAAGCCGCTACTGCTGCCTCATAGTCATAGCGTTCTTCGCTGACAGCTGCTGCTGAGAAACGGGGAGGGAGCTGCAGGACTGCTTCCGAGGCCAGAGGCGGCGGCCGCGCTCTCACACACGCGCATTTCTGTTCCTAAGTTACACTCGCTCGTGCGCTCTCTCTCTCGCACGTGAGCAGCAGAGCAACTTTCGGGCAGACGACATACAGACAGGCTCCTGCATCCATTCCTCGAAACTTTCCAGTTCTTCATGCCGTGTGGCGCAAAAAGTCGGTTAGGCTTTCTGCTGCCTTTGCCCAAACATACCCAGGCGCACACAGATACACAAACATTCCCTTTCACCCTCATTCTCTTGCTCGTGCTCTCTGTCACAGGCTCATACACATTCTTATGTTTTCTGCTCTCTGTACTCTTACATATGGCTCATACAGGGGCGGCCCAAGGGGGGTGCGGGGCCTCATTTGCATAAGGTGCCTCATTTGCATACATATTTGCATAATGTTACCATACACTAACTTTTAGTAAACATGGCTCTTAATGAGTGTATGGATAAAGAAAGACTAAAAGATTTCTACATTACTATAATCCAGTACCAACCGCCAGGCACATTAGGAACTACTACAAACACTGCCCATTTAGAACCTATAGCAGCGATGGCGAACCTATGGCACGCGTGCCAGCTGTGGCACGCGAAGGCCTTGCAGCTGGCACGCGGGAAGGTCCGCATTTAAAAAAATATAAAAAAGCTGTCTTCTGCCGCTTCCGGGGCCGCCGCGGCAGAATCGAGTGTGCCGCGGGGCCCCCCCTGTGCCTGGCAGAGCCTGCCCTCCAGATCCTGCCTTCCCCGGTATCAGCTCCCTGTTTCCAGCTTGTCACACGCGCCGGCTTTCAGAGCACGAGGGGAGAGTTTCTCCCTCGCTGCTCTGTTAAGCCCGCGGGGGCTGATGGGAAGTTCCCATCAGCCCCCGCGGGCTTAACAGAGCCGCGAAAGGGAAACTAGTTCCCTTCGCGCTCTGAAAGCCGGCGCGTGTGACAAGCTGGAAACAGGGACTGATACCGGGGAAGGCAGGATCTGGAGGGCAGGCTCTGCCAGGCACAGGGGGGGGCCCCGCGGCACACTCGATTCTGCCGCGGCGGCCCCGGAAGCGGCAGCAGACAGCTTTTTTATATTTTAACTTTTGGCTGGGCTGGGGGGGTTAGGAGTGGTGATGGGCGCTGCGGGGGGATTAGGAGTGGTGATGGGCGCTGGGGGGTTAGGAGTGGTGATGGGCACTGGGGGGTTAGGAGTGGTGATGGGTGCTGGGGGGGTTTAGGAGTGGTGATGGGCTATGGGGGGGGCTTAAACTAAAAATTGGGTGATGGATTAGGACTGGAAATGGGCTGGTGGGATTAGGACTGGAAGTGGGTTGATGGGGGTTAGGACTGATAATGGGCTATGGGGGGCTTAAACTAAAAATTGGGTGATGGGGGATTAGGACTGGAAATGGGCTGGTGGGATTAGGACTGGGAGTGGGCTGATGGGGAGGTTAGGACTGGTAATGGGCTATGAGGGGGCTTAAACTGAAAATGGGGTGATGGGGATTAGGACTGGAAATGGGCTGGTGGGATTAGGACTGGGAGTGGGCTATGGGGGGCTAGGACTGGTAATGGGTTGGGGGGGTTGCTAGGACTGGAAATGGGCTGAGTGGAAGGGGGCTTGAATTGCAAATAGCTGATGGGGGACGGGGCTTGGACCGGAAATGGGCTGCGGGGAAGTGGGGGGCTTGAACTGCAAATAGCTGATGGGGACGGGGCTTGGAATGGAAATGGGCTGAGGGGAAGTGGGGGGCTTGAACTGCAAATAGCTGATGGGGAGGGGGACTTGGAATGGAAATGGGCTGAGTGGAAGGGGGCTTGAACTGCAAATAGCTGATGGGAAGGGGGGCTTGGAATGGGCTCTTAGGGGAGGGAGCTAGGACAGGAAATGGGCTGATGGAGGGGCTAGGATAGGACTGGGAATTGGGTGTTGGGGGAGCTAAGTTTGGAAATGGGCTGTGGTGGGGGCTTGGATTGAAATGGACTCATGGAGGGGCTAGAACTGGAAGTAGGCTCATGGGGGGCTTGGATTAGAAATGGGCTGAGTGATGGTGGGGCTAGGAAAGGACTAGAAATGGGCTGATGGGAGGCTGGTATTGGAAATGAGCTGATGAAGGGACTCGGATAGGATTGGAAATGGACTGATGGGGGGCCAGGACTGGAAATGGGCTGATGTGGGGACTAGAAGGGAGCAGATACTGGGTGGGGCTGGAATTAAAAGGGAGCTGATGTTGGGGGAGATTAGAAGGGGATGGGGCTGGGAGAGTGAAATGGAGAGGGGAAAAATATTTTGTGTGGGAGGGAAGAAAAATGTACAATTGGCCGGGTATTGGGAGACTAAAAAAGGAGAAAGATTATTATGTTAAAGCAGATGAAGAGAGAGAATGGAAAAAAACTAGAAGAGAAGAAGAAAGGAGAAATGGACAGCAGGCGATGGAGAGATAGCAGAAGACACAAATAAACCAGAAGAAAGTGGCTGGAACAATTGCAACTGAAAAAAATGCACAAAAGGTACAAAGATATCTCTTTATTTTGAATTTATTAACTGGAATATGTCAGCTCTGGGAAATGTGCATCATTAGTGTCTGTGCTTTGTTTAGTACAAGAGGAAATTAATTTATAGTTTTATTTCTACAGTGTTGTTGTACATTCCAAGTTTGGCTTTTGGGGTTCCCAGTTTAATTATTGCCTTCCTGTTTCTAAATTGAATGAAATCATTAAAACATTATAAATTGCCAATAAATTGAAATGAAAACCAAAGGATTGTGAATCAAATTGATTCTCTGACAATACAAAGATTCCAAACTTTACAAATGATGTTACATAGTTCAGGCAACTTTATAAAGAGTTTTTAGATACTAAAATCTTGTTGTTAAGGTTTAATTGACGTGCTGGCACTTTGAGGAAATTCTTTGGTTTTGTGCGGCAGTTTGGGCACTCGGGCTCAAAAAGGTTAGCCATCACTGACCTATAGCAAACCCTCCGTATCCTAACAGCACTACCAGGACTCACAAAGCACCATACCCTAACTATCAAAAGGTAACACTGCAAATATTAAACCAATACATTTCAGAGAATAACAATACATGACCTACTGGGGAAAGAGAAGAAGTGGCAATGTCAAATAGGAATTATATAAACAGAATACCTCAGCTCAATTACACATGCAGAACATAGACCATCACCAAACAAGGAATCACAATTTAGAAACAGGAAGACAATAATTAAACTGGGAACCCCAAAAGCCAAACTTGGAATGTACAACACTGTAGAAATAAAACTATAAATTAATTTCCTCTTGTACTAAACAAAGCGCAGATGTTAATGATGCACATTTCCCAGAGCTGACATATTCCAGTTAATAAATTCAAAATGAAGAGATATTTTTCTACCTTTTGTGCATTTTTTTTTCAGTTACAATTGCTCCAGCCACTTTTAGTTTCTTCGTGTCTTCTGCTAACTCTCCATCTGCTGTCCATTTGTCCTTTCTTCTCTCTTCTAGTATTTTTTTCCATTCTCTCTCTACATCTGCTTTAACATACTAAATCTTTATCCTTTTGCTCTTTCCTCATTCCTATTTCATCCACTCAGATTTTACCCCTCCATCCTCAATCCCCACTTACTCTCCCAATATCTGGCCAATTGTAGATTTGTCTTCCACACAAAATATTTTCCCCTCTCCATTTCACTCCCCAACATCAGCTCCCTTCTAGTTCCAGCCCCACCCAGCATCTGCTCCCTTCTAGTCCCTGCATCAGTCCATTTCCAGTCCTAGCCCCCCATCAGCCCATTTCCAGTCCTAGCTCCCCCATTCATTTCCAGTCCTATCTGAGTCCCTCCATCAGCTCATTTCCAATCCCAGCCCCCCATCAGCTCATTTCTAGTCCTTTCCTAGCCCCACCATCAGCCCATGTCAAATCCTAGCTCCCCTCCACTCAGCCAAATTCCAATCCAAGCCCCCCATGAGCCTACTTCCAATTCTAGCCCCTCCATGAGTCCATTTTAATTCAAGCCCCCACCACAGCCCATGTCCAACCTTAGCACCCCCCAACAGCCCATTTCCAGTCCTATCCTAGCCCCTCCATCAGCCCATTTCCTGTCCTAGCCCCCCCCCCACTCAGCCCATTTCCAGTCCTAGCTCCCTCCCCTCACAGCCCATTTCCATTCCAAGCCCCCCGCCCCATCAGCTATTTGCAGTTCAAGCCCCCCTTCCACTCAGCCCATTTCCAGTCCTAGCAACCCCCCATCCCATTACCAGTCCTAGCCCCCCATAGCCCATTACCAGTCCTAACCCCCAATCAGCCCATTTTCAGTCTTACCCCCCACAGCCCATTACCAGTCTTAACCCCCCATCACCCCATTTTCAGTCTTACCAGTCCTAACCCCGCATCACCCCATTTTCAATCTTACCCCCCCGCACAGTCCATTATCAATCCTAACCCGCCCATCAGCCCATTTCCAGTCAGCCCCCGCCCCATAGCCCATTACCAATCCTAACCCCCCAGCAGCCCACTTCCAGTTCTAGCCCCCCATAGCCCATTACCAGTCCTAAGCTCCCCATCAGCCCACTTGTAGTCTTAGCCCCCCCACAGCCCATTACCTGTCGTAACCCCCCATCAGCCCACTTCCAGTCTTAGCCCCCCCATAGCCCATTACCAGTCCTAACCCCCCCATCGGCCCATTTCCAGTCCTAACCCCCCCATCAGCCCATTTCCAGTCCTAGCCCCCCCCATAGCCCATTACCAGTCTTAAGCCCCCATCAGCCCACTTATAGTCTTAGCCCCCCCACAGCCCCTTACCTGTCATAACCCACAAACATCCCACTTCCAATCTTAGCCGCCCACAGCCCATTACCAGTCCTAACCCCCCCCATCAGCCCACTTCCAGTCCTAACCCCCCATCAGCCCATTTCCAGTCTTAGCCCCCCCCATAGCCTATTACCTGTCCTATCCCCCCCATCAGCCCATTAACAGTCCTACCCCCCCCCATAGCCCATTACCAGTCCTAACCCCCTCCCCCTCCCCATCAGCCCAGCTAGGTTAAAAAACCACAAACTGGCTGCTGCTGCTGCTGCTGCTGCCGCTGCCACCGTGGCAGCGGCAGAATCGAGCATCCCGCGGGGCCCCCCCTGCCCTGCAGAGTCCTCCATGTGGCCTCAGCATGGGCTTTTCAGAGCCGCGCAAAGGGAGAGTTTCCCTTTCTCGCGGCTCTGTTAATCCCGCCATGGGGCTGATGGGAAATCCCATCAGCCCCGCGGTGGGATTAATAGAGCCGCGAGAGGAGAAGCTCTCTCTCTTCGCGCGGCTCTGACAGCTGACGCTGAGGCCGCATGGAGGAATCTGCAGGGCAGGGGGGCCCCCCCGGGATGCTCGATTCTGCCGCTGCCACGACAGCAGAGGCAGCAGCAGCCGGTTTGTGTTTTTTTTAACCTAGTTGGGCTGATGCAAGATGTTTTTTGCGCGGGGCCCCCTGAAACGCAGGGCCCTGTGAAAAAACATTCTTGCTCAATGGACAGGCCGGCCCTGGGCTCATACATTCCTTTCTGTAATACAGTGACATTCTTTCTCCTTTAACTAAAGAGCGTTAGGGTTTAGCAACTAATGGGGCCGATACAGAAAGCTGGTGCTGAAGTCGCGCGCTATTAGTTATGTATACCTCTATACAGCACACCGATAAAGTGCGACTTCAGCACTGGCATGCAGAAAGCGGTACATATGCAAACTAGCCATCTTTAAGACGCAGAGGCTATGCAGGTAGCAATGAAAATCACTACTACCTGTGTAGTCTCTGCGGCTGCTGGGGTGTCTAATAGTCATGGCCTAATGGGAGACAGCCAACATGGCTTTAGACAAGGAAGATCTTGTCTTACTAATCTGTTATGTTTTTTTGAAGGAGTGAATAAACAGGTGGACAAAGTGGTTGGGTGGGACGGACGATTATACCCCTCGGGCTATGGAGGAATGCATGGTGGCTCCATGGACCCTATTGGGGGTATTGCATGGGCGATATAGTGACTTACCGGAGGCAGTACAGAAGAGCGCCTTAGTGGATTCGGTTAGACGTACTTGGCAACAGCTTAATAAATTCTGGCTTGCGCCTTGGGGTGTTTCCAGTTGGTTACCCCTTCGAGGGAATGTTCAGTTCTCCCCGGGGTCCGAAACAACGGCGTTTAGAGACTGGTGGGCGCGTGGGATACGGACGGTGGGTCACCTCGTGGAACCCTCGGGGCGCTGCAAGTCTTTTTTGGCCCTGAGTCGGGAGTACGATCTGCCTACTAAGCATTGTTTTGCATATATGCAAGTTTCCCACTATGTGGCCTCGTTACAGAGGGAGGCACTGCACATCGACCGCTCCGCCAAGATCTTGGAATTTTTTGGGATAGGAGAGGAGAGTCCCCCGTCCATCTCTCAATTGAAGGGTCGGTTGGATTGTTACCGGGTCTTGCCCGACTATCGTGGGGTCGAGTTGGCCTGGGCTGTAGAAATGGGCGGGGAAGTGGCTTCGGGGTCGGTCGGCAAGGCTTTGAAGCGCATTGTCTGTGTGGCACAGGGGGCTCATTGGAGGGAGCTCCAATTTAAGTGTGTGACTAGAGCTTATTTCTCACCGCGGAGGGCTCTTCGAAGTCGATTGGGGGCGGATGGGAGTTGCCCTCGCTGTTCGGAACCCTTGGCGACTTTGCTGCACATGTGGTGGAGTTGTCGCAGAGTGCGGCCTTACTGGGCGAAGATAAGGGAATTTCTCAGCCGGTTGTTGCGGCAGCGGGTAAGATGGACTAGCTCCTTTGTGGTCTTGGACATGCTGGCCCCTCCCGGGCCTGCGAAAGCAGGGGAACGACTGCTCCTGAGGAAGGCCTGTCTGGTGGGTAAGGGGCCGATTCTCCGATTATGGAGAGAACACCAACCGCCAACCTTCAGTGAGTGGCGGAATAGTTTTCATCAGGTGATGTTGCTAGAACGTTGGCATGCAAGGGGCAGTGTCAAGCGCTGGACAGGGTTCATGTCAGTCTGGGAACCCTATATTCAGCAGTTAGGGGCTCGTAGCCGTAATGAAATCCTCCAAATGGGGTGCTGAATGGTTATGGGGGAGATGGGGTGAATAGTTGGTGCTTCCATTTCTTGTTCTAGGTTTAATTGGCTGCTGAGGGAGTATGGGGCGGGGGGGGGGTGGATGGGCGGGGGGGCGGTTGGGAAGGGAGGGGGGAGGGGATAATATGATAAAAAGCCACCTGGTATATTCTTTTTCTGTTGACTTCCAGGGGGAATAAGAGTACACCCCTTGTGGATGGTCTGTTCATTGTACCATTTTGGTTTGCTTGTAATCTTGGTGGATTTAAATAAAGTATTTAAAAAAAAAAAACAGGTGGACAAAGGTAAGTCGGTTGATATAGTGTATCTGGACTTTCAGAAAGCCTTTGACAAGGTCCCTCATCAGAGACTTTTGGCAAAACTAAAGAGTCATGGGATAGGAGGCAGTGTACTATTGTGGATCAGGAGCTGGTTAAGAGATAGAAAGCAGAGGGTAGGGCTAAATGGCCAATTTTCCCAATGGAGAAAGGTGAATAGTGGTGTACCCCAGGGATCTGTGCTGGGTCCGCTGCTTTTTGACATATTCATAAATGACCTGGAAAGGGGAATAACGAGTGAGGTTATCAAATTTGCAGATGACACAAAACTATTTAAAGTTGTTTAAAACCCAAGAGGATTGTGGAAAATTGCAAGAGGATCTTGATAAATTGGAAGAATGGGCATCAAAATGGCAGATGAAATTTAATGTAGACAAGTGCAAAGTTATGCACCTAGGTAAGAACAACCCAAACTATGGTTACACGATACAAGGTTCCACATTAAGAACCATCACCCAGGAAAAAGATTTAGGCGTCATTGTAGATAACATGTTAAAACCCTCGGCCCAGTGTGCAGCAGCGGCCAAGAGAGCAAATAGAATGCTAGGTATCATAAGGAAAGGAATGGAAAATAAAACAAAAGATATTATAATGCCTCTATATCGTTCCATGGTGAGACCGCACCTTGAATATTGTGTGCAAGTCTGGTCGCCATATCTTAAAAAGGATATAGCGTTATTGGAAAAGGTTCAGAGAAGAGCTACCAAAATGGTAAAGGGGATGGAAGGATACCCCTATGAAGAAAGGCTAAAAAGGTTAGGGCTCTTTAACTTGGAAAAAAGACGGCTGAGGGGAGATATGATAGAAGTCTATAAATTAATGAATGGAGTGGAACGGGTAAACGTAGATCGATTGTTTATGTTATCAGAATATAGAAAGACTAGGGGACATGCAATGAAGCTACAGGGTAAACTATTTAAGACTAATAAAAGAAAATATTTTTTCACTCAACGTGTAATCAAACTCTGGAATTTGTTATGTTCTTATGATGTAGTAAAGGCTGTTAGTGTAGCTGGGTTTAAAAAAGGTTTGGACAAGTTCCTGGAGGAAAGGTCCATAAACCATTATTAAGAAGGGACCCAGGATATCAATGCTTGACCCAGTACAAGCATTGTGGAACCTGTGTCTTTTGGGGAAACTGCTAGGTACATATGACCTAGATTGGCCATTGTTGGAAACAGGATACTGGGCTTGATGGACCTTGGTCTGACCCAGTATGGCATATCTTATGTTCTTATGTCTGGGCTAACCCACATTTTCACTTCCCCCGGCCAGTCAGTATTGGGCCTGCTGTGCTTACCAGCAGCACTGCACACACATTTCATGCTAACAGTGGCATTTTATTTAACAGGGTTTTTTGTATACCACTTTATCATTTAGTCAAAGCAGTTTACATTGAAACTTGGTAATGTACATTAAACAGAGGTGTGAAGATTGGTGGAAGACTCATCAACAACCTTCTGTGCTGATGATACCACATTACTGGCTGAAATTGAAGACAATTTGAAATATTTGCTTCTCAAGATCAAGGAATATAGTCTTAAAATGGGTCTGCACCTTAATATTCAGAAGACAAAGATCCTGACAACTGGCAAAATTAATAAGTTCATCGTTGATGGAGAAGAGATTGAAATAGTTGACTGCTCGTTGCTTCTTTATTGATAGTTGATCCAAGTTGTCAAGAAATCAGATGACACATTGCTCTTGGGAGAATGGTTATGAAGAACCTAGACAAAATTCTCAAGAGCAGAGATGTCTCTCTCCATACAAAGATTCGACTTGTTTAAGCCATGGCATTTTCAGTGACATTATATGGATGTGAAAGTTGGACAGTGAAAAAGATAGAAGGAAAATTGATGCCTTTGAATTATGGTGCTGGCGACAAATACTGCGTATACCATGGACTGCCCAAAGAACAAACCAGTAAGTATTAGAGGAGATCAAACCTAAGCTTTCTTTAGAAGCTCAGATGACAAGACTTCAACTTTCATACTTTGGACACATCATGCGAAGAGAGAGAAATCATTAGAGAAGGACATCATGCTTGGCAAGGTGGAAGGTCAATGCAAAAGAGGAAGGCCAGCAATGAGATGAAGCGATACAATAACAACAGCTATGGGTGCCGGTCTGTCAACAATGAACTGCCTGACAAGATTGAACACAGTTTGGGACAACTATCCAGAGGGTCGCCATAAGTTGACACCAACTTGACAGCACTTAACAACAACATTGATAACTGGGATTCTTCTGAGGCAATGGAGAGTTAAGTAACTTGCCCAAGGCCACAAGGAGTGCTAGTGGGAATCAAACCCTGGTCTCTTGGTTCCCAAGCCAGTGCTCTAACCATTAGCCTACTCCTCCACTTCTTGGGGCTCTGTTGTTTTCCCCATTTCTTTTATGTGCAGCTGTAGCCCTTTCAAGGAGCAAAGTCACTAAAGAGTAAGAAGCAAAAGACATTTCTTCCTACACGCCAAATGTTTTGCCTACACACAAGATCCACCCTGAAGATTTTCATGCCAAAGAAACAACGGTCCAGCAGTACACATGCTAAAACTGTCTTTACCCACATACATCAGAATTTTGCATCACTTCTGATGAGACTTATGAAAAACAGTGCTACTGAGCTTTGCGCTCTGCTGATTCTCCACATTTCTCTGCATAAGGTGATGACTTCATTAGCATCTCATTTTGATACACACAGCTCATTTGGGCATCTTTTAAATACGCTGGCTTTGTTGTGTATGCATCTCTTTATGCACAGACAATGCACGCACCAATCTTCTCTGCAGCACTCGCCAGTGGTAGTTGTGTGTATATGTCGCGCTACCTGCGCTAAAGGGCACACTAGCGTTTCTGCATCGACCTTAGATTGTAAGCCCTCTGGAGACAGGGAAATACTTATGTACTTGAATGTAACTCGCCTTGAACTGGAAAGACATGAGCTAAATACATTATTATAATTAATTTTATTTTGGTGTTGTAAACTGCTATGATTCTCGCTTTGACAGTGGGTTGTAGAATATCCATACATCTTCTCAAAAAAATGAACAAGCCAAATTACCACAGTCCTCAATCTCCCTCTTTAATCTTTTACCCACCTATCAGCTTTCCTCACCTCTTTTCTAGCTTTTCTCCCTACTTACCCTTTCTCTCACTCCCTTCAGTCCCTGTGCCAGCCCCCAACTTCTCCCAGCATCAGCCCCCTTCTTCCACATCCACCCCAGCATCTGTCAATATCAACTCCTTCTGTCTTCCCCATATCTAGTATCTGCCCTTTGTCTCCCTATTCCCACTCCCCCTTGACTGTGATCCAGCACCTCCGAGTTCACTTCCTTCTCCATCCATGCCATGATCCTGCATTTCTCGTTTTCCCTATTCCCCTCCCCATGATCTAACATCTCTCGATTCTCTTCCATCTCCTTCTCCCACTCTTCCCACTCCATGATCTAGCATCTCCCCCTCTTTCTCCTTTTGCCCCATAGTCCAGCACATTCCTGTCTTTTCCTTATCCCCCACCCCCTCCATAGTCAATTATCTCCCCTTCTACTCCGCTCTATGTACACTGTGATTTAGTAGCTTCCTGATCTCTCCTCTCCCCAAACTTCCTTCAGTCCCACATTTTTCTTCCAATCTCCTTCCCTTCCCTTCCTTCTATCACAGCCTCTTCATTGAGCTGGGCCAATGACAACCAAAGCAGCAAAGGCAGTAATTCTAGATAAAAAACCAATGCTGCAGCGCCGTCATGCTCTCAAAGCTCTGACCTTGTCTACCCCCATCAAGAAGTAGCATTAGAAGGAGCGGAATGGGGCTGGGCTGTAGTGCTTGCCTCTAATGCAAGGTTTCTGCATCAGTCTATGAGATTGTAAGCTCACTGGGAACATGGAAATAGCTACCAAACCCAAATGTAATTCTCTTGGAGCTGCAAAAATCCAAATAAAATATCGCTTCTAGTAATATAGTAAATGATGGCAGGTAAAGACCAGTTTGGTCTATCTAGTCTGTCCAGTACGATGGCTAGAGTAAAGGCATCATACAGAGCAGTAAGGTGAAGAATTAGCCTAGCAATCAGAGCAGCAGGCTAAGAACTGGGAAAGCCAGATTCAGATCCCACGGATACTTTTTTTGACCTTAGACTGGTCACTTTACTGTCCACTGCCTCAGATAGAAACTTAGGGCCTGATTTACTAAGCTTCCCCCCTCCTTCCCCTCATAAGCACAGAAAGGGATGAAGGCTATTGTAAACTAGGCTTTTAGACTGTAAACCCTCTGGGGACAGCAAAATATCTGCTGTATCTGAATATGACTCATGCAGAGCTACTTTGAAACAGGCATGAGCTAAATCCAATTAAAAATTGTACTTGCAATTTATAATTATACATTAATTAATATGTTCTTGTGAAGTAAAGCTTGTATCAACATCAGACACAAACAATGAAATCAAGTTTTGTGGAAAAGTGTTATCCTACTCGTGTTATAAATAATTCCTACAAATGAGCTAAATACACCAACAGGGATTTACTCCTTGAGCCACAATTTTAGAATAAAATGTGTGTGGTTTGCCTTATTCTCTTTGGCATTTATGATAAAAAGATAAGCATCATTGGAACTTGCCAGGAGTTCATGATATTTTTAAACAATCTCCTGGTACAAGCGGCTAAGCCTACTGAGTCAAATTTAATTTCTTGGCATCAGCTGCTCACCATAAATGTGGCCAGTGCATGGTTTGCCAGCATGCAATGGAAACTGATTTTTTTGAATATCATCAATCGGGTTTTAATGTTTGATTAAAAACAAGAACTGATTGCAACAGAGAGGGTGCTGTTTATGCAATTGTATGCCGGGATCAAAAAAATCTACATTGGTATGACAATTTGGAAAATAAAGACCTATTTAATCAAACATCAAAAAGCTATATGCACTGAGAAAGAGATGGCTCCACTTGTCACTCACTGGTTATCAGAATTGCACTCGATAAGAGGATTTAAAAGTTTGTGGGGTTTTTATCATTGAAGTATCATATGGCTGCAAGGGTGATCATCATAGAAGATTGATACAGCATGAGTAAGAATTCATTCATTCTGAAGAAGCCCCGATGAGGGGTGAAACCACCAGCCAGGCTGGGCGAGTTAAAGAATAGTTGAATGGGTCTCTAATGGATTGATTTGAAATATAGTTGCATGAGATGCATATTAAAACTAATAAGAATTGCCAAATGCTACATTGTGGGTCTGTTGAGCTGCAGCGATTATCATGGCAGAGGTGGTGCATCTCAGCTCTGTCGCTGCCTTTCACAACTGCAGCATCAAGCACTGGAACCTGAAATTACGTGTAGATTTTGCAAGCCGGGTTATCATGGGTAAAACTGCTCTTACTGTGGAGTCCCTGCAAGGTGAGCTCTGCACACTGGTAAGCCCATGTTCAGCTGTGGTGCCCGCCTGCCTTCTGACATGTGCCTTGGGGGAAAATAAATTGTTCTAGGCAGAGTTCCTGGAAAATACTAATAGCTTTATGGAGGAGTAGCCTGGTGACCAAAACCCACTGACACTCCTTGTGGCTTTGGGCAAGTCACTTAACTTTCTACTGCTCTAGGTACAAACTTAGGGGGACATATTCAAATCTGGTTAGCAGACCAGCTAAACTGTGCTCAATGGGACATTCAGTCATACTAAACCATTTAGTGCAGGATAGACTCTGATATTTGACAACTTTAGGCACAAAAAGAGCAGCAGCTCTTGCAGAGTCAGTCAGGAAACACAAGGAGCAAGAGTGATGATGACACAGATGCTTTATTCTAAATACCCCAACGCATTTCGGCGAACGCCTTCATCAGGGGGATAAAATAACTTACAAAAAAATAAAATAATAGAAACATATTAATAATGGTTACAAAGAATAAAAGATCATATTTAAGCTGAACGGGCATCACAGTAAAAAGTAAAAGGTTATACACATCGACATCATGTGACACTCAAAACAATAAATAAATAAATAGATAAATAGTAATAGCAGGTGTGCAGATAAGAATGCTTACATAAAAATTATATACCATACATAAAAGTACACTTATATACACTGTAAAAAGTGACTCATATAACAACTCAACAAAGAATAATAATAAGAAAACAAAAGGCGCAGGGCAGAAGAGCAATCGTAGACCAGCGTTAAGGACACTCAAAAACACTTAAAACCAATGATTGTAATTACTAGAAATTTCCTGCTTCATTTAGTAATCGTCTATTTTCATTTCATTTGATTAAAATCAATGTGGTGTACATACTGTATTCTGACGTGTAGTCAAATTTTAAAGTATATAACTCCGAGTGTCGTTATGTGGCGCACAAAAATTTAACCTTCCTTCAAAAGCTGCACACAGCTGATATTTTATGCGCACACAGCCTACAGAAAATTAGAGGGAATATTGCTTTCTATTCTTTTGTGACAACGTGTAATCTTCCATTGCATAGACTTGTTTCCATCACTACTGATGGAGCAAGAGCAATGACAGGTGAGGTTAACGGTTTCATAGCCCTCTGTAGACAGCATGATGACTTCCCAGATTTGCTTTCTTACCACTGCATCATTCACCAGCAAGTTTTGGCAAGCAAGAGATTCAATACAAAGACTGTCATGGACATCACTTTCAAAATTGTAAATTCTGTTCGTGGAAGATCACTTCAAAGACGGCTTTTCAATCTTACTCTTCATGAAAGGGCAACGGAAATCATTTTGCATGCAGATGTAAGGTGGTTAAGTAGGCACAAATTTCTGCAAAGATTTCATGAT
Organism: Ichthyophis bannanicus; assembly: GCA_033557465.1. Lineage (NCBI taxonomy): Eukaryota > Metazoa > Chordata > Amphibia > Gymnophiona > Ichthyophiidae > Ichthyophis > Ichthyophis bannanicus. The sequence goes on from CM066040.1 coordinate 212,864,796, forward strand.
TTGCTGAATGAAATAAGAAGTTTTTTGAAGGAGAAGGGAGATGACTAAGCAGAGTTGGAAGATGAGGAGTGGTTATGTGATCTGACATTTCTCGCTGACTTTACAGGCGAATTAAGTGATATGAACCTTGAACTATAAGGTAAAAACAAATGCATTGGCAAGATGATGAGTACAGTTTCATCCTACAAGAGCAAATTTGAGCTAATGATGACTGACCTTGCAAACAACATTTTTGATCATTTTCCTAATACGCAGGACCATCTGGGACAATATCCAAATTTTGTTTTTCAGAACGAGAAGTATGTGACAGAAATCTGTTCTCTTATCTCGGAATTTGAAAATAGATTCTGTGACTTCCAAAAAATTGGAACAGTTGTGGAGTATTTGTCATACCCATTCAAAGTAGATGTGGACATTAAAGAAACTGCAGCTGCTATCGGTAAAAATTACTCATTGAACAAGCCATCTCTTGAAAACAAAATATTAACCCTTAAAAATGACATTTTTCTCAAGACCCGTACTGAGCAAGAATCGTTTCGGAAGCTAGTGCCTAGAGACAAATTTCCCAACTTGAGAAGATGCAGTGAAGCTGTACACTCCTGTTTCGGTTCAACTTATTTGTGTGAATCTGCGTTTTCCCATCTGAAAATGACAGAGTACACAACGTTCCAACATGACAGATGAACATCTCCAGGATTCCCCAAGACTGGCCCTCACGCAATATTCACCCAACTTCAAAAAGCTGGTGGATGAAATGCAGGTTCAGACGTCTCACTAATGAGCAAGAGCGAAATATTAAAGATTGTGCAAGATCAGCCTGGATCAATACTCAACCTAAATTTAACACAAATTACTCAATAAAAGTTAAAGAAAGCTAGTAAGACAGTTAAAGAAAGTTATTACTCAATAAAACTTTTAGAAAAAATGTACTTTCCATTTCCCCTCGCAGTTCTTACTGGATCTTCATCTCTCTGTTTTGTTTTTGCTTAATTTGCTTAACAGCTGATCGCATCCAAGTAAATGACAGAAGGTTCATTAAAAATGGGGAGGGGGGAATCCTCCAACTTTATCAGGTTAAAATTTAATTTGAAACTAATTTGAAACTTAATTTTCATGGTGGTAGATCACCGGCACTTTTCGCCGGAAAAAGTAGATGATGACCTGTTCAAAGTTGGACATGCCTGCGCTAGTGCATTGGGATATATTTAAATGGCTCTATTATCTATCCTCTCCCGCCTTTCTTCCAAAGTACAGTTGTGGTCAACATTATTGGCACCCTTGCATTTTAAGTATGTTGTATACAATATCTTGAGAAATAAATGGAAATATTCTAACCAGCGCCATACCTAGCCCTGTGTGAGCACTGAAGCTGCACAGGGCGCAAAGGATTAGGGGCATATTTCGGGTTGTCGGCCTCGGCTGCCTGCTGTTTCTCTGCCACTGTCACATTTTGTTTTCTCAGCGGTGATGGCACTGGCAGCAGCGGAGCAGACCTGACTTCAAATTAAAAAAAAACAAAACAACACACGGGTTTTTCCAACTCCTCACTTGTATGCAGGTTTGGTCTCTCCTTCCTTTCTCTGATGTAGGTTGAAAAGACCCGCATTTGAATGGCTGGTCTGGTCCCTCCCTCCTCTGATGCGAACCTAAGTCAGAACAGGGAGGGATCAGATCTGCGTACAAGCGAGGAGTTGAAAGACTTGTGTGTTTGTTTGTTTTTTTAATTTGAAGTCAGGTTTGCTCCACTGCTGCTGACGCTGAGAAGACAAAATGTGGTAGCGGCAGGGCAAGGGCAGGCAGCCAGCTGGACATGGAAGTATGAGTAAGATGGGGACATTGAGAGAGAGTGGGGGGGGGGGGGTCACACCAGATATGCAAGTCACACAGAGCACAATTATGGCTTGGTACGGCCCTGATTCCAACTGCATGTTTATTTATTTATATTTATTTTATTTAATAGCAAGGCTTGATATACCGCCCATACAAAAGTGTCAGAGCAGTGTACAAAAAAACAAAACATAGTGGCTACTAGAAAATAAAAGGAGGAAAGGAATGCCAATGGGTTGATAGGAAAGCAGTAGTGAGAGAATGAGAAGACAGAAAAGGAGCGAGGTTAAACACATAAACAGGCTAAACTACTGAGAGGATGGAAGGGATAGAGGAAGGGGGGAAATAGAGGCAGTGTATAGCATCAAGACCATCATATGGCAACAGGGAGATCAAAGGCCTGGGAAAAAGGTTTTAAGTAAAGCTTTAAAACGAGGAAAAGAGGGTTCGGTGCGGAGAGATTGTGGGAGAGAATTCCATAGGGCAGGGCTTAGAAAGAAGAATGCAGAGTGCATAATATTTTAATAGTATGTTCAAAGGTATACAACAACAAAAAAAAGATGTATAACTTAGACATAGTAATTTCTGAGAAAAACAAAACAAAACATGATTTGGATAGGATTAATGGCACCCTTCACTATTTGGTTTCAGCCTTCAAACGTTTCTTGTAGTCATCTATAGGTATCGCACATCTTTCTGCTGACCACTCTTCAACTGCAATTTGTTCCAATTCATGAATGTTTCCAGGATTCCTTTTACCAATGGAAGATTTCAGCTCTTTCCAAAGGTTCTCAATTGGATTGAGATCAGGACTCATTGCTGGCCAGTTTAAAGCAGTTCATGTATTCCTTTTTAACCATTCTTTTGTACTTTTGGATGTATGTATTGGGTCACTGTCCTGCTGGAGGACCCATGACCTTCGACACAGACCTAGCTTTCTCACACTAGGTGATTACTGTCACCAAACCGATGCAATGGTCAAAATGGCGGTACATGCTACAAAATAACACCATCATAGGTCAGGAAAAAACTCCACTTATTAAAAATATGAGACAAATGGCATCTAAAGCCACAGCACTATGTAACCAAATGCTGTATAAACAAACATCACTATGTAGGCAGTATATAAATATAGAGGTGTAGGAAACACGGCAAACACTTAGCTGGCACAAAATCACTTAGCTGAAACAAAATTTGTCCACACACCAACATCGGCCATTTTGCCAGAGCTGCTTCAGGGAGAAGGACGCTCACCAAATAAAATCAGGCCCAATCTGTGGCAACGAAGCACTAGTAACACCTGCAATAATGAAACAAATGATAAAACTCAAAAAAACAAATAGAACAAGTTTCCTGTGCCTCAGTAATATAACATACAGCCCAACCCAACATTCTCTTTACACTGAAAAAATGCCAACACCGATGGAAAAATCTACATACTCATATGCTGTGGTAACAATGTAGACTTGTACCCGCCACAACACAAGCATCAGTGTTGGGTAAAGAATTGTCTTTTGTGCCATGCGTTGAGTATGATGCTTTTTCATTTCGTATAGATTTGGAAAAGCTTTTGAGGAAGGTTCATTGGCGAGCTTTTTTTGCTTCGTCCACAGTTTCTAAGCCTATGACCCCTCAAAATGATCTTCTGGAGTTGAACCGACGGGTTCCATTACCTTTTGTGTCTACTTGGTCTCCACTCACTCTTTCGAGATCTGATGTTGCGTAATGTTCAGGGTCTTGAAAAGTCTTTTCTGAAAATTTTTTAAAATAGTCTAACATATGAGGAACGTATGGCATTATGCCAACTGAAAGAAAACACAGCCATCATGATTAAACAAGCGGATAAGGGGGGCACAGTATTGCTTTTGGACTCTTCCTATTATCATCAGGAAATTATATGTCAACTTTCTGACACAGTTACCTACCGGCAGTTAGAAGAAGATCCAACTCAGCGCTTGTGTATGGTGATTCAAGATCTGACAAGAGGCCCCTTGAGAAGAAACTTATTAATAAAAAAGTATTTGGGTTTTTGAATGTAAAATCACCTTGGGTTCCTTATCGTTATATTCTCCCAAAAATTCATAAGAATGCCACGGTACCACCAGGTCACCCGACTGTATCATCCATAGGATCATTATTGGAACCTCTGTGATTTACTTAGATTCGTTTCTGTGTCCATTGATATCATACATTCCATCCTTTGTTAAGGATACAAGTCATTTTTTAACTCTTTTGTACCAAGTTCAGATACAGTAAGAATGTCCTGATTGTATTCTGGAAATTTTGGATGTTGTTGCCCTTTATAATGCCTCTATATCGTTCCATGGTGAGACCGCACCTTGAATATTGTGTGCAATTCTGGTCGCCGTATCTTAAAAAGGATATAGCGATTTTAGAAAAGGTTCAGAGAAGAGCCACCAAAATGGTAAAGGGGATGGAAGGATACTCCTATGAAGAAAGGCTAAAAAGGTTAGGGCTCTTTAAACTGGAAAAGAGACGGCTGAGGGGAGATATGATAGAAGTCTATAAATTAATGAATGGGATGGAACGGGTAAACGTAGATCGATTGTTTACGTTATCAGAATATAGAAAGACTAGGGGACATGCAATGAAGCTACAGGGTAAACTATTTAAGACCAATAAAAGAAAATATTTTTTCACTCAACGTGTAATCAAACTCTGGAATTTGTTACCGGAGGATGTAGTAAAGGCTGTTAGTGTAGCTGGGTTTAAAAAAGGTTTGGACAAGTTCCTGGAGGAAAGGTCCATAAACCATTATTAAGAAGTGACCGAAGATATCAATGCTTGACCCAGTACAAGCATTGTGGAACTTGTGTCTCTTGGGGAAACTGCTAGGTACATATGACCTAGTTTGGCCACTGTTGGAAACAGAATACTGGGCTTGATGGACCTAGGTCTGACCCAGTATGGCATATCTTATGTTCTTATGTTATGTTATCCCTCAAGCAGGGGCACTGATGGTTATCGAGAGGGCATTCCAGGAACAGAATAGGCTGTGTGGAGTTTTTGATGGAATTGGCATGGTTGATTCTGTGTGAATCATTTTTTTGTTATGACGACGTGCTCCATCAGCAATGTACTGGGATTGCGATGGGCTTCACTTTGGCACCATCAGTAGCCAATTTGTACATGGCCCGTTTTGAAGCTTTTGGCCTCTTGATATGGGCAGTCATGTGGTCCTACATACATGGGTTAATTATATTGATGACGTGCTTGTCAAATGGACTGGGTCAGAGGAAGCTATTTTACAGTTTTTTCAATGTTTGAACCAAGTTGATGAACATATTCAGTTTTCTTTAACATATGACAAATTTACAATATCATGTTTGGATGTGGAGGTGGTACAAACTACGACTGGTTTTCTAACTTCAATCCATATAAAATCCACAGATAGGAATGCTTTCCTACACTGTACTAGCACCCATCCTGTTCCCTTGAAGAATTGACTCCCATTTTCCCAATTTCTATGTTATTGTAGGAATTATAGTTTAACATCTGAGTTCATACACCAATCTCAACAGTCATCTTTAGCATTTTGTGACCAGGAGTATCCCAAATCGGTTGTGGAGAAAGCTTGCAAGAGGGCTTTACATAATTACCGTAGCTGGTTGTTGTTTCCTTTGGGTTCTCGATCACAACATTTAAAAGGACGGGATGTAATCGATGACCCTTGTTTTTTGCATTTTGTGACTAAGTATACACCGTTTAGTGGGGCGTTGCATCAAATTATTTCTTCACACTTTGAAGTGTTGCGCACGATCCCAGGATGGAGTGAGTATAAGCCTCGGATGTTGTTTTCCCGTGAGCGTAATTTACGTGATGTTCTTAGTCCTACAGTTGTTAGGGAATGTAAGGAGTGGCCTTTGGAGGGGGGACATTCTGCTTGTGGGACTTGTTCAGTTTGTGAAATCATAGTGTCCTTGCATTTGTTTGCACACTGCGATTGTGACTACAAGTTACGATAGAAGACAGATTGTTGATCTGATTTTGTGGTATATATGCTAGTATGCCCATGTGGTTTAGCATATATGTTGGTAAGACTTCTCGACAATTACATATTCATCTGTTGGACTACCATAGGAAGCTGAAACACACAGTCCCTCATGCTCCTCTTGTGGACCATTGTCAATCTTTGTCCCACACTTTTTTTTTTACTTTATTAAACTTTAAATTTATCTTACAAACATCATAGGATAGAAACTATATAAAAACAAACAAACAAACAAAATACTCCAATACCCTATAACTGGAGGAGAGGATATCCCATTAAACAAAACCACACCCAAAATACTACTGGCCCACATCTAGGGAATACTGAAACACAATAAACCACTGCCAGATATCTACAAAATTATTACCCAAATGATGCTATCCACTACAGAAGAAAACAAAATTAATAAATTACTCAAAAGAGACAATCTAAACATTACTTGCCCTGGAGAAAAGCCTCAAGCTGGCTAGACTCAAAGAAAACATATTGAGCATTTTGATATCCCACAATACATTTACATGGAAACTTGAGGAAGAAGGACGTTCCTTTCCCCAATACCATAGGCTTAAGGGAAAGGAAGGCCCTCCTCCTTAATTGTGTTGCCCTAGAAACATCCGGAAATATAGTAGTTCTTTGACCACAAAAGGAAAGATTTTTCTTTTGGAAAAACCTATGCAAAACATTATTGCGATCCATCAAATAACAGAAAGATACCAATAAAGTAGCATTATCATTTAAACTTTCCAGCAAAGATGACAAGTCTAAACTATCTACTGCAGACAATTGATCCATATCTGCACCACCTTGATCAGGAGTCACCTTACACATGGGAACCTAACAAACATTTGAGATTTTAACCACATCAGTATCAGAATAGCCCAAATTCTCCTTCATAAACTTCTGAAGGAGAATCATGGGAGATAAGTAATGAGTACGAGAAAAGTTCAAAAATCTCAAATTACACATACGATTAGCATTTTCCAGCAGTTCTAAATGCCTGTGGGTAAGGAGACTATTCTTAATCGAGGATATACTTACAGAATGTAATGTAGAAACACGTGCATCAAGATTAAGATACCCATCATTTAAACCAGATACTTTTTCACCATCTTCCTTCAATTTTGCCACAGTGTCCACAGTAAATTTAGAAAAGTCTTTCATAGATGATCCCAGGGAGAGTCCCAAATGTGTAATAGCATCCAAAATATCTCTCAGAGTAACAGTTATCAGATGAACCAGGGACAACATCTACTAAGGACAAAGAAAAGCATACCTCCTTCGGAAACGGTAAAACTGCTGCCGATTCTGGATCCCGCAAACCAGCAGAAGAGGCCACCTCCTATGAAACAGAAATGGAAATGGGTGGGACACCATCCATATCTTGGAGAATCCTTCCTGCCTCAGAGAGCACAACACTGAAATGAGAGGATGGGTTAAGAACACCCAAAGAGTCTGAAGAGACCGGCAAGCCGTCAGAGCTTCCCTTGGGCGTAGATGACAAAGCTACAACATGCCGATCCATAGGGCTGGACATTGCCACCACTTTCTTATCTGTTTGCAGCCACAATTTCCTTTTCCTCTGGCCCATACCACTATATGGCTTGCTGAGCTCCCGAAGCTCCGAAATGCTCCGAAGGGGCTCCAAAGGGGTAGACCTGCCCCTTTGGAATGCTCCTTCGGAACGCTCCCATGAACACGAGCCCGCAACCACTTCCGTGCTGGGGCCTTGATTTTAAAGACCCTATTAGTCAGCTAGTTGGTCGAGAAAAGCTGCCCTGCACCAAAGCTGGCAGCATCTAGCAGCGCGAAGGGCTCCGGTTCCACTGATCCCACGCCGGGGCCTTGATTTTAAAGGCCCTATCAGTCAGCTGGTTGGTCAAGAAAATCTGCCCTGCACCAACACTGACAGTGTCTAGCAGCGGGAAGGGCTCCAGTTCCCGTCCCACACTTTTGAAGATTTGAAATGTAGGTCATCGATCATGTCCTGCCTTTACAGTGAGGGGGTGATAGGGATTTGATGCTGATCTGACGGGAGCAATCATGGATTTTTAAGCTAGATGCAATTGCTCCTTTCGGTTTAAATGAAAGCAAAGATTGGAGGGCTTGCTGGTAGATTGTGGGTGGTGTGGGTGAACCTGGTCAAGCATTTTGGTGGTGGTTTTTGGGGTATCTATGTGTGAGCCAATGGTGGTTTGAGCTTGATGCTGGGGGGTGATAGTAGCTATGGATGGCTATTCTCCTGGTGTGCTTTGTGGATCATCGGGCAGGGATGGATTCTGGTGGAGGCGTTTGACAGTGTAGGTAGTTGCTGTTTTGTTATTGGGTGAAGTGTTATTCAGGTTTTGGTCGATTGGTTAGTGTCATCCACTCCGTCGGGAAGCTCCGCCCTTTGATCATGGTTAAAAGCACATGCACGGTATTTTCTGTTGGTTAGGCCTCTGCGTTGAAGTTGTGGTGGGTACAAGTCTACATTGTTACCACAGCGTGTGAACATGTAGGAGATTTTTCCATCGGTGTTGGCACTTTTTCAGTGTAAAGAGAATGTTGGGTTGGGCTGTATGTTATACTACTAAGGCACAGAAAACTTGTTCTATTTGTTTTTTGGGGTTTTACCATTTGTTTCATTATTGCAAGTGTTACTAGTGCTTCGTTGCCACAGATTGGGCCTGATTTTATTTGGTTAGTGTCCTTATCTCTGATGCAGCTCTGGCGAAACGCCCGGCGTCGGAATGTGGACAAATTTTGTTTCAGCTAAATGATTTTATGCCAGCTAAGTGTTTGCTGTGTTGCCTACACATCTATATTTATATACTGCCTGTACAGTGATGTTTATTTATACAGTGCTTGGTTACATAGTGCTGTGGCTTTAGATGCCATTTGTCTCATATTTTCAATCAGTGGAGTTTTTTTCTGACCTATGATGGTGTTGTTTTGTAGCATGTACTGCCAGTTTACACTGTTTCCTACAGCTACTTTGACAAAGAGCCAGCTTGGTGACAGTAATCACTGAGGTCCTTTTTCTCCACGTATGAGCATTGGCACTGGGGTCAAGTTTCAGTGCCGTGTGTTGTTTTTTTATTGCACCAGTTTACCTTTCCTTTTTTCATCTGTCCACAGAACATTTTCACAGAAGGATTGTGGTTTCTCAAGGGGGGTTTTGGCAAAAATCAGGCGTGCCTTTTTATGTCTGTCTTTGAGCAGTAGGGTCCACCTTGGCCTTCGCCTATTCTTTGTTTAATGCACGGCTTATGGTGCGGATTGAAACTACCACTCCAGATTTCTCCAGGTCAGCCTTAAGCTCTTTAGATGTTATACGTGGTGTTTTTTCAACAGCTTGTACTCATCTTCAAAGACTTCTTGGATCAATTTTCCTCTTCCCACCACATCCTGGGAGGTTCTTGACAGTTCCATGAGCAGAAAATGTCTTAATAACCTTGCAAACTGTAGACACAGGAATCCCAAGGTCTTTGAAGTTTGATGTTTGGTGATAATGGCTTTTCTGATGGTCTCAGATAGCTCTCTTGTTTTCAACATTGTGTAAATTGAACAGTTAGTGAATGTGGCCATTTTAAACATTAGAGCCATCATTCATTGGTTGATTCAAGGCATGTGAGTACCGATAATTGATCACAGGTGCGTCTAATTTGACTGCATTGGGAATGTAGTTCTTCTGTTCAAACTGATTTAAATTGGTTTATAAGGATACCAATAATCATGTCCTCAAAAATAAATATTGTCCAAAAATCTCAGAATGAAGAAAGGAGATTATCCACATAAAGAAACTTCATTCAACCCTATATAACGAAGAAGGGGTCAGGTATCATAATGTTTCCACTATACTTTTTTTTTATACAAGATAGGAATCTTGGTAGAAAAAGATCTCAGACCCTCGAGCAGATTCTGTCCAGGCATATCAATCTTGGTCTTGGACTGAGCTCTGGAACATCAGTGACCAAAAAACTCCCAAAGAGCAAATATATATGGCTCTTCACAGTCCATACAATATGGTATACAAAACAGGACAAAAACTGCAGTCTACAAATTATACAACATGACCCAAACAGCACAATATAGCCCAACACTTACCTACACAATGCCCCAACGCCACTGTAGATGCCCTCACGGCATTTTACAACTGCTTCATCAAGGGAAATAGGGCTGCAAATACCAGAATTCCATGTGCCAAAAGCTGCAGCAAAGAGGTGAGTTTTCAGTCTGGATTTGAAAAGGGTCAGAAAAGGTGCCTGACATACAGACTCAGGTAGTTTGTTCCAGGCATAAGGAGTAGCAAGATGAAAGGGGAGAAGTTTGAAGTTAGGAATAGAAGGGCACAGATAGAAGCGATTTGAAAGAACAGTGGAGTTCCTAAGGAGAGGTGTAGGAAACCAGTGCAAATGGACGCTCCATTCCTTCTTTCCATTTTAACGCACAGTGCCTCCTCCTTCCCTTGTAAGTCCTGCAATTTGGTTGCTTTAATATTATATTTTACACATAGTGCCACTCCTCCTCCCTTTCTTCCTACCCTGTCCTTATTTCCCATACTACAGGCATTAATACACACTGCTTTCCAGATGTTGACCCTTTTTCCCATTTCTGCAGGGGAATTTAATGTTTTACTTACCTGAGGGCTTTCTTCACCCATCTCCAAAGAATCTAGGTCAAATCCCTCTTCAGTAGGTTAGCCAGTCTGCTGTGGAAAACTCTTTGACTCTACTTAGATAGGTAAACACTATCTCTGCTCAATAATTTGAAAATCATCCCATAGTCCAGGAAGCCAAAATGCTCTTAATTACACCATTCACACAACCATGAATTCATCTCCAGGATGCAAGCATCTTTGCCTCAGCCTTTATCCTCAACAGAGGGAACTGAGAAATACACAACCTGCATACTTGTCTGCCCAGGGGCAGCAGAAGGCCCTTTTCTTTGCAGGGAGCCCAAGCTCTGCCCTGCCTTGTGGGCAGAGACCCTTCCTATTCTGCCCACAGGAATCTGATCTCCTATGGGCAGACAGGAAGGGTCTTTGCCATGATCACAGCTTTTCCTCTTCTTCTGCCCATGGGAGATGGGATCCCTGCAGGAAGCCTGCTGCCTGCTGGCCACGATTTTGGGTGGGGCCAGGGCCCATGTGGCTCATGCCTTTCAGACGCCTATGTGTCTTCCTCATCTTCTCTCCCAGAGCCACGAAGTCACTCTTGATATGCTCAGAGAGATACCTAGCAGTATCATTTGTGCCAACATAGATAAGAAATTGGATAATAGTCAGTAGGCTTGTTAAATCTCAGTAAACTCTCCATAATGTCTCACATTTTGGTATTTGGCAGATAGCACACCTGCTAGGACATCAAGTCTGGTCAGTATCTAGAAACCTCAGTACACTCAGAAGGGAATCACCAACTACACTATACTTCATTTCCTTGTAGTCACTGATTCAGCAACTGTGGGACTTTTGAGCTCCATTTCCTCCTGTTACTGGGATGTTCTCCTCTCGTCCACTTCCAGGGCAGCATACCGATTCTTCAGTTTGAGGACTGGTGGAGTTGGAGTGTCGATTCTTCAGGCTCTGTTGAGCTATGTCCAGCTGTCTTCTTTCTGTACCATATCATCTTCACTTCTGTTGAAGATCTTGGATGCCTCAAGAAGCATTTCATCTATGTATTTCTCAGCATCAGAGATTCTTCTCAGCCTGTCCACCTCCTCTCTCAGTTCCTCATCTTGTTGCATGAGGGATTCAACTTACAGATATCTTACACACAGAACCAGGTCCTCAGCTGGGATCAGGCTGTCCATCTGGACAGTGGCAGAAGCTGTAATGGGGCAACAGCTTTGATGACACACTTTTTCCAGCCATATTTCAGTTGTAGGAGTTTTGGCACCTGTTGAAGGAAATGAGAACATGACCTACTAAAGTCCCTAATTTTTATTCAATTGTCCTTTAAGATAAAAAGTAGCTAGTCTCTTTATGCTTTGGCTTCACCACCCTGAATGAGACTAATCTCATCTGATCTCATATGCTGAGCAAAGTCAGGCCTGGTCAGTACTGGGATGGGAGACCATTTTGGAACAGGGCCGTACCGAGCTAGAATCGCACCCTGTGCGTCTTGCACATCAGGCGTGCGCCCCCCTCCTCTTCATACCTCCGTCCAGCCGCTGCCTGCTTTTGCCCTGCTGCTGCTGCCGCCCTCTGTTTTCTCCATGGTGGCGCCGGCAGCAGGGAAAAAGCGGTAAGTGGCTGGATGGAAGTGGGGGGGGGGGGGGCATGCACCCAATGTGGAAGTCGCCGGCACTTTAAGCAGATCTGTCCCTCCTTGCTCTGACATCACGTCAGAGGAAAGAGGGACTGACCTGCTTAAAGTGCTGCAAAAAGGCTTAGGGGGTGCATTTTGGCTGCCTGCTGTTGCCCTGCCACCGCTGAGAGAAGAAAAAGTGGCGATGGCAAAGAAACAGCAGGTAGCCGAAATGCTCCCCCTAAGCCTTTGAGCCCTGTGCGGCTGCACCGCTCGCACAGGGCTAGCTATGGTATTGCTTTGGAATACCAGGGTCTGTGGAAGAAAGGCCTGTCAATCTACTTCCGGTTGCACCTTACCACAAAAAGCCAGGAGCTGGGTCTGCAGGAATTGACATTAACTAGACAGCACACAAAAATGATAGCCTCTTTGTATGTGAAATTCCAACACCTCTGTTCTACTTGCTTGCTCACCTGTTATTTGAGTATGGAGCATTAATATCTCAGCAGTGCAGTGACTTCAAAGAGAGCTTTTTCCCTCTTTGAACTTAAAGGGTAAAAGAAAGAAGAAAAATAACTCAGGAGTAGAAAAACTTTGCCTAAAACAGACAAATTCCCTTTCTGCAAACCACTGCAAAATATAAAACAGTAGCCTTAGCAGCAAAAAAATAAAATAAAAATATCTCACTTTCTTGATAACTCTTATACAGAGAATTTGAATTAAGAGCCACGGAATTACCTTGCTTGAAACAGAGCTCCCTCCTGGAATGGAGGATGTCACTGGATAACCAGTGGGATTCTTGTTCCTGCAGGAATGGCAGTGTTTGCCAGGCAATGCAGGTTTTCTTACAATACTCAACAAGCTAGCTCTTAAGCAAGCTAATTAAGAACACTAACATTTCAGCAGTACAGTGACTTCAAAGGGTGCTTTTCCTCCTCTTTGAACCTGTAGGCTCGAGGAAAGAAGAAAAAAAAAACAGCAGCAGAAAATCTTTGCCTAAAACAGAAAATCCCCTTCTGCAAACAGCTACAAAAAAAATAATCTGGTAAACTTAGCAACAAAAATACTAATCTAATAAAGATAAAAATAGCCCCCTTTCTTAAGAACTCTCAGGCAGAGAATTTGTATTAAGAACCACAGAATTTCCTTGCTTGAAAGAGAGCCCTTCTAGGAATGGAGAAGGTCACTGGATAACCAGTGGGATTTCTTGTTACCTATCATTCTGTGGGTGGCTCCCTTGACTATGCTCTGTATTTTTTGTTCTTCTCTGTCTTCTTGGTGACATAATTTCAACCTAGTACCTAAGTAATATCAAGTGGGATTTGTAAAGAAATGCAACCTGAGATATACGTAGTCTTTGCTACTGGAGCAATTGCTAGAATTTGTGGATTTTTAGACCATACCTGTCTCTCTTCCTGAGTACAGAATAGCACAGAACAGCAGTTACAGGCCTTTGGCAGCCAGAGTAAAGTACTCATATTCTACTATTTAGGGCTGGAAGCATGGAAACTGAGGGGGGAAGTGCATCTCAAGATTTGGATATTATAGCTACAAACACAGAACTTTCTCATTATGTATGTAACCATGAGAACAAGTGCAATGTGTGCCTTTGAGTCAGTCTGACTCCTGGCAACCCAGCAGCTCCAGGCCTTTCTTCCAAGGCAATGGAGGGTTAAGTGACTTGCCCAAAACCACAAAGAGTGCTAGTGGGCAGGGCCGGATTTACCTTGAGTGATGCCCTACGCCAACAAAAATTGTGGGCCCCCAGAAAAGATAAAAACGAGCACGCCGGATCAGCTGCGCACTGTTGGCCCTGACGTCATAATTAAACTGGGAATCCCAAAAGCCAAACTTGGAATGTACAACACTGTAGAAATAAAACTATACATTAATTTGCTCTTGTACTAAACAAAGCGCAGACATTAATGATGCACATTTACCAGAGCTGACATATTCCAATTAATAAATTCAAAATAAAGAGATATTTTTCTACCTTTTGTGCATTTTTTTCCAGCTGCAATTGCTCCAGCCACTTTCTTCTGGTTTCTTCGTGTCAGCCCACCTCCAGTCTTAACCCCCCAGCCCATTTCCAGTCCCAGCCACCCCCATCGGCTCAAGTAAAATGTAATAAAAAAATAAAATGCTGGCTGCTGCCGCTGCTGCCGCATGGACTGTCCCGTGGGGCCCCCTCTGCCCAGCTGAGCCCCTCCGTGCCGGCTTTGAGAGGCGCGAAGGGAGAGTGTCTCCCTCGCATCTCTGTTAAGCCCGCAGGGGCAGATGGGAATTCCCATCGCGCCTCTCAAAGCCGGGGTTTTTTTTTGTTTTTCAGCAGTCTTTTCAAAGTTGCAGGTTCTGTATGCCTAAGAAACAGGCAGACGTTTCTCACCAGCACTGACCTCAGCTTACCCTTAATGCCTCCTCAGACCTCACCTTAAAATCTCATGTTGGAGGTTAACCTTCTGCACACTTCTCTGTATCAGCGCTGTAAAGCTAATTGCTTCATAATCATCCATTTAACTGAGATTTAAATCAGCAGTGCACCTTATCACAGGCATTGGCACATTGTTTATGCTCACATTAGATTCCTTCCTGCATTTGCACCCGTATTAATGCAGAAAATTCTGCTTAAGCACTGTGAAGATGCCTGCATTAATGGCAGTGCCCTTTTCTGCGTCAAGCTGTCTGTGTGTTGTGGATCATGCTGGCAGCACCTTATGATAAATTATAAAAAGCATCTGTGGCTGCAGCAAGAGCAGAGATTGTTTCCGTTTTCTGACAACAGGGCAGTGACTGGAGGGGGAGGAGGAAGAGGACTCTGCAATTCCCAAGTTCTGAGAACCCGTTTCTGTTCAGTCTAAACTGCCACTGAGATATTAGACTACTAGAAGCGCAGTTGCCTATACAAGTACCCAACCAGTGGCTTGATCACTCGCATATAGCAGGCTGGCCCACATTGGCTATACTCATCTTGTGTACAAAAAAAACGTTGTTTCCAGAGAGGCATTAATAGCTTAAGGGTAGGACCTGCCCAAGGGTTTCTGACATCTCCCCCTGGCCCACCATGTTTCTGTGATGCCTCTCCCTTTCTGGACCACCATGCTGCTGCTGCTGCCACTGCTGTGCCCCCAAAGGCACCCATCTTCTCATCTGGGGGAGGAGGGTGGCATAGCATAGTGATTCCTCCCTTCCTTGCCATTGCCAAATCTTAGGACAGCCACATGAGTGCTAAGGTCTGCCACTCCTGCTCCCTTCTGACGCGACGGCTGAGCCCCTCCGTGCCGGCTTTGAGAGGCGCGAAGGGAGAGTGTCTCCCTCGCGTCTCTGTTAAGCCCGCAGGGGCAGATGGGAATTTCCCATCTGCCCCTGCGGGCTTAACAGAGACGCGAGGGAGACACTCTCCCTTCGCGCCTCTCAAAGCCGGGGCTCAGCCGTCGCAGAGGGAGGGATTCAGCCGGGCAGAGGGTGCCCCGCGGGACAGTCCATGCTGCCGCGGCAGCAGAGGGGGCCCCGCGGGACAGTTCATGCTGCCGCGGCAGCAGCCAGCGTTTTTTTTTTTTAATTTAAAAAAGCTAACAATTTGTTCCGTTTTTGTGGGCCCTTGCCAGCTGTGGGCCCTACGCCACGGCGTAGCTGGCGTATAGGTAAATCCGGCCCTGCTAGTGGGAATCTAACCCTGGTCATGAAGCCAGTGCTCTAACCACTAGACTATTCCTCCACTCCCAATCATGAGAACAATGGGACTATATACAGAAATATGCAAAAAGTAAGAAATGTAATGATCTCAACAAAATAATTGGCACTTAAGGTCAAGAAAGTTACAGAAAGTTACTGAAATATATTTTTTAGCTTTGCATCTGATAGATGGCACCAAAGATCTATAATACAAGATGATTTGATCAGTTTCCAATTAATATCAGATCAATGTAGCAACATCACTGAATATAGGTGCAGTTTACATACTCCTGTATGTTACAGGTAGTAGACAATGGTAGTACTCTCTTTCTCTTTGTGCATCTTTGCTTGCTATGTTTTCCTGTATGTCTGCTTCTGCTGTCTTGACTTTCTTTCTGTAAATATGCGCCTGTGTTTTATTCTCAGAAGACTGATGCAGCTGGGGATAGAAAGGGAGAAAAGAAAGCAAAGGGTGAGAGAATGAAGACAGAAACAATGGTGTGATTTACTGAAGTCAATAGCTAGCTTTTATGAAGCCAGCAGCAACACTGACCACATTAGGACTTTTTTTTTGTTTATTTCCACAGCCTATATGAACAAATTTTCACCCAAATCCTGAATCTGTAATGGTGTAAGCTGTTCTGATTTGTTTTCGGACAGCATATGAATGTTTTTAAATAAATATATAGCTTTGTATGAGGGTATCCTTCAGCCTAAAGCTGGGTGGCTTTGACGAACTCTCCAGCAAGAAGGGAGCTAAGCTTTAAATGTTAAAATGAGAGAAGATAACACATGAATGCAACTGAGACCTAGAGGCATCTCTCTGCCTCACTTAGGGACAAAGGTTCTAGGGCCCGATGTTGAGTTAAGATGGCTAGGTGCGAGTACAATGTCTAGCTGTTGCCGTCATCCTCCAACCCCAGATATTCAATGCTGGGGTCATATGCAGCCCTGGTATTGAATATCTGGGGTTGTCACACATGCCCGGAAACTGCAGAGACTAACCGGGTAGCAATGATATTGCACCACTGCCTGGTTATTTTCTACGGGTAAAGATAGGCCAGCTTTTGCAGCACCTATCTTTTAGCCATGGAAGTTATCCAGGTAGCGGTGCAATATCGCTGTTACCCGGTTAGCCTCTGTCTCCACCCATGACACACCCCATTGCTAAGCAGTTAGCATTGGGCTATGCAGGGGAGATGATCGGGGATATTCAGCAGCATTAACTGTGTTAGTGCCGTTGAATATCCCACTGAGTGGCAGTTACACAGTTTACAAGGCTGCAAACCGTTTAAATGCCTTTTAAATATCGGGCCCCCTAGAGTTTAGGTCTAAAATCTTAAAGGTTGTGGGAGAGAAAGCAGACAACAGCAGAGCTGCACCATCAGCACTCTTTTGAATTTTGACTCTATAGTCACTATCATTTTTTCACTTGGTACTTCAAACCCAAACTGAGACACATTAAAGTATATCCACGGATCTTGTAAGAACTCTTGAGCCAATATAAACATATCCTAATTGATCTGAAGTTATATAAATAAACACAAAAAGGTAAGCAATTATTCCAAGACATACTGAGCAAATGCTAGGAGCAGGAAGGGGAAGAAGTAACCCAGTGCTGAAAAATCACCTCCTGTATGCCAAGCTACTCTCAGGACCTACTTTTTATAGTATTTTGGTGGAGCCAAGACACTCCAGTGCAACAAGAAAGCACAGTAAGAAAACATATTGCAAAATATAAAGGTGCTGCTTTTAACTTTCTTCTCTCTATGGATCACCTAAATTAGATTAATCTTAAGAATTTTCAGAGCTGAATTCCTTTATATTTGCTAGAGCAAATAGTGAACTATTTGGCTGAATTCAACAGCCACCTCTAACCTCATACTATTTTTTTTTTACTTTTCATGCCAGGGAAAGAGACAGGAAGTGGCATTTTAGGAAGGACATCCAGGGAAAAACTTCAAAGAAAATGTCAGCGATATCTTAGTTTCGTCCCGATTTTGGAAACATGGACAGCCGCACTGATGGTCCCCACTAGAAAAAGACAGGGACGTCTCTCCATGCTGAATGCTATTTTGCATTTAGGGATGTGCATCAGTGTGCTAAAAAGAATTGACTGTGATAGTTTCCCTGCAGTTTTCGTTATCATCAGTAAAAATATAGATGGTAATAGAATATCTTCTCTATTCCCTCCAGGCAGAATGAGAGCTTTTCCAATGCCTTTTCATGCCCTGTAGCAAATATAAATTTGGACGTAGCTTAGGATGTGCAGGGCATTTCTGAAATTGGGAGTGGACATTCATGGTCTTGGGAACCTCTACCGTGCTCCTTGATGGCTTGAATGTCCTTGCATTGGGGACACCTCTGGAGATATCTCTGTGCTTTGGATATTTCTATGTCCATTTTCAAACGTCCAAAGTATGACTAGGGCTTCTCAAATAATCCCCATCATGTTTAAAACAGACCATGAAATGAATGAATGGGGTCTCAAATATATTTTTCTACAGAAGGAGCAGCAGGTACAGCTCAACACAAAAAAAGAGGTGTGTAACCTGCCTGTAGTGGCAGGCAGCTACAACTCTAGCCGTCTTACTTGGTAGACTAGATGGAACATGCTAGCCTTTTATCTGCCACCATTTACTATGTTGCTATGGGGCATGTTTACTAAGATTTGTGCTGGTAGTGCACAATAAGCCTCAAAAATGAGGGTGGAGATGGTGCTCAATCTGTGCTATAAAATGGAGGAGTGCCCAGCATGTTCCCATGCTTCGTCTCGAGCCCTACGTTCAATGCATGCTAACCGTTTGTTCATTCTTCCTCTTCTCAGGCTCATCTTGAAAGTACCCGTCACACTGCAATCTTTTTTCTAACATAGTAACACAGTATATGATGGCAGATAAAGACCAGTATGGTCCATCTAATCTGCCCAGCAAGGCAGCAAGAGCAAGTGCACCTGCAGCTCTGTGCAGGTCACCCTTCCCCATGACTTTGTTTATTTATTTATTTATCTTTCTTATATACCGCGCTCTTCTGTATCAGTGCAGTTTACATCAAAACATAACTGTCCAGCACAGGTGGTCTGCACTGGATTTACAATATAACGTGGGTATATGTACAGGTAATAACAGGGTAACTATATACAGCTATATACAGGTAACTCACAGCATACGTTTGGAAATGATTCAATTGTGTCCTATTGACTTAGCTGCGTATTGGCTGATAGTAGGGTGATAAGAGATACTATTTGTCAGGAGGTAGGTCTTCATGTAGGTCACCCCTATTTGCTGAGATATAAGAGATAGTTATGTTTATTTTGATTTCATCCTGTTGCTATAAAGGGATCCACTGTGTCTGTCCCATGCCATTTTGAATTCTGTCACTGTATTTGCCCCCACACTTCCATCGGGAGGGCATTCCAAGCATCCACCACCTTTCAGTGAAAAGGTATTTCCTGACATTGCTTTTCAGTTTACCCCTTTTTAACCCATCTCTTTCTATTTTCTCTTTCCTCTTTCCTGTCCCAATTATGTATTTCCTTTCTTGCTATAGGGCTTGTGCCCATCCCGGTTAGTTTGTACTATGTGAACCGCCCTGGTGTAATGAAGGGCGGTATATCAAGTTGAATAAACATAAACATAAACCCCCTGGCAGCTTCATTTTATGCCCTCTAGTTTTACAGCTTCCCTATCTTTGGAAGAGGTTTGCTTGTTCATTAATACTCTTTAAGTATTTAAAGGTCTGAATCATATCTCTCCTGTCCCTCCTCTCCTCCAGAGTGTACATATTTAGGTCTTCAAGTCTCTTCTCATAAGTCTTCTGACGGAGGCTCCAAATCATTTTGGTTGCCTTCCTCTGAACTGTTTCCAGACTTTTTATGTCCTTTGCGAGATACGGTCTCCAAAACTGAACACAATATTCCAAGTGAGGCCTCACCAGCCACTTGTACAGTGGCATCAGTACCTCTTCCTTTCTGCTGGTAATTCCTCTCTGTATGCAACCCAGCATCCTTCTATCTTTTGCCACCACCTTGTCACACTGTTTCGCCACCTTGAGATCCTCAGAAACCATCACTCCGAGTCCTTCTCCAGGTCCATGCACACCAACCTCTCGCCCCCTATCACATACAATTCCCTTGGATTTCTGCTTCCCAAGTGCATGACACTGCACTTCTTCACATTAAATCTTAATTGCCAAGCATTAGACCATTCTTCCAGTTTTTGTAGATCTTTTCTCATGTTGTCCACTCCCTCAGGGGAGTCCACTCTGTTGCAGATTTTCATGTCATGTGCAAAATTACAGACTTTTCCATTCAGTCCTTCAGCAATAACACTCGCAAATACATTGAACAGTACCAGTCCCAGGACTGAACCCTGGGGCACACCACTAATCATCTTCCTTTCATCCGAGTGAGTTCCATTTACCGTCTCCTTCTGTCATCTGTCAGTCAACCAATTTCTGATCCAATTCACCACCTTGGGACCTATCCCCAAGCTGTTGAGTTTATTGATAAGCCTCCTATGAGGAACAGTATCAAAGGCTTTGCTGAAATCTAGGTAGATCACATCCATCGCTTGCCCTTGATCTAGTTCTCTGGTCACCCAGTCAAAGAACTCAATTAGATTTGTTTGGCAAGATCTTCCTTTGGTAAAACCATGTTGCCTCGGATCATGCAACCTGTTGGTTTCGAGGAAGTCCACTATTCGCTCTTTCAGGAGCACCTCCATTACCTTTCCCACCACGGAGGTAAGGCTTTCTGGCCTGTAATTTGTCACTTCTTCCCTTCTGCCACTTTTGTGAAGAGGTACCAGATCAGCCCTTCTCCAGTCCTGTAGAACTTCTCCTTTCTCCAAGGATCTATTAAAAACATCCTTTTATGGCCCTGCAAGAATCTCTCTGAGCTCTTTCAGTATCCTGGGATGTATTTCATCCGGTCCCATGGCCTTGCCCACTTTCAGTTTTGCAAGCTGCTCTAACACATCATCTTCTGTGAACAGTGTGGTATCTACTCCATTCCCATTTGTATATTTGTCAATCACAGGTGGTCCTTCTCCAGGATTTTCTCTTGTAAAAACAGAGCAGAAGTATTTTTTTAGCATTTTAGCTTTTTCAATGTCACTTTCCACAAATCCGTTCTAGCTCCTCATCTCTGGAATTCCCTCCCTTCCTTACTATGTATAGAATTTTCCTTTTTGAACTTTAAAGCTGCCCTCAGAACTCATCTTTTCCAGCTGGCCTTTGATCTTAAGAATGGATCGGTTTAGGATCCACCCTTCCTAATTTCCTCCTCCCTCTTTCTTACTTTCTATCCTATTAAGGTTTTGGCATTCTTTTCCAGTTTCTATTTATTGTATTTCTGATGTTTATTGTAAATCTTTATCTTTATTAAAATGCTTGATTTACCGCCCTTTTGAAGCCATCATGGCAATTTACAATAGTGAAAATAACAGAGGCCAAGGCTAGAAATGGAAAGGAACTACCGTCTTCAGATAGGAAAGCACACAATTGCACTAGACTTAAGGAGGAAATGGTTTAGAGAGAGAGAGAGAGGGAGATCAAGAGGGGACAGGGGAGGTCATAGGCAGGACAGGGGAGGTCATAGGCAACACAGAAGAGATGGATCTTGAGGAGGGACTTGAACTTGGGGAATGACTGTTCTTGATGGAGTGAAGTAGGAAGGGATTTCCAGAGGGATGGTGCTAGGAAGAAAAATGCTGAGTGACGGGTCTTTTCTAGGTGGGCATAGGCTGGGGAGGGAAGATCAAGACAGTTAACATCTATGGACTGGAGAGGGTGAGGGGCTGGACGAAACTGTATGGAATCTGCCAGGTATGGAGGGGTGTGTGTGTAAAGGGCCTTATGAATCAAAGTCAAGTGTTTAAAGGTAATGCGATGAGAGAATGGGAGCCAATGTAATTGAATGAGAGAGGATGTAATATGACTATAACCGGTGGTGTGGGAAAGAATCTGGGCAGCAGTATTTTGAATCATCTGAAAATGGTGAAGTTGATATTGGGGGGTACCAGCAAAAATGATGTTGCAATAGTTGATGCGTGAGATTACCAGGGAGAGAACTCTTCGAGAGAGGAAGGGGACAGGACGGGGCTTACTGCTTGGATTTGACAAAGGTAGAAATAAGATCAGCGAGTGAGGGCAGAAATATGGGTATAGAAGGATAGGTCGGGGTCTAGTGTTACACCCAGCTAGTGGAGTGAGGATACTAAATAGATCAGGTCATCAAGGAGGAGATGGGAGAGGGCTGGCAAGGGGCTACCAAAAATGAACTACATTGCAGATGTTTTTGAGGGGTTGAGGTGAAGAAGGTTCGTGGTCAGCCAGTTAGCAACAAGTGATAGATAAGTGTTGAGGGGTGAAATATCCCGGTTGGTAGGGGAAGTCTGGTGGAGGAGAATGATGTCATCAGCATAGTAATATGCTGAGATACCAGACTGCTGCACCATGAGAGGGACCAGGAAGATGTTAAAGAGGAGCAAGAATGAAGCCCTGAGATACCCCGCAGTGGAGAGGCAGAGGAGGGGAAGTATGGGAGTCAGAGACCATGGAGAAGGAGCGGGAGTAGAGAAAGGAGTGAAACCAACGAAAAACTGTGCCCCGAAGACCGGCTGTTCTGAGATGAGAAAGAAGAATAGACTGATCAATGAGATCAAAAGCAACAGAGATCTAGAAAGAAAGCTAAAAAAATATCCTCCCGATCATGAGAGATGTGAAGCTCATTAAGAAAGGATAGAAGAATAGATTCAGTGCTGTGGCCAGAGTGAAAACCAGATTGACGTGGGTGCAGGAAGTGGATAGAATCTAGGTGTGTGGAGAGATGGGCAAAGACAGCTTTTTTCGAGGATTTTAGAGATAAACGGAAGATTGGAGACGGGGTGGTAATGGGCGGGATCGCTTTGGTCAAGCGAGGGGTTCTTTATAAGGGGATGGACTAGTGCATGCTTCCAGGGTGTTGGGAAAATGCCAGAGAATAGATAGGAATTAAGCATGGATAGCAAAACAGGAAGGAGGGTAAGGGAAGGTTTAGGAATCCACTTTGAAGGGACAGGGTCCAGGGTGCAGGTTGTTTTCTGAGAGGTGGCAATGGATTTGGCAAGTTCCATGGCAGAAATGGGTTGAAAGGAGGACCAGGTATGTGACAGAGATGGGGAGGAGGAGAGCTGAGCGGGCTGGTGTTTGGGAAGTATGCAAAGAGGAGATGAGTTTGAGGGATGAATAAAGTTGATGGGTAGAGTTAAATGCAGAGGGTTTGAGAAGTATGCAAAGAGGAGAGGAGTTTGAGGGATTTATTTATTTATCATTTCTTATATATTGTCTTTCATGATATCAAGGTGGTTTTACATTGAACAAACTGAAATTACATTGAACAGGGCATTATAACTTGGAGATAACTATTTACAGGGAACATGGGCAATGGAGGGTTAAGTGGCTTGCCCAAGACCACAAGGAGCACCCGTGGGACTAGAAACCCCAGTCCTTTTGGCCCAAAGTTTCTGTCCTCTAGTAGGATTTGAACCCCTGACCTTCTGGCCTGAGGTAACTTGCCCCAACCACTAGGCCACTCCTCCCTCCTAGGGATGTATAAAGTTGATGGGTAGAGTTAGATGCAGAGGAAATAAGATTGGAGTAGTAGGAACGCTTTAATTCTGTAATGAGGGAGTGGTAATGTAGATGACAGGAGTTGAAGTGCTGAAGTGACTCTTGGTGTTTTTTCTTCCTCCAAAGGCGCTCCACAGGATGGAGTTACACTCGCTGTAGGTGCAGGCCTGGATGATACCATGGGGTGGTGGGAGGTAGATCATGGTGGGCAA
Organism: Ichthyophis bannanicus; assembly: GCA_033557465.1. Taxonomy (NCBI): domain Eukaryota; kingdom Metazoa; phylum Chordata; class Amphibia; order Gymnophiona; family Ichthyophiidae; genus Ichthyophis; species Ichthyophis bannanicus. The sequence continues at coordinate 212,888,357 of CM066040.1, forward strand.
GAGCATATGGGGGCGAGGCGATCAAGGGCTGAAGAAAAACATGAATTCCAAAGGGAGGCTTGTGTCTCCGAAGCGAGGGTGGAAAAGTCTGTGGGAAAAAGCTGATCGGCGGAAGGGAAATGTATAGTGGAGGGAATGATGCGATGGGATTGGTGGGAAGGTTTAACATTGGGCACAGAATGTTGTTGGAGACCATCGCCTCCGTGATGAGAGACTGGAGGAGGTTGAACAAGAAAAGTGATGGAAAAATGATCGGTACAGGGTAGCGGGCTCGTTGCGATATTTGTGGGAACGTAAGAGGAGTCTGAGGGAGTGATCAGGAGATCGAAAGTGCGTTGGTCTATGTGAGTAGGAAGAGCCATGTGTTGGTGAAGGCTAAGATCACAAAGCAGCATAACAAAGGAGTTGTCCGGAGCTGAGGTAGGGGGAGAGAGATGAATGTTAAAAGCGCCAAATAGGAGTAGATGTGGAAACTGAAGAGAGGCCTCATAGATGGTAAGGGTGAGGGCTTCCCAAAGATGTGAGCATAGGGCTGGAAGGGCATAGAGAAGCAGGAAGTGGAAGGGGGCATGAGTGCAAGCAGAGGAGGAGGGACTCGGGGTAATGAAGGGCAGGGGATGAGAGCTGGATGAGGGCAAGTCTGAGCAAAATAGGGCTGCCACCCCACCGCCAGAGCATCCCATGCAGTGGGTAGTAGCGGCTGAATAACCTGGAGGGAGACAACGCACAAGGAGTCAGAGATGTGACTATGGGAGGGCAAAGACTGTCAGAAAAAGGAGATCTAAGCTGGATTGGAGGATGAAGTCCTGAATCAAGATGGTTTTACTCTGGAGGGTCCTGCAATTCGTGAGGCATGCACAGAGAGGCTGTTCACCAGTGGGGACAGATAGGGGAGAGGTAAAAAGTGAGGGCAGAAGACAGAAAATAATTACGTTGGAAGATACATGGCTTAAGGGGCATGTTTACTAAACGGCGGTAGCGGACTCCATGCAATATCGGAGCCATGGTCCCACTGAAATCAATGAGGCCGCGGCTCCGATATCGCACGGAGTCTGTTACCGCCGTTTAGTAAACATACTCCCAAGTGTTTAAATAAACCATAAACCATATTGCTAGCACTCATGCTTCTCCTGTTTGGTGCGGTCAGCATAGGTGGACTTAATGCCACCCATTGAGGTGGTTGTAACTGCACCCAGACTGTAGAGTGTGTGCCAAAAATTCCTGCACTACTCATGATGATGCATGCTCTGCCCAGGAACTGCCCAGTCTCCATTCTACTCAGGTAGCACAGAATTTTTACCACGGCTGCATTTTTAGTGCAGAATACATTTTACTAAAGGTGCACTTGGCATGCACGGAACCCCACGCTACCCACTAATGTATTTTAGTAAACATGCCCCTATGTGTCACATGTGTTGCTTGATAGTCAGGTCACATATTTCCTTTTTGGATGTTCTAGTTAAGCACCAGGATGGCAACTTTATTACTTCTGTGTATCGTAAGCCAGTTGACCGGAAAACATTGTTGCCCTTTGAAAGCCACCATCCATCTAAACTTAAGAAAGCCAGTTGGGCCAGTTTCTACTAATTAGATGGATCTGTTCCCATATCATGGATTTTAAATCTCAGGTTAAATGTTTATTTCAGTGTTTTCTGGATAGGGGGTATCCCCATTGTGTAGTTAGGGCAGCTTTTCTTCGGCACTATATGCTAACAGGTCCTTGTTATTTTCTAAGCAACAATGCTCTCCCATGGAAAAGCACATTTGTGTGATTCATTACTCTGAGGGTGCATCTAGGTTGGAACAAAGTCTTTACACACACTGGCATGCCCTAGCTCTGCACCAAGAATTTAATGAAGGGCCTTATAGAGCTTACACTAGAGGGAAGAGCATTCATGACTACGTGGTTCATTCAGACTTTGCACGAGTTGTGCCATATTTGCCCACCAATGGTAGTCAAACACCTTGTGGTCACTGTGCAATGTGTGTCAACTCCTATGCGTTTGAAAGCTGGATGGCTCCTAGAACAGGATGGCAGTTTTACCTCAGGCATGTCACAAACTGCCGTGTTTCCTCAGCCATATATGTGATAGTGTAACCTTGTGATAAGGTATATGTGAGCAGGAAATGCCGTATGGTGAAGACATGCTTAACTGAGCATAAATCACAACTGACTACACGCACATTGACAGCTCCTATAGTTCAACACTGCCTTGATCAGACACACCTATGGCAAGTGTTGAAGCGTTTTGTTATTGATTGTATTCCTTCTAACACACTACCCAGAAGCACAGGGATTAGCGCGTGGTGTGTGGGCTGTACTAAAAGGTAGTGCGAGGCGGTATGCTAAGTACTCCATGTTATCTTGGTAGCGCATCAGGGTAGTGAGTGAGTGATGGGCATTGTAGCACTAGTTGCACCCGCGGCTGTTTTGCTGCAGTGAAGCACAGTAACAGCAGGGACCGAGGTGCGAATTATCAGTGCGAGGCATAGTAAACATGCTTCATAGTCCAATGGAAGCAGACATTGGTAAGCACTCAGTAAGTCATGTAACTGGCCCATCTACTTTGGCAGGACATAATCAGATATTAGACACAGTCTAATTGATATTCATAATGACTTATACAGATGGTATCATAAGAACATAAGATATGACATGCCAGATCAGACCAAAGGTCCATCAAGCCCTGTATCCCGTTTCCATTACTGGCCAATCCACATCACAAGTATCTGTCAGGTTCCCAGAAGGTAGACATATTCATATGTTGTTTATCCCAGGGGTAAGCAGTGGATTTCCCCAGTCCATTTTAATAATGGTTTGTGGACTTTTCCTCCAGGAACTTGTTCAAACCTCTCTTAGACCCAGCTACACTAACAAATTTTATTACATCCTCTGGTAACAAATTCCAGAGTACCAACCACCTAAATGACTGAGACCAAATATTTTCCCCACTTATACAGCTGAATTCTGGCCATATATCAGGCTGATGCACAGAGGTAGCGTGGCCTTTAAGTACAGTAACACCACTTTTAAGTACAGTTACTGCTACTGCCAAATGCAGAAAACAGATGGACGCGTGTGTAAACAGTGTACAATTAACTCCAAGAGTATTTAAATCATAGGCAAATGAGCTGCACATTGCATCTATTAGTACTTGAAGGTCTTTTTTTCTGCACACATAGGGGCATGTTTACTAAAGTGTGTTACCCAATAGCATGGGGTTTAGCATGCAGTTGGGCACCGCCCTCTGAACTTAATGTTGATCCCCATGCTAATAATGAGGCCCACACACGTATTACCGACGTAGGGCTTAGTAAACATGCCCCATAGTACAGAAAAGTTGCTTGGTACCAATGCTTCTGTTAATATCGTTCTTTAGTTTCTTTCCGCTCGTGCCGAATCAATCATTAGCTAAGATGAGGAGATTGCCTAGGGTGGCAGCTTATGAGCAGCAGCAGTCAAAGCAAAACAACAGATACTGATAGAAACACAAAGTCAAAGAGCCATCAGCACATTTGTTTACCTGCAGGGAGAGTGGGCACACAAATACACACAAAGCATATTTCACTATTTAAAAGTATGATCACCAATTATCAATTTTTTACAGGATTATTATGGGAGGAGTGGTGTATTGATAAAAATCATGTTATCCCATCTTGTTGGGGGGGGGGGAGAGAAATAAGGCCAAAGGTTTGTGTATGGTGCACAATACTCTTGCGTTGACCCTGCCTTTACTACAACATTTGGTTTTCTTGCTTTGATTTTATCAATGGGAATGGGGGTTGTGATCCCAATGATTTTCTGGTAAGGATATCCTTTTAGTAATTACATGGTTTCCAGAGGATTAGCCATGCCCCCTTATTATGCCTATCAGTATACAGGTCTTCTGATATCAGCATGTTACAACCAGCAACAGGATGTGTAACCATTTCCAATTCAGTTCTGCAGCATCTGAATGTCTCTGTTTTACCAGTTTATTTCTACCTTCACCCCAAAGGAATTCTGCACACAAAAATCGAAATTATCCATGCTTAATGTTTGTCAATGAAACACAATATACAGTTGTTGTCAATATTATTGGCACCCTTGCAGTTCAACTCCTTAATGTCCAATATCAGCTCAACCACAAACTTCTGTAAGAACTTAAAATCCTCTCTTTCAATAACACTTTGGCATTGACTCCCAGCAGAGCAATATGCATCAAGAGCTTTCACAGTTGCATAGAATGTCCCCCTCCCACTTGCTCTGAACCTACCCCCCCCCTTGATACACTAGCCCTCCCCTTCTCTGCGCCCCCCATCTGTGTAAATAATTCCAATACTTGTGCATGAACATAACTCCTTATGTTTGTTGCAACATATTACTCTAGTTTTCAGGTTCTTAATATTTCAACAGTTCATTGTATCCCTCTAGTTCGTTGGATTTTATCTAGTTTTACTTAAACAATTTTGACTTGTATTCTCCAGTTCATTGTATCTTTCTAATTCTCCAGTTCATTGTACTCATTTAATTTTATGTAAACTGTTTTGGCTGGTAGAAAAACAGTATAACACAACTTGTTAAATAAACAAATAAAATAAATCTCCTAAAAAAAGTGGCCAGTGAAATGGCTTTGGACTATATATGCACACATATTTGACATATAAAATAATCAAATAAAACAAGATCAATTAAAAAAGGAAATAGTAGGAAATAGTATACAAATGGGGATATTGCCAGGACATGATAACAAACAAACACAAGACTATTGGTCAAAACTAAAAAAAACTATCCAAAACCAAGAGTTTGACCTATAAATGTGGCATGCTGTTGTGGCGTTTTCATACGTTCTTTGGGCTTTTATTTGCTTGGTAAATATAATAAAATGGAAGGTTTGTCACGGGAGAGGTTTTTACCCTTTCAAGACACAGTCCAACAAAAAGAAAAATGAAAAAGAAAAAAGAAATCATATGTGGGATATTTAAGGTCAAACTCTCAGTTCTGGATAGGACATGATAACTGGCACCCTTTAAACAATTCAAATCAGTTTGAAAAGAAGAACCACATTCCAATTGTAGTAAAATTAGACGCATCTGTGATCAATAGTCAATACTCACATGACTTGAATCAACCAATGAATGATGGCTTTAATGTTTTAAATGATCACATTCACTCCCTGTTCCATTTTCACAATGGTGAAGACAAGAGAGCTGCCTGTCAGAAAAGCCATTATCACCAAACATCAAAGGGGTACAAGGCCATCTCCAAAGACCTTGGGATTCCTGTGTCTACAGTTTGCAAGGTTATTAAGACATTTTCTGCTCATGGAACTGTCAAGAACCTTCCAGGATGTGGTGGGAAGAGGAAAATTAATCCAAGAAGTCTTTGAAGGTTAGTGCAAACTGTTGGAAAACAGCATGTACAACATCCAAAGAGCTTAAGGCTGACCTGGAGCAATCTGGAGTGGTGGTTTCAACCTGCACCATATGTCGCGCACTAAACAAAGAAGGAGTTCACGAGCAAAGGCCAAGGAGGACCCCACTGCTCAAAGACAGACATAAAAAAGCACACCTGATCTTGGCCCAACCCACCTTGAGAAACCACAATCCTTCTGGTAAAACTTGCTCTTTGGCGATACAGACCGGTGATGCATTTACAGGCAAAGAAATTAAGCTTATAAGGAAAAAAAAAAACAACCTTCCTACAGTTAAATACGGTGGAGGTTCAATAATGTTGTGGGGCTGTTTTCCTGACTCAGGAACTGAAGACCTGGAATGTATTAAAGGAATCATGAAGCCAGAGGACTACCAAAGTATTGTTGAGCGAAATGTTCTACTTAGTGTCAGAAAGCTAGGTCTGGGTTAAAGGTCATGGGTCCTCCAGCAGGACAATGACTCAAAACATACATCCAAAAGTAAAAAAGAATAATTAAAAATGAACAAATGGACTGTTTTAGACTTACCAGCAATGAGTTCTGATCTCAGTCTAATCAAGAACCTTTGGAAAGAACTCAAATCTGCCATTGGTAAAAGGAATCCTGGATACATTTATGAGCTGGAACAAATCGCAGTTGAAGAGTGGGAGAAACTACCAGCAGACAGATGTACAAAACTTATAGATGGCTACAAGAAACGTTTGGAAGCTGTCATCACTGCCAAAGATTGTGCAAACAAATATTAGTGAAGGGTGCCATTAATCCTGTCCAGGTCATATTTTGTTCTCAGAAATTACTACGTCTAAGTTGCACAGACATTTTTTTTGTTATTGTATACCATTGAACATACTATTAAAATATTATGGTGAGTTGAGCCCTGTTAAGTGCGGGTGAATCGGAGCCTGTCTGAGTGCTGTGTGAGGTAGCCGTTCCTGGGAGTGTGCAGTGGAGGACTCACCAGCAGCTGCTTGAACACCTACTCCTTCTCCCCGGATCATCTTGGGGTCCTGTGGGGCTATATCTTCCTGCCCCTAGGCCCTTTGGCACCCCTTTGGTGTCCGTCGGCGTGTTTAGATCAGGTTGGATGGCTGTGTAGTAAGAATTGTAGTTCCTCATTGTATGCTCCTGTTGGTCTCTGTTTTCTTTTTTTTAATTTTGTAATTACTTTTTGTGAATTATGGGGAAACGGAAAAGTAAGAAGCCAACAGGTGATGCAGGTTTTTCTGGCACGGGGGATGGAAAGATCGTTGGTTCCCTGTATAAACATTTCCTGACCTTACCTGAGATGTGCTCTCCCATGGAAGGGGCATCTCTTAGCTCCGTGGCGCGCATGCCTCCCCACCCCCTTCCTTTCCCTCAGCTTTCCTCTACTTTAGATAGTAATGTTGTTTAATAAGTGTGATTTAGTTTCCTATTCTCTGGGACCATTGACTAAACCTGTCACTGTCTTAACTAGTACTGAGTTGAACCCTCCACCTGAAGATATTACTTTAAAAGATTTGTGGTCTGCCATTGCCTCTATTGATACTAAAGTATCTATTTCATTTGAATCTTTGTGTACCTTTACACAAGAGGTTCATCACAAATTTGCTGAGGTAGATAGGCAAATACTTGATATTGTTGGCACTGTTTCTACTTTGAATAAACAGGTAATTAGTTTACAGCAGACTAGTTCTGCATTTATTAAGGATTCATTATCCACTTGCTATAAACTAGAATCATTGGAGAATGGTGCCAGGGCATTGAATCTTAATTTCTTAAATTTTCCTAAATCATCTTTGCTTTCTCCTCAGATTTTATTACAAAAATATTTCAGTGAAGTTCTGTTGTTTCCTGATAAGATTACTATTCAGTCTCTTTATTACCTTCCTGGAGGGAAGCGTCAGTCTGATAACGCAGTTGATGGGGTAGATGTATTGTCTATAGATTTAACTAATTTCTTAGAAGATTCAACTGATTTGATTGCTAAAAGGGCCATGTTGTTGGTCTCCTTTTTTTCTAATTTAAATAAAATAAAGGTCCTGAAAGCTTATTTTAAAAATAAGGATAAGCCTTTTTTGTGATTATAAATTACATGTATTTCCAGATGTTTCTAAGCCTACTCAGGCCCGTAGGAAAAGCTTTTTTGGCCTTAAAACCTAGGGTACTTGAGTTAGGTGCTATGTTTTTTCTTAGATTTCCATATCAATGTATTATTACTTTTCAAGGATGTACATATGTTTTTTCTGATGTTTCTCAATTGGAATAATTTTTACTGGAAAGGAAAGGGAAGTAGGATTGTGTTTTGCTCCTTTTTTTGGTGTATCCCGCTATTTTATGGAGATAATTTATTTTTTGCCTCTTGATTTCTTGTTTGTTATTTGATATTATAAGATATGGGACTCTCACTCATCATGATGTGGATTAATAAAGTAATTTTTCTTATTTGTTAGATGATTTTTTTTGTGATATAATTTCTTGATGTATTTCCTATTTTGTTTATGATTGAATTAAGTTAAATCTCTCAAACATATTGAACATAAAATATTATGATGTACAGAATCAAGCTAAAAAAGACAAAAAGAGAAATAAGGATAGCAAAATCAAAGGCAGAAGAAAAGATGGCTAAAGATGTGAAGTGTGGCGACAACCTTTTCAGGTATATTCGGGAGAGGAGGAAAATCAGAGGTGGAATTGCAGGACACAAAAGTGATGGAAACGGATTTGTGGAAAGTGACTGAGAAAGTGAAAATGCTAAACAAATACTTCTGTTTTTACTAGAAAAAATCCTGGAGAAGGACCATCTGTGATTGACAAATATACAAATGAGAATGTAGTAGATACCACACTATTCACAGAAGATGATGTGTTAGAACTTGCAAAACTGAAAGTGGACAAGGACATGGGACTGGATGGGATACATCCCAAGATACTGAAAGAGCTCAGAGGTTCTTGCAGGGCTGTTAAAGGATGTTTTTAATAGCTACTTGGAGAAAGAAGTGCCACAGGACTGGAAAAGGGCTGCTGTGGTACCTCTTCACAAAAGTGGCAGTAGGGAAGAAGTGACAAACTACAGGCCTGTTAAGCCTTACCTCGGTGGCGGGAAAAGTAATGGAAGTACTCCTGAAAGAGCAAATAGTGGACTTCCTCGAAACCAATAGGTTACATGATCCGAGGCAACATGGCTTTACCAAAGGACAATCTTGCCAAACAAATCTGATTGAGTTCTTTGACTGGGTGAGCAGAGAACTAGATCAAGGGCATGGGATGGATGTGATCTCCCTAGATTTCAGCAAAATCTTTGATACTGTTCCTCAGAGGAGGCTTATCAATAAACTCAGCAGCTTAGGGATGGGTCCCAAGGTGGTGAACTGGATCAGAAATTGGTTGACCGACAGAAGGTGATGTAAACGGAACTCACTCAGATGAAAGGATGGTGATTAGCCTTGTGTCCCAGGGTTTGGTCCCGCTGTTCAATGTATTTGTGAGTGATATTGCTGAAGGACTGAATGGAAAAGTCTGTCTTTTTGCAGATGACACGAAAATTTGCAAGAGTGGACTCCCCTGAGGGAGTGGATAACATGAGAAAAGATCTACAAAAATTGGAAGAATGGTCTAATGCTTGGCAGTTAAGATTTAATGTTTTAATGTAAAGAAGTGCAGTGTCATGCACTCGGGAAGCAGAAATCCAAGGGACTTCCTTGGATTTCTGCTAGGGGGCAAGGGGTTGGTGTGCACAGACCAGGAGAAGGACCTCAGAGTGATTGTTTCTGAGGATCTCATGGTGGTGAAACAGTGTGACAAGGCAGTGGCAAAAGTCTGAAGGATGTTGGGTTGCATACAGAGAGGAATTACCAGCAGAAAGGAAGAGGAACTAATGCCACTGTATAAGTCGTTGGTGAGGCCTCAGTTGGAATATTGTGTTCAGTTTTGGAGACCATATCTCGCAAAGAACATAAAAAGGCTGAGAACAGTTCAGAGGAAGGTGACCAAAATGATTTGGAGCCTGCATCAGAAGACTTATGAGAAGAGACTTGAAGACCTAAATATGTACACCCTAGAGGAGAGTGGAACGGAGGAGATATGATTCAGACCTTTAAATATTTAAAGAGTATTAATGAACAAACAAACCTTTTCCAAAGACGGGGAAGCTGTAAACTAGAGGGCATAACATGAAGCTGAAATTCAATGTCAGGAAATACTTTTTCAATGAAAGGGTGGTGGATACTTGGAATGCCCTCCCGATGGGTGGAGGCAAATACAGTGACAGAATTCAAAATGACATGGGACAGACACAGTGGATCCCTTTATAGCAACAGGATAAAATAAAAATAAACATAACTATCTCTTATATTTCAGCAAATAGGGGTGACCTACACGGAGCGGTGGGTACACCCCTAAACAAAGGTTTGGGGAGGGGTGACCTGTATGGAGCAGCAAGTGCACCTACTCTTGCCATCTTGCTGGACAGACTAGATGGACCATACTGGTCTTTATCTGCCATCGTATACTATGTTACATTTGGAATATTTCAAATTATTTCTCAAGATATTGTACACAACATACCTAAAATGCAAGGGTGCTAATGTTGACTACAACTGTAAATCATGATCTTCAAGCAATTTAAGTCAATACAGAAAATTATTACTCAGGTGCAGAATTCCCCCAGTAGTATACTGCAAGAGTAGATAAGGCTGTCCTTTTCACTCTTCCACCTCACATTCCCCAGGCCTGACTGCCTCCACTCTCTTTCCTCTCAGGCCTGACTCACTCCATTATCTACTATGTCTCCCACTAGCTCCATCTAGGGCAGACCCCTCAATTCTCATTTCTGGCCTATCCAGTAGTTTCAACCCCTTTACTATTTTCCCCTTGCATGCCTGACCCCCTTCAGCTTTTACTCTTTTGCTTCTGCTGGCCTGGCCCTCTCCAGTCTCTCTTCTTCCCCTTTCCCATTCTTAATCTGCTCTTTGATCAAACCCCTCTGTATTCTTCCCAGACCAATCCTGTAAGAAAACCCGAGAAAAGGCTATACTCTGTGCTGAGGCTGTAACATAGGCAAGTGGGACTAACCCCCCAAGGTTCATAATTATTCCCTATGCAATCAATCAGACATGGCCTTTGATCTCCACCCAACTAACCTCTGACCTCTGCTCTACTCGCTCCCTTGTATGAATGTTCTGCTCTTTCCTATCATATTTTGGCATTCTTTTTTCTTTCTCTTTTCTGATACTATTATGTATCTTTTATATTTTATACCATCCTGATGCTCTGGTAAAGAGCGGTATATCAAGCCCAATAATGCATAAACATAAGACAATGTGTGGGACGAAAGACCACAACTTTATTTAATCCAATGCTCAGAAAGGAAATGAGTTCCCTGGGATCACCTGAGCATTCTCTTATATACCTTACCCCAACCACTAGGCCACTCCTCCACAGCACCAAGTGGAGGAGTGGCCTAGTGGTTGGGGCAAGGTACTTCAGGCCGGAAGGTCAAGGGTTCAAATCCCACTAGAGGACAGCAACCTTGGGTCAGAAGGACTGGGGTTTCTAGTCCCACAGGTGCTCCTTGTGGTCTTGGGCAAGCCACTTAACCCTCCATAGCCCATGTTCCCTGTAAAATAGTTATCTCCAAGTTATAATGCCCTGTTCAATGTAATTTCAGTTTGTTCAATGTAAACCGCACTGATGCAGAATAGCGTGGTATATAAGAGAATGTAAATAAATAAATAAAATAAAATAAAATACTGCCACTCTCGCCATGTTTGCCAACCATTGTTATTCAATTGACTTGGGTACCCACCACCAGCTGTGATATACTAGACAGGGTAATTACAATGAACCATTGAAACATGTTAATAGCTCTGACCAAATATACTTTTGATGCTAACAGATACCACTAGGTTCTTGAGAAATACTGAGTTATACTGGGAAGGAAGAATGGATGTTGCTGACTCAGAGACTGAGAGCAGGACATGGCCAGCAGTGGGGTAAATTCTGCCCAAACAGCCCCTACAATGCTGGGGCAGGGACATATGGCAGTGGTAAAGCAGAGTGGCAAACTTACTTTAAAATGTTTGCCTCGCTGCCGCCACTCTTCTTTTAAGTTTTGAGGCCCAGCAGCAGCAGCACCGCAAGACTTCAGCCTGGCAGCAGCCATGAGGTGACATCTGCCAGGCCTCAGAACTTAGAAGAAAAGTGATGGCAGCGTGGCAAACATTTTAAAGTAAGTTTACCCATGTATAGGAGGGGCGCTGCAGTGTCAATGGGGGGCACTCAGCAAAATTGTTCTTGGGGGGGCCTCTCATTTGGTCAGCCTGAAAGGCAGAGAAGTCCAGCCTAGACTTCACATACTAAGGGGGAGTATATCATGTTACAACGGGCTTCCATAAACTTGATTTAGGCCCACCATATAGAGTGAGAAGTATAGACAGCACTGTTTTACACATACCCCAGCCAGGGTCGACCCTACCATTAGGCAAACTAGGCAGTCACTTAGGGCAGCACCTTCGGGGGGGGGGGGGGGGGAGGGTGGGCAGGCATTAAAGAGCAGGACATTCAAAACTAAAGGCTTAAGGTATGCCTAGAGTGCTAACACCTTGAACCAACTCTAGGGCCAGGCCTAACCCCAGACTTAGAGCTAACAAGCCCTCCTATAAAAAGAATAGCCATAGCAGACTATTACCAACCTTCCACACACTAATTCAGCAAATTCTGCCTCTTTCTCATAGGCCAGTGTACAGACTACAAATTCGGCAGAACCTATGAGCCTCCTCCTTTTCCTTCCCTTTGTTATTGTCCCCTTGCATCCTCTCCACCTTGTATTACGTTATTGAATTGTATTTTATTCTATTCTTTCTTATCATTTGAAGTGGAGTTTTTATTTGTATTTTATATTTTTTTTTAGTTGCAAACCACATAGATTGTGTAAATTTCTGCAGTATATCAAATAAAGCCAACTATAACCATTTGCTGAATTTCTATACTGCTAAGGTGTGAACATCATAGCGGTTTACAATTTAAATAAAGGGGAACAGATTAGCATACCGAATAACCTAGACCAGCGATGGCGAACCTATGGCACGCGTGCCAGCTGTGGCACGCGAAGGCCTTGCAGCTGGCACGCGGGAAGGTCCGCAATCGAAAAAAAAAAACCAACCCTGTCTGCTGCCGTTGTCGGGGCCGCCGCGGCAGAATCGAGCGTGCCGCGGGGCCCCCCTGTACCCACCCGGCAGAGCCTGTCCTCCCCGTAGCAGCTCTCTCTTTGGAGCTGCAGTCAGACGCGCCGGCTTGCAGAGCGCGAAGGGAAGAGTTTCCCTTTCGCGACTGTTAAGCCCGCGGGGGCTGATGGGAACTTCCCATCAGCCCCCGCGGGCTTAACAGAGCAGCGAGGGAACTCTTCCCTCGCGCTCTGCAAGCCGGCGCGTCTGACTGCAGCTCCAAAGAGAGAGCTGCTACGGGGAGGACAGGCTCTGCCGGGTGGGTACAGGGGGGCCCCGCGGCACGCTCGATTCTGCCGCGGCGGCCCCGACAGCGGCAGCAGACAGGTTTTCTTTTTTTTTTTAATTTTCCCTGGGCTGGGCTGGGCTGGGCTGGGCTGGGGGGGGGTGGGGATTAGGAGTGGTGATGGGCTGGGCTGGGCTGGGGGGGGTTAGGAGTGGTGATTGGCTGGGCTGGGCTGGGGGGGGTTAGGAGTGGTGATTGGCTGGGCTGGGGGGGGTTTAGGAGTAGTGATGGGCACTGGGCTGGGGGGTTAGGAGTGGTGATGGACACTGGGCTGGCTGTGGGGGTTAGGAGTGATGATGGGCACTGGGCTGGCTGGGGGGGTTAGGAGTGGTGATGGGCGCTGGGGGGGGTTAGGAGTGGTGATAGGCGCTGGGGGGCTTAAACTAAAAATTGAATGATGGGGGATTAGGACTGGGAGTGGGCTGATGGGGAGGTTAGGACTGGAAATGGGCTGGTGGGATTAGGACTGGGAGTGGGCTATGGGGGGCTAGGACTGGTAATGGGTTGGGGGGGTTGCTAGGACTGGAAATGGGCTGAGTGGAAGGGGGCTTGAACTGCAAATAGCTGTTGGGGATGGGGCTTGGAATGGAAATGGGCTGAGGGGAAGTGGGGGGCTTGGAATGGAAATGGGCTGAGGGGAAGTGGGGGGCTTGAAGAAGGGAATGGATGCTGGGTGAGACTGGAACTAGAAGGGAGCTGATGTTGGGGGAGGATTAGAATGGGATGGGGCTGGGAGAGTAAAATGGAGAGGGGAAAAATATTTTGTGTAGGAGGGATGAAAAATCTACAATTGGCCAGGTATTGGGAGAGTAATTGGGGATTGAGGATGGAGGGGTAAAATTTGTGTGGATGAAATAGGAATGAGGAAAGAGCAAAAGGAGAAAGATTAGTATGTTAAAGCAGATGTAGAGAGAGAGAATGGAAAAAAAACTAGAAGAGAGAAGAAAGGACAAATGGACAGCAGACGATGGAGAGTTAGCAGAAAACATGAAGAAACCAGAAGAAAATGGCTGGACCAATTGCAACTGAAAAAAAATGCACAAAAGGTAGAACGATATCTCTTTATTTTGAATTTATTAACTGGAATATGTCAGCTCTGGGAAATGTGCATCATTAACATCTGCGCTTTGTTTGGTACAAGAGGAAATTCCTATTTGACGTTGCCACTTGTTCTCTTTCCCCAGTATTCACTGAAATGTATTGGTTTAATATTTGCAGTGTTGCCTTTTGATAGGTAGGGTATGGTGCTTTGTGAGTCCTGGTAATGCTGTCAGGATACGGCGGGTTTGCTATGGGTTCTAAATGGGCAGCGTTTGTAGTAGTTCCTAATGTGCCTGGCGGTTGGCACTGGATTATAGTAATGTAGAAATCTTTTAGTCTTTCTTTATCCATACACTCATTAAGAGACATGTTTACTAAAAGTTAGTGTATGGTAACATTATGCAAATATTTATGCAAATAAGACCACTTATGCAAATGACGTGCTGGCACTTTGAGGAAATTCTTTGGTTTTGTGCGGCAGTTTGGGCACTCGGGCTCAAAAAGGTTAGCCATCACTGACCTAGACAAATGCAGGGAGAAAAAAAACAGGACGCAGAAACACAAAGGAAACAAATTGATTGTAGGACAATATCTACCAAGACAGATGGAACGTAAGGGTGGGAATTAAGATCTGGCTGCCATACACACGCCGTCTCCACCCCAAGCACAGCCATAACCACATGCCTAACCCTAACCCACAGACACACAAATTGCAAAGTTGGGGAGAACGATGCATAAAAAGTAATAGTGCATGACAACATTCCCTCCCCACACATGACAAGCCCTACGCCTTTTTTCCTCCCAAAAGACACCATCATGGAACATGCACAGTTTGCACAACAGTCTGACAGCAGAACCGGAAGCGGCGGTTGCTTTACAGGTGGTGACGTCTGGAGCTGCTGCGCATGCGTGGAGTAGGGCAGTCCTCGCCCTACGTTTGCTTTCCCTGATAGTCGCGGGAGGAAGGGCTGCAGCTGTGACGGGAAGGAGCTTGCTGTGTTGGAGAAAGCGCTCAGTTATCAATGCTGCTGTGTCCTCATGTTCGCCTGGCAGTCGCAGTCTCGTAAGTGCTGTACCAGAGTGCGGGTATCAGTGCGGTGTCATTAACTTTTGGGATAACGCCGAGAGCGGCAGAAAAGTTTCCCCCGCTTCCGACGCTTGGTGCTCGCGTCCATTTATATATGAGGTTGAAAAGGAGGATTCGCGTTATTCTTACGGTAAGAAGCTTGTTGGAGCTGTTGCATGATTACCAGGGCATGCTCCATTCTGTCGTTTCTTTACGGTAGCCAGCTGGCTTACCTTGCATGTGTTGTCATTAGAGCATCTATTCCTATATTCGTATGTTTTTCTTTGAGATAATGTTTTGTTTAGTTTTCTGCTAGCCGTAGGCGATATTTATAGGTGTTGTATAATATTGTAGATAAGGTTTTTCGATGCAGCTTTTAAATGTGCCTTCAGTAAGAAAGCTTTAAACGTATGGTAGGGCTAGGTGAAAATAATTGTACTGAATAGGGCCTTTGAAATAAGCTTGACTTTACATATGCGTTTAGAATAGACAGGATTGTGCAAGTGTGTTTTTTTATTTCTTCTTTCTAGATTTTTCTGTGACTAGGGATGTTCCCTAAAATGAAGACGACTTTTGTGTTTCAGGAAATGCTTGTACTGCAGTTCTGTTTTTCTAAATCCTGATGTATAATGGAACAAAAAAGTTTATAAATAGTTCATAAAAATTAACCTAACAATTAGTACGTTTTGCAGGATATTTGCATACAAATGTAAATACTGATGTATTGCTGAACTATATTTTAGTTCCTGTATTAATTTAAAAAAACATCAAGTGAGGGATGTATCCATTGACCATAAAAATGATACTTATTCTTATCAAAACAGTTTATCAGCTTGGCAGTTATTTTAGAAGACTTTAATTGTGATTGACCACTTAAATTTTTAAATTATATCCACTTGTAAAGGCCATTTTAGAAAAAGCTCATTTTACATATTGATGCCCATACCACCTCGAATGTAGATGGTTATGTGGTCTGGGCAGAACTGAAATAAATCTACAGGTGCATTCCCTATATGAAATGGGAACTGCATGTGCAAATCTGAAATAACCATGTAAGGATGTATACCTGCTCCTTGATGCAAATAGATACTTTAAATAGTGCTGTTTTTGGCCATCTCTTTATAGGAGGCATTAAGTTGATATACATCCACCTTTATTTTACCAATATTTCCTCCAAATTGAAATGCGTAACAATAGAGACCTTTGTAGGTGATTAAGAGCAACTGCATATTTAGATTTGTAAAGTGGCCAAGATAGTGTAACGTGTTGACATTTACACCTGCACATTGTGAAATACTGGCACTTAACAAGTAGTATTTTGTATGGGTTTCCTCCCTTGATTTTCTTATATTTTCCCATTTGTGAAATGGCTGCTTCTGCAGCACATACATAGCAATCATATGTTCCTGCATTTGCTTATGTTTGTAACCCGATTTTATCAGTCATGTCCATTTTTGAGGGACAGAGATACATGGATTTTACTGACATAGATTTGCAGATGTTTTCACTTCCACGTCCCTCCGATAACATAAGTGGCCTTTCTAAAATGGGCCTTTGTGTGTGTTATATTTCCACATGCGGAGCAAAAATATAAATCTAAAGTTACTGTACAAGGGAAAAGGATTCAGATTTTGTGAAGTGTGCATAGAGATCCTTAGGGGCATGATTTCTGAAAAGTCATGTGCGTTGATGAAGTTAATATGGGTGAAATGCCTGTGTCCATATAGATAAAAGGGCTCTAGGCACTTAGCACGCATTAAATCCTTCAGTAAACATGCCCCATAGTATCACAGAGTTAAGAATAAATGACCACAGGCCTTGCCACATTTCTTGGAATCTAGGAGCCAGCTGCTGAAACCTAGGTCACAGTGCACGCTGCTGCAATCCCCCCACCCCTTCCTGCAGAGGGGTATCGCAGTTACCTTTTTAGGTTGTGGGCATGATTTACTATGGGGGGAAAAGTTTAATAATTCAACCTTTTAATGGACCACTCTACACTGCCTCCCTCTCCCATCATCCCTACTGACCCTTTAAGCTGCTCCTGTATAGAGCCAGGTCGGATGCCTGCTTGCTTGTGTGTGTGCGCCTTCCCATGCGTTATCTCTTTGCCCTGAAACCCCCGGTACTATCTCCCCACTCACTCCCTTCTGGCTGTTCCACTACCTCCCCCCAACTCTGTTTACCTTCCCAGATTCTCTCCCCTTCTATTCACCCCATTAAGTGCCACAGGACCAGCGCTGGCTGCTTGCATGGATCCAGCTCCTGTAGGCAGAAGTGCTGTATAAGGCCACAGTCGCGGCCAGAACCAGCACTTTGTGCCTCAGCCTACAAAAAAACTTTGCAGGCTGAGGCAGAAAGTGCTGATTCTGGCCGTGATTGTGGCCTTATACAGCACTAATGCCTGCGGGAGATGGGATACCTGTGGGCAGCCAGTACCAGTCTGAGTGGCTTTCGTTTTTAGTTGCCAGGTAACCTGGTGCCTGGGGATTGTGCCCTGCAAATCTCATTTTCCTTTTGACCAGATCTTCGATGGGAGTCTTTTCACCTTGTCTCATGCATCCTTCCATTTGAGATCATATCCTTTTTTAGCTAATTTTTAGAATTCTCTAGTAGTATGTTTTGAATATGTTTTCTTTATCATTTTGTTTCTGTAAGTTCATTTTACTTCATGATCCCACCTTTAACAAATGCTTACATCTTCCTAATCTTTAACTGTAAATCCAAAGTTTCTCCTGAGAAGTCATAGTGACAAAAACAGATACTTTTTTAAATTTCTGTTTTATAAAAATAAATCCATCTTCTGTTATCAAACATACTGGATCAGACCAAGGTCCATCGAGCCCAGTATCCTGTTTCCAACAGTGGCCAATTTAGGTCACACGTATCTAGCAGTTCCCCCAAAGGACACAGGTTGCACAATGCTTGTACTGAGGTAAGCAGTGGATTTCCTGGGTTCCCTTTAATAATGGTTTATGGATCTTTACTCCAGGAATTTCTCCAAACCTTTTTTAAAGCCAGCTACACTAACAGCTTTTACTACATTCTCCGGTAATGAACTCCAGAGTTTGATTACGAATTAAGAGAGAATTTATTTTTTCACTCATTAGTCTTATAGATTACACTGTAGCTTCATTGCATGTTCCCTAGTCTTTCTGTATTTTGATGGAGTAAACAATGGATATACGTTTACCCGTTCCACTCCAGTCATTAATTTATAGACCTCTATCATATCTCCCCTCAGCTGTCTCTTTTCCAGATTGAAGAGTCCTAACGGTTTTAGCCTCCCCTCATAGGGGTATCCTTCCATCTTCTTTATCATTTTGGTGGCTCTTCTCTGTACCTTTTTCTGAGATCATTTTTAAGATATGCTGACCAGAATTGCATGCAATATTCATGGTGCAGTCGCACCATAGAAAGATACAGAGGCATTATAATATTGTTTGTTTTATTTTCCTTTTCTTATGAGTCCTGGTATTCTATTTGCTTTCTTGGCTGCTGCTGCTGCATACTGGGCGGAGGGTTTCAACATGTTATCCACAATGACGCCTAAATCATTTTCCTGGGTGGTGGTTCCTAATGTGGAACTTTGCATCATGTAACCGTAGTTTGGGTTGTTCTTTCCTAGGTGCATAACTTTGCACTTCTCCACATTAAATTTCGTCTGCCATTTGAATATCCAGTTTTCCAATTTATCAAGATCCTCTTGCAATTTTTCAAATCCTCTTGTTTTTTTAATAACTTTGAATAATTTTGTGTCATCTGCAAATTTGATTATTCACGTTTCCAGGTCATTTACGAATATATTAAAAAAGCAGCGAGCCAAGCACAGATCCCTGGGGTACTCCTTCACTTTTCACCTTTCTCCATTGGGAAAATTGGCCATTTAGCCCTACCCTCTACTTTCTATCTTTTCACCAGTTCCTGATCCACAATAGTACATTGCCTCCTTTCCCATGACTTTTTAATTTCGCCAACTCTCTCTTGAGGGACCTTGTCAAAGGCTTTCTGAAAGTCCAGATACAATATTTATAAATCAACTCACCTTTGACTACCTATTTATTCACATTAAAAAAAAAATATATATAACGGATTAGTAAGACCAGACCTTCCTTGGCTAAAGCCACCTTGGCTGTCTCCCATTAAACCATGACTATCTAACATGTTCAGTAATTTTGTTCTTTATAATGGTTTCTACCATTTTTCCCAGTACTGACGTCAGGCTCACTGGTCTCTAGTTTCCCAGATAATCCATGGAACCTTTTTTAAAAATTAGCGTTACATTGGCCATCCTCCAATCTTCAGGTATTACAGATGATTTTAATGATAGTTCACAGATTACTAATAGGTCTGCAATCTTATATTTCAGTTCTTTCAACACCCTTGGATGTATACCATCCAGTCCAGGTGATTTGCTACTCTTCAGTTTATCAAATAGTTCAAAGAAATATCAGTACACTGGGAAGATGTATTACAATCCTTCTATGGCATCACCTTTAAATACAGTTTCAGCCATGGGTAGCATCCCTACATCTTCCTCAGTAAAGACCGAAGCAAAGAATTCACTCAGTCTCTCATCTATGGCCTTGTCCCCTCTATCATCTAATGGTACATCTGACTGTCGCAGCTTTTTGCTACAAATGTACTTGTAAAAGTCTATTTTCGCTTCCACAGCAAGCTTCTTCTCAAATTCTCTTTGTCTGCCTTATCAATGTCTTGCATCTAACTTGCCAGTGCTTATGTTTCCAGTTTTCATCATTTGACAACTCCTTTTTCCATTTCCTGAAAGATGCATTTTTGGCAACAGCCTCTGTCCTCACCTTTAAACCATGATGGCAGTTTTTTGGACTTCCTTCCACTTTGCTTAAAGCGTGGAATACAGCTGGTTTGGGCTTCCAAGATAGTATTTTTAAGCACCCATGTTTGATGTAAATCTTTAACCTTTGCAACTGCTCCTTTTTATTTTTTTTTCTTTACTATTTTCCTCATTTTATCATAGTCTCCCTTTTTAAAAGTTAAAAGGTAGTACTGTGGATGTCCTTGCTGCCCTTCCTCCATTTATTAAATCAAATGGGATCATGCTATGATCACTATTGTCAAGTGGCCCCCAACACATTTAGCTCTTGCACCAGATCTTGTGTTCCACTAAGGACTAGGTCCAAAATGGCTTCCCCTCTGGTCAGATCATGAACCAGCTGCTCCAAGAAAGTAATTTATTTAATCTAGAAACTTTATCTCCCTAGCATGTCTTGAAATTGAAATCACCCAGTATTATACTTCCAAGATATTTGTGTTCTTTTATTTCAATAGAATGCTTGGGAAAAATCAAAGCTGCTCTTTTTTTTTTAATCAGCGTGGTTCAGATATTTGGAGTGAAGTGGTAGGGCATGAAAAGATTTGGGCGCTCATTTACTAAACATTAGCACAAGCTAGTGTTTAGTTAAATGGGCTCATTGGTTTCTCCTTGTGTAAAGACTCAATTTGGGGAGATAATTTCCGCAACACTTATAAAACTCTGGACATATTTGACACTGTTTAAATGCAGCAGCATTCTCTTAATTGTTATGTAATATTACTTCTAAAGTTAGTCAGTTTTGGAGCCTCTTAAAGCTGTTGGTGATATAACTAGTTGCTGAAGAAACGAATGTGCATATGGTAAGCCAGTCTGCAATCTGCATTTTACTAGGAACCCCCTAATATGTGGAAAGATTTTATTTATTTTATTTTTGCCTCTGTGCAAAAATAGTTTGAGCAGGTACATTTTAAGAGTATTAATTGCTGAGTGAGAGTGGATTTATGTAAACGCCAGTTACTTTCCTGCCCCATGTCTGTATTAATGTTGCGTAAACAATCAAGTTTTCAACAGTTAACGAAAGGGCAAAACTAATACAGGGGCCTGTGCTTGCTTTTGGGCGGCATGTGCGCCCGTCATCCTGCTGTTTAGCTTGGGTTCTTGTTAGCATGGTGCGCTAACTGCAATGCGCTGTCAACACACCCACCCAGTCCCTGCCCCAACTGCATGTTAGCTGGTCAGCATGGGATTATTACCCATGCTGACATACATGGGCGCTCTTAGGTCATGGCAAACCCCATGCTGTTAATGCAGTATAGTAAACATGCTCCATAATGAACAATGTTCTAGGATTAGGAAGGAGGTTCCAAAACTAAGGCACCATCTCTGCGAAAGAGCTCGATAATCGTGTAAGACGTTTTTCTTTCAGCAAAGTGATTGCCAAACCTTTCAGAGCACTGTGGAAGGAATATTTGGTACAAAATGTAGATTGAGTCCTTTAGGGACAAGGGAAATATATATGCCTTACACCACATTGACCTGGTGAAAAGCAGTGTATAAGCATTGCTAAATACATAAATTAAGTTTTTTTATTGCTCTGTATATAATTTATATTGCTCCATGGTGTGACTACATCCTAAGTATTATGTGCGGTTCTGATCACCTTATCTAAACAAAATAAAGTGGAATTAGAGAGGGGTTGATCACTATACCCCCTGTGAGAAAAGGCTTAAAAGGTTAGGGTTCTTCAGCTTTGAGAAGAGAAAACTGAGGGGAGATATGATAGAGGTCTATAAAATGGAGTGGAACGGGTAAATGTGAATCAGTTGTTTACCCTTTCAAAAAGGACAAAGATTGAGGGACAAGCCACGAAGCCACTATGTACTACATCTGAAACTAATTGGAGAAAATCCTTTTTCACACATGTAATTAAGTTTTAGAATACATTGCCAGAGGATGTAGTAAAAGCTGTTTAGTGTATATGGCTTTCAAGTTTTGAATAAATTCCTGTAGGAGAAGTCTATAAACCATTATTAAAGTGTACTTGGGGGAAATCCACAGCTTTGCTTCTGGATAAGCAGCATGTGATCGGTCTACCTTTTTGGAATCCTGCCAGGTACGTTTGACCTGCATTGGCTAATATTGGAAACAGAGCACTAGGCTTGATTGACCTTTTGATCTGGTCAAGTATGTTATCTTCCCTATATGAACATAAGTTAACATCTGTTAATATCTTGTAGATGTGAAGGTGGATGCAGTTTAAAATGCTCAGTCTTCAGTAGGAAAGCAGTAAAGGGCCTTTAAGTGGAAAAGGATAACTTCTGTTACTTCCCCTTTGAGTTGCTAGATTACTGTCTTCAAAGGCAGTCCTGCATTGATACTTTAATAAAACCATTCAAATTGTAGGTCTATAATGCAGTCTGTAATAGCATGTTTGATCAATGTTACATCAACCTCAATTTTATTTTTTTTCCTTATCATACTAGACCAGTCCAGATGAGTAAATTATGCTCCCCTGCCAGCAGGTGGAGGCAGACCTTAATCCCAGTGATGACATCACTGAAAGTTGCTATGACGCAGTACTGAATGAAGTCAGTATTTCCATATCGTCTTGCTAGACCATTCCAGACAAGTGATTGTGTTCCCTCTACTAGCAGATAGATTTTCTCATCTCTGTAGAAAATCTGAAGATTGATTAAACGCTCGTGAATGACCACATTAAGCCCTAAAAAGGTGACACTCGAGTGTAACGTGGGAGATTCCACTAGACTGCAGGCTTCAACAGTCATAGGAGGAGGGAAAGTTGGTTCAGCTTCACATCCTTATCATAAGGACCTGTTCAGCAGCCATAAATTAGCAGGATTTAGAAGAATCTGGAACAGTACAGCAGCCTCGGACATCCTCGGCACCCTCTGCTTTGCCCCCCTGCTCTCTCCCAAAGGCTCTCGGAGAGATCTGCCTTTCATAAAGTGCTGTTAAAATAAACCCAACCAGTGAAGCAGTTTCAGGGGAACAGAGCTGAGCCTGGCACGGTTCTTATGCCTGGGTCTCTCGGGGGAGGGGGGGGGATGTGAGTGCCAAGGCTTGACCTTGGCATTGTCCTTGTTGGGGATTCCTGTTTGTCTCTGAGGGATGCAATTTTGGGTGGACTTCTAGCGACTGTTGGTGCTGTGTGGGGTTTCCCGCTGTTTTCTGCACGTGTTAACGTTTTTGCCTATGGGGCAGAATGTGCAACCCCCAGGCGCACAAGTGGCTCCAACGTGCCCTCCTTCCCTTGCACCTTTAATGCTCATTACATAAAAGTGCAGTTAATGCACACTTGTGGGCCAATGCAGCCTTAGTGCGCACTCTTGTGATACTTCCCTGTCTTCTTCCAGGAAATGTTTGACCTGTGGCAGGTGAGGAGCCTCATCCTTGGATTCTAGACTCTGCTTTTCCTGTATGGCAGCTTCTGAGTCACCCCTGGAGGGCATGCTTTCCCCCTTTCAGCTGGGGGATACAGTTTGCCCTTACCTGCCTCAGGGCAGGATGGCGCCAAGGGTAAGGATGCTCAGCTGGCCAGTGGCTTCGGCGACAGTGTTATGAGCTGCACTTCATTCTCTAGGGGGGTCTGTGGTAGCTATGCCCCCTGGAGTCGGGGAGTCTTTTCTGAGAGGAGAGCTTCTGGAGTCTGGAATGTTCTTGGAATTCTTTTCCTTTTTTGCAACAGGCCTGGTCTTCTAGTGTGGAAATTCAGATTCTTTGGCCTCTATATGCTCCTGGACACAGTCTCGTGTCGGGCAGGCTGAAAATAGAAATGCTGTTCAATTACCTTTTGGCTAAGCGTCCCTGGTGTGGGACACTCCCTGAAGATGAGTAACAGTTGGGAGTTATCCAAGATGTTGACTATGCCTCAGACCCAGATGAATCAGTATGGGGCTTTGATATGGAGGAGGACATACACTCACCTTCAGAAGCCTATGCAGAGGCCGGCGTGATCCAACTGCTCTGGAAGGGAGGAGCTGATGGCATTTATTTCCAGGGTCTCATCCACCTTGAACTTGTTTCCAGCAAGGAGCAGGAGCCAAATGTACACCCGCTTCAAGGAGTGTGGAAATCTACTACTGCCTTCCCGTTGGTGTTCATTTTCTATTAATTCTTTTATTTTTAGGTTTTCTATACTGCTTGTTATACATAATCAAGGTTGTTTACAGGCAACAAGAAATTATGATCTGGTCCGAGTGGGACTTGCCCGAATCGCTGTCTAAAGATTTAAGGGTCTGTAAAAAGATCTACACTTTTACAGAGGAGCACGGTGAGTGGTTTGACATCCCAAGGTTGGATGCACAGGTGATGGTGGTTACCAGATGGACCACCATTCCCATGGAAGGTGGATCGGTTTTAAAGGATGTTCTGGACATAAGAACATAAGATATGCCATACTGGGTCAGACCAAGGTCCATCAAGCCCAGCATTCTGTTTCCAACAGTGGCCAATCTAGGTCATACGTACCTAGCAGTTTCCCCAAGGGACACAGGTTCCACAATGCTTGTACTGGTTCAAGCATTGATATCCTGGGTCCCTTCTTAATAATGGTTTATGGACCTTTCCTCCAGGAACTTGTCCAAACCCTTTTTTAAACCCAGCTACACTAACAGCCTTTACTACATCCTCCGGTAACAAATTCCAGAGTTTGATTACACGTTGAGTGAAAAAATATTTTCTTTTATTAGTCTTAAATAGTTTACCCTGTAGCTTCATTGCATGTCCCCTAGTCTTTCCATATTCTGATAAAGTAAACAATCAATCTACGTTTACCCGTTCCACTCCGTTCATTAATTTATAGACTTCTATCATATCTCCCCTCAGCCGTCTCTTCTCCAGGCTAAAGAGCCCCAACCTTTTTAGCCTTTCTTCATAGGAGTAGCTTTCCATCCCCTTTACCATTTTGGTGGCTCTTCTCTGAACCTTTTCTAAAATCGCTATATCCTTTTTAAGATACGGCGACCAGAATTGCACACAATATTCAAGGTCCGGTCTCACCATGGAACGATATAGAGGCATTATAATATCTTTTGTTTTATTTTCCATTCCTTTCCTTATCATACCTAGCATTCTATTTGCTCTCTTGGCCGCCGCTGCACACTGGGCCGAGGGTTTTAACAAGGTATCCACAATGACGCCTAAATCTTTTTCCTGGGTGGTGGATCCTAATGTGGAGCCTTGCATCGTGTAACCATAGTTTGGGTTGTTCTTCCCTAGGTGCATAACCTTGCACTTCTCCACATTAAATTTCATCTGCCATTTTGATGCCCAGTCTTCCAATTTATCAAGCCCCCCTTTCTAGTCGATTCCTTGCTGAAGAGCCACTTTGCCATGGTGGCGGCTATTCTACAGCATATGTACCATGTTGATGTCTCAAGCCCTGCTCCAGTGGATTCAGTCTCTTCCACCTGGTGATACTACAGCTCTCTTTGTAGTAGGCTATGGCCTTTCTTTCTGATGCCATGTATGACCTGGTGTGCTTGGCAGCCAGGGATGGTGCCCTGACAGCGGTGTCACAGTTTTGGATTTGGCTCCATTACTAGGCAGCGGAGATATCCTCAAAAGCTAGTTTGGCTCAACTGGCCTTTAAGGGGAAGCTCCTGTTTGGAACTGAGTTTTGGAGAAAGTGGTGGACCTAGGTGAAATAAAATCTTACCGCCTTCCAGAAGATGGGGCCTGTGAAGTGGGCCAATGCCCCTTTCTCGTCAGCCTGTGCCAGACCACCAAGGGTGTGCTGGCCAGATTCCCGGGGGTCTTAGGTTTTCCATGGCAGTAGGGACAATAGTTCCTCCTTCCCCTCTGCTTCAGTTCCTTGGGCTTGTTATCAGTCCTTTCATGGAGCACATGGACTCAAGGACTCTGCCCCATCCAGAGGAAGACCCTTCCAGGCCACACAATGAAGGTTTGGGGACCAGTTCCCTGGTGGGCGGCAAGCTTTGCCTCTTCTTTTAAGAATAGGCCCAGGCCTATCCGGGATCCATTGGGTGCTAGACACCATTCATTTCAGCCATGTCCTGGAATGCAAGGAACTGAATTTTGATGCCTTCATTTCCCTTTGTGGGTCTGAGATCAAATGTGCTGTGGTGCTGACCACCTTGGACCAGTTGCTTCGCCTAAAAGCAGTGCTGCCTATTCCCCCCCCCCCCCCAAGCGAGCGGGGTAAGGGCAGATACGCCATCTACTTCATGGTGCCAAAAGTGGATGTTTCCTTCCAGCTCATTCTGTACCTCAAAGGCGTCAACAAGCACTTGCATGTCTTGTGCTTTCAAAAGGAAATATTAAGCTCTGTCAATCATGCAGTGTGCTGAGGGGAATTCTTGGCTTCTCTGGATCTGGCTGAGGTGTATTTTCCTATCCCGATCCAGGTGGCTCAGCAGAAGTATCTACATTTTGCCTTGCTTGGCTCACTATCATTTCGCTGCCCCTCCTTTCGAGTTCTCCACCGCCCCAAGGATGTTCTCAAAGGTCATGGTGGTGGCGGCTGTGCATCAAGGGATCTGTGTCCATCCCTATCTAGATGACTGGCTCATCTAAGCCCGTTCCCTGACAGAAACGTGTCTGGTGAAGTCCTGAGTGATCTCTCTTTGGAAAACCTGGCTAGGTGATCAATTATGAAAAGAGCCAGTTTTTATCTTCCCAGTACTTGGCGTTTCTGGGAGCATGTTTCGACACTCGAATGGGCAGTGTTTCCCTGCTAGAGGAGAAAATCAGAAGACTGTTGAACTGCCTGGGGATGCTCTGTACACAGCAGGTGCCCAGTGTTTGGTATTATCTTCAGCTCCTCGGATTGCTAGTGGTGACCATAGAGATGGTCCCTGAGTTCTCAGGAGTTTCAGTGCAGGCTTCTGCTCACGTTGAGGGTGAGGGCATTCCTGCAATGGTGGTGGCATTTCTGTAATTTGAAGAAGGGTGTACCACTGCAAGATTTCTCCTGGATCCTGCTGACAATGGATGCCAGTCTCTTGGGCTAGGGAGCCCATTGCAAAGACCATGCGGCTTAGGGGTGTTGGAATCAAAGGGAAGCTATGTGGTCCATCAACCACCTTGATTGGTTTTAAAGTGTTTCTGGCATCTGGTCGAGGGCTGGGCGGTTCGAGTGTTTTTAGACAGTGCCATGATGGTGACTTATGTCAGTCGGCAGGGCAGCACAAGAAGCGCAGGAGTGGCTCTGGAGAGGGATCTCCTGTTTGCTTGGATGGAGAAGAACCTCCTAACCTTGTTGGCTTAGCACATTGCCGGAGTGGACAATGTAGAAGTGGACTTCCTTAGCCAGCACTCTCTGAATTGAGCAAGTGGGAGTTGTCAAGATGTTTCAGTTGAATCTGTGCCACTGGGGTCAGCCTGAAATGGATCTAATGGCGATCCGCTCCAATACCAATGTGTGCTGCTTCTTCCGTCACCATATACAGATGGGGCCCAAGGGCATTGTTGCCCTAATGAAGCCTTGGTCCAGTCAGCGGTGGCTGTACATGTTTCATCCATGTCCTTGGTGGGGTGTGTGATTTGGCATATAAGAGTGCCACCCAGGTAGGATTGTTCTGGTAACCCTGGATTGTCCATGGAGAGCATGGTTTGCAAGCGCCTCCTTTTCAGTTTCCTTAGTCTTGGTGGCTATTGTGGCAGGGACCAATCGTCCTGGAGGACTCTCTTGCTTATGGCATGGCTCTTGAAAGGAGACGGCTAGCATGTATAGGCTACTCTCCAGCAGTAATCTTTACCATACTTGGTGCTCTGAGGAGGTCTGCCAAGCTAGCTTATTTATTTATTTAACGTTGTTTTTTTTGTTTTTATACCGCCTTATCTTGTAATCAAGGCGGTTTACATTGTAACTTCAATTTTACAGAGAACTTGCTATAATTACAGCTAACAATTTAAACATAACTGGACAACTTTATAGCATGCAAAGGGATGGGGGAACTTGCAGTGCTGAAACATGAATTATGTACAAGGTAATGTATAAGCAATAGCTCATGTAGTGTGGGCATGAGATCCGAGTAATGCTGTGGAGTTAGGTGAGTTCATTGAAGTGCTCGAAGAGGAGGGTCTTGAATATAGTGCTTCTTTGAGTGCTGGTGTGGTGCATGTCATTTGGCTCCTGAGGCAGCCAAGGTGGCCTCCCTGTTGGTCTTTCAGCAGGATGGCCTAGAGAAGGGCTTCTCACTTAGCTCCCTGAAGGTTAGGTGGCAGCTTTAGCCTGTTTCTGTGGTCTAGTGGCAGGGAAGTCCTTGGCTTTGTACCCAGATGTCTCACATTTTCTTCAAGGGGTTTGACATCTGCGTCCCCCCCTTCGGTCTGCAATCCCTTTCTGGGATTTGTCTCTGATGCTTGGGGCCCTGATGGTGGCCCCCTTTGAGTCATTGACGTGCGTTACCTTGAAGGATTTGATGCTCGAGACTATCTTCTTTGTCGCAATTTGTTCTGCAAGGCAGGTCTCTGAGCTGCAGGCTCTGTTTTGCTGGGATCCTTATCTGTCCTTTTCAACTGAGGTAGTTTCTATTCGTCCTGTTCTTTCCTTATTACCTAAAGTTCTGTCTCCCTTTCACCTGAAAAGGTGGTTTGCTTGCCGCCCTCTAATGAACAGTGTCGGGGGAAGGATAAGGATCTTCACCTTGTGGATGTCTGGAGGGTGCTTCTCCGGTACTTGGAGTTTACAAATTCCTTTTGTAAATTAAACCATCTATTTGTGCTGTTTGGCCTGCGCAAGGGTGAAGCGGCAGTCAAGTTGACTTTGGGGCGCTGGATTAAGGAGGCTATTGTCTCCATGTATCTGTAACGGAATCAGCTGTTTCTGGAGGATCTGTGCACCCATTCTACCTGAGTGTAAGCGTCACTAGGCAGAGCAGAGCTCTGTAGTCCCTGCAGACATTTGTCAGGCAGCAATAACGGCATCACTTTCCACTTTTGTCAAGCATTACCGCTTGGATGTCTACACGTGAGCGGACAAGGCCTTTGGCTCCAGAGATTTGCAAGCTGCTTTTTGTCTTCCTGCCAAGGCATGGTGTAGCTTTTGGTATATCCCACTTGTCTTGACAGGTCCTGCTAGACCAGTCTAGGGCCCGCCTTGTTTTTTCATTGGTTCTGTCTCCACCAATCTGCTGGTAGGAACACAGCCACTTGTCTGACTGGTCTAGCAGGGTTCAAGGAAAGGACATTTATCTAGTAAGTGGAATGTCGTCATATCTGCCCTTCAGCAGGAAGGAAGGTTTTGAATTGATGCAGCAGTGTAGATAAAACACTTGTCCCTGGCCCAGATTGCATTTCAGTGATGTGTAGCAGAGGCTTATAGGCTGTCTCCTTGAGCTGACAGCTTGCCCTGTGTCCAGTGCTGCTACTCATGGATTCCTAGTACTTGGTGGGCTGAAGAACAAACAGGAGGACCCCACGGGCCCAGAACCCCCTTCTCTCTTGCTGTCCTCTAGCTGCATGCATTTTGTCTTCACCTTTTTTTTGTCTGCTGTGTTTTTTTTTTTAATTCTCTTAGTGAAATCAGTGGGATGTGTTTCTTTTTGTTGCTTTGAATAAAGTAGTTATAAATTCAAAAGAAAAAAGGCCTATTTTCAGCAGCTGGGCCTCCCA
This sequence comes from Ichthyophis bannanicus, assembly GCA_033557465.1. Taxonomy (NCBI): domain Eukaryota; kingdom Metazoa; phylum Chordata; class Amphibia; order Gymnophiona; family Ichthyophiidae; genus Ichthyophis; species Ichthyophis bannanicus. Next base: position 212,917,755 of record CM066040.1, read on the forward strand.
GGCCTGCATAGGCATCTGATTCCCTTTTTACCACAGACCTGTTGAGGTTGTGTTGGTTGTTCCCTGTATTTTTTTTATTTCCTGTCGGTGGACACCATGGCCATTTGAAATGGGAGCTTGGTGGGGGTGGCTATAGTCTCAAGTCCTGTGGCCCCTGGAGGCCTTCTGAGGTCCCCTTCTGTTTTCAACTGGCTTGAGCCACTGCTCCTGAAATGGGTTATTTTCAGATTCTTGTAGCTGTTTGTCCACTTTGGGGGGAGAGGGAGTAAGAGGCCCATTCTCCGCTATGGAGGATCCTGAGTCCTCAAGTACTTCAGTCATGGGCAGTAAGTGCAGGTTATAGCCTCTTCTTTGTTCCTGTGCTTGCCCATTCCTCTGGGAAACCCAACCTTCTCTGATTTGTTGGTTGGTTGGAAGGCTATTGAGAAATATTTTCTTCAAAAGGTAAGTCTGAGGAGGATGGGGTGTTCCTCCGGTGGAAGCCTAGGGTCTTTAACAAAAGGGTTCTTTTCTTATGATCTTTCCAGATGTCATAACAGCTCTGCATGTGCCAGCTCTTGGACAAGGGTAGCAGGTGCCCCTCCCCTTTTACCAAAAGCAGAATTCCAAGGTCTGGACTTCCTCTAAGGGGGATCTAGGGCCTTCAAGCACTTCTGTTGCAGGTGGTAAGGGAGTTAAGTGCCTTTTCTTCGCCCTGCTTATTGTCTCTTCCTCCAGGAGCCCCCTCTTAGCCCCTGTGGGGGGTGGTTGGGGGGCTGTAGAGAAATGTATTACACCTGAAGGTAAATCTGAGAAGGATGGGATGATCCTTCTAGCAGAAGGCTAGGATCTCCATGATCCACCTTTTTAATGGAAGGGATCTTTCTGTACCCTTTTAGGATACTATGAGAGCTCTGCATGAGGTAGAGCCTGCTCTAGGGTGAGGTTAGTTGGCCGGCTCTCTTAGAGAGTATCTGACCACCTGCTGCATTCATTCTTTTACCTGATCTAGGCAGCAGCTCAGAGTCTCTCAGGGAGAAAACACCTGAGGTCCTGTGTCAGCTGTATGCTCTGTTCGAGGGTGAGCTGGATCAGCCTTTTGGGCTCCTGTGGGTGGATGCCCTTGTTACAGCAGTGACAAGGCACGCAACTATCCAGATGAAAGGGGAAACTGTAATCAAGGAGCCTCATGATAGGTGGGTAGAGATCTTCCTTAAGTATGCGCTTATGTCTTCTCCCTTAGATTTTCTGATGGTGTCTTGTCCTTGCCTGGTGGCCCTAGTCCCCTCACACTGGGTCCAGCAGCTGCCAGATAGCCCAGAGATTGTCGTTTTAGAGTTGCATATGTGGCTGCTGCCCTATATGACTTGATTAGCATATCCTCCGAGTGCAGGGCAATAGTAGTAGTTGCTTGGCAGTATCTTTGGCTCTGCAGTCTGAGTGATGCTGTCTCTTAAGTTGTGACTGATCAAGTTCGCCTTTAAGGGAAAGTTGCTTTTTGGGGAGGACCTGGAGAAATTTGTGAAAGATCTGGGTTAGGCTCTCCTGCTGCTGCTCTTGTAAGATAAGCCCAAGGAGCACTGTTCCCTCTAAGCTGTGCGCGTGTGCGCGCGCACACACCTCACCGAGTGAGCGCACAAAAATTACGGTTCTGATTCTGATAGAAAACACAGACGTTCTTAAAATTGAAAAGCTGTTGTGTATTTATGGTTTTCACAAGTTCTACAATATTTTCTAGTGCAATCAATGTGGTGTACATACTGTATTCTGACGTGTAGTCAAATTTTAAAGTATATAACTCCGTCGTTATGTGGCGCACAAAAATTTAACCTTCCTTCAAAAGCTGCACAGCTGATATTTTATGTGCGCACACAGCCTACAGAAAATTAGAGGGAACATTGCCAAGGAGTTAGAAGTACCTTTTAATGAAGCATAATAATGCCCTTAGACTCATAGGAGTCCAAATAGGGCCTGTTTATCCTGTGGGCTTAAGCCTAAGAGTTCAGTCCTTTTGGGGCATTTGACATCCTCAGAACTCAGCAGTGGCCCCTGCAGAATTCAGCAAACCCCTGCAGTGAGATCTGGCAGGTCCCTTCCAAGGTTCAGCAGGTTGAGGGGGGGCCTGTTTTCTGCTTCTCTTGGAATGGTGCCACATCATGTCAGTTCTCTGGGTCCTTGAGATTCTCAGTCCGAGTATTCACTGGAATTTGCCAGGCCATATCAGGATACCTTGTGGTGTCCCTGAGGCTCCCTGCTCATGTGATGATAGAGGAAGCATTCTAGCACTTCCTGCAGTTGAAGTCTATTTTACCCTTACCCTCAGTGGAGCAGGGCCATGGGTGCTATTTCATTTATTTCTGGTGCCCAGGAAGACAGTTTCCTTTTGGTATATTCTAAGCGTAAAGGTAGCCTTTGCCAAGCTTAGACTCCCACATGGACACAATCAGGTTGGTCATTGCATCAGTCCAGAAGGGGGAGGATCTCACTTTGCTGGTGGTCCCAGAGAATAGGGAAGCAATTTCTTTGCTTCTGTGTCCTGTGCCACCACTTAGGTTTGGACTCTGCCGTTTTGGCTTGGCCATGATTCTTGCATCTTTTCTGAGGTCATAGTGGAAGTGATGACATTTTTGCACAAACGAGGGATCAGTTTTCACCCACACCTGGCTAATTTGGTGAGACTCCTTGGAGAAGTCCAGGAACAATACAGCTGGTGATTCTCTGGCTGGAAGAGCTGGGGTTGGTCATCCATTATCCTAAGAGCAGCCTGACCTCCCTCTTGTAGTACCTCTGTGTTTGGCTCAACACTTTCTCTGGGGTTGAGGTCTTTTGATGGTCAGTCAGTTCTCCAGGTCATGTCCTAGGGAGGATGCTCTGGATTAGGTGATAGTCACTACTGCTGTCAGCTGGAAAGGCTGGGGAACAGACTGTCTAGGTTAATTTGTTCAGGGGCATTGGTCTCTTCAGGAGGTCTCCTGTTTGATCAACCTGTTGGAGGCCAAGGTTGGTGTGACTTACGGTTTTTATTTGCTTTTGCTATACCTCCTTTCAGTATGTCAAAACAATTTACAGCAAAAACAAAATGAGATAGAAACGTCCACCATTATTATAAAGAAAAGGAAGGCAAATGACCAGCCACAGATAGGACATAGACAATATACAAAAGCAGACAACACTGAATGCCAAGCCAGGATCCATAAGTTCACACTCCAAATAGCCTTCTCAAAAAAGGTGGTTTTGAGACACTTCTTATAAGAAACCTCTTGTCAAAGGCCTGGGGGAAGGTCATTCCAGAACATGGGTGCCTTGAAGAAAGCACACTGCCTGTGGACTCATGTTTGGCCTGGGCAATTGGGGGGACAAATTGATGATTTAGCATGAATACATGAAGCAATCGGCGAGGGGTATGCAAAGTGTAATGCAAGAGGACAGATATGAAGGGCTACTAGTATAGAGAGAGCCCTGTATACCAGCATAAAAACCTTGAATTGTATGCAGTAAGTGACTGACTGGGAGCCAGTGTTGATGCATCAAGAGAGGGGTGACATGGTCATGGAGATGGGCATGAGAGAGCATCCTAATAGCAGTGTCTTGAACGGTTTGTAGCTGCTTAAGCTTATAGGCAGAGTGTAGGAGTAGCCTAGTGGTTAGAACAACTGCCTACAATCCACGAAATGTGGGTTCAATTCCCACTGGCTCTCCCTATGGCCTTGGGCAAGTCACTTTACCCTCCAATGCCTTGGAAGAAAAGGCCTGGCAATCTACTTTGTCATACCTTGCCAAGAAAACCTAGGGGCTGTTGAGTTGCCAGAAATCAGCATTGACTTGAAGGTACTTATATACAGATCATTATGCCCATAAGCTTTTTTTGTATCATATTACAGTAGTCAAGTCTAGAAAGAACGGAAGCAATAATGATTTGTGCAGAAGTGTCCAAAAAACCCCCAACTTGCACAGAATTTGTGAAGAGCCAAGAAAGAACATTAATCACAGAACTAATCTGTCAAAGGAGAGTTGTGTGTCAAGAAGCACACTAAGATGTCTGAGTATAGAAGAAAGGGACATTAAGATATCATTAATAATTGGTGTTATAGACTGGGAAATCTCTATTCCAGTAAGCCAACTAGCAGATGTCTTATTAATGTTAAGCTTAAGATTAGACTTCAACCAAAGTTGTTTTGTTTTGTGGCTTAACAGTTATTTAGTGAATCTGTAAGGTAACAGTAGAGAGCAATAGAAAATGAGTCAGATGTCATTGGTATAATATGCGCACACTCCTTAATCTTGTATGATTAGACAGAGCTTAGGAAAATTATTGAAGAGAAGAGGTGAAAAAACACAGCCTTGAGACACTTAACGGGTAAGAGGGTACGTGGCAGATGAAGTCGGAAGGGACACAGTGGTCAGAAAGAAAGGAGAACCAATGTGTCACTACTACTACTACTGAGCATTTGTATAGCGCTACAAGGCATATGCAGCGCTGCATAGACATGTAAGAGACAGTCCCTGCTCATCAGAGCTTACAAGACAGACAACACAGGTGTAGACAGGGATACATCTAGGGGGAATGGTAAAGAAACAATGAGATCAAGTGAGTCAAGATCCAAAAGCAGCAGCAACGAGGTGAGTTTTCAGCCTGAATTTGAAAAGGGTCAGAGAAGGCGCCTGGCATACAGAAACAGGTAGTTTGTTCCAGGCGTAAGGTGCAGCAAGGTGAAAGGAGCAAAGTCTGGCGTTAGCAATAGAAGAGAAGGACACAGATAGAAGCAATTTGTCAGAAGAACGATATTGTATAAACAGGTCAGTAGTATTTTGTGGTTAACCAAGGCTGAAGGTTGTGGAGAGGTCAAGAGAGACAGCCAGGGTATCTTTGCCCTGATCCAATGAACAGTGAATTTCTTTTCTCAGTGTGAACTGTGAATTTCGGTAAGAAAAGATGTAAGGGAGGTTACCTCACGGTATGGAAGCCAGACTGATGTAGGTGTACGGTGTTAGTTTTTCGACCAAAGTCGGGCAAAAACACTTTTTGGTGATCTTCACTCGGAAGGGGAGGTAAGAAATAGGCTGGTAGTTTCTGGATCTGATAGGACGAGAGAAGATTTTAAGAATGGAACAGACAAGAGAACTGTGCCATATTGTAAGCTTTGACAACATCAAGGACAATGGGAAGGAGGCCTAATGTGCCCTTTCCAATCTAAGATGATGGGATGGGATCCAGTGGGCATGTAGGGTTTTTTTTTTTGAGACATGTGAGAGGCCATGTTAAAGGAGGACCAGGTAGAAACCTAGAAACATGGAGGCAGAAAAAGACCATATGGCTTATCTAGTCTCCCCTTCCATTTCAAGTACAATAGTCCCCTTTTTTCCCTGTCCCATGCTTTCTTGAATTCAGATACTCTCCTCATTTCTACTACTTCCACTGGGAGACTATTCCACGCATCTACCACTCTTTCTGTAAAGAAATGTTTCCGCATATTACTTCTATGTCCCCTCGTAGCAGAGTTTGCTTTCAATCGAAAGCGGCAGAGGTATTTAAATGTCTCTATCATATCTCCTTTATCCTGCCTTTCCTCCAACATATACATGCTGAGATATCGAATTCTGTCCCCATATACTTTAGAATGAAGACCATTAGCCATTTTAGTAGCCACCCTCTGCACAAACTCCATCCTGTTTATATCCTTTTGAAGGTGTGGCTTCCTGAATTGCACACAACTTTTCAAATGAGATTGCACCAAAGACTTAAACAGAGGCACTATCGCCTCCTTTTTGATGCTGGCCATTCCTCTCCCTATGCACCCAAGTATCCTTCTGGCTTACGCCTTACGCCATCGCCTTTTCTACCTGTTTAGCCACTTTAAGATTATCATAAACGATTATGCCCAGGCCCTGCTCTTCTTTCAAAGACAGAAGTTCTTCGCCCCTACACATTACCTCTCCCTTGGACTTTTGCAGCCCAAATGCATGACTCTGCATTTTTTAGCATTAAATCTCAGCTGCCAAATTCGCGACCATTCTTCAAGCTTAGCTAGATCCCTCCTCATGCTATCTACTCCTTCCTGGATGTCTAATTTATTGCAGATTTTTGGTATCGTCCACAAAGAGACAAACCTTACCTCACAGCCCTTCTGCAATATCACTAACAAAGTTGTTATATAAAAAAAAAAGAAAAAAGAATCCGACCAAGGACAGCTCCCTGCAGCATTCCTCTGGTAACATCCTTCTCCTCAGTGAGCTCCATGTACCTATACCCTTTTGTCGCCTCCCACTCAACCATTTTCTAACCCAGTTAGTCACATTAGGGCCCATCCCTAGGGTGCTCAGTTGGTTTATAAGTTGCCTGTGTGGAACGATGTCAAAGGCTTTACTGAAATCTAAGTATCTCGCATCTAGAGCTCGCCCTCTATTCAACTCCCTGGTCACCCAGTCAAAGAAATCAGTCAGATTTGTCTGAGACCTGCCTCTTGTAAACCCATGTTGCTTTGGATCCTGCAATCCATTGGACTCCAGAAACCTCACTATTCTCTATTTTTGGCAGGGTTTCCAATAATTTACTCACCACAGAGCTTAGATTAACTGGCCTGTAGTTTTCAACCTCATCCTTCTGCATTTGTGTAATGGGACCACATGTGCCTTTCTCAAGTCATCTGGGACCATTCCCGACTCTAAAGAAGAATTGAAAAGGCAGTCGGTGGAGCCACTAGAATATTCCCAAATTCCTTCAATATTCTTGGATGTATCCCATCCGGTCACATCACTTTGTCTATTTTTAGTTTAGCTAGTTCCCCGTGAACAGTCTTCTGAAGATTGTTCAAGATCCTCTTCACACTTGCTCCTATTTCTGGGTGTTTTTTGAGATTCTGCTCCTGGCCATTCATCTGTGAACACCGGACAAAAATATTTCAGCAATTCTGCTTTATTCTCATCCGCTTCTACATTTTCCTCCCCTTCGCTCTTGAGTCGGACAATACCACTTTTGCACTTTTTCCTTTTAACATATCTGAAAAATGTCCTATTCCCCCATTTTATTGCATTGACCATTTCTTTTTTCTGTATCTTTGTCTTCCTGACTACTTTCCTAGCTTCTCTAAGGGTTTTTTTTTCCAAATATAGATCTCATATATTTTATGAAGGCCACCCTCTTTTTCTTCACCTTTTCAGCTACTTTTTTTAAGAATCATTGTAGCCTTCTTTTTCCTTTTACATTTATTTACCTTTCTAACAAAAATGTATGTTTGCCCTTTAAAATATCCCCTTTCAGTTTTGCCCATTGCTTTTCTACATCCTCCAGCTGTTCCTGTCCCGCTAACGACCCCTTGAGGTATTGTCTCATCTTGGCAAAGTTTGTTTTCCTAAAGTCTAAGACCCTTAAGAACATAAGCTATGCCATACTGGGTCAGATCAAGGTCCATCAAGCCCAGTATCCTGTTTCCAACAGCGGCCAATCTAGGTCATACGTACCTAGCAGTTTCCCCAAAAGACACAGGTTCCACAATGTTTGTACTGGGTCAAGCATTGATATCCTGGGTCCCTTCTTAATAATGGTTTATGGACCTTTCCTCCAGGAACTTGTTCAAATCTTTTTTAAACCCAGCTACACTAACAGCCTTTACTACATCCTCCGGTAACAAATTCCAGAGTTTGGTTACACGTTGAGTGAAAAAAATATTTCCTGATCGTGTCCCAGTCTAGTCCCATAACCTCTGGGTTCCCAATCCTATCCAGCAGCTTGGAGACTGAGAAACTCCACCTTTTTTGTGACATCATCTGTATAAGTCTCCGGTGCCCGCCTCATGCCACCAGTCACCTCAGTCTCCAAGCAGCTGGATAGTTGGGAGCCCGGGGGTCCCGGGCTCACAGGAGAAACAATTGAGACATCTTAGTTAATGGGGTTTTGATTTAGAGGTTTTTGTTTCCTTTACAGTCTGTTGCTTTAAATTTGGAGCACTCCAGCTCTTTGGCTCTGAGTCCTCCTTCTCCTCCTCCCCCCTCCTTCACCTGATTTCTCTTCGGGGCAGCGCACTAAACCGGGGCCGGCTGTTTCAGAGGTCTTGCCTGAGACGCAGCAGCGGCCTCGTTCAGATCCGGAGGTGCAAATCTGCTTTGAGAGTGAGCCGGCGCCACGCAGAAGACTCTGCCTGCTAGCGCGTTCGGCTGCTCTCTCTCTCTCTCTCTCTCTCCTGATCGGGACCTGTGCGGTGAGTGTGCTTTGAGGGGGGGAGAGTGCTAATTTGCTGTACGGGGGCCTCACGGGCAAGGGAAGCTATTGTTTCGGGGGCCGTAGACCGGACCGGATTTTCCTTTTTTTCCTGCGATCGTGTCTGCGGTGCATCCCGAGGCCGCGGCTCCGATTCTTTTCTTGTCAGCGTGTTTTCGCGCCCTTTTTGCCTCGCGGCCCTGCCTCGTGGCGGAGACGCGGCTTCTGCACGGGCCAGACTTTTTTGGTTCCCGGCCTTCTCAGCTGAGCTGCTCAGCCATTTCCAGGGGGAAATAGCATAGTTTGGCATAAAATCTTCAGGGCAGTGTGAGGGGGCAGTATTTTTCCACTCTCGGTGTAGTCCAAAGCTGGAAGCAGAGAAGTTTCAGGATTTGGATTTCTCTGTTTGCCCTCTGCAACTCTGGTTTAGAGTCGGAGCTGCGTTTTTTCGGGTGGCCCGGGCCCCTCATATTTAGCACCCGGGTTACGCTTGAGGCATCTAGTGTTTTATCATGCCCTCCAAACCCCTTTGCATCGTGTGTGGGACGCGGAAAGGCACAAATGCAGGGGTCTGCAAAGATTGTGTGGGGGAGGCCCGGGAGCTGGATAACCCCCCCTCGCAGGCAGTCACAGCTCCGGGGGTCCTTGCCAGAGGTCTCGGCTTCCCAGATACCGGAACTGGCGCAGGAGGAGCCTCCGCCAGGACCATCTTCAGGCTCGGGCGCCCTGGCCTCTCCTATGGTGTTCCCCAATGAGCTCTCTGCCATCTTCTCACAACAGTTTGTGGCGCTTCTTCAGCATTCGGCTTTTAGTGATTTTTTGCAGCACGGTCTGCCGGGTGATTCCAGCGGAGCCGGGAAGCGTTCGGCGTCTCCGCGGCTGCCCAGTTCCCCGAGTAGGAGCAAGAAGCCTCGCGGGGACGACAATCTAGGGGACCTCTCCGGACTGTCGGAGAGCCCTCTATCGGATGAGGGCGCCTGTCGGAGAGCCCTCTATCGGATGAGGGCGCCCGTAGTGTATGTTTGGAGGACGAGTTAGAAGAGGGTGAGATTTCTGAAAAGGAAGATCAGGCTAGGGTTGTGAGAGTGTTTAGGAGAGAAGAGCTGCCGTCTCTCATTGTAGAGTCGCTTAAAGCGCTCAACATGCCGGAGCCTGCGGCTGCGGAGGACGAGACGTTGGAGGATCTGCTGCTGCAGGTGTTCCGGAAGACTCAAAGGGCGTTCCCTGCGCACAGGGTGTTTCAAGAGATGATTCAGGAGGAATGGAATATCCCTGAAGCCCCCTTGAAAGGTGCCAGGGTGATGAGCTGTTTGTATCCCTTATTAGACCGGGACAAAGAGATGTTTCAACCTCCCAGGGTGGACGCGGCGGTCTCGGCAGTGACCAAGAAGACGACCATTCCTGTAGAGGGTAGCGCGGCGCTCAAGGACGTTCAGGATAGGAAACTGGATGTCTTGCTCAGGCAAGTTTTTGATGTCAATGCTATCTCCCTCCAGGCGGCCATTTGCGGAGCCTGGGTTTCTAGGGCTTGCCTGCGTTGGGCTCAGAAAGTTCAGGAGGGCCAGGAGTCTACTTTGGCGGGAGAAGCAGCGCGCCTGGAGTCAGGGGCAGCTTACCTATCGGATATCCATTACAATCTTATGCGGGGGCTGTCCAAGAGTATGGCGTCGGCGAGGCGCTATCTCTGGTTACGTAACTGGTCTGCCGATACTTCGTCAAAGACTCGGTTGAGCAAGTTGCCCTTTAAGGGGCGTCTGCTGTTCGGCGAGGATTTGGACAAGCTGGTCAAGGACCTCGGGGAGTCCAAGGGCGGACGGTTGCCAGAGGACAAGCCCAGAGTTTCTTGGGGGGCGCCGAGTTCCCGGGGTCAGTTTCGGGATTTTTGTTGCTTTCGATCCCAAAGAGGTGCTTTGGGGCAACGGGGGCGTTTTCCCTACCGAACCCAGGGGTCCCGGGGGTTTCGGGGAGCGGGCCGAGGTTTCAGTCTTAATTCCTCCTCCTCCTCCTCCTCCTCCTCCTCCCTTAACCTTAAAAAGTCCCAATGAAGTGAGGGGGGCCCAGTCGTCCACCATTCCCGTGGGAGGACGTCTGCGGGAGTTTCTTCCCGCCTGGGCCCGCATTACGACAGATCAGTGGGTGTTGGAGGTTGTTCGCGAAGGCTACGCTCTGGAGCTCTTACGCCCCGTGCGGGACTCCTTTGTGCTCTCTCCCGGCAGGACTGTGGCAAAGCGGGCGGCCCTATGGCAGACAGTACAGCGATTACTGGACCTCAGAGCAATTGCGCCCGTGCCCGTAGATCAGTTCGGGTGCGGTCAATACTCCATTTATTTTATTGTCCCAAAGAAAGACGGAGGTATTCGACCGATCCTGGATCTCAAAGGAGTCAACCGCTGTCTCCGTGTGTCTCATTTTCACATGGAAACCCTGCGCTCCGTCATAGTGGCGGTGCGACAGGGGGAGTATCTCACTTCTCTAGACCTGTCCGAAGCTTATCTGCACATTCCCATACGACCGGAACATCACAAGTTCCTCAGGTTTGCCGTCCCGTTCGGACATTTTCAGTTCCAAGCGTTGCCCTTCGGTCTAGCGACCGCCCCGAGGGTCTTTACCAAGGTCATGGTAGTGGTGGCGGCGGCTCTGCGAAAGGAAGGCATTCTCGTGCATCCTTATCTGGACGATTGGTTGATCCGGGCGAAATCGCACGACGACAGCGTGCGGGCCACGGCCCGGGTAGTAAGCTTGTTGGAGAGTCTAGGTTGGCTTGTCAATATGTCCAAGAGTCATTTACTGCCTTCCCAGAATCTGGAATACCTGGGGGCGCGGTTCGATACGCGGAACGGAAGAGTGTTTCTTACCAACCAAAGGGCCCTAGAATTGCGGAATCGGGTGCAGAGGTTCCTCAAGCTCCGGACTCCCTCAGCGTGGCATTACCTGCAGTTGTTGGGCACCATGGCGGCGACGATAGAAACGATCCCATAGGCGAGAGCTCACATGAGGCCCTTACAGAGGGCTCTGCTTCGCCGGTGGTCGCATCAGCGAGACTCCCTCTCACGGAAACTAGTCTGCCTGGAGGAGGTTCGTCAGACCTTGCTCTGGTGGTTGCTTCCCCAGTCGCTAGAGAGAGGGAAGTCCCTCGAATCGCCGGCATGGGTGGCAGTGATGACCGATGCCAGTCTGCTGGGCTGGGGAGCCCATTGTCAGGGCAACTTCGCACAGGGGCTTTGGGACGCTCAAGAAAGCGCCTGGGCGATAAACCGGTTGGAGCTAAGAGCGGTGTCGCCTGCTTTGCAGTAGTTTCGGATGTTTCTCGACGGGAAAGCGGTCCGGGTACTGTCGGACAACACGACGGCGGTGGCCTATGTCAACAAGCAGGGCGGCACCAGCAGTGTGTCTCTAGAGTCCGAGGCCGAGGCTCTGTGTGCCTGGGCAGAGGTCCACCTTCTGGATCTGTCGGCAGCCCATGTAGCAGGGGTAGACAACGTGGAGGCCGACTTCCTCAGCCGGGTAAAAGTGGATCCTGGAGAATGGGTTCTGCATCCCGAGGTGTTCGAGATGGTGGTCTGCAGGTGGGGCAGGCCAGTGTTGGATCTCATGGCGACCTTCGCGTCGGCGAAGTGCAACCGTTTCTTCAGCAGGCGCAGGGAACGGATGTCGGAGGGCTTGGATGCTGTCTTGCAGGTCTGGCCAGAGGAGCAGCTTCTGTATGCATTCCCACCGTGGGTGCTGATCGGCCGGGTCCTACAAAGAGTAGAGGGATTCCGGGGTCATGTCATCTTGATTGCGCCGGATTGGCCACGGCGCCCTTGGTACGGGGACCTGGTGCGGTTGCTGGAGGCCAAGCCCTGGCGTCTTCCCGACAGAGCAGATCTGTTATCTCAAGGGCCGCTAGTCATGCCTCATGTGGGTCGATTCTCTCTTACGGCCTGGCTCTTGAAAGGGCGCGGTTGACCTCCCCGAGGGTGTTCTTCGGCGGTTATCTCTACTTTACTCAAGTCCAGAAGGCGTTCCACTTCGTTGTCCTAGGTTCGCATCTGGAGGATTTTTGAGGCCTGGTGTGGTGAGCGGCAGTACCAAGCATTACGGGCTTCCCTCCCGCAGATCCTGGAATTTTTACAGCATGGTTTCAAAAACGGTTTAGCAGTGGCTTCGTTGCGAGTCCAAGTGGCTGCTTTATCTTGTTTCAGAGGCAGACTGGCGGGTCAGTCGCTGGGCGTCCAGCGGGATGTAAAATTTCTCAGAGCGGTTTCTCTCGCTAGGCCTCCGGCTTGACAAGTCTTTCCCAAATGGAGTCTGCCCTTTGTTTTGGAGGCCTTAGTGGGGGAGCCTTTTGAGCCGCTGGCTAGGGCGTCACTCAAGGATCTTACTCTGAAGGTGGTATTTCTCGTGGCCGTGTGCTCGGCTAGGCGTGTGTCCGAATTACAGGCTCTTTCCTGCAGAGAGCCCTATCTTTCTTTCTTTCCGTCTAAGGTGGTGTTGCGGCCGGTGCCGGCTTTACTTCCAAAGGTGGTCTCGGCGTTTTCATGTTAACCAAGAAATTTCCTTGCCGGTACTGCACAGAGATAGCGATGATTCTTCGGCGCCTAGGCTGCATCTTTTGGATGTCCGGAGAGCTTTAAAGAAGTATCTCAAACGGAGTCCTTTCGGAAGTCGGACAGACTTTTTTTGTGCTTTTCGCAGGGCAGAAAAAGGGTGAAGCGGCCTCTAAGGCATCTATTGCTCGCTGGATTAGGGAGGCCATTGAGTCGGCTTATGTGTTGAAGGGCAGAGTCGTGCCAAATGGTGTGAGAGCACATTCCACGTGGGCTCAGGCTACCTCCTGGGCGGAGGCTCGTTTGGTTTCGCCGGTGGAGATCTGTAGAGTGGCGACTTGGTCGTCCCTCAATACCTTTGCTAGGCACTACCGTCTGAATGTACAGATGGCGGAGGAGACCTCATTCGGATCAGCGGTTCTTCAGGCTGGTTTGCCAGGTCCCTCCCGTTGTTAAGTGTGTTTCACTGCTCTGGTATGGACCCAGAGGTTATGGGACTAGACTGGGACACGATCAGGAAGGTGAAATTAGACTTACCTGCTAATTGTAGTTCCTGGAGTGGAACAGTCTGATCCCATATCCCTCCCAGAGTTCCTGGGCAAACGCATGTCCGGATTCTCTCTCAGTTTCACGGGTAAGCTGCGCTTTCTTTCTTATTACTTGGGGCTGTTCCTTCCTTCAAGCAGGGGGTTGGAATGCACCCACTTTCTATTAAGCACTGTAATGGGCTGGGAGTTTTCTTGCTCTCATTTGCTATTTTACTGTTGTCAATAACGTTTACTTTAGTATTTTGGCTTACTTGTTTCTCCGGTGAGTCGTCTTTGTCAATAGGTTACTGGTGGCATGAGGCGGGCATCGGAGACTTATACAGATGATGTCACAAAAAAGGTGGAGTTTCTCAGTCTCCAAGCTGCTGGATAAGATTGGGAACCCAGAGGTTATGGGACTAGACTGTTCCACTCCAGGAACTACAATTAGCAGGTAAGTCTAATTTCACCTTTCTTTTATCAGCCTTAAATAGTTTACCCTGTAACTTCATTGCATGTCCCCTAGTCTTTCTATATTCTGATAAAGTAAACAATCGATCTATGTTTACCCGTTCCACTCCGTTCATTAATTTATAGACGTCTATCATATCTCCCCTCAGCCGTCTCTTTTCCCTTGCTTTGGAATGGATTTTATAAATCCTAGTCCTAATTCTGAACCACACCATCTGGTGATCACTGGATGTGAGATGATGTCTGAAACATTTTTCCCATTGGTAAGCACCAAGTCCAGTATGGTCCCTTCAAAGTGGGTTCTGTTATTAGTTGCCGGAATAGCTCTCTCTGTAGAGAATCTAAGATCTCCTTGTTTCTAGGTGACATCGCAGCAGGGATGGGCCAATCAACATGGCATTTTGAAATCCCATATCAGTAGCACTTCTCCTTTTATGGCAGTACTGTGTATGTCTTCTATTAAATCCCTGTCTACCTCTTCTCCCTGTGAGGGAGCTCTGTCAAACAATTCAAATGGATTTCCTTTTCCCTCTTTCTATATTAACCCACAATGCCTCTTCGCTCCCTTTTAAGCTCTGTAATTCTATAGCTTTAATATTATTTTTACATATAGTGCCACTCTGCCTCCCCTTCATCCTACCCAGTCCTTCTTGAATAAAATATAGTCTGGTATAATTACATCAGTTATGGTTGTCCTTGAAACATGTCTCCGTAACCGCCACTAAATCCAAGTCAGCCTCTTCCATTAAAGCCTCAACATCTGGGATCTTATTTCTCATCCTACTAGTGTTTATACACACTGCTTTCCAGATGTTGCTCCTTTTACCCATTTCTATGGAGGTATTTTATTTTTTTACTTATCTGGGGGCTTTCTTCACCCATCATCAGCGAAGCTAGTTTAAAGCCCTTTTCAGTAGATTAGCCAGTCTGCTGTGGAAGACACTTGGCATCCATCTGTCCAAGAAGGGTCTATCTCTGCAGCCTTTGGAAAATCATCCCATGGTCCAGGAAGCCAAAACATTCTCAAAGACACCATCCACGCAGCCATGCATTCATCTCCAGGATGCGAGCTTCTCTGCCTCAGCCTTGACTCTCAACAGGGAGGATTGAAGATACCACCTGCACACATATCTGCTTCACCCTTTGTCCCAGAGCCATGAAGTCACTTTTTTTGATATGCTCCGAGGTATGCCTAGCAGTATAATTTGTGCTGATATTGATGAGCAATATTGGATAATAGTCAGTAAGGTTGAAGAGTCTTGGCAAACGCTCTATAACGTATTAGATTTTGGCACCTGGCAGAGAGCACACCTCTCTGGATATCAAGTCTGGATGGCAGATGGACTCATTGGTATCCCGCAAGAGAGTCACCAACCACCACTATCCTTCGTTTCCTTGTAGTCATTGATTCTGCAACTTTGGGGTGCTTGAGCTCTGGTTCTTCCTTTTCCTGGGATGCTTTTACCTCCTTCACTTCACTTCCAGGGCTGTATACTGATTCTTCAGTTCAAGGGCTGGTGGAGTTGGATTGTTCCTGCAGGTTCTGATGACTCGTGTCTAACTCTCTACATTCTGTAGCCTCCCATCTTCACCTGTTGGAGAGCTTGGATGTTTCGAGAAGCAACTCATCAATATACTACATCCTATCTTGAATGCTTCTCAGCCTCGCCACTTCTTCTCTTGATCTTTATTTGCACATTTAATATACCGCCCAGACTGAGGAAACGGGGCAGTTTACAAGAAATCATTTTTCTGCAGGACCCAAAGGAGGAAAGGAACGCCAATAATTGATAGGTCGGAGAGATATGCACACAAATAGGAGGGCAGAGAGAGGGAGAGAAGATTTAAGTTTGGGGAAGAGGAAGATGGAAAAGGTAAGTCTTTCTTTAACATGGATTTAAATCTCTGAAAGAAGGATTCCAAATGGAGCGCAGATGGAAGGGAGTTCCAAAGTGCAGAGCCAAGAAAGAAAAATGCATTGTGTTATGGGATTTCTAGGTGTGCTTGTAAGGCAGAGGGGAAGTGCAAGTGGTTGGTATGAGCGAAATGGAGACGGTGAAGTGCATGAAGGATGGACAAGATCAGAAAGGTATTGAGGAGTGCCGTTTTTGATTGCTTTGTGGACCAGAATGAGTATTTTGAATTTGATCCAAAATGTAATGGGAAGCCAGTGAAGATGTATGAGTAGAGGAGTCATTTGGCCTGTGCGTGAGGATACACACTGTTGTATTCTGAAGGAACTGAAGGTGGTGTAACTGGTATTAAGGGAGACCGGTGAGTGTGACATTACAGTAATCAAGACGTGCGGTAATCAGAGAAAGGAGTGTAGCTAGAGAAAAGAGGGGTAAAAAAGGATGGACAGCATGAGTTTGCCATAGAGCGAGAAAAGAATGACAGATGAGTGAAGAGAGGTGTTCCCGGAAAAAAAGTGGAGTCCAAGTTGACACCAAGTTAGCGAAGGGAGGGGACCAGTGGGATAGGGGTATCAAAGTAAGGGGGCTAGTAAAGGGCACAAGCCACCAGACGTAAACCAGATAGCTGCTGTTCTAGAGTGATTGAGGTGCAAGACATTAGAGGGCATCCAGGAGCTTATTTGAGAGAGATAGGACTTGAGTGGGGCTGGTATGGTGCAGAAAGAATATTGTCAACATAAAAATTTTGACGTAACCCAAATAAACTTCATCTAACAATTTCTACAGGTTGTTTTCCCACCACGACAGCCTCAGAAAAACAACCATTAGCACTAAAAAGTACTGGAATTCAATGTCCTCCCAGACATGTGCTGGTTTAACATCAACGGCTGAAGTTGATTGAAACTGTGTTGTATCACTACGATATGTGCTACCCAATTTTTTGGAATTGATGTAACTTATTTTATAATAAGACTTCACAATCTGGTCATTTACTACTGGTAGCACTGAAGATACTTAGCTTGGTCAGTTGTAGGATACTTCACAGCACACAATTTTTTCTTATTTTTTCAAATTTTCTATTTAGATAATGTTCTTCAATTTCCTCCTCCTCTTCTCAAACGCAGCTCTTAAAATACGTCCCGACGCCAGCCTTACAGGCGCCCATGCGTTTCTCCACTCTGGGTAAATCAAGGGACTGAGATATACATCAATTTTTCTATAAAAAACCATATTCAAAATCACTGAACTGTAATGATAAAATTGAAAAATGCACACACTATAAATATTGAAAGATGCATCACAACGAAGTGTATGAAATAAGATAAAAACATTATTAACCTGATGATGATAGGACTCTCGTCTCAAAACAATGTTCCCCTCTGGCACACTGGGGAATCTCTGAAAAAGACGCCGCGCATGCGGCCTTACCAATATTGCGGCCATTTTTAAATGCTCAAAAAACCGGGTCTGAGATGGAAGCTCATCTATTATTGGTTAGAGCCTAAATACAAACTGTCCAATCGATACCAGCATTGAGTCCATCCGGTTGCACTGTGGCTAAAGTGTGAATCCACCACTGTTCCCTATAAAGTAAAAATTGTTCTCGATTTTCCCATAGCAGCACCGGTCACCCTCTCAATACACCAGCAACGAAGCTGGGCAAACACATGGTGAAACTGTAAGCAGTGTTGAACAAGGGGAGCTTCTCTTCGACTGCATCGCAATCGGCTTTCATGTTCTTTCATCCGGATCTTAAAAGAACATATAGTCTTGCCCACGTAGAGCAGGCCACACGGACACCGAACGGCATAGACCACATGTGTGGATTCACATGAAGTTGCTTGTTTCAATGTATAGATTGTATTTCTATAAGTGAACTGTGTTTGTTCTACAGTGATGTCACATATTTCACATTGGCCACATTTATAGTGGCCTAATCTGAGATCACACGCATCTGTAACGTTGATGTCTCGCAATCTTGTGGGACTGAGATATTCCTTTAAATTACGGCTGCATTTCCACACACATCGGACTACTTTGTCTTGTAGACCCGGCACCACACGGAGCACCGTGCTATGTTTCTTAAGAATTCGTTGTAAACTATGACTCAAGGGAGAATATCGGGTAATGAAATTCACGGTATGTGACTCTTTGGGAACCCCATTCTGTTTCTTTGGTTCCAACAACAGGTCACGGTTGTTAAACAACGCTCAACAATCCCACAAACAGAGGCCAGTGCTATTGTACAACAAGCGTTAATAGCCCGTGGGGATTTGTCCCAAATGCAATTACAGCTTTTGCAAGCTTTGACAACCTTGACCCTTTTTCACAACTTTTTTGAATTTCAAGGGGTTTTATATCATCAAATCTCAGGGGTGGCCATGGGTGCCACCTGCGCTCCGTCAATTGCCAACTTATACATGGGAGTGTTTGAAAGAAATTGTTTTTCCCATTCACCGTACATTGCTAATATCGAAGCTTGGCATCGTTATATTGACGACGTGTTTATGTTGTGGAAGGGTACAGAACACCTATTGGGTTCTTTTCTTCAATGGTTGAATTCGCAAGACATCAACATCAAATTTACTAGCGTGTCGCACAAACGTTGCATTGCATACTTTGATGTGCAGATCACGTGCGGAGAGACTGGCTGGGACACTTCAGTGTATCTCAAATCCATAGACCGTAACACTTTTCTTCACCATGACAGTGCCCACCCTCCTCAGTTAAAAAACAGCCTTCTGCTGTCACAATTCTTAAGATATCATAGGAATTGCTCTGATGTGGGCACTTTTAAGATATTGTCAAGAAATTTGAAAGCTAATTTTCGTGACAGGGGTTATCCAAATTCAATAATACAGCGGGCTTACAAACGAGCGTTGTTTAACAACCGTGACTTGTTGTTGGAACTGAAGAAACAGCATGGGGTTCCCAAAGAGTCACATACCGTGAATTTCATTACCCGATATTCTCCCTTGAGTCATAATTTACAACGAATTCTTAAACATAGCACGGTGCTCCGTGTGGTGCCGGGTCTACAAGACAAAGTAGTCCGATGTGTGTGGAAACGCAGCCGTAATTTAAAGGAATATCTCAGTCCCACAAGATTGCGAGACATCAATGTTACGGATGCGTGTGATCTCAGATTAGGCCACTATAAATGTGGCCAATGTGAAATATGTGACATCACTATAGAACAATCTATACATTGAAACAAGCGACTTCATGTGAATCCACGCATGTGGTCTATGCCGTTCGGTGTCCGTGTGGCCTGCTCTATGTGGGCAAGACTATACATTCTTTTAAGATCCGGATGAAAGAACATGAAAGCCGATTGCAATGCAGTCGAAGAGAAGCTCCCCTTGTTCAACACTGCTTACAGTTTCACCATGTGTTTGCCCAGCTTCGTTGCTGGTGTATTGAGAGGGTGACAGCTGCTGCTATGGGAAAATCTCGAACAATTTTTACTTTATAGGGAACAATGGTGGATTCACACTTTAGCCACAGTGCAACCGGATGGACTCAATGCTGGTATCGATTGGACAGTTTGTATTTAGGCTCTAACCAATAATAGATGAGCTTCTACCTCAGACCCGGTTTTTTGAGCATTTAAAAATGGCCACAACATTGGTTAGGCCGCATGCGCGGCGTCTTTTTCAGAGATTCCCCAGTGTGCCAGAGGGGAACATTGTTTTGAGACGAGAGTCCTGTCATCATCAGGTTAATAAGATAAAAACATTATTTCATACGCTTCGTTGTGATGCATCTTTCAATATTTATAGTGTGTGCATTTTTCAATTTTATCATTACAGTTCAGTGATTTTGAATATGGTTTTTTTTATAGAAAAATTGATGTATATATCAGTCCCTTGATAAACCCAGAGTGGAGAAACGCATGGGCGCCTGTAAGGCTGGCGTCTGGACGTATTTTAAGAGCTGCGTTTGAGAAGAGGAGGAGGAAATTGAAGAACATTATCTAAATTTGAAAAAATAAGAAAAAATTGTGTGCTGTGAAGTATCCTGCAACTGACCAAGCTAAGTATCTTCAGTGCTACCAGTAGTAAATGACCAGATTGTGAAGTCTTATTATAAAATAAGTTACATCAATTCCAAAAAATTGGGTAGCACATATAGTAGTGATACAACACAGTTTCAATCAACTTCAGCCGTTGATGTTAAACCAGCACATGTCTGGGAGGACATTGAATTCCAGTACTTTTTAGTGCTAATGGTGGTTTTCTGAGGCTGTTGTGGTGGGAAAACTGAACCTGTAGAAATTGTTGGATGAAGTTTTTATTTGGGTTACGTCATAGTAATCATCCACAGAGACAGACCCCTTTCTTTATTTAGTAATTCTAACATAAAAATGTTGCCAAGCTGCTATACTGTTAAGTAAGATCAGAGGGGCCAATAAGACGTTAAAAAGGAGGGCCAAGACTTGAGTCTTGTGGGACACCACAGCGGAGGGGGGTGATGGGAGAGGGGGAAGAACCAGAGAGAACTGAGAAGGACCCAGAGGAAAGAAAGGAGTGAAACCGCTGCAGGACTGTCTCACGGATCCCAAAGTTATGAAAGCGAGTGAGAAGAGTGGAGTGATCGACCGACCAGGTGGAAAGCGGAGGAAAGATCCAGGGAAACAGCCAGAGAGACATCACCACGATCATAAGACATGCAACTCAAGAATGGGAAGAAGGATAGTTTCCGTGCTGTGTCCAGGGCAAAAACGAGATTGACGGGAATGAAGAGCACATTTCGAATCAAGATGTGAAGACAATTGTGTAAAGACCAGTTTCTCCAGGACCCTAGAGAGAAAAGGGAGATAGGACACCAGTGTGCTGGGACTGATAGGTCCAGGATAAGTTTCTTCTGGTGGGGATGGATCAGGGTGTGTTTTCAGGAGGAGGGAAAAGAGCCAGACTGGTATTGAACATGGTGAGAATGAATGGAAGAAGGGCCAGAGAAGGTTTGGATAGCCAGTGAGATGGAATGGGATTAGAGGGACACGTAGTCTTATGACAGGAGCTTTGATAGCTCTGCTATGTAGATAAGGAGAACCAGGTATGTGAAAGGGGGGGGGGTGGTTAGGGGAAAGTTGAGGAAAGAGGAGGAGTGGCAGGTAGGAATGATAGAGTGAAGGGACTGAATTTGAGAAGAAGATGGCAAGCTGGGCTGGATCAGAGGAAGAGGGAAGGGGTAGTTATGGATGGGGAGGTGTGGGGAATGAGTGCAGAATGGAGTACAGCTTGTGAGAGGAGTTAAGGCAACAGGAAGTAAGGTTCGAGTGATACAATTATTTGGCAGCATGGATCAGAGAATGATTGTGGTGGTGGCAGTGTCAAAACTGAAGGATAGACTCTGAAGAGGGGTGTTTGCACCAGAGACGTTTGGCGCGGCGAAGGTATGTACGGTGGAGACAGAGGCCTAGGTGATACCAAGGGTGGTGATTGGATGTGCGAGGGGGCAGGGCTGTGCAGAGGGGGGAGAGCTGTAGTCAGGGTGGTGGTCCAGGCCTGCACCTGAGATTGGATGAAAGAGAGGTGAAGTCAATAGAAAAGCGTGTTGGAGTGGGGGAAAATGCTCAAGTGTGGAGGGTGTAATGTAATGTGACAATTTGAGCTGGAACAGAGGAGGAATCCCCAGCTGAGGAGAGGGGGACAGAGTAAAGTTATAAGGAAAAGAGTATGTACAAGTGGTTGGACCAAGGGAGCGGAATAGCAGGAAGAAAAGTAGGAATGAAAGGACAGTCAGGTTGAGGATGTGGCCAGCAGTGTGAGTGGGACAATGAACGTGTTGGAGGAGAGAGAGATCATTGAGATGAGTGAGAAGCACTATTACAGGGTCTGGAGGGGCAATCAGGGTGCCTGTTGAAGTCCCCAAGAATTACTGGATGGGGATACGAAAAGGAAACCTCAGCAAAGGTCAGTAGCATAGACTCCCACAGATGGGAGGAAGAGGGATGGAGAAAATAGAGAAGAAAAAAGTAGAGGGGGAGAGGAGTCCAGCCAGAGGAGGACTGCTTCAGGATAGTGAAGGGTGGAAGAGTAGATTTTAGTTATGGGAAGGGTAGAGCGGTGGAGGATAGCCACTTCAACTTGAATGTGAGGTAGAGAAAGCGGAGAAATCTGGGGGGAGACAGCAGTTAAGCAAAGGATTTTTGCCCTTCCCATAGCCAGGTCTCTGTGATTTAATAAAAAAAAAAAAAAAAAAAGGCAGCTAAAAAGTGATGGGTGATGAGATCCTGGATGAGAATAGATTTGGACTGGAGAGATTGGCAATTAGCCAGACTAAGAAGTAGATAGGAGGAAGCAAATGAACCATACGAGCGAGGGAGGGAGGACGACAGGGTAATTTAGCACTGACTCAAGGAAGGTGACCAGAGAGAGGAGAGGAGCAGGAGGCGTGGGATGCCATCTCCAATGGACAGGGATGGCTGACATGGTGAGGCAGAGGAAAAGAAGACAAACAGAAAGAAAGATGAAAACCAGTGGTCTGGGGCACTTACCTGATGGGATATCGCGAGAAGCTGAAATGTGCAGGCTAGAGGCTGGAAAGATGCAGAGTGGTATGCCGGTGCCAGTGTGGCTGAAGTTGCCCCAAGGAATATGTCCTGTTCGTTTCGTGCACACATGCGGCGCAGAATGCTGCAGAGGCTGCCTTAATAAGGGTTTGCAGATTACCTTTGGGATCACGGCTGTCCTCCAGTGGGAGGGACTAAGCAGCGAATGGGACTGAAATCTGAAAAAATAACTTGGTGACTTGTGTCCAGCTCTCTTCATTCTGTAGCCTCCCTTCTTCATCTCTGTCAGAGAGCTTAGATATTTCGTGTAGCATCTCATCAATGTACGTCTCGCTGTTTCAAATGCTTCTCAGCCTTGCCACCTCTGAGCTCCTCCACTTGTTTCATGAGGGCTTCAGCTTGCAGGCATCCTGAACATGAAACCAGTCCTTCAGCTGGCATCAGGCTGTCTGGACAGATGCAGAAGCTGTAATGGGGGCAACAGCTTTGGCAAACTGTGTTTTCCCCAGCCATCGTTCAGTTGGTGGAGCTTTGGTACCTTTTGAAGTAAACGAGAGACCTACCAAAGTCCCTAACGTTTCCTCAACTTGCTTGCAGTGGAGACCCTTTTAGGAATAGGTATATGCTAAGGCGGAGAGGATAAAAAGCCAGAGCCTAATGGGGCTATGATATCAAAGCCAGAGAGGCAGACAGAGGAAATCCAGATGGTAGCAAACTTTATGTATGTCCAAAGACAGCCTGCAGGCTCTGGAGAGATTCCGACTTTTCTAGTGGATGAAGTGATCATGTTTCCTCAGATACTGCGAGAGGACCAAGGTATATATCGACAAGCAGAGCAAATATCACAGTACAGGGATGGCTCTCAAGTTGGTGGAACTGTTATTGGGTAGCCCTGTCTGTAGCCCACATAGTAGGCGTCAGTACTGTACAGGCAGCCTTATTCCATGGTTCTCAGCGAGTGAGAGGTAAACCATACTGCAGAAGTGGAACCTCCCAATATTCTTTTTGATAGCCACTTATGAGAATCCCTAAGTGGATAAATTTCAACTGTGCGAAGGACCCGCGTGCAGCAGTCTTGGATGTCCTGTTGTAGGGGGTGCCCCTGGGGGAGGGGGGCTTCTGTATATGTTTCCTCTTGACTGACCCTTTGTGTGCTGCCTTCTACATAGGATTTGGTCTGACCCAGGCCTGGCGATTTTAGTGACCCTGGACAAACCACACATACTATATTTATGGCTTGGCCCTTGAGAGTCAAATGTTGTCCAAGAATGATGACCTTTTGGAGGGGAGTGGACCTTTTCTTGCAGTCTGATTTTAAACAGGGGATAGCCCTAAATTCTCTTAAGGTTCAGGTAGTCTCATTGCTGGGTTAAGTGGACACGTTTTTAAGGATGATCAGATGCGCACCATGAAGTATCCTGTTTTTTCTTAAGGGAATGAAGCAGACATGTCCACCAGTATGTCCAGTGGTCCCTCAGTGGAGTCTCTACCTGGTGCTGAAGGTGATAAAAGGGCCCTCTTTGAGCCCATTTGTACTGCCTCTCTCAAGGATTTTACCCTCTAGGTGGTTTTTCTGCCAGGTGTGTGTCAGAGTAGTAGGCCTTGTCCTGCAGGGATTAGCTTTTTTGTTATCTCAATGGCCTTTGCTTGCAGGCTGTTTTCTCCTCCCAAAGATGTCTCCTTTTCACCTCAACTGTCATCTTCCCCTCCTTGAGGCTGATCTTTAGGCGGATTCCTCTCTACCTCTGATAGACAGGGATGTGCTTGTCAAATATCTTTAGGTTACTATTCCCCTTCAGTTGTTTAGGTCAGTGGTCCGAAGAAATGACAGGTGGTGGCTAAGTCCCCCTGTCTGGCATGCTGTATTAATGAGGCTGTTAAACAAACATACTTGCTGCCTGGAAAAAGTGCCGGAGTGAATCGGCATCCACTCCACTAGGGCATAGGCCTCCTCTTGGGCAGAGTCTGCCTCTGTATTTTCATAGGATATCTGTAAGGCGCTGCATAAGATATCTCTAAGCACTACAGGTTACACTTGGGAGCCAGTGCAGATGGTGCCTCTGACAGGGCAGTTCTTTCCAGAGCATCATCTTCCTCCCACCATGGGTCCTGACTGATTGGGTACATCCCACTCATTGGACTGGTCTAGCAGGATAAGGAAAGAGAAGTTTTACATACCTGATACATTTTCTTTCCTTTGAATCCTACTAGACCAGTACAGGACTCACTCTGGAAGACTTCTACAGGCTTGGAAGTAGACTAGTCTAGTCTAGCAGGATTCAAGGAAAGAGAATGATTAGGTGTGTAAAATGTTCTCCTTTTTCATTATTACCCTAATGAATCTTAACGCCCCCAAGGCTTCTTACTTCCCTTGAAAGGACAAATTGAGTGTGTGACAAACAGAATTTCTCTTATTCTTATTCACTTTAAATTTGACAACTTGCCCAATCACAACAAATCCCAAATATCATCCCGTGATATTGAGGAATTTACAGTTGTACTCGTTCACCCCAGGTCCCTTATGTATACCCAGTGGGTGAAAGTATATTTCAAGCAGTATAGGCAACAAAGGGGGTTTTGTTACCAATCCACAGTGAAACACAAATGTTCAACAATTACAATCCAGCTATAATGCCCACGTTCCTTGGACTTTTCTGAGAGCAAACTATGATGCACTGTATCAAGTCAGGAAGAGATTGAGGACGACCAGTAAGTTGTGTTTTTTTTTTTTTTTTTTGTCCCCTCTCTCGCTCATAATGTCCAGTAGGGCAATGTGTTTGTTTATGTTCTGTCCAGCTCTAAACACCAATGGACCAAGACCAAGGCTGGCTATTTTCTCCCAGAAGTCCTGCTGTTGTCCTTAACCTATTTTAAATTAAGATTTCTATGTCCCTTTATCTATCCTTGTCTCATCTGGTTAGTGTTAGGTACATACCAATACGTCCTTCCAGTCTAGTTCAGTCAAGTGGGTTATGCTCCTCCAGCAGGTGGAGACTGAACACAGCTTCAAGTGAGCTATAAGTAGCCTATGCTAGCCGAGCAAGTCAGTATTCTGAGTCGCCAGCAGGTGGATAAAGGAACATAGCCTGTGCTGTTGATTCTTGTGCCATTGAAAGTTCTTCAGCTCCAGGGTGCAGAACCCAGTGGTACTGGTTCCCTCCACCAGCTGCTCACTTCGGCAGACGACTCCTGTTCTCCTCCCCAACTCTTAGGAGGAGATTGAGAGTAGAGCACCTTCCTGTGCAAGAAGAACGTACTCAGACCAACGACTGGCACTGGCAATTGTGGGGAAGTGGCACCTGGTAAGTCCGGGGAGGGCTGTTTTTCGCTGGAAGGAATCTCTGCGGGGCCCATAGAATGTGTCCGGAGCAACAGCCGCAGGCACAGCTCTCAGATGTGGGCTGTGCTGTGGTTACCTGAGGGAACACGCTGTGGATGGCCTCGGGGGAGGTCCTGAGGGGCCAGAACAGAGTGGAGCTGACAGCAGAGAGCAGTCTGGGGCTTCCAGGTATAGCGGCAGGACTGTGGTTTGGGAACTGTCCCATTTTGAACTCCAGAGGCAGCTACCTGGTAGTCTATGGAGCCCTCTGTTTTGCAGCAGTTGGCTGATTTTTCGTCAGGAACTTCGCAGTGATGGGGGGAGACGGGGGGAGGGCTAAGGGCTCCCCCCCCAATTTGTCCTTTTACTCTACAAGACCGTTTTATTGCAGTGCAGCCTGGGGGAGGGCTCCTGTTTCCTCCAAGCCCCTTTGGATAAGGACTTGGGGGGCCACGGCAGTGGCTGAGCACCCACGCTGGGACAGATCAGAGGAGAACATGGATGTCTGCTCCCTGGTGTCCTTGGAGTCACTGGACCTTTTGGAAGGTATGGTGGATTCCCTGGAGGTCTGGGAGCTCCTGGTGAGGGAGGGATCCCACAGCAGTGTGGATATTCCACTGAAATGAGCTCCTCTCGCTGATTGCAGAGTCCCTGGCACTTCTGTGCATTGCAGAAGAGCGGGGACCGGAACTCAGAGTCTCAGAAGTGACCTGCTTATTTAGGACATCTTAGGCCCCCATATTGCTTCCCTGTCCATAGGGCTTCGAAGGATATGATTGCGGAGTGGTGGAACTCCTTGGATGCAGGTTTGTAAGTGAGTTGGAGCAAGGCCTATCTCTCTCCAGTTCCCTGAGGAGGAGAAGTTGCGCCTGCCATGGGTAGATGCGCTTGTAGCAGCAGTTACTCTTTAAGACCATCAATCCCATTTTAAGGGAGTGCGGCCCTGAAGGGCCCACAGGATAGGAGGATGGAATCCGTTCTTAACCCTTTGAAGGCCTACTTTAAATTTTTAATCCACATTCTGCAGCCAGGTTAATTTTTGCATATTTCAGGAAAATTGTAGCCATCTTATTCAATATGTTCTAATAGTGATTTTCCTTCTGCTATGGTCATGTATTATATACCATTTGATAGGAATATTTTAGTCAGAATTTTGGATCCTGAGAGTTTTGGGCTCGGCCTGGAAAGGGTTAAGCAGTATTTCGAAGTGTTGGTTCTGTTTCTCCAGGGGGCTATCTGTGGAGCCTATGTGGCCTGGGCCTGCCTCCGGTGGTCTCGATGGCTTCCAGAGGAGGCGTAAAATGATCCTGCTGACTGGGTTTCTGCGGCTCAGTTGGAGTCGGGGTCGGCCTTTTTGGCAGACTGACTTTGATTTGCTGTGGCCCTCTGCAAGGGCGTGGTGTTGGTGGTCTCTGTACGCAAGTTACGTTGGCTGTGCAACTGGTAAGCAAACATGGCCTCCAAGATGAGGCTTAGCAGGTTCCTATTTGCAGGGAAGTTGCTGTTTGAGGACCTGGAGAAACTGGTCAAGGATTTGGGTGACTCCAAAGTGCCCAAGCTGCTGAAGGACAAGCCCAAGGGAGTTGGGCTCAGAGTTTTTCCCTGTGGGGTCAGGGTTATGATTTGTGTTGTTTTCGGCCCTCCTGGGTGTTTAACCCGCAGAGGTCCCGGTTCTTGCAGCAGGGCTCTTTCGTGGAGACTGCTGGGGAGGCCAAGGAGGGGCCCCTGGGATATCCAGTGCCTCCAAACCCCCCCGCCATGAAGATGTGTGGGCCCTGGCAGGAGTGCAGCTTGTGGGTGGCCACCTGCAATGTTTCATCCCCCGCCTAGCCCAACTCACACCTGGGTGCTTGAGGTGATCCAAAAGGGATATGCCCCTGAGTTTGCAAGGCCTCTGCCAGGCACCCATGAAGGTGCAGGTGGTAAAGCAGACACTCAAGCACTTGCTAAGCCTGGAGAGATTGTCTCGTTCCCGCATGTAGACTGGGACTTGGGCTGGTATTCCATCTATTTTATGATTCCCAAGAAAGAGGGGTCCTAGCGCCCCCATTCTCGATCTGAAAGGGGTTAACAGGGCCCTAAAGGTACCACGTTTTCACATGGAGACCTTGCGCTTGGTGATAGTTGTGGTTTGGCAGGGAGAATTTCTAATTTCTCTGAATTACTCAGAGACCATAGATTCCTATGGTTTGCATTACCCAGGGGACACTTCCAGTTCCATATCCTGCCCTTCGGTCTTGCTACAGCTCCTCTGGGTTTTGACATGGTCATGGTAGCGGTGGACTTATGCAGGCAAGGAGTCCTCATTCCTGTATTTGGCGATTGGTTAATACAGGCCAAGTTGTTCTGAGAAAGTGTTGAGGTGATTGAGCGGGTGATTTGTTATTGCCAGGACTTGGGCTGGATAATCAACCTGGCCAAAAGCAGGCTGGAGTCCTCTCAATCCTTGGAATATCTGGGAGTGCAGCCCAACATCTGCAGGGGAATGGTCTTTCTTCCCCAGGGCCAGATTGCAAACAGCAAGCCCAGGTCCAGAAGTTATGAAGGGTTCAGATGTTGTGCAGCTTTGCCCAGAACACAGCTCCAACGGGGCAGCCATAGAGCCCATGAGGACTCTGCAGGGGGAACTTCTCTCGCAGTGATCCCCGCAGTGGCAGTCTATGGAAGTTGGCCTTTCCCTTCGGGAGTTGGCTCGAGAGAATATGTGATGTTGGCTGAATTCGGAAAAGCATGTGGTGGGCGGCATGCCTCTCAATCCTTCAGATTTGGTCCATGGTGGTGACCATGGATGCCAGCCTGATGGACTGGGGTAGACATTGTCTCAGGTGGCTTAGGGTCCGTGGATGGTGGAAGAGCCAGTGGTCTGGAGACATGAGCGGTCTGACTGACGTTGTTGGAGTTTCTACTGTTGATTTGCTGCAAGGTGGTGAGAGATGTCAATGTGACAGCAGTGGCTTACATCAAAGGGCAGGGTGGCACCTGGCATGCAACCATGGTGGCGGAGGCGATCCCGTTGTTCCAGTGGGCAGAGGCCTACGTGCTGGTGCTCTGTTTCCCATTTGGCCAGGAAGGACAATGTTCAGGCAGATTATCTAAGTCGCACCTCTCTGGATACCAACAAGTGGGTGCTGTTGCAGTCAGTGTTTCAGTGAGTGGTGGCTCACTGGGGACAGCTGATAATGAACTTGATGGCGAGACAGACATGCCAAAGCTGAGCACTTCTTCAGCTGGTGCAGGGCACACATTCTGAAGGGCTGGATGACCAAGTACAACCTTGGCCGAGAGAAGCCCTGCTGTATGCCCTTCCCCTCCCTCTGGCTGCGGATAGTCTTATCAGTAGAGCGTAGTCTTTATTGCTCCAGACTGGCCTCGATGTCTCTGGTATGTGGACCTCGTGCGACTTCTAGTGGCTGAGCCGTTCCGCTTGTTAGTGGAAGTGGACCTGCTCACCCACGGGCTGGTGCTGATGCTGGACATGGGTTGTCTTTCGCTTACGGCTTGGCTCTTGAGAGGGCTTGGCTAAGGCGATGGGGTTATTTGTGTCAGGTTATTGATACCCTGCTATAGTCCTGTAGGAGGTTGACGTTCATAGCCTACCTGAGGGCGTATTTGACATATTTTTGAGAACTGGTGTAAGACGTGCAGTATTCTTGCTCTGGGGGCCTCGCTCTCTGATTATTCTGGCCTTCCTGCATGCGGTGCTGGAGAAGGGTATGGCACTGGGCTTCTTGAGAGTCCAGGTAGAGCCTTGGCGTATTTCGGTGGCAGAGTTCAGGATCAGTCCTTATTGCCCCATGTTGATGTGATTCATTTCTTGCTTGGGGTGGAGTATCTCTGCCCCCCCCCCCCAATGTCGATTGGTGATTCCCTCATCTCAATTTGGTGCTCTTGGCCCTGAGGTTGCCTCCATTTGAACCCCTTGTGGGTGCCATGGTGAACGATTTGACCTTGAAAGTGTAGTGTTCCTGGTGGCCATTTGCTCAGCACACTGCATTTTTGAGCTTCATGCTTTGTCGTGCAGGGTGCCTTTATTTGGTTCCTTCTAGGGAAAAGTGGTCTTGCATCCAGTGCCTGCCTTTTCTGCCTAAGGTCATGTCCAGTTTCACCTCAATCAGTTGGTGACTTTGCCTTCCTTCTGAGGTGTGCAACTCTGAGGAGGATAGTTGTCTTCATAAGCTGGATGTCCATAGGGCACTTAAGCGGTATACTCAAGGTGACACAGGCCTTTCGGCATTCGGAGAGACTTTTTGTCATGTTTGGCATCCTTCGTAAAGGCGAGGTGGCTTCTAAGTATAACCAGGAGGCCATTACGTTGGCGTATCTGTTGAAAGGACGGCAGTTGTTTGGGTTCGCCGGCGCAGGCAGCGTCCTGTGCAGAGTTTGGGTTGCCCTCCACCCCAGGATATTTGTAAAGCAGCAACCTGGTGGTTCCTTCATTCTTAAGTGTGACATCGCTGCCTGGTTGTACAGGCCCAGCAGGCTGCGGAGTTTGGGGCCAGGATCCTACAGGCCCGGGGTTTCAACTCCTCCCATCGCTACTACTGCTTTGCTACGCCCCACTTGTCTGGACTGGTCTGGAGAGACATACTGGAAGGTGAAATTAGACATTTACCTGCTAATTTTCTTTCCTGGAGTCCCTCCAGTCCAGTACAGGTTCCATCCAGAATATGGGTTCTGTTGGTGACTATCTTGCGTCTTGTCTTGCAGAGCTATTTTTGGCAGACATGAAAGAAGTGGCACACGCTCTTGTTTTTTGGTTCATGTCCCAGTTATTATTTTATTTATTTTATTACATTCTCTTATATACCGCGCTATTCTGCATCAGTGCGGTTTACATTGAACAAACTGAAATTACATTGAACAGGGCATTATAACTTGGAGATAACTATTTTACAGGGAACATGGGCTATGGAGGGTTAAGTGGCTTGCCCAAGACCACAAGGAGCACCTGTGGGACTAGAAACCCCAGTCCTTCTGGCCCAAGGTTGCTGTCCTCTAGTGGGATTTGAACCCCCGACCTTCCGGCCTGAAGTACCTGAAGTTGTCTGCAGCTTCTGGGCTGCATGCTTTTTCGTTCGGGATTCTTTTTGCTTACTTGGCTTCAAAAACCCCCCAAAAACAGAAAAGATTTAAGCAAAGTTTGACTTTGCATATTAAACATTTGACTGATACTATGGTTTGGAGGGCCTGAGCTCCTTGGAGTATTTTCTGTCAGATCTGTCGATCTGCCTCTTTCCCCCTCCCCCCCTCTTTTGTGTGTAGTGTTTTGAGGAGCACTTAATTGGTGGAGAACTGGGGTTTGAACTGTTCCCCCCCCCCCCCCCCCCCTGTTTTGTGGTGATCATACTGGCTTGCTTGGTTAGCACAGGCTGCTTATAGCTCTCTTGAAGCTGTGTTCTCAATCTCCACCTACTAGTGGAGGAGCATAACCCACTTGACTGGACTGGAGGAACTCCAGGAAAGAAAATTAGCAGGTAAGGAAAGCAGGCAATCCAAACTATATTGTAATTTAAGTTTACAAAGCTATAAAGCTGGCATTTTACGTGTAAGTGTTTATTTTCAGATAGTAAACTAAAGTTACTCAATAATGTCTGTCAGATCAGTTACTTGGATTTGTATATAATGGATAGCAAAAAATGTTCAGATATTTTAAATCATAATGTAATGTAATATCCTAGTAATGTAGACAGTCTGACTTTTTACCATCCTGTCAGTGATACTCCTGTTAGCCTCTGAAGAGGGAGCGCTTACTGCAGGATTATTGTGATGACTGCAGTTTCTAAATTGAAGCTATTTATTGTGAAAGTGTTAATTTCTCATCTTTCTCCTTAGTGCCATGGATGATGGTGTCGTCCTGGAGCAAGCCCTGGATAAACTTACAGCTAACCCAGGTGAGCATATTCTCTGTTTTGGTATTTGCGGCTGTCCATCATATCTCCCCTTAGCCTGGAAAAGAGACAGCTGAAGGACGATACGATAGAGGGTTTATAAAATCCTGAGTGGAGTGGAACATGTAGAAGCAACTTGATTTGTTTGCTCTCTCAATGAATACAAAAACTAGGGGACACACCATGAAGTTACAGAGTAATATATTTAAAACAGAAAATATTATTTCTCTCAAAGTATAATTAGCCTTTGGAACTTATTGCTGGTGGGTGTGATTAAAGCAGGTTGCGTAGCTGGGTTTAAAAAAGGTTTAGACAAATTCCTGAAGGAAAAGTCCATAAACAATGATTAAGGGAAGTCCAAGAGAAAACCACGGCTTATCCCTAGGTATAAGTAACATGGAACTGACTTGGCACTGTTAGAAGTGGGGCAGTGGGCTTGATGGACTTTTTGATCTGACCCAGTATGGCAGTTCTTATGAGACATTTTGAATACCTGAGAAGTATTTAATTATGCCCCAAAATCAAATCTATTTCAATGGAAAGGAAGATCTAGAATTAGATATCACAATATGATGCTTCAAGTGGGGGGGTAGACTTAAGAAAAAATGTCAGAAAATAGTGGTAGATGCATGGCATGCCCTCTTGGAGTTGGTGGAGGTGAAAAGAGTAACTGAGTTAAAAAAAAAAAAAAAATTACGAACTTGAAGGATCGCTAATGGCAAAAGGATGGGGTAATCTGCATGGAGTGACAGTTCATAGTCCAAAACAGCACTGCTGTGATTGCATTTTCTGACAAGCAGGGTAAATCGGCCAAAGAATAGGATAATGTCCTCAGGGATGCTGATACAGGTGGACCTTGCAGAGTGCTGGAAAACTACTGTCGCTTCACAGCTTGGGTGATAGTAGACCAAAAACTATCATGTGCGTGTGATTTCTGGCTTTCAAACATTTTTTTCTTTCTGTTTTAAAATGTATATTCCATCCATACTCTAAATGAAGAACTAAGCAGCATTATGACAAACATAACCCCCCCCCCCAAAAAAAACAAACCGCCCCCCCACCCCCATGATTTTAAGCAAATAATATGACCCTGGGCCTAAGCAGGCTATTAGTGTTGCTTTGGGTTTGTCCCTCCCCTTGCCCTCTGTTCTGTCTGGAGCCTTGAGGCCTGTAGGTAGCTAGCTTAAAAAAAATCAAGAGATGAATGTTGGGAGGAGGTTGTATGGTTGCAGGCTCCAGGGGATCTGAGACACTCTATCTCCTTTGTGGCCTGGTAATCATTAAAGGGCTGGGGACGCAAAGAAGCTTAGCTGTGCAGCTGGCATCCTGCACTCTGGAGACTGACTTTGTAAATACATCTGGTTTCCTGATTTTGCTGTGATTACAGCAGTGGTACTGATTATCTCCAGGAACAAGCAGGAATGAGTCTTCACATATGGGTACGTCGGTACCGACGGAGTCGGCGCAGGAACGCTTCCCAGCATCCAATCAGAAAGCTTTTGGATGCATCCCAACACGCCTGCGTGCTGCCTTCCCGCCTTCCCAACTGCCTCTCCTCAGTTTTCGTTTTTCCGCGGAGCCGGCAGGACGTCCTCCTGTCACGGCAGAAAATTCATCTTTTATTTTTTAGTTTTCTTGTGGTCGTGGCTGCCTTCCCCGACGCCACCGGTACCGCCGGTGTTTCTTTTTTCTTTTCTTGTAAAATTTTTCCTTTTTAAGGAATATTTTCCTTCTCAGTGTCTCATGGTTTTTCAGGTCTGCTAGGCCTCTCCACTTTCCTTCATGGAACCGCCAGCTACTATCGCTAAGAAATGTACAAACTGTGGTGATACATCCTTAAGGTTGGACACTCACAATTGGTGTCTAAACTGCTTGGGTCCTGACCATTTTCCTCCAGAGTGTCCCTCCTGCAATAGTATTGTGGGAAGAAGTTTTCAACATCGAGTTCCCCTCGACACGCGGTCCCCATACAACTTCTGGGCACCGACCATATCTTCTACACAGGATCAGGTAACCCAAAAACAGTCTGTTAAGACTAGCCAGTCCTCGAGTGGCAGATCTCATGCACGGCATAGAGATATGTCCGGCCTTGCCCTCGAGAATCCACTGGTTTCAAAACCCCGGCGGGAGTCTTCGGCCTCCAAAGCCCGTGTGGGGTTTCAGGTTGTTCCTGAGGTTCACCCCTCGCAGAACATACCTGAGCCATGCCCGGTGGTGGCATCCGCTTTGAGCGGTACCGATACCCCGGCATCGGCAATGGTGTTGGATGAAACATTCCTCACCAAGGATCGTCGTCTGGTGTCCTCAGTACCCATGGGGCCGTCGGATACGCTGCAGACCGACCTTCCAGTATCGGTACCGGTACCGATACTAGTACCGACGTCGGTACCCTCCAGATGTGCATCGATAGACTCGCTTCCTTCGATGCCGAGTCTGGAATCGATTTCCAGTCTGGAGGACTGGGTACCGACACCAGATGGTACCGAAGGCTCGGTTCCGATAATTCGGATCCGGCACTTTCGGTTTTTTCGATACCATTAGAGTTGCCACCGGCTGGCCTTCATCCACTGGTATCGGATACGGTACCAAAGTCGGTACCGTTATCCACACTAACATTGCTGTCAGTGCCTTCCATGCTTCTCTCATCGGGTTCGCTTCCCTTGATACCGAGTTTGGAATCGATCCCTAGCATGGACGATGTGCTACCGACTGTCGCTGGTCCCGACCTCCTGCAGTATCGGAGACCATCCTCTAAGGATCCATACTGCACCATTCAGGATCTTCTATTCCTATAAACTTGGATAGATCCCTCGGTGCCACTGCTAGTTCTTCATCAGATCTAGCCTATCCAAAGCGACTTCTCTCTGGGGATCCTTCTTTCCAGGCTTTCCTCCTGGATATGGCAAAATCACTTGCCATTTCTATTCCTGGACAAGACCCTACACAAGGGAATACAGGATCCCTCCATATTCCTTGGGAGAGCAAAGGAGAACATCATGCTTCCTTTGCATCATTCCTTGCAGGATTTCCTTCTACGAATGTGGGAAGCTCCTTTAAAGGTACCCTCCCACCTTCCAGAGCTACTGATCTTCTATATCAGGTGCCCCCCTCTCCAGGATTTCAAAGGACTCAACTTCCTCATCATTCCATTGTTGTAGAATCAGCAATGAGGTGGGTGAAGAGTACTAAGAAGCACTTGGCCACTGTTGGAAACAGAATACTGGGCTTGATGGACCTTGGTCTGACCCAGTATGGCATATCTTATGTTCTTATGTTATCCGCCAGATCGTGAGTCTAAGACTCTAGATGCCTTTGGATGCCAAACCTTCCAGGCATCCATGCTTTCAGCAAGAATTCTCTCATATGTTTTCTATATGGGGTTATCTCTTGAGGAGGTCACAAAGAAATTACACTTTTTGACTCCTTTTCTTCAAGAGCCCAAGAGTGCAAACTTCCTCACTGGTTAGTCATGCTCAAAATTATCTCTAGGTTTCTTACTCGTGCTTCCCTAGACTCCTTTTGAGTCTGTTAGCAGAACCTCTGCTATAGCTATAGGGGCACGACGTAAAGCCTGGCTCCAAGCTTCAGACTTGGACAAATGGGCACAGGAAAGACTGGGAAATACTCCCTGCATGGAGAAAATCTCTTCAACAAGGAGTCTTTACTCCAGGTTGCTCAGTTAACCAATGACTTTCCTGTTTCCAGAGGCTGTTCTACGCCGCCGCCTTTCCCAGTAGGTAGGAGATGTCCTGCCAAATTTTCTTCCCCTAGGGGGAGAAGGATTCATCCATCATCTGCCCATTATACAGATGTTCCCAAACAGGGGAAACATCGCCCTGGTCTGAAGAATCCACAACCTCAACAGGGTCAACAAACCCAGCAGTTGCAGGGTTTCAAATAGATCATCATGGCCCCTCCTGGTTGCTGGTTAGAGTAGCAGTCTGCTTCTTTTCATTTGCAGTATCTGCATTAAATTTATCCTAACCTTCCTAGATATCTCTTCAAGAGACATCTTTTCTTTGTCTGACTTCCCTCTTACTATAACTTTGGTTTTGTAAGAGTGGCTCTTTACACTGGTAAGCTCCTCTGGTCCTCTACCTGTTCTACCGGGGGATTCTCCCTTCTGGAGTTGTCTGAGCTGCCCTAAGGTAACAAGAGGGGGGACATCAGGAAGTCCTACCATGTCTGTTTCTTTTTCCCAATCTAAAAAAGGGGGAAGGAAAAGAAACTTTCTCCGCTGCCCTGGTAGTTGCTGCAGTTAGAGCAATTCCTAGTGGTTACGCCACTGGTTCTGTTCACCACACAACCAGGGATTCCCCTCTGCTAGCAATCCTCCTAGCCTCAGTGCTACATCCCAAACAGGTTATCAGCCTTGTTTGGGAAACCCTATTATCACAGTCTGGTTGGTTAACTTCTATTCTTTGCCCCCTTGTCCTTGGCAGAATAGCTGGTTACCTGCTGGCTTTTCACAGCCAGTTTTTTCTTCTAACCAACCTACAGCATGCTCTCTGCAACTCTACAGAGTAGCTTTGCACTATGGGCCCTTGCTAGAGAGCATTAGTATCTGGCCTAGCAGATAACCCCAGATGGTTAGGAGGGGTTTCCCCAGTCATGTTCCATGTCTGGTTGGTATTCCCTACCCTTACCATCTCATCTTAAATCTCTTTTGAGACATAAGCCTCAGGCCTTCATTATGTGAAAACCTAATAATGGCCAATTCCCTGACTTGGCCCATATCTCCTTTGGTCGTCTTGTCAGAGATAATTTTCTTCAATGGCAGCTAGAGGACGCCTAATACCCATCTTGCCCTCATAGGCGGGTCACTAGGTTATCTTCCTCCAGT
This sequence comes from Ichthyophis bannanicus, assembly GCA_033557465.1. Taxonomy (NCBI): domain Eukaryota; kingdom Metazoa; phylum Chordata; class Amphibia; order Gymnophiona; family Ichthyophiidae; genus Ichthyophis; species Ichthyophis bannanicus. The sequence continues at coordinate 212,953,935 of CM066040.1, forward strand.
GGCGGCGTCTATCCATCCTCCACACTGCAATTCTGGAGGGATCTGGACTGCCTGCCTGCAGGCTGAAGTTATCCTCTGCAATTTTCACGTAGGCCATCCTGGTTATTCAAGAGTTCAAATTCTGAAAAGAATCCAAACTTCTTCTTGTCAGAGAGACCTTTCCTCTGACTCTACCAGTCATAACCAGGAAAAGAGGATTCTCTATATATCTATTCAAGCAGGTATCAACCTTCTTGCTGTCAGATGAATCTTCCTCTCTCCCTATATCCCTAGGGGGGATCAGGTTCTCTAGACATATCTCCATCCACATACCTGGAGACATGTCTATCTGCCTACAGATTCATATATATATGTGTGTGTGTATATATAATGTGTGTGTGTGTATGTATATATAATGTGTGTGTGTTTGTATTTAACGTACATTTGTATCCCGCTGCTTCCAGTGATCAGCAGTGGTTGCTATACATGGGAGAGTTGGCTGTACCGGCAGGTAATTAGAGTATGTACATATCGATTAGGGAGGGGAGATATTTCACAGCAAGCATGGGGTTACAGGATTTACAGTTGATTAAATATCGCAGCTACATACAGGGTATTTAACATATTTACAATTTATACGAAGGATCCTTATATACATATTTACATACGGCTGGGTGCATTTCAAGGCATTAGTGCATTTCATGAGGGTATGTATGTATGATTGATGTATGTATGATTGATGGATGTATGTATTCCTCCACATACCTTTTTCTTTCCTAAGTGACCCCATTTAGGAAAGACATTGCGGAGCGTCAGTTACTCTAAAGCTTAGCGCTCCTGAGTCTGTCCTTTATTATCAGATACAAGGGTCTCCACACCCTTTATCCCCTACATGGACTGATTCCAACCTCAGTTGGGTCGGACCCATTCTTTCCTTTGGTCCTAGGTTTGTGCTACTTCTGGACCAAAACAGCTTAAGCTTTCTTGACTAGTACCTTCTGCATCTCTGCTGAAGCTCTACCTCTTAAACTACCCCAGTTTTTTCCCCTGGGGCTTTTTTCTCACCCTGAAGGGTTCTGACCTCCACTTGTTTTTTCCATTTTATTACCTCTACTTCTCAGTGAGGTACCCCTTGAGCACATTCACTGGCTCTTCTAACAGATCCATATGTAGCTCAGTGGACTCTACCATACCAACAAAGGGAGGCCCAGATTTCTATATTTTACTACTAAATACCCTCTATACAGGGTCTTCCCCTTTAGAAGCCCTGCTTTAGCCAGCTGTTCCACAGCTCCTTTTCTGTATTCAACTCCTACCCTCCATCCCCAGGATGCCTGAGGTCCTCAGGAATAGCATGGCTCGTTCTAGACTTGCAACATGCTAGGACTCCCTCTGGGCATCTGAGCTTGGGAGTCCCCATATGTGAAGACTCATTCCTGCTTGTTCCTGGAGATAGCACAGTTACTTACCTGTAACAGGTGATCTCTGGGAAAAGCAGGAATAAGTCTTCACAACCCACCCACCTCCCCTGTTGTTAAGTGCCGTCGAGTCGGAGTCAACTCATGGCGACCCTCTGGATAGCTATTCTAAATTGTGTTCGGTCTTCAGTCAGGCGGCTCATTGTTGAGAGCCTGGTACCCGTAGCTCCTGTTAATGTATCGATCCATCTCATTGCTGGCCTTCCTCTTTTGTGTTGACCTATCTTGCCAAGCATAATGTCTTTCTCTAATGATCTCTCTTCGCATGATGTGTCCAAAGTATGAAAGTTGAAGTCTTGTCATCTGAGCTTCTAAAGAAAGCTTAGGTTTGATCTCCTCTAGTACCGACTGGTTTGTTCTTCGGGCAGTCCATGGTATACACAGTATTTGCCGCCAGCACCATAATTCAAAGGCATCAAGTTTCTTCCTGTCTATCTTTTTCACTGTCCAGCTTTCACATCCATATGATGTTATTGAAAATACCATGGCTTGAACAAGTCGAATCTTTGTATGGAGAGAGACATCTCTGCTCTTGAGAATCTTATCTAGGTCTTTCATAGCCATTCTGCCAAGAGCAATGCGTCTGATTTCTTGACTGCTTGTTGCTTCTTTATTGATACTTGATCCAAGTAGGTTAAAGTTGTTCACAATTTCAATTTCTTCTCCTTCAACGATGAACCTGTTGATTATGCCACCTCCCCTAGGAGTTGATTTTTCTCTATCTCTATCTTTCCCTTCCTTGCTCTCTCTCTTCCTTTGTCTCAGCTTTCAAACTTAACTGAGGAGAGGCAGTTGGGAAGGCGGTAAGGCAGCACACAGGCGTGTTGGGATGCTTCCAAAAGCTTTCTGATTGGACGCTGGGAAGCGTTCCCGCGCAGACTCCGTCGGTACCGACATACCCATATGTGAAGACTTATTCCTGCTGTTCCCAGAGATCACCTGTTACAGGTAAGTAACTGTGCTTTCCTGTTTCTTGCTCCTCTTTCTTTTTTTTTTTTTTTTTTTTCCCCCCTGTAGTTTTTCACATGTTTGGGGGGGGGGGGCATCTCACAACCCCTCTCTTCTGGTGGTGCTCATGAGGATGGAGGGTGGTGAGTAGAGTATCCACTACTACTACTACTAATCAATAAACAATAAACTGGACCCCCAGAAGGTGGACTCCTATCGACCAATCTCAAGCATCCCACTTCTAGCCAAGATTATTGAGAAGGTAGCTCAACGGCAAATCCAAGAACACATTGACTCCACCGCCCCCCTTGATCCATGCCAACATGACTTCAGGGAATCACATGGAATCGAAACGCTTCTTGACACTCTTCTTAACACATTAAATCACAGGGATTAATAACAGACAAGGGATATGCCCTGATTTTCTTGGACATCTCCGCGGCCTTCGACTCTGTCAACCATGAGCAGCTCCTGACACGTCTCCAGGAAAAAGGAATCCAGGGCTCATCCTGGAGCTGGTGCAAATCGTACCTAACAGATGGATGACAGCAGGTACGCACAGGCTCTACGACCTCCAAGTCTTTCCAACAAAAACATGGAGTTCCCCAGGGTTCTTCTCTATCTGCCGTATTATTCAATATATATATGCAGCCCATATGTGCCATCATCCGCTCCTTCAACAACATCTGCCTGATTTATGTAGATGACGTACTTCTCTTCACCCCCTTCACCGTTGATCAACCAGACTTCTCCTCACTAGTAAAATAATTGATGCTGTCACTGACTGGCTTAACTCACAAAGTCTCAAAATTAAATTTCAGCAAGACAGAAGTGCTATTTGTCACGAGAAATCAAACCTTCATCCTTCTGGCAACATTAAAGACAAGAGATGCCGAGCTCCCGAACCGCCCCACCATCCGCTACCTAGGAGTCACACTTGACCAGCACCTCAACCTCAAAGCAACACTGTCAAAGTCTACCATAAGATGAGGACAATTTGACATCTCCGACCCTTACTGCAACCAGACGGCTTCCGGACAGTATTCCAGGTGCTAGTAACCCCCCACTTTGACTATGCCAATGTGATCCTTCATGGGCTCCCTAAGAACACACTTAACCCCCTTACAGTTAGCTATTAACGCCGCTGCCTGATTCCTACACGGGGCCACTGTTCCCTCTAAGCTGTGCGCGTGTGCGCGCGCACACACCTTGCCGAATGAGCGCACATACTTTACAACAGAGCGCACAAAAATTACGGTTCTGATTCTGATAGAAAACACAGATGTTCTTAAAATTGAAAAGTTGTTGTGTATTTATAGTTTTCACAAGTTCTACAATATTTTCTAGTGCAATCAATGTGGTGTACATACTGTATTCTGACGTGTAGTCAAATTTTAAAGTATATAACTCCAAGTGTCGTTATGTGGTGCACAAAAATTTAACCTTCCTTCAAAAGCTGCACAGCTGATATTTTATGCGCACACAGCCTACAGAAAATTAGAGGGAACATTGCACGGGGCCTCTAGAAGAGAGCACGTCATCCCAATCCTAAAGGACCTCCACTGGCTACCAATCTACTGCTGACTCATCTACAAAGTTGCTCTGTTATCTTTCAAAGCCATTAACAAAAAAACCTCTGGCTCCTTGACAAACCTTATCCACCCCACTCCCTCATCCAGAGCAAGAAGGTCCTTCGCCACCAATACACTAATAACCCCCAGTGAAGTAACAAAATGCACTCTGGCAACAAAAAACAGAGCGTTCATGTTCTATGCACCTTCCGGCTGGAACGAGCTCCCAGTGTCCATCTGCACGGTCACTGACCTCTCACAATTCAGAAAAGCACTAAAGCACCACCTTTTTTTCTCCTGCACTATGCCCAGGCCAACAACACATCCCTACCCGATACAACCTTATGACCCAATTTACACCCCTGTACATAGCTGCAAGAACAACCATGTAACCATAGCCGTGCAGCGACTTCCTGCCCACACTGTATATAGCCTGTATTTACCTCCCCATGGTTATTAACCCAAGTTGTATTTCCTGTTCAATGTAAGTGCGAAGCAGGCTCTTCCTGCTCTGCACAATGTTATCTGTAAACCACACTGATTTTAAAAAGCGTGGTATATAAAAGCATTAAATAAAATAAAAATAAAAAATCATTTGTATAGCACTACAAGGCGTATGCAGCACTGTACATATAGATGTAAGACACAGTCCCTACTCATCAGAGCTTACAGTCTAATCAAGATGAAACACATAGTAAAACTGGGGACTAGAGCATGGGAAGATACAAATTAGTGGACAAGAGAGTGAGGAAGATCAGGATCCAAAAGCAACTTTAAAGAGTTGGGTTTTTAGCCTGTATTTGAATAGGGCTAGAATTGGGTAGTTCCTTATCGGTCCTACAGTTCAGTCCTCCACCACTGGGTAGTGCACCTCCTCCTGCAACATGGAGACTGGACAAGTCAAACTTGTGACATCACCGGGTATATCCTGCTGGTCTTCTCCCATGATCCCCCAGTGTGTCCAGTCTCCATGCAGCATGAGGACGTAGTGAGCCTAGGTGCTGGGCTCACTTGAGAAGCAGTTTAGGAGCAGTTACTCAGGATTTGATTTACCTTGCATTTCTTTTGCCCTTCTTTAGGTGTAATCCTGTAAATTGAATTCATTTTCATTTAATTTCATTTAATTTCATTTACTTTTACTTTTACTTTATTTATTTTCACCTAGTCGGCCTTAGTGTAAAGGGGGGTTCTGTCCCTTTTCAAAGTTCACGCTGCCAGCTAGCCTCTCTGCTTGGGATTCTTCGGTCTCTGTGCCCGGTGATGATCTCTCCCCCAGGACTGTATGGGGGAGAGCTCTGTGGAACACCTGCATTTTGGCAGTGTCCATGCGGCAGATTCCCATCGCGGCAGGAGCCTCAGGCCGTTCGAGGTTCTTTAGCCGGTGGGCCGGGGCTCGCAGCGTCTGCTACTTCTGGTGGCGCGAGGCAGCAGCGTGTCTGGACAGCTCTTCACCCCGCAGCTACAGCGGGGTAACTGCTGCATCCTGACGCCACAAGGGAGTCTCTCGAGTCCGCATGGAGGGGCTCTGAGCTCTTGCCGCCTCTGTGGTGTTTGGCGCCAAACGGGCCTGCTTCGGATTGGCGCCATTTTCTCGGCAGGGCTGAGGCCTCGTGGCGGAGAGCGGAGCAGCCCCGCGTTTGAGCAGACGACGCTGTTCCACGCGGCTACACCCAGATAAGGACTTCCTTTTGCTGTTACTTTTAATTTTAATTCTAATTCTAATTTTAATTTCCTTTTAATTTCATGATAGTTTATAGTTCTTTGAATGCAATGTGATTGGTTTGGGTTTTACTTCTTGGTGGGTGCCTTTACCTTTGTCTGCATTCTGGCAGTTAGCGACGTCTGTCAGCAGCAGGTTTCCGTGCTAGGATTTGGCCATTCAGGGTCATCGGCGGCACAACCACCTACAAATTGAGCCCTTTCTGAAATTGTCATTTACCTAAGGATGCTATTTCCATGTTTATACGCTTGGAAATTGTGCAGACAGCCTCTAAATGTCGTTATGCCATCTGCAAATTTGATCGCCATGCTTGCTGATCTCTTTTCCAGATCATTTCAGTGCAGTAGATGTTACCAGATGCCAGTTCCAGTGCAGATCCCGAGACATTCCACTATTTACGGGTCTTCTGTGAGAAAACTGGCCATTTAGTCCTATTGTGTTCCTGTTTTTGATCCATTTCCCATTCTATAATAGCACATCATCTCCTTCCTCAGGAGAAGTTCATAAGGGGCTTTGTCAAGTACCTTCTAAAACATCCCGATACATATCATTTGGCTTACTCACATGTTTATTAACCCTTTGAAAAGACAGCTTGGTGCTGCTTTTCAGAACAAGTTCTATCATTTAACTGGCACTGAACTCAGATTCATTGGTCTGTAGTTTCCAAGATCGCCTTTGAAGCTCTTTAAAAAACAAACAAAAAAAAACCCAATTAGTGTTACATTAGTAACTCTTCAATCTTTAGAGATCATTAATACTAATGTTATGATTGAGCCTGGCTGATATTATGAATGATCACTATTAGACAAAAATTAGCTAGGTTAAGACACTTTGATTTGGTTTTCTGCACTATGTTATCAGAGCGCAGCTTGCCCATTTGGCGGGAACACTGCCCGTCTGGGCCATCTGGGGAAAGGCCCCTGCTGGGGATCGTGAGAAGTGTTGCTGGATGGCACAGTCCGGGGCTTAGTGTTCCAGGGTCCTGGAAGGGTTGATAGCGGCAGTCAGGCCTCCCTGTCTTTGCTATGACGGTCACCTAGGTTCAAGCGTCCTGTGTTTTGGGTGACAGGAGTGGGACACCTGGACATGTGGTGCTGGATGTTGGATAGGCTCATACTACTTAGGTGCGCTCTCCTTGAGTGCGTCTGCATGTCCGTGTTCCGTCTGTGATCTCATGCTCAGGTGATTGTTGCAGCAATGACAGAGATCGCTTGGGATATCGTGAGCGGGGTTGTCATGGCATTGCATGGGGTTGCCAATGCAAGAGGAGTTTGGGCCTCAGTCATCAGCTTTCCCTTCGGTGGCCCGGCTGTCCAGGAGGCACCCCTCCAGATCCGCCGGTCCAGTTCTTCTCTGCCTCTTCTCAATGTGGGCAGGGGGGCTGGCAGATCTGGAAATTCACATCCACTGTACGTTCTACTGTTTTACCTCTGTCTTGGGGTTCTGAGGTCATATATTCCCAATCATTTGTTTGGTGGGGTGCTGCTGTCTGTTGTGCAAGACAAGGTGGTCAACAGTCGGAGGCTGTCGTCTATTCCCCTTGCCCCTGAAGGTGCTCACAATTTAAGTTTTTTGTACCTGCGGAGGTGTATGTTAAAGGCTAGCAGGCGCAACTGTGGGACCAGAATCCTCGGTTCTTCCGACCTTCCGCTGAGGTGCGCGTGTAGGGTTTACTCCCTTGGTCGGCTAGCAACTTGCTTCACCCATTGGGCCTTCCCTTTCCTCAAGGCATCGTTGCGTGCCACTTCTTCGTGGGGGCTCGCCGCAGGACCTGGAGTTATGCTCAGCCGGTTTCAGCCAGGGCTGAGTCCTTGGGGGGGAGGCTCCGATCCTAACGATACAGGGAGTGCTGGGATCCGTTCAACCAGGTTCCTTCGGGCCCAGCGTACGTCGTCTTTTGCTGGCCAGTTTAGGTCTTCGGGTCGTGGCAGTGCTCCGAGAAGACCAGTAGGCTGCACAGTGCTTGTCTTGGAGCAAGCGCGGGATATCTGTAGGTTCATATTCAAAGCAGTCCGGTTACATGTCCCTCCATTGTGGAATGCTGTACTAGTAGGCATATTTCATATGCTGGGCTTACAAGTTGGCTTCCACGCTGCTCGGCATCAGCCAAGGTGACTGCCGGTTTAGGCTGTGGAGTCAGCCTGGAGGAGGGGCCTTGCGTTCTCTGGACAATGCCCTGTTCGGTTGTGTGCCTTGTGGCCCTTATGGAGTTGTAAAAAGGAAAAAAAAAAAATAATAATAATAATCAAACAGGAAAGCCTTCCTAATTGTCCCCACTTCTTTTTTATAAGGTTCTGTCCCTCTCTTCCGGGAGCTTGGCCGGAGCGTGGTTAGACTCGGCTACATTTTGGGGATCCTTTATGTACAAGGCGTTATAGTGTACGCAGCACGCCCAGTGTTCCATCGTCTGACTGGAACGGTACGCGGTACGTCAGCCGTGGCAGGCGTTCACGGACACGGTAGCGGATCGAGCGCTGTAGGTGCTGTCTGAGATCTCCGGGATGGTGGCCTATTTCGATCGGCAGGGTGGAGTCGGTCGGGTGGTCAGGGTGGCCCGAGCGAAAGGACAGCGTGCGCGGTTGAAGCCTTGGCGGCCTGCATTTCGGTGGGGACACTGTGGTGGCGAATGTCCTTAGCAGGGTCCGAGTGTTTGCCGGAGGAGTGAGATTGCATCAGGCGGTGTGCGCGCCGCGTGTGCTCAGATGCGGTCAGCCGATATTGGACCTCATGGCGACCTGTCAGTCTGCGGCGACGGGTCGATGTTTAGCAGAGGACATATGAGGCTACTGGATAGCGTCGACGCATTGGTACGGGGCCGTGGCCCGGTCCATTCTATGCCTTTCAGAGGTCATAGTGAAAATGTGCTCTTCATTAGTCAGTGGGGACCATTACCAGTGTATTCTGCAACATTTGCGTGAGCTTGCATAATCTTTACTTGCAACCAATCGAAATAACTGTCCAAAACCAGTTGCTGCAGTCACTACTTAAATTTGCCTCGCTTGACAGTAAAAAAAAAATAAAAATAGGTCACTCACAGCATATTTGGCGATTCCTCGTCCTGGTGTTAATCATGCAGATAATTTCTGCTCTAGTTGTGGTGATATGCCATTTTTGTGATGTAAAAGTCACATGACTGTGGCGGTTCAGAAAGCCTACAATTTATATTTTGGCTGCAGAATAAAAGATCAGGATAAAAGCTAGGCACCACACATATGCTGCAATACATGTGTAGCAGATCTCAGGCTGTGGATGGATGGGAAAAGACCATCAAAGTCTTTTGCGGTTCCAATGATCTGGAGAGGGCCCATGGATCACGTCGGCGATTGCTACTTCTGCATGGTTCCTGCAATTCCGGAGGGCATATCCAGGTGATGTAAGCGGTTGGCCTTCTGGCATTGCGTCGTGGGCGTGGCTACTAGAGTCTCCTTTCTTTTTTTGTCACACCATGTAAGACTCCACATCTTCTGAAACAACGCTGGACTCTGGGGCACTTGACACCCTCTTATATGCCCTTGGTGGATCACGCTTGGTTTATTGCAACTCATTGCTTAGCTGCATTCCACATTCTCAATTAAAAAGACTCCAACTGGTCCAGGACATAGCTGTAGAGCTACTTTGTGTTGCAAAGAATAAAGCCCTTAAGAGGTGTGACAAATAGGGTGTTTGACGCTGGTGGTTTTTCCATTTCCCTCATTTTGCTTCCCACCTCTGTCTGGATGGACCTTGGTTCCGTTCTCCCTCGTGGAATCCGGCTGTGCCTGTTTAGTTGTCGGTTTGGGACTTACACAAGAACACTTTGCTTGTAACCTGCGTTCCTTGGACCTTAGGTGAGGTTCCGTCGCTTTCTGGGAGGTCTCTTCGCTGCCTGTCCCTCCGTGGAGGCGGGTTCTGCGGGAGAGCAGCGGTTGCTAACACTTGACACCCTGGTGGGGTCGAGAGCCAAGGGGGAGCTCAAGCGGATTTTTCAGGCGGAGCTCCGGTAGCCTTCTCAGTAGGTCTGTTTCTAGGGCGTTCAGTGTGTTTGCGATGGCGAGTTTGTCTTTCTGAAGCACTAGCGCTGCTTGGGGCAGAGTTCTGTGCTGTTTTCACCAGTGAAGAGGATCCAAGTGGGCTCTCGGTCGTGTCTTCCTGGTTGGCTTACCGCCTGTTGACGTGAGGAGTGGGCTGGGGTCAGTGCCTGCTCTGTTCGTTTAGGGGCCGAGCCGACTGGATAGGTCCCTCCCAATGATTACTGCTCTGGTACATCCCAGTGGTGGAGGACTGAACTGTAGGACCGATAAGGAAATGGAAATTACACTTACCTGGTAATTGATGTTCCTTGAGGGAGTACAGTTCAGTCCTCATTCCCACCCAGGGATGGATGTTTCAGACGCGAGGCGTCAGTTCAGAGTATGCTTTCGGATCCTAGAGTCGGCAACGGGCTCTGATTGGCCGGTAATCGCGAGAGCAACCTTTTCTGCCTATACTCTTCCTTAGTTCTCCTTCCTTCTAGCTCTCTGTCTTCCGCTGTTTGGTGCGCAGGGGGACAGGGGCACGGAGGAGGGTGTTTTTCGGCCTTTCTTTTTGGGGCCCTGTGATTTTAAAGTTGAAGTTTGAGCATAGCTTTGTATTTAGTACTTTAACTGGTTGGTTGTTTGCTCCTTTGAGTCTGCTTTGACAGTAGGTCACTGGGGGATCATGGGAGAAGACCAGCAGGATATACCCGGTGATGTCACAAGTTTGACTTGTCCAGTCTCCATGTTGCAGGAGGAGGTGCACTACCCAGTGGTGGAGGACTGAACTGTACTCCCTCAAGGAACATCAATTACCAGGTAAGTGTAATTTCCATTTTGTTCCAGGCATACGGAACAGCAAGATAAAATTGAATGAAGTCTGGAGTTGGCAGTGGCAGAGAAGGGCACAGATTAAAAGGGATCTGCCAGAGGAGCGGAGTTCCCAAGGAGCAATATAGAGTGAGATAAGAGGAAAGGTAGTGAGGATCTGCAGAATGAATGCAGTAGAAGTTTGAACTGCATTTGGAAACTAATAGGGAGCCAGTGAAGTGACTTGAGAAGATGGGTTACATGAGCATAAGGACATTGGTGGAAGATAAGCTATGCAGCTGAGTTTTGAACAGATTGAAGGAGGAGAGAGATGATTCAGAGGGAAACCAGCGAGGCACAAGTTACAATAGTCAAGGCAGGAGGTGACTAATGAGTGGAGAAGGGTCTTTAGGAGTATGAGTAGAAAGGAAGAAATGAACTTTGCTGATGTTATAGAGAAAGAAGTGGCAGGTTTTAGCCATCTGTTGGATGTCTCTGCACTTTCCTTTTTCCTGGTTAATGTTGGTCTCCAAATTAAACACAAAAAAAGGGAGGGGGCAGAAGTATGTACATCTGACAGAGCCTTCATAAGCAGTGGCTGCTCTGTTAGCAAAGGAAACTCAAGAGGGGGCATATTAAGGGCATTTGGGTTTGTTGTGGCACTTACATTATTTGAGGCGCTTTTTGTGAAGGATGTCTGATCAGGACAGGAGTACCTTACCATACTTCCCAATTTCACTATGTATTTTGTCTTGATTAGACTGTTTTGCAGAGAAAGGATGCAGAGATTACTGGGTTACTTTGTCTGCACTGAGAGACTTTTGCTTCAGGAGACCCTGACTACCAATATCCCTGCAGCACAGCCTCAAAGGGATGAGCTCCCAGTTCTTCCTTAGGAGCTAGAGCCCAGGGCAGTGTTGCCAGGGCCTTTGTTGTTGCTAAGGGGGACTTAGGGAGCTTCTCCAAAGAAGCTCCTGCCTGGTTTCTTTTCTCCTGATTTCATAATGAAAATGTAGCAGGCTAACTGCCTAGGGACAGCAGCCACCTAAAGAGTCTGCAGGAGCTAAATGCCTCAGGCTATTCTGAAAGAACAGTCACTTGCTCCACAATCCCTCAGCCCTGGGTTCTGGGGAGGATCTAGGTTAAGCTGCATCAGAGGACTTGGGTAGTAGTCCTAATGAACAAGATGATTAGTTATCCTTCTCTTCAGGAGAGATGAGTTGCCCAGCCTCATTGAGCAAGTTACTAAGATACTGAAGACTGAGGAGGTTCCAGCTCCAGAGACTCCTATCTTCATGGACTTTGTTATGGCAAGTACCCCTTGCCCCCCCCTCAGGAAGCTTGGTCCTAGCTAGATGTGAAGATGCTAGGGACTAGCTGGATGTTAGAGGTATCCCATTTCGAAGGATACATGGGTATAGGAAGAAGAATGGCCAGTGGGAAGGAGGTGGTGATAGTGCCTCTGTAGAAGTCTTTAGTGAGGATCAGCAAGGGAACAGCACTAACCGCTCGTAGCGGAACAAAAACAAAACCAAGGAGCGGCAGGTTCAACACCCAACACCTTTATTGAACAAATAAGTGGCCTAAACCCACCCACACCGTGTTTCGTGTTTTACTTCATCAGGGGTTATTGGGGCACACTGATTGGTGTGTGGTGATCACATAAAGTGTAATTGAAGCCACTAATGTCATAAATAAAAAAAAACTCTTCTGTGTTCGAAATGCCAAAAGATACTTTATGTGTATTGTGTAGTCAGTGATCACCACACACCAATCAGTGTGCCCCAATAACCCCTGATGAAGTAAAACACGAAACACGGTCCTGTGTTGGGTTTAGGCCACTTATTTGTTCAATAAAGGTGTTGGGTGTTGAACCTGCCGCTCCGAAGTCTTTAGTGAGACATCATTTGGATTACTGTGTGCAATTCTGGAGACTGCATCTTCAAGAGGATATAAGCAGGATAGAGTATGTGGAGGGCAGATACGAAAATGGTCAGTGGTCTTCATCATAAAGCATATGGAGGCAGACTTAAAGATCTCAATATCTATATTTTAGAAGAAAGTTGGGAGAGGGGAGATATGATAGAGATGCATAAATACCTCCGTGGCATAAGTGCACAGGTGGAGAGTCTTTCAATTGAAAGTTCTGGAATGAGGGGGAAGGTGAAAGGGGGTAGACTCGGGAGTATTCTGAGGAAATAGAATAGAAATTGAAAATAATATAGGCAACGGGTCCATATGGTCATACATCTGTCATGCATACAAGCAAAAAGTGCCTAGAACTTTATTTTTGCTCCAAGTCCAACCATTTATAGTGCTCCCAAGGAGCTGCAGGTGCGCATGTCCCACCCCTACATCTATCTAATGTAGTGTGTAAGTGAAAGGGCTCAGTACATTTACCAACTAGTTCCTAGAAGGCGAGCCCGGCTTGTATGCTACTTTTTCAACCAATCGTACACAGTTTAGAAGCTTCCACCAGTCCTGTTTGATACAAGCACATTTCTTAGCTGCTTGAGAAGTCTATTAACAAAAGTTGTATCAATTGCACTGTATGTTTTAACACAAAATAGTGGAAAATTGAAATTGAAATTGAAATTGGCCATGAATACAGCGGCCAGAGTTCTTCATGGATCCCCAAAAAGCCAACATATTACTCCCATCCTATTTGACCTCCACTGGCTCCCACTAGCTTGCAGGATTTTATACAAAGCTCTCATCCTGACCTTCAAAGCATTCCACCATATCTCATCATCCTCCTTATCTGATCTCCTCCATCACACACAGAATACCAGATCTAGACGTTCTGTAACAGAGAACATGCTAACAGTCCCAAATGACAGCAAAAAACTCACACAAACAACCACTTTAAGAGCATTCTCTTCCTTCGCCCCTAGATGCTGGAACATGCTTCCACCTAGTATTAGATCACAAAAAGACCTGTCCCAGTTCAGAAAATCCATAAAAACACATCTCTTCCTACAACACTTCTCACAATATACTGACCCCCCTCCCACACAGACCATTGATCACGGCTAGTCAAATAAGCTCCCGAAACCTTACCACTTGATCTAGACCAAGCCTCACAAACCCTACCTTTAGAGCTCGAGCATTTAAGAACCTATTGTAAATAATTGAAAATATCTGTTAATTGTTAATCCCTGTTATCCATGTTTTTATTCCCTGTTCTCTGTAAACTTAACATTTGTTTTATGTTTAAGTACAAAATTTGTTAAAATGTAAACCGCGCTGATATCAAAAGTGCGGTATATAAAAGCTGTTAAATAAATAAATAAATAAATAAATAAATATTTCTTTATGGAAAGAGTGGTGGATGCATGGAATAACCTCACAGTTGAGGTGTAGAAACAATGACTGAATCTGAATTCAAGAAAGCATGGGACAAGCACAGAGGATCTTTATGGGAAAGGAGGGAATTACACAGTGGGGAGTAGTTTTGTGAACTCTGCTCCAAATTGTGCTAATTTTGATCCTTGTTTGAAAAAATTGTTATCTGGCGTTTGCAGTTCTGCTCCCCACTCTTGCTTTTTATCTTATTTTTGACACTACTGCTGTTGAAGCAGAACTGCCTTCTCCCTGCATGGAGTTGCTCTGTGAGTCTGAGCTGCACTGTGTAGTTTTTCCTACTGGTCTCGTGAAACATGAGAACTGGAACCAATGGAAGACTTTCCGCACATCATGGTTCAAACTCGCAGAGCTGCCCTGTGCAGGAAGGAGGCAGTTCTGTTCAAATACAAGATTTGAAACATGAAACAAGGTAATTCTGTATTCTCACAAACAAAAGAAGTATCCGATTTCATGTTTCAAAACTGTTGTCAGCCTGAGGAAGAGGGGCAGCTCGGGCAGATAGGAGCTGAGGCTGGGGATTGGGCGAGAGAATTGGAGGTTGACGCTGGGATAAGGACTGGAGGAGTAGCTAACTGATTAGCTGGGGTAGGGATAAGGACTTGGGAGGGACTGGCTGAGGTAGAAGTGGGGATGAATGGGCTGAGGCTAGGTCTAGGGGCCTGACCAAGGGAGTTGATGAACCAGGAAGGTGGGACTGGTGGGGGAGGTACAGGGTGAAAGAGGGTGAATGGGTGAGGAGGGGGCTGCTGACTGTATTTATGCCAGTGGCTAGAAGAGGTGCCTGACTTGCTAAGCTTTATTTTTCCTTAGATATGAAATGGGAAAATTAGTAAATTGGGCCCTAGAGGATCTGTGGTAGAACCCTCTCCTCCCCCCAGCTGTTCAACTTCCCTCCATTGTATCTGCTGGCTCGTACGTTTGGAGACTGGCCTAAAATCAAGGAAAATTTGTCTTTGTGGTTTGTAGTCAGTAAGCACTAATAGTTGCCCATTATAGGAGAATAGTAGTCTGTGGGACTTTAAGAAGAGGTAATTTTGTACAATTTAATTCTTTAGACAAACTCATATGAACCATACAAATGTTCACAAAGTCCTAAAATTGATATGGTTAGCATTTGTACTTGTAAATGCAGGTTGTAGACATATAATATATTGTACAGTACATCTGACTTTCATCATGCACCATAGTTATTGTCGAAACAAATATTCCGTATTGCCCTGCTAGACCATTCCAGACAAATGGGTTGTGTTCCCTTACTAGCAGACATGCCGTTAACAGCTAGTATCCCCAGGAGGACACTCTAGTATGTCTTCAGCAGATATGGTGGATGCACATTTTTACAGCTCTGCTGAAATCTAAAAAAATATCCAAGAGAGCGTGATTTTGTTCATGTCTCACCACCCTTGGAGCGGCTGTCTCACTTGAGCACAGTGCCTGAGGCTCCACTAGAGTCACCCTTAAAATTGGTGCTTTTTTTGATATTGCCATATGGAGGAGAGAAATTGGTTCGGCTTCTTGTCCTTTATATTGCTTAAGGCCAGTCAAGCAGCCAGAACTTTGGAAAGGATTTGGAAAAGGATTCCTCAAGTCACATACAACCTCAGTGTCCCCTTCCGCCTCCCCCACTCCCCCCAGCTCTCCTCCGAAGATTAGAAGAAGGCTCTTCAGATGTATGTGTCCGAGCAGCACTGAACCCAGCATGGTTTGCCTGCCTTAAACTCCCTGGGGGTGAGTACCAAAACTAAGTCTGTTTCTTTGTCCGACTTACTTTGTGGGAGCTACCCAACCTTGTCCACCATGGCGTCCGTTGGGTCTGGGCTGCTTAGGGCACCAGCTTTCCTGCCATTTTTCCTCCTCACTGAGGTGCCTGCATACAGTAATTGCGCTTTATGTGCTTTTGTACCTTACTACACTGTGCATTAATCTGTGTGTGCGATGTAAATGCCTATGTGGCTGAAACACGTGTTAAAACGTGTGCCATTCAGCGTGCCCTAAGCCTGCATGGGTTGTTAGCAGTGTCTCAGCCTCATGTTATTAGCACAGCCAGATGCCTACTTCTAAGAAGCAGTACCTAGTCTGCAGGAAGTTTCAGCCCTCGGTTTTATGGTTTATGTAGTTCTTGCATGGAAGCTTTAGATGAGCTATTGGAGGGCTACTATTCCCTCCTGCAGCAAGGGGACACAGATTCCCTGGCCTTGTTGTCCTTGCTGCAGCAGGCAGTGGACTCAGCATTGAGTGCTTGACCATCTGGTCACTTCCCTTCTCTTAAGAGATTTGGGGTCAAAGAGCTGCTAGGGAGCTCCCAGTTACCGGGTTATCCTCCTGGTATTCTTTTTCATTTCTGCAGAAACATGGTCCTTCTGGCAGGGTAACTCAGAACTTGGGTCATCTTTGTCGTCTTGCTCTTTGCGTGCTCAGAAGAGGGACTGGTGGCGAGTTGAAACCCAACCCAAGTGCCATCTACTAAGCACTCTTGACTGCGACTAAAGTCTGGAGATTTGAATTGGCTTTCCCTTGGCCGAAACCAAGATATAGGCTGATGTCAAATATTCTCTTTATTGTAAAAATTGAAAAGGCAATTTTTCTTTAGTTATCTAGTTACCTTCAAAATAGAAATATTTTATACATCTGGCAGTTCTAATTTCATCTGCACATAGTACGGAGGCTAATCTGATTGTTAGTGAGATACGAGAAACTTTGGATCGTAGTCAGACAGCTCTTGTGGTCTCTCTGGCCTTACCATCAGCATTTGGTTTAGTTGACCATTAGCAGGGGCAATACTACACGCTAAGCGTAGAAAGCATGGCACCGATGGCAGGGGGTGCTGTTGTGCCAATCCCCTGCCATTTGAAATAAAGGTGTGCAGTTATTGCAGCAGCTGCTTACCCAATACGAAGTGTGATCAAAAAGTATTGAGACTTGTACAATAACACAAGAAGTATAACACTGACAATTATTGCACTCAGTCTCCTTCAAAGTAGTCCCGTTCTGATAAAACACACCACCTCCAGCGTTCCTGCCACTGCTGGAAATAATTTTGAAATGCCTCTTTTGTTATGCTATGAAGCTGCTGTGTGGAATTTTGCTTAATGGTCTCTGAGTCATCGAATCTCCTTCCTTTCAGTGGTAATTTCAGTTTTAGAAACTAGAAAGTCACAGGGTGCAAGGTCAGGTGAATACAGAGGCTGACAGACTTGCTTGATTTGGTGTTTGCCCAAGAACTGCTGGACAAGTTGTTGATGCGTGAGCTGGGGCGTTACCTTGATGAAGCAACCATTCACCATTCCTGTGCAACTCTGACCTCTTACAATGAACTGCATCTCTCAAACAAGTCAGTACTTGGACATAGTACTCCTTATTGATGGGTTGGCCTTTTGGAGCATATTGGTAATCAAAGAAAACTGAGCATGACCTTGACATTGCCGCTCACCTGATGGGCTTTCTTGCGTCTGGGAGAGTCTGGAGTCTTCCATTGTGAGGACTGAGTCTTAGTTTCCGGGTCCATAACATAGACCCATGATTCATCACTAGTAAGAATCTTTTTGATGAAATCTGAGTCACTTTCAGCGCATTCCAACAACTCCCTGACTGGAGACAGTCTATCTTCTTTTTGGTCAGGGGACAGGAGTTTCGGCATGAATTTTGCAGACATGTCCCATCCCCAAATCAACTAAGTATGGACTGTACCGACCCAAAACTGATGTCCATGTCCTCAGCAAGCTCCCTGATAGTCAATCGATTTGAGCGTATTTCAGCACACATTGCTTCAACTTTGTCTTCATTCCTATTTGTAGATAGCCTTCCAGAACGTTCGTCACTATCAACACTTTGTCGGCCCTCTTGGAAACATTTGTACCAGTCATAAACTCGAGCCCGACTCGTGAATTCATGCTGTAACTTGTCATAAGTCTCTTTGCATGACAATGCACCCGCACACACCGTGCTCAGTGTGAGGCAGTTCTTGGCCAACAAACAGATCACAGCTCTCGACCACCCTCCTTATTCCTCAGATCTCCCACTGTGTGACTTCTGGCTCTTCCCCAGGCTGAAGACTGTGCTCAAAGGAACTCATTTCACCTCTGTAGAAGAGATCAAGGCCACTGTGCCGAGGGAGCTGAGGGACCTCAAGGAGGAGGACTTTACTGAATGCTTCTGTATGTGGCAGAAGCAAATGCAGAAGTGCATTAACTCGGGGGGAGGGGGGGGGAATTACTTTGAAGGGGACAATGTGTAATTTCTCTTTAGATTTTGTAATAAAACATTTATGGGACGGTCTCGTTTCTTTTTTGTCACACCTCATAGACTACATGAACAATATAGCAGGTCAGTCAGTATAAAATCATACTTGCCTACTGAGATGTCACTGGTGATCAGTGATAATGAATGATATTCTGATTATAAAAAAATGTTAGTGGCATATGACTTTGCTTATTTAGGGCCCTCAAATACTGCATTTTTCCCCATAGACATAGAATTGGACAGGCCTTTAGTCTATTAATTAAAAGGATTTAAGAGCTATAGTAGCTGTCCTAGAGAAAACTGAATTGTTTTAAAGTTGATACCTTTAATTCATCTGAATTAGAAATTATCCAGAAGTGATAATGTGCTTAATCCTTTAAGACTGAGAATTGTATGTAAATTGTATATATTGTTATTGTATATAGTTACCCTGTTAGCCAAGTTATTCTCCTGTTCATATGTAAACACAAAGTACTATTGGAAATGTGTATGTTCGTTGTTTATTGTAAACCGCACTGATGCTGAATAGCGCGGTATAAAAGAGACTTTAAATAAATAAATAAATAAATAAATTCCTTAAGATGACCCATCTGACATTAGCTTTTGGCTATTTTTTTTAAAATTAAAATAACATACAAACAATTGAAGTTAGCAAAGCATATGGAAAGGGATAGGTGGAAAAAGTAGACAAATATTATATGTCAATTTCCTAAATAAAGCCTCTGATTCAGCTGAAGCCTTGAAGGGTAGAATGTACGAACTGTCTGCAGTGGCTTATGCTAAGCTGCTTAAGTACATCAAAGGTGGAAAATTACATTGTGCCTAAAAATTGTTGCTTGATGCTGGCCCAGGCATTGTCACTGCAGCCTGAGTTTGATCTCTGCCAGGATAGAAGAGAGGTTGCCCAGAGGAAGGGAAGCTAGAGGCTTAGGGGAAAAAAAAGATTAAAAGACAAACCAAAACAAACATATATATGGCTGGCACTCAGGTTTTCTAAACAGTTTTCCACCTCTGAAGTATGCCACGTTCCCTGCCAGCATCATAATTTTGTATATGGGCTCATGTATGGTGATTTGAGAGCAAACTGGCATTAAAATGTTTTCTCACACTTTAAAGTAGTGCTAGGCAAGTTTTTCTAAGACAGAGCATTTGATTTGGTTGGTTATCTAAGCGTTTTAATAAACTATTGTGGTGTGACTTCCAGTGAAGTGAAAAAGTAGACTGTTTGGTTAGAAGAGTAAGTTGTGAACCAGGGAAGGCAGAGCTCAGATCTGCATCTCTCACCTGAAAACCTTTGTCACCTTGGACGAATCACTTCACCCTCCATTGCCTTAGGTATAACTTACATTAAGGTAATATTTTTTTCTCTGTACAAGATGACCTATAAACTAATTCACCTTGAGCTCAGATTTGGAAAAAGGCAAGTAATTTAAAATACAAATCTAGCTTGTGATAATGCTAGAGGATGTAGAGATTCTCTGGTAGTCGGTGAAATTTGGTAGATTCTGTGTAACTGCTGATGAACATTTCACGTTTACTAAATTAAATAGACATCTCTTTAACAGGTTTTCATCTTTATCTTATTCTGTCAGCAGTAAAGAAGTGTAAAGGGTCTATGGTGTTGCATATTGGTTAGCCTCTGTTCCCATGCTGGCATCTGACAATCTGTATTGGAAGGAATTGTCACTGAAAGCTGCTATCATAGAATGTACCCTATAGAAACATAGAAACATGATGACAGAAAAAGACCACAAGGCCCATCTAGTCTGTCCTTCCATAACAACAACTACAACAGTCCACTTTCTACCTTTAGAGATCCTCTGTGTTGGTCCCATGCTTTTTTGAATTCAGTTACTGTCCTCATCTCTACCACCTCCACTGGGAGACTATTCCACGGATCCACTACTCTTTCCGTAAAGATATATTTCCGCATATCACTCCTGAATCTATCTCCCTTCACCCTCATCCCATGTCCCCTCGTAGCAGAACTTGCTTTCAATTGAAAGAGGCTCTCTCCCTGAACATTTATGCCACGGAGGTATTTAAACATCTCAATCATATCACCTCTATCCCGCCTTTCCTCTAAGGTGTACATATTAAGATCCTTAAGTCTGTCCTCATATGCTTTATAATGAAGCCCATTAATCATTTTAGTAGCAACCCTCTGCACCGACTCCATCCTGTTCACATCCTTTTGAAGGTGCGGTCTCCAAAATTGCACACCATACTCCAAATGAGGTCGCACCAAAGACTTATACAGAGGTATTATCACCTCCTTTTTTCTGCTAGCCATTCCTCTCCGTATGCACCCAAGCATCCTTCTAGCTTTTGCCGTCGCCTTTTCTACCTGTTTAGCTACTTTAAGATCATCAGACACAACCATGCCTAGGTCCCGCTCTTCTTTAGTGGACAAAAGTACTTCACCTCCTTTACTGTATTGCTCCCTTGGATTGCTGCAGCCCAAATGCATGACCTTACATTTTTTAACATTAAATCCCAGCTGCCAAATTCTAGACCATTCTTCAAGCTTAGCTAGATCCCTCCTCATGTTATCTACACCTTCCTGGGTGTCTGTTACAGATTTTGGTATCATCCGCAAAGATGCAAACCTTACCCGACAGCCCTTCCGCTATATCACTAACAAAGATATTAAAAAGAATCGGACCAAGGACAGATCCCTGGGGCACACCACTGGTAACATCCTTCTCCTCAGAGTGAGCTCCATTTACTTGTACTCTTTGTCGCCTCCCACCCAACCAATTTCTAACCCAAGCAGTAACTTTAGGGTCCATCCCTAGGATGCTCAGTTTGTTTATAAGTCGCCTGTGAGGAACAGTGTCAAAGGCTTTACTGAAATCTAAATACACCACATCTAGAGCTCTCCCTCGGTCCAACTCCCTGGTCACCCAGTCAAAGAAATCGATCAGATTTGTCTGACAAAACCTGCCTCTGGTGAATCCATGCTGCCTCGGATCCTGTAATCCGCCGGACTCCAGAAACCTCACTATTTTCTCTTTCAGCAGCGTTTCCAATAATTTACTCACCACCGAAGTTAAACTAACCGGCCTGTAGTTTTCAACCACATCCTTACTTCCGCTTTTGTGTAAAGGCACCACATGAGCCTCTCTCCAGTCCTTTGGCACCACTCCCGACTCCAACGAGGCATTGAAAAGGTCAGTCAGTGGAGTTGCTAGAACGTCCCCAAGTTCCCTCAGTATTCTAGGGTGTATACCATCCGGTCCCATCGCTTTGTCTACTTTAAGTTGAGCTAGTTTCTCACGAACACAGTCTTCTGAAAATTGTTCAAGATGTCCCTCGCTTCTGTTCTTATTTGTGGGTGTTTTCTGAGGTCCTGCTCCTGGTTCTTCATCTGTGAACACAGAACAAAAATATTTGTTAAGCAATTCCGCTTTATCCTTATCAGCTTCTACATATTCCCCCCTGCACCCTTGAGTCTGACAATACCACTTTTGCCCTTCCTCTTCTCACTAATATATCTGAAAAATGTCTTATCCCCCCATTTTATTGCATTGGCTATTTCCTCCTCCTTTTGAATCTTTGCCTTCTTGACTACTTTGCTAGCTTCTCTAAGTTTTTCCAAATACAGATGCCTGTCTTCCTCTCTCTGTGATCTCTTGTATTTCATGAAGGCCTCCCTCTTTTTCTTCACTTTTTCAGCTACTTCCTTCGAAAACCATAGCGGTCTCCTGTTCCTTTTGCCTTTATTTACCATTTTAACAAAAAGGTTGGTTGCCTTTGAAATACCCCCTTTCAGTTTTGCCCACTGTTTTTCTACATCCCCCAGCTGTTCCCTTCCCACTAACGACTCCCTGAGGTATTGGCCCATCTTCGCAAAGTTAGTCTTCCTAAAGTCTAAGATCTTCACCTTGGAATGGATTCTAACAGCCCTAGTCCTAATACTGAACCACACCATCTGGTGGTCACTGGATGCAAAATGATCTCCCACTACAACATCAGAAACACTCTCACCATTGGTAAGCACCAAGTCCAGTATGGCCCCTTCACGTGTGGGGTCTGTTACCAATTGCCTGAATAGTTCTCCTGTAGAGAATCCAGGATCTCCTTACTTCTAGATGATACTGCAGCAGGAATGTGCCAATCAACATCTGGCATATTGAAATCTCCTAGCAGTAGCACTTCCCCTTTCCTAGCAATGCTGCGTATGTCTTCAATTAACTCTCTGTCCACCTCTTCCTCTTGTGAGGGAGGTCTGTATATCACACCAATGCAAATAGATTTCTCTTTCCCTCTTTCTAGTTTAACCCACAATGCCTCCTCTCTCCCTTTTAAGCTCTGTAATTCCAAAGCTTTAATAGTAGTTTTTACATATAGTGCCACTCCTCCTCCCCTTCTTCCTACCCTGTCCTTTCTGAATAAAGTATAGCCAGGTATAGTTACATCCCAGTCATGGTTTTCTGTGAACCATGTTTCTGTAACTGCCACTAAATCCAAGTCAGCCACTCCTACCAAAGCTTCAACTTCAGGGATCTTATTTCCCATGCTACGGGCATTAATACACACTGCTTTCCATGTGTTACCCCTGTTACCCATTTCCATAAAGGTATTTAATGTATCACCTACCTGGGGGCTTTCACTTACCTGGGGGCTTTCTTCACCCATCCCCAACGAATCTAGTTTAAAGCCCTCTTCAGTAGATTAGCCAGTCTACTACCAAAGATGCGTTGACCTTTCTTGGACAGATGGATGCCATCTCTGCTCTGCAACCCTTGGAACAGCATCCCATGGTCTAGGAAACCAAAACGCTCTCGAAGACACCATCCACGCAGCCATGCATTCATCTCCAGGATGCGAGCCTCTCTGCCTTGGCCTTTACCCTCAACAGGGAGGATTGAAGAGAACACCACCTGTGCACCTACCTGCTTCACCCTCTGTCCCAGAGCCATGAAGTCACTTTTGATACGTTCCGAGGTATACCTGGCAGTATCATTTGTTCCAACATGGATTAGCAACATTGGGTAATAGTCAGTGGGCTTGATGAGTCTCGGCAAACTCTCCGTAACATCTTGGATCTTGGCACCAGGCAGACAGCACACCTCTCTGGACATCAAGTCTGGTCGGCAGATGGACACCTCAGTACCCCTCAGAAGAGAGTCTCCAACAACCACTACCCTTCGTTTCCTTCTTGTCACTGATTCCGCAACTATGGGGTACTTGAACTCTGGTTCTTCCCTTTCCAGGGATGCTTTCACCTCCTCCACTTCCAGGGCTGCATAATGGTTCTTCAATTCAAGGGCTGGAGAAGTTGGATTGGTGATTTTGCAGGCTCTGGTGACTGTTGTCCAACCATCGACATTTTGTTGGCACCCATCTTCTCCTGTGCTGGAGAGCCTGGTTGCTGCAAGAAGCATCTCATCAATGTACTTCACTGTCTTGAATGCTCCTCAGCCTCGCCACCTCCTCTCTGAGTTCCTCCACTTGTTTCCTCAGAGCTTCAGCATGCAGGCACCCTGCACATGGAACCGGTTCTTCAACTGGCATTAGGACCTCTGTCTGGACCGAGGCAGAAGCTGTAACGGGGGCAACAGCTTTAGCAATACGATTTTTCCCAGCCATTGTTCTGTTTGTGGAGCTTAGGTATCTGTTAAAGCAAAAGAGAGAGATCTACCAAGTACCAGCTGGTTTCGCAGCTGTCCTTTCAGAGAAAAAGCAGTTAAATCTCTTTAATTATATTCAATATGTGCTGGTCCAATTCACTGTGATTTGCTAAAGGGGGAGGTGCCCTATAAAGCAAGACTGCTCACTAGGGGTGGGTGGGAGCGGGGGTGGGTAGGGAGGGAACTAACACCTGATTAGGTGTTAGCAGTTTCTGAATCTGAGGAGGTTACAGAGTTCAGCAACCTACTGTGCGCCAGTAAAGTTCCCCTAAAACAGCAAAAATGTAAGTAACCTTGCTTTTAAAAAGTATACACAAAACCCTTTTAAGAGCTCCCAGTCAGAGAGCTAGCAATGTAATAAAAAAAACCAAACAAAGAAACCCTCAAATCCTTACTTACTGTTTGATGTGTGGAGCCCTGGTTAGGAAAGCCTCAAAAGGGCAGGGCACAGGAGCCTTTTATGCAGGCTTCAACTGCACTCAGGAAACAGTCCAACTAACACCTGATTAGGTGTTAGCAGTTTCTGAATCTGAGGAGGTTACAGAGTTCAGCAACCTACTGTGCTCCAGTAAAGTTCCCCTAAAACAGCAAAAATGTAAGTAACCTTGCTTTTAAAAAGTATACACAAAACCCTTTTAAGAGCTCCCAGTCAGAGAGCTAGCAATGTAATAAAAAAAAAAATACCTGTACCTGCTTGTAGTGATTGTAAACCACTCTGATGCCCTTCAACCTGGGCGGTATATCAAGAAATTGCATAAACATAGACAAACTATGAGGTGTATATTTATAAACCTGCTTTTTGTAAAAGGCCCGAGGCAATGAATAATCTGAATGCTTGCTCAAAATGAACTGGGATAAGACAGAATATGGAGAAGGACATATACCCACCAACTATTCTTGAATCCACACATGTCCCTCTTGTATTGGAGTACTACTCTTAGTTGATGTGTGTTTCTGACTTGTGTGAAGTGGTTAGCTAGTGTTCTCCTATATACTTTATTAAGATCTATGTATATGCTCACTACTCAGATTTTTCTGCTTACTGCATAGTCAGCTATTGTAAAATGTTGCCTGTCAGTAGTGAGCATATACATAGATCTTAATAAAGTACTATAGGAGAACACTAGCTAACCACTTCACACAAGTCAGACAAACACAACTAACAGCACCAGTCCTCTGACATTCTATGCGTTGCAACACCCGACCTATCAACACCCAAGGTGGAAACACGTATAGGAGCTGGTGTTTGGGACAAGGCTGTATCAGAGCATCCAGACCTTCCAATATTCTCTCTCGTCTTCTGCTGAAGAAACGTTCAACTTTTGCAGACTGGAACGTGGCCATGAGATCCATTACTGGCGTGCCCCAATGCTGCACCAGCATCTCGAACACTTCCTGATGACTGTTCCACTCTACTGGATCCACTCTTACGTGACTCAAAAAATTGGCCTCCACATTGTCCGCTCCTGCTACATGTGCTGCCGACAGAGCTACCAGATGCGCCTTGACCCACTTGAGCAGCCCCTCGGCTTCCTCCTCCAGCGCGGCACTGCTGGTATCTCCCTGACGATTCATGTAAGCTACTGCTGTCGCATTGTCGGAAAACACCCGAATGGCCTTTCCTTGGAGATAAGGCTGAAACTCTCACAATGCCAACGTTAATTCCAATCTGTTGATCGACCAACTCCGTTCCAGCGCGGTCCACTGACCCTGAGCGAACTGACATTGACAGTGAGCTCCCCAGCCTAAAAGACTGGCATACATCGTCAGGGGAATCCATGCGGGAGCTTCCAAGGGCATTCCTTTTTCTAGGTATTCTGGACGCAGCCACTACCGCAGTGCCCGACGCATCTCTGGACAGGGCAGCTTCTGTGATAACAGATCCTTCTGGTGTGACCACCGTCTGAGCAAGGCTCGTTGCAACGGCCTCATATGCACTCATGCCTATGGAACCAGTTTGAGAGTTGCGGCCATGGTTCCAAGTAACTGAAGATAATGCCATGCCATCGGATTCAGTCTGAGAAATTCTCTGACTAAATTCCTCAACGCTTGTGCTTGATGCTGAGGCAGAAAGATTCATCCCACTCTCATATCGAAGTTTGCTCCCAGATATTCCAGACCCTGTGACGGAACCAACCAGCTCTTTTTCTGATTGACTACCCAACCGAGATTCTGCAGAAACGCCACCACTTTGGCTGTAGCCATCTCACTCTCTGCCCTGGACTTTGGTTAATCAGAGCAATCGTCCAGATAAGGATGCACCAGCACCCCTTCTTTACGCAACAACACTGCTACGACCACCATCACCTTGGTGAATGTTCGAGGCGCTGTTGCCAGACCAAATGGTAAGGCCCAAAACTGGAAATGTCCCATTGAAATCGCAAACCTGAGGTATTTCTGATGATCTTGACGGATTGGAATGTGCAGGTACGCTTCTGAGAGGTCTAGGGACGTGAGAAACTCGCCTGCTCGTACTGCCACTATGACCGACCTTAGAGTCTCCATATGAAAGTGAGATACTCGAAGACAGCGATTTACTCTTTTGAGATCCAAAATTGGTCGATAGGCCCCGTCCTTCTTTGGAACCACGAAGTATATGGAGTACCGACTGCAGCCACATTGGTCTGCTGGTACCGGTATTATGGCCTTGAGAGCCAGCAGCCTCTGCACCGTCTGCCGTACCACAGCGCACTTGAGGCGTACCCTGCACAGCAACTGTACGAAAGAATCCGTCACCGGTCGGTGAAACTCCAGTGCATAACCTTCTCGAATGACCTTCAACACCCACTGATCCGACGTAATCTGGTCCCAGGCAGGATAAAAATCCCGTAGCCAACCCCTGCGGGCACGAGTCCCCCCCCTGACTTCATTGTGACTTTCGAAGATTCGAGGAGGAAGAGGCAGCAAATCCTCTACTTACTCCCTGAAACCCTTAAACCTTGGGACCTATAGGGATAACGACCTCTTTGGCCTTGGCTGAACCTTCGGGAACAAAAACGACGAAACTCCCTCTGTTGCCCTTTAGGCGGCAAAGTGGGCCGTCCCTGCTTCTGCTTGTCCTCCGGCAGCCTACTGCCTTTTGACTCCCCCAAGTCCTTTACCAGCTTGTCCAAGTCTTCCCTAAAGAGTAGCTTACCTCTAAAGGGGAGTTTACTCAACCTGGCTTTTGACGATCCATCTGCTGCCCAATTGCGCAGCCAAAGATAACGCCAAGCCGCAATCACCAAGGCCATGCTTTTCACCAAACCTCGTATGAGATAATAGTGGATATCGGCCAAATAAGCAGACCCAGTCTCCAACCTGGACGCTTCCCCGATCGCTCCTTCTACTGGTTCCCCTTGAATAATCTGCAACCACCAGACACAGGCTCTCGCCACCCAAGCTCCACAAATAGAAGCCTGTAAGGATAGCGCATTCACTTCAAACACCTGCTTCAATAAGACTTCGAGTTTCCTGTCCTGAGAATCCTTGAGGGCCGCACTCCCCTGCACAGGAATGGTAGTCTTCTTAGTAACCGCCGAGACAGTTGCATTGACTCACGGAGCTTTAAATAACTCTTGACCCTGGTCCACCAGCGGATAAAGGCGAGACATAACCCTTGCTCCTTTTAAGAGCCGCCTCGGGCATGTCCCACTTTTCCTGAATCATCTCTTGCACCACCCTGTGGACTGGAAAGGCTCTTTTAGTCTTCCGAAAGGCCTGTAGTGTAACGGTTCTTCCAGGGTCGAATCCTCCGCTGGCTCCATCGCTGGCATATTCAGAGCTTTGAGGGTCTCCGATATGAGTGCTGGTAACTCGTCGCTACGAAATACGCGCACCACTCTAGCCTGATCATCTTGTTCAGTTATTTCTCCTTCCTCCAAATCATCATCCAACTCCAAATCAGGCTCTCCTCCTTCGGCGTGAACACCCTCCGACGCTATGGAAGGCTCTGACTGATCTTTATCCCCCTCTGAGCTTCTTTGGAAAAATTCCTGACTCAACAGAGCCCAGAGGCATGCCGAGCCTCTTTTCTCCTGGGGCCACCGCAGCGGTAGTAGCTGCAGGCCTTCCCTGAGGGCTTCCGAATGCCTGCTGAATCAGCGCAACAAATTCAGGAGAAAAAATTGCCGCTAGGCCCCCTGGCTGAGAAATCGGGAGATCTGAAGAGGAAGTTCCTGCTTCCGACTCTGGGGGTGGCATCTCAGAAGAAAGCTGCTCCACCAGCAACCCAGGAACACTGGTGTGCCCTTCACCAGCTGCCTCCAATGCCTTCTCCATTGAAGCTGCCTCCTGAGTGCAGCCCTTACATATGCCGGTCTCCGACACTGACTCCCTTCTAGCACCACAAACTAAACCGTGTGGTCTAGAAGGCATTCCGGCCAAACACATGCTATATACATCCCCGCAGATTCCTGCCTGAGCCCAGTCTCGGCCAGCCCTAAATATTTGTGACTGAAATTAGCCCTAGTCTGCAGCTGCTTAAATTCTGCGGGGGTTGTGTGGTTTTTTTTTTTTTTTAAACGGACGTGGACCCTTCAGTTAACCTGCTCCCAACCTATTCCTGAGGAACAAAAGCTAAAACGAAGCTTCGCGGCCTTCACAGAAGCCACGGAAGATCGCCTGCTCAGCATGGCATTTCCTGTGCTCTAGCCACGTGGCGCGGCTGACTCCACTGCCGACTCCACCGCGGCCCCCCCTTCAAGCCTAGTAATCGCGTTCGTTAAAAAACGGCCCCTTTCTTACCTCCGTGTTATTTTTAACTGACTGCTGATCCCCTGCCGTGTGATCACATTCACGCCGGCAGAGAAAACCACGTGGTCCAAACTGCTGGCGATCCAGCAGCTCTCCTCCTTCTCCTATGGCCTCCAACTCTAGCAGGCAAAAAACATCTGCGTTAGTCAGAGCCAAAGCTACCAGTCTGTCTGAACCGCCCGTGGGCTCAGGAACCAGCTCTGCTATCCTGTCTTCGCCTGCTTTCTAGGCAGCACAGGTCCCCACAACAGAGTAAGTGGGGGGAGGGAGTATGTCGGCACAAAATTTAAAGGGCCATTAACCAACTTTTACAAAATAATAAAAACAATAAAAATCTTAAGAAATCTTGACAAATCCAATCAAATCCCTACTCCAACTCTCCTTAATTGCTCCTCAAGTGAGTCCCGAACCTCCAGGCTCACAATCCTCCAGCTGCTTGGAGACTGAGATAACTGGAGCGAGGAAGCGGATCCTGTGGTTTATATATGCCAGTGACATCACAAGAGTGACGTTTCTCAGTCTCCAAGCTGCTGGAGGAGGATCACAACACAGAGGTCTGGGACTGGTCTTGAGGGACGATAAGGAACAGCTTTTACTACGTCCTCTGGTATTGAATTCCAGAATTTGATTATGCTTGCTTTTAAGTCCGTGTTGCTACAGATTTGACACCTTTTCTTATACCTTGTCAGAAATGAGATGTAATTGTGTTAAATTATGTTTAATGGTGGTCTTGTATCTAAATGACAGTAATTATCTGATCTTGAAGAGGACGCAACAACTTAAAATGTCAGCACTGAACAATGATTGTCCACATTTGGAATCAGTGGGTGAGATCACTAAGGAAGAACTGATACAAAAATCTCATGTGAGTAACCGTTCTTTTCTTTTGTCCTAGGTCTTTCTGTTTTTGAGCCCCAGTGCTAATTTTCACATTTAAAAAAAAAATTGGGTAACATGCCATGTTAGTCTGATTTGTTTGAAATGATTTGTCAGTTATTAAGCTCTAAGGTAAGTGAAGGAAAAGTACTTGACAAAAGTAATGGTGCCGTTTCCTTATTGCACGTTTAAAATTTGTATTGAGGAGAATGATTAGCAAGTGTAAGATGCAGAACAAGTAGTTGTCAGGTGCATGCTAGACGCACATAAGTATGTTTCCTTTCATCAGTCTGGGTAAAATGTTATGCCTGCAAATAAGTGCATATGTGTCTGAGTTGACTGAATATGGGCAAATGAATGGGTAGGATATATGTGAGTTAAATAGGAGGGATTTGTTCAGGTGAGTGAGTGAATTGGTGGTTTTCGTGAGCAGAACAGATGTCAGTTGGAGAGCTGTGTGTACATAAGTGGATGGATTGGTTGAGGAGGCAGAGTGTGAATCTGTGTGATATGTAACTGTGGGGAGTGAATGGGGTATGTGAGTGGATGGAAAGTATCAATAAATGGGATATCTATATGTGAATGAGAGGGAGCTTGGAGGGAGTATGCACTCTAGCAAATTGGCTGGCGTCCTGTATCAAATCCCGTTATGAACAAATGGGTACTCCTAAATGCTAGAATAAAGGTGGCTCAAATCAGAGCCTCTGCAGCTACTGTGGCTCTCAAGATCTGTTTGCTAGATGGATACAGTTTCTTCACTTCAGATTCATGCCTGCCTTCCAGTTAGCCATAGCACTCACCAAGCAAAAGTACCATGTCCATCTGACTAACGATCATGCCTCTGACCCTCGCCGTCTCTTTACAATTCTCAACTCTCTCCTCAAGGCACCTCCGCTTATGATCCCTCCTTCCCTTTCTGCCCAAACCCTGGCCAACTATTTCCATGACAAGAGTCTACACTCCAATTCCCCACAGCTTCATTCCACCCCCGCCCCCTCTTCAATACCAACTCTTCCCCTCAACCTTTGCTACCCTTTCTTCCTTTTCTAACATCTCCGAAGAGGAAACCACTTGTCTTTCCTCCTCTAAACTCACTACCTGTTCCTCTGATCTTATCCTCACCTGTCTCAACTCCATCTCCTCCTTTGTCATCCCTTCCATATCTCATATTCTCAACCTATCGCTCTCCACTGCAACTGTCCCAACAGCCTTGCTGTGGAGAGCAGCATGCTGTGGTCATACCTCAAGAAACCTTCACTTGATCCTGTTTGGAGATGGGTCAATTATTATGACATTCTCCCCTTCATTTCCAAACCTGGATCCACTACAATCTGGCTTTTGTCCTTTACAGTCTACTGAGACTGCTCTTGCCAAAGTCTCCAGCAACTTGTTTTTGGCTAAATCCAAGGGTCTTTACTTGACCTCATTCTTCTTGACCTTTCTGCTGCTTTTGACACTGTTGACCACCACCTTCTCCTAGATGCATTGTCTTCACTTGGTTTTAGGGGCTCCCTGGACAGTGGGGTATCCCAAGGATCAGTCCTTTTACCAACGCTGGTTATTTATATTCTCGGCACTTCTAGCTCTGGAGTCTAGGGTTTGGGGTTAATCACAAATGACATACAAATGATTATAGCCCTTTATTCTCGGGGCCATCAGTTTCAGTTAGACTGCAGCAAAAAACTTGGATTTTCTCCCCCAAACTGTAAGTTATCTTCCTTCCTTCTCCCCTTCAATTGCTGATACCCACGTTCCGGTTAAGGAAACGGGGCATTAATGTATTGTCCATAATGATCCCTATCTTTTGGACCCTACATTTCATTACTGACTAGAAAATCATTTGCTTATTTATTATTTATTTTATTTAACATATATTTATAGCCCGCAACTTCCAGAGTTCAGTTGCGGTTCACAATAAAACAACATTCCACAAAGCATAAGCTTAGTTTTACATCGAACATTTTTGTAACAATAAAAGTAATGGTTAACAGCCTGAACTAATGCAAAATAGCATTAGTTAACAGCCTGAACTATAAGATTTCTAAAATCCAGTCTGAAGTTCAAGGCTCTGAATCTTGCTTCTTGCTCTAGACCTCAGTAGGTTAAGTTACTGTAATTAGACACTACCCTGTTGTTGATATAGATATAGATATATAGATGGATACTAAACCTAAATGGAAAATCAATAGTATTGGATGCACATAGAAGAGGGAGTGGCATTAATGCACATTTAAATCTTCCCCTGGTATTGGGATTTACTGGTAAACCAAAAATACGTATTAACTCAAACCTAAACATTAAAGCAGGAATAGGCAAACCTTTTTGCTTGAGGATCATGTTGTGACCATGACTATGGAGGGGGACCAATGGCTGTTCAACAGTTGTCTAGCAAAGGTCTGAGACATGGGGTTAGGGATGTGGAGTTCCAAAGAGCTGAGATATAAGGAAATCTGTAGGCTCCTCCTTCCTTATGAGACATCCATATTTTCATCAGCCTGCCTTTTTCTGTTGGGCACCTTTCTTTTCCTCCTCTTCTTCCTCAGGCACTCTTGTTCCCAATCCATGGGAGCCTATTTCTCCTTTTCCACCCTCTCCTACCTCTTCTGTATTCTAGTGCCAGCAATCAGCGAAACTCTGTAGCTTATGTTGTGCCACATTCCCCCCCCCCCCCCCACAGTTCGCCAGTCTTTTATAACTGCACCTACAGGCACTCTGTACAGTTCAAAAAGATCAGTGAACTGTGCAGGAGGAGGAAGAGGAGAAGGAAAATTAGCACCAGCAGATAGATGAGCTGCAGAGCACTGGGGCTTGCTGCATTTAAGCACCTGCAGATCATACATGCTTCTGCCTAACCTTATTGTGAGAGTTAATGTTCTCTGTAACCATTGTTTAACCTGTTCAAAGTTCTGTGTACACCGCTTTGATCTTTGTGAAAAATCCAAAAAGCCAAATAAATAAACCTCTGCACTAGTGTGCCTATTTTCCAACAACTTTGATAGTTAAGCATAAGGTTTTAGTACTTTCTAATGAATTAGCTACTTGATCTATCTTATTTGGAGCATATGGGGAGGAGGAGTTCAAATGTTTTGTTTGAATGATCTACCTCATGTTGATCATTAAAATATCAATCTGTGCTGTTAACAGGGTACATGTCTGGACTGCAAAGTCAGAGGACCAAATCTTTGGGCATGCCTAGAGGTAAGCTGATTGCATAGGTCTCTGTGACATTATAGAGAGCTTGGAATGAGGTGATGCCTAATTTTTGCTTTTTATTGTGAACAGAATGGATGCTCTTACGTTGGCTGTGGGGAATCTCATGTGGATCACAGTACTGTACATTCCCAAGTATGTATTTTCTTTTACATTAATTGGTGATGGTTTAAAGTCCTTTAAATGTCAGTTTTTCATATTTTTTTGTCTTCTGGGTTATATTCCTCTTTTGGCTCTCTTTACTATATACAATTGTCTCTGCATTTTATTTTTTAAGATGAAGTCTTGTACTTTTGGCTTATATGCAAGGAGGAGTATTATGATATACAAGGTATGATCAGAAAGTATAGAGACTTGTACAATAGCATAAGTATAACACTGACAGTTATTGCACTCGCTTTCCTTCAAAGTAGTCACCTTCTGATAAAACACAATTTTTCCAGCGTTCCTGCCACTGCTGGAAACCATTTTGAAATTCCTCTTTCGTTATGCTATGAAGCTGCTGTATTGACTTTTGTTTAATGGTCTCCAAGTGTCGAATCTCCTTCCTTTCAGTGGTAATTTCAGTTTGGGAAATGAGAAAGTCACAGGGTGTAAGGCCAAGTGAGTACGAGGCTGACAGATTTGCTCAATTTGGTGTTTGGCCAAGAACTGCTGGATAAGATGTTTATGCGTGAGCTGGGGCGTTACCGTGATGAAGCAACCATTTACCTTTCCTGTGCGGTGGCCTCTTATGATGAACTGCATCTCCTCAAATAAGTCAGAACTTGGACATAGAATGCCTTATTGATGGTTTGGCCTTTAAACCATTATTAAGAAGTGACCGAAGATATCAATGCTTGATCCAGTACAAGCATTGTGGAACTTGTCTCTTGGGGAAACTGCTAGGTACATATGACCTAGATTGGCCACTGTTGGAAACAGAATACTGGGCTTGATGGACCTTGGTCTGACCCAGTATGGCATATCTTATGTTCTTAGGAGCATACTTACGATAAACAATACCCTGGTAATCAAAGAAAACTGAGCATGACCTTGATATTGCTCCTCACATGATGGACTTTGGGGTATGTTTACTAAACTGCGGTAACGTAGCAGTGGCTATGTTAAGGCGCGTTATGTAACATTAAGGTGCCTTAACTTTACATAACGCGCCTTAACGTTCCTGGCCGTGGTAAGTCCAGAAAAGGGTGGAGAGAGGGCGGAGAGAAGGTCAATGGGCGGGGAGAGGCCCCTTTCACACTAACGCGGAGAAATTAAGGGCTGAATCCTAACGCAACTGAAAACCTGGCATTAGCACACATTTGCAAGAGAGTGAAACCAGTTCTGTATCAGCAATGTACAGCATAGCCAGGGAGCCCCAGAAAAGTGATGATAGTGGTACATTTTCACCAACAGCATAGTGCCCTGGTATGAAAGGCCACTATGGTGATGGTACAAATGGGGAATGGGGGCTGCAGGTGGGACATGCAGTGGGGGCTACTGGGGCATAGGGTGGACTAGGCAGTTGCCGAGGTGGCACATAGGAACGCAGAAAATGGAAACCAGCAAGACAGCAACTGACCAGGGTCAGACATGCCCATGAGTCTGTGGCCCACAGTGTCCCTTCCAGGAGACATTACCCAGCAGGCACCCCAAGGGGCACATAACATTGATAGGCGGTGCCTGGGGAAGCGTGGACATTTATGTAGGCACCCCTACCCCAGAACCCACACCTTAGGCAGCAGCCTACCTGCCCCCTGGATGGCCTGGGATGGCGCACCACCGGCACCGACAGCATATGGTCATGGCGGCATGGCAGCGGGGGTGGGTGATTGTACTGGAGGGAGCAGTGGCACCCGCCTGCAGTGGACCTAGGCCATGCCCTGTAACAGAATGTGGTGTGCAGTGCAACAGAAGAGATCTGGCCGAGGAATGTAAAGATAGCCCCAGGGACCACTATGTTGCTGTGGCAACAGTGTGGTGCAGTACACTCAGCCAGTATGCCCAAGAGCAGAGGGTCAGAGGTTCAGGTCCCATCTGTGGATCCTGCAGAGCATCTCCCCATAGTTTTAGCCCACAATGCAGCCACAACATGGGCAAACCCCAAAGCAGTGTTGCACAGGGGCACGGACACCCACTCACAAGGGCTCCGCTATCCACAGCTTCATGGAGTGTCAGGCTGTTGGCCCCAGCACAGAGCAGCAGTTATCACCAGAGCACTACTACTACCCCCTGCACAGATTAGCAGTGTCGGCACTGTGATCAGGATCAGTGCAGCGGGTAGGGTTGTCAACCACCTCCATCTCTGCACAATACTGAGATAGGTGTGTGAGTGTGAGTATGTCTCTCCATTGTGTTGTGTCTGCCAACACCTCACTGAGCCCACATTGCTCATACTGCTTCCAGTGTTAGCCTGCAAATGTGCATAATGAGGAGCAAGGTATTGTGGGTATGGCCCAGACAGGGTGGATTGGCCAGGATGCATCTGCACAGGGTGGAGGGCAATGGCTGGGACACTGTAGTGCTCGACCACCACCTGCATGGACAGGGTGGCCACAGCAAGTCACGCGGGGGCCACTCTCACTCTGACCGAGCAGTGACCATGGCATGTCTGTTCCCACATAGTGCCACACATTATTTGTTTCCAGTGATACCTGTGTTTTCCCGGTTTTGGGGCCCAAGCAGAGAGATACCTGCTTGGTGTCTGTGCTGTGCATCCCACCTCTGGGTGCACAGGGTTCCCCTGTGAGCATGCACTATGGACTGGTTAGTGGGCTGTCTGCAGTTTGCCTGTGCATGGTGGGAGCACCTTGTAGGATGCTGCAGGTGCAGTCTGACTGTGCTGTCTGTTGATGAATGGCAGACCGTGGCGTGGGGCAGTTGAGCCTTCTCCTGCCTACCCAAGCATAACACTGCTGGTCTGCAATGGTCACAGGTATGGCACTGGCCCAGCAGCCCTGGAGGGCTGTCATCCGTCAGCAGGACTGTGGTTGCTGGTACTGCAGCCATGCTGCAGGGTGCAAGCACTTGTCCCACCACACCTTCATCTACAAAAGGGGTGATTGAGGCCCCTTGGGGTATATAGCACATACCACTTCGACCCATAGTGGCAGAGCTACATCGCCCTCATGCGAGTTTAGATACCCCACTGCCCTGATAACAGGTACCCATGGCAGCCAGACCTTAACACTGGGTACACACTAATCTAGGTGGTGTCTGGTCCCACAGGGCCACATGTGACTTCAGAACACAGCCGGAACAGATGCACCTTCGGTTGCACTGCTGGGAACACCTGTCACACACTGGCAGTGCTGGGGATGTGCAGTAGGACCTATCTCTAGCACCACATGTACTGTGGACCTAGTGCTGGGCGCCCATCCTATCCCTCAGGGTGAACACAGAACTTGCACAATGGCATGGTCCGTAGCTATTCTGTGCCAGTATCATGCACTGTCATTCCGTCTTACCACGCTGCAGTACCGGAGAGGTGCAGACCCCATTTGGTGGTCAGCTGTAGGCCGCTGTTCTGCATGTGCAATGCATCATGGGTGCTGGTGGGGTTACCCTATCCTGACACACAGAGCAGATGGTTTGTGCAGTGACCTGCATTCCTCCTGTACCCAGCCATTGCTGTGCAACAGGCCATAGAGGTATAGCCTACTGGTTAGTACACTGACGTTCTAGGTGGAGGTCATGGGTTCAATTCCTTGTTGTTCCCTCCTCTCCAAGGCAGAGTTTTTTTTTTTTTTTTTTTTTTTATAATTTCTTTTTATTGAAGTTTTCAGTTACAAACAAACGCATCTTCTACATTAAATCAAGCAGATTATTCACTCAGAAAAAGAGAACCAAAGTATAGCTCTACCAATGCACCCCTAATACATTAGGGCAAACACAACCGAAACCCCTAGAAACATTCGAGTAGAGCTATCATACACAACACAAAACCACACCCAAAGGAATAACCCCCCTCAAGGTCCCAGGGGCAACCCCCCCAACCTCAGCCTCCACCTACTGCCCGTCCCCTTCCCCACACTCCAAGACCTAAGCCCCCCCCCTCTACCTTTCCCCGCCCCCCCGCTCCAACCAAGCCCTGCACTCTTCCCCAGCACCCCCTATGGTCTGCAGCCCCCCTCCCCCCCCCTTTACCCCACTAACCCCCCCATCCCTCCCCCACCCCCCTTCCCCCCCCTTTAGCACTAATGAACTCAGAGTGGGCATGTATCCCCCTTCAAATAAGCAAGTAGCAAGCCCCACTGATTCTGAAATTTCCCCGCAGTCTGACGCCGGAGTGCGGTCAACTGCTCCATCAATGTAATCCGTCGGAGCCTCTGTTTCCAGGCCTCCAACCCTGGCAATTGAGATTGCTTCCAGGCCCTGGCTATCTCACTCCAAGCTGCCTGGATGCAAGCTCGTATTGGACGTTCAAACCCCCGGGGTCCTGCACCCCCCCCAAATCCCCAGCAGCCCTAAACCCATATTCACCACCACCCTCTGCCCATAAATAATTTCCAACTGCCCCTCCACCATGGCCCAATAACCTCTCACCAGTGGACAGGTCCACCACACGTGCACAAAAGTCCCCCGCTCACCACATCCCCGCCAACAGTGGTCAGACAACCCAGGGAACATCCGATGTAACCGCTCGGGAGTGTAATACAAACGATACAGGAGCTTATATGACGTCTCTCGAATAGCTACCGAGAGTGCCTGACGTCCAATATCCACCTGCACCTTCCGCCACTCCTGGTCCCCCAACTCCCTGCCCAGATCCGTCTCCCATTGCACCTGATGGGGGAACCTCCCAACCTCCACCGCCCCCAATTCCTGATATAACTGGGAAATCAAGCCCCGTGAACCTTCCCAACTCTGCCATAGCATCTCGGCGGGGTCCTGAGCTCCCTCCCAACCGGTTCGAATCTGGCGTTGAGTCAAAAAATGTCTCACCTGGAGGTATGGAAAAAAGTCGCTACCCCTCAGCTGATAGCGTACTCTAAGATCCGAAAAGGAAATCAACTGCCCATCCTGGATAAATTTCCCAAAAGTATCGAGCTCCCTACTTTCCCACCTACGAAAAACCCCCTCTCTACCCGGCGCAAAATCACTCATCACCCGCACCAGAGACAGCACTGAGAACTCCTCCCCAGGGGACACCCACTGACGTCTGGCCTTCCGCCACTGCATTGTAAGATGCCACATAAAGGGGTTGGCCTTCCACCTATCCAGTGGCAACTTGCCAAAGATCCAAGGTAAATACTGCAACTGAAGACCCTCAGCCCAATACTGTTCATTCTCTCGAAACCTCTTCGTCACCTCTCGCCACTCAAACACCTGTCTCAGCTGGGCAGCCCGGTAATATCGAGCCAAGTCAGGGACCCCCAGTCCCCCCGCCTCCCTGCTCGCATACAATACACGTCGGCTGACTCGCGGTCGAGTTCCCCCCCACACAAACGTGAAAATCTGGTTCTGCAGCGTCTGGAGTTCCCCAGAGGGAATCCCCAAGGGAAGAGTCTGAAAGAAATATAACAACCGCGGCAGAAGGTTCATCTTCAAAACAGCCACTCTTCCCAGCCAGGAGAGATCCACCGACCTCCACCGAGCCATGTCCTTCCGCCACTCCCGAAACAGCGTTTGATAGTTGGCCTTATAGAGGCCCAACGGATGGGCAGTAATCTGTACCCCCAAATACTTTATGGACCGCGTTGCCCACCTAAAGGGGAAGGAGCCTTTCAGACAATCTACCACTCCCGAATCCAGTGAGAGAGACATAGCCTCCGTTTTATCCCTATTTACCTTGAAACCCGAAAGGCTCCCATACTTCTGGAGTTCCCCCATCAATATCGGGAGCAACACAACGGGGCGGGTCAGCGCAAAAAGCACATCAGCAAACAAAGCCATTTTGTGCTGCTCGGGCCCAACCGATATCCCCGTTATGTCAACATTCGAGCGTATCCGAGCCGCCAGAGGCGCCATAACCAGTGCAAACAGGAGCGGAGAAAGTGGGCATCCCTGACGGGTCCCCCGTCCCAGAGGGAAAAATTCAGAGAAGCTGCCGTTGACATTCACCGCCGCTACCAGAGCTGCGTATAGTGCCCGTATCCATGCACGGAACCGAGGCCCCAAACCCACATACGTCAACACCTCCTGCAGAAAAGTAAAGCTGACCCTGTCAAAAGCCTTCTCCGCATCTATGGAGAGGAACATAGCTGACTGCTTAACCTGTCTCCGAATCCCATCTGCCGGTTGCCTCCCCAAAATGAAGCCGGACTGATCCGGATGAACCAGATCCGACTTACGTGGAGCCAATCTTAATGCCAGCACTTTGACCAGGATCTTAACATCAATATTTAAGAGCGAGATAGGACAGTAGGACCCGCACACCGCCGGGTCACGCCTAGGCTTAGGAATCACCGTGATAACAGCTTGGCTCATAGAGAGTGGCAAAGCTTCCCCATTCATCACCGCATTATATACTCGCACCAACAGAGGAGCTACCGTCGCTACCATCACTTTATAGAATGACCCCGTAAACCCGTCCAGGCCGGGGGCCTTCCCAGGTACCAGGGCCTTAATGGCCCCCTGCACCTCCTCAAGGGTGATATCGGCCTCCAACTCATCCCGCACCCCATCCCCCAACTTGGCGCTCCCCTTCCCCTCCCCCTCATTATCCAAATAGCTCTTAGCATCCACCCCCCTCCTCCCGGGGGTCCGCTGCATATAGCTGCTGATAGTAATCTTTAAAGCTATCCCGAATATCCTCTGCCTTGTATAGCAGTGTATCCCGGGGCCCTTTAATTTTGACAACTGTTTGCTTCTGCCATTGGGCGCGAAGCTTATTAGCCAACAGCCGCCCTGATTTATTGTCAAATTCATACCTTTGCCCTACCCTATCCATCTGTCCGGAGATTTTTTCCAGTTGGAGGGCGTTCAATCTCTTACACACCTCCTCCACTTGGCTTTGTAGTTTCCTCCCCCCCTCATCTTATGCTCCCGCTCCAACTCTGTTAAGCGCTGCAGGAGAAGTCGCTCCTCCTCCGCTCTCCTCCTCTTCCGCCGTGCCCCCATCTGAACCAGGTGACCACGCACCACCGCCTTAAGCCCATCCCATAAAATACCTGTCAATACTTCAGCATTGTCATTGAGCACCAAATAATCCTCATTCACTTTCTGAAGTTTCTGCTGCACTCCCCCCTCCCGCAGTAAGTAATCATTCAACCTCCAAAATGTTCTCTTCCCACTATCCCCTGGGCCCCCCATTACAACCTGCACAGGAGCATGATCAGACCAGGTCACCGGGCCAATGCTGGCTCCCTCCAGCCGCTCCCTCCAGTAACTGTCTCCCATCACATAATCTATGCGACTGTAGGAGCCATGGACTGGCAAAAAAAGTAAAGTCCCTAGCCGAGGGGTTCGCTATCTGCCAAAGATCTTCCACCCCCAACTCCTTCATCCATTGTCTCAACGCTCTTCCATCCCCTGCCCCTCCCCCAGACCTCTCCTGCCTATCCTCCAGCTCAACATTACAGTCTCCTCCTACCAACACCTTCCCCTGAATTCACCCTCCCAGCCAAGACTCCAGTTCCCTCCAAAATTCCCCCCGCCCCGAATTAGGTCCATATACTGAAAGCAAGGTCACTTTTTTCCCCCCCCCAGGTCACCCACCACAACCACCGCCCTCCCATCCGCCTTCTGGTACATATGGTCCACTGTAAAAGGAACCCCCTGCCCAACAAGAATGGCAACTCCCAGCTTTTTCCGCCCCCCTCCTCAGCTGCAAAGTAGCCCTGATAGGCCATAGAGCGCAGCAGCCGCTCATCTGCCTTACGCAGATGAATCTCCTGTAAGAAGACTACCCCCCACTTCCGGGAACGGAGCTCCCCCCCACAGCAACCGTCGCTTATGGGGAGAGTTCAGGCCCTGCACATTAAGGCTCCCTATTATCAATCCCGCTACCATGTTTGCTCACCCCACCCCCCCAAGCCCAAAAGAGTCCCACCAAGCACTACTGTACTGCATTCCCCCCTCCCCCCAACCCCCTCCCCCCCTCTTACCCCTCCCTGAATACGGATCTCCATTCCGACCACCAACGAGGAAGTGGCCCTCCCAGAGACGTCTCCCCCATAACCCCTCTCCAGCCCACCCCCCATCCCAGACCCCCTCCAAAGGGGCCAGGGCACCCCCCCACTTCTACAAACAGACAACAATATCAATAATATACATTACACAAATCACCCCCACAACTTCTGCCATAACAAAACCCACCACTCTTCCACCTCCCCTCTTCCCCACCCCGCCACTGCAGAATGCACCTCAGCCCCTGCAGGAACAAAACCAGGCATTACAAAGTCCACCTTGACAAGCTAAGTCCTTCAACCAGTCCCACTTGGAGGTCCTCCCGACTGTCCGGCTCGCTGCTCCTCCAACTCCGCCTCTCCTGGCCTCCTCCGCAGCTGCTGGCCCCGCACTGGTACTCTTTCCCATACCGATCTCCTCTCCTTGCCTGTACTTGGGTCCGGGGCTACGCTCGTCTCCGGGAGCCTAGGGGCCCCCCTCTCTGCGCAGGATGGCCCAGGCCTCTTCCACAGTCCTCGCCCGAAAGCTCCGCCCATTAATATCCAGCAATAGGGCAAACGGGAACAGCCACCGGTATCGTTTCTGTTCAGATTGCAGATAGGCTGTCACAGGTTTCATCTCCCGCCTCTGTAAGGTTGCCGCGGAAAGGTCGTGGAACACCTCCACTTTCTGGCCCTCCCACTGAAAGGTTCTCCGGGACGCCGCCACCTTCATCACCTGCTCCTTCACCGCATATGAACTCAAACAGGCCACAATGTCCCAAGGCTGACCCCAGCAAGCTGGCCCCAAGGCCCTATGGGCCCGCTCCACTGCCACCTCACTCTGCTCCGCAGCATCCCCATGCTCTGCTCCGCGGCATCCCCACGCTCCAGCAGGAAATGGCACACTTTTTTAATCACTGCCCATGGCATCACCAAACTCCTCCGTCTCAGGAAGACCCCGCACTCTTAGATTGTTACATCTAGAGCGGTTCTCCAGGTCCTCGAGTTTCTTTCAGCAGCCCTTGCTCCACTTGGTACTGCTGCATACGGGCCTCCACCTCCGTATCCTTTTCAGCACGCCGCTCCGTTTGCTCCTCCAGGGCTTCGACCCTATTCCCCAGGTCTCTGAGATCGTCCTTAAGAGCTCCCAGGGTTTCTTTCAGTTCACTCCGCATTGCTCCAATGTCTCTTTTGAGTGAGCGCATCCAGCCCCAGATATCACCACGAGTACAGCTTTCCTCTGCACGTTACAGCTCTTCTTCCAGCTCATCAGCAGAGTCCACGTGCTCTGGGCCCTCACGACCCGTTCGCTCCCCTTTCGTGGCGTAAGAGGACTGGAATCGAGCCAATTTTTTGGTGACCGACATCCCGCTACCTCCTCACCTCTACGTACTAAAATTGCAAGGTGGGGGGAAAGGCTGGCTGCGATATTCCACCACTAGAACTGCGTCCCAACGGGAGCCCCAAAATCAGGCAGCCATCTCCGAGATGACATCACTTCCTCTCCCAAGACAGATATTTTGCTTGCCTGTGACAGTCATATCTTTGCAGATCCATGCTGCCAACCCATAGTACCCTCACCACAGTTACCAGCAATCCGTATCAGTTTCGGGGGGCTGAGTCGTGATAGTGCAGTCATGCCTGCAGACACGGAGAAGGTTGCAGGCGATTCAGCAGATCTTGTGGAGGCCGTGGTTTTTGTGGGAACCATGGCCATTTCTAGTCAGCCATTTCTCCAGCAGACACGGGGAAGCAAGGGAAAAGGAAGGTCAAGAAGCGGGGAATTCAGAGGTCAGTGCCTCAGGCAGTGTCTGAACATATTTCAGAGGTATTGGAAACTGTATTTTCACTTGATTTTTATTTTATCCCTGCATAAGGCATACTGCCTAAAGTTGAAGTGAGCTGGAGTTGCACTGGCCAAAGCCTCTCAGGTCTTTGACCTTGATACTTTGAAGGAGGGTGACCCTGAAGATAGGGCACCTCAGTTAAAAAGGCTAGAGAGGACCCTGATGCCTGGCTGGGTCAGGACTTTCTGCCATCCCACGTCTCTGAGGAGCTTGGGGAGGGGCCCTCGGACCTCTGGGGTGAGCTGGTAGGCCCAACTCTGGAAGAGGGCGAAATTCCTTCGAGAGAAGATCCAAATGTTTTTTGACTGTTTAAACAGAGAAGAGCTATCAGCTCTCATTAAATATTCTTTGGCAGCACTGAATATTGTGCCCTCACCTGCCATGGTGGAGGAGCCCCTGGAAGACCCATTGCTGTAGGGCAGAGGTCCCCAACTCTAGTCCTGGAGGGCCAAACACCATTCAGGTTTCAGGCTGTCCCGAATAAATATGCATGAGATGCATTTGCATGCACTGCCCCCATTGTATTCAAATATATCTCATGCATATTCATTAGGGAAGCCTGAAAACCTGAATGGTGTTTGGCCCTCCAGGACGAGTTGGGAACCTCTGCTGTAGGGTTTCAAGAGGGCTCAAGTTTGTTTTCCAGTGCATAGGATAATCAGGATGATTTGATTTGGAATGGGAATTTCTGGAAGGGTACATTATGGGGCAGCAGAGCGATGAGCTGCTTAAACCCTATTCACGCAGGATGAATGGGACCTCCCACAAATGCTAAAAGTGGTTGCCTTGGTCTTGATGGTGATCAAGGAAACCACCATTCTAGTAGAGTGTGGGGCTGCTCTCAAGGATCTCCAGGACCGTAAGCTAGAGTCCCTTCTTAAACAAGCCTTTGATACTAGTGCCTTGACTCTGCAGACCACTATCTGTGGGGCCTATGTTTCCAGGGTATCCATCTGCTGGATTCAGGGGTTAGCGCCACCTGACCTGGAGGGGACAGATGGCCTCAGAATGTGCCAAGTTGGAGTCTGCTTCTATGATTTGGTGCAGTCCTCTAAGACCATGGACTCAATTTTTGTGACACTCCATGTTCTGTGGCTGTGGAATTGGTCAGCTGATGCTTCCTCTAAGTCCAGACTCTGTAGATTTCCTTTTAAGGATAAGTTGTTGTTTGGTGAGGCGCTGGATAAGTTGGTCAAGGACCTGTGTGATTTAAAGGGAGGCCGCTTGCCAGAGGATCACCCGAAACAGGGGGCTCCTCAACAGGGTCAGCCTAGGGATTACTGGAGGTTCCGGGCCAACTGTTTCGCTCCATACCAAAGGGGGTGATATGGAGCAAGGGGGCAGCCCTTTTGGGGCTACAAATTTTCCAGTCGGGGATCATACTCAGCTCTGTAGGTTCCCACTAAGAAGCCCAAATGATGCCAGGATGGCCCCGGCAGACATGATAACATTCGGCGGTCGGTTACAACGGTTTTATTCTGTTTGGGCCACTATCGCAACCAACCAATGGGTTTTATAGATAGTATAGGAAGGGTACGTGCTAAAATTTATCTGACCCCTGCCTTTGTCTGTTCATCCTGAAATATCCCAGAGAAGGTGAGAGCAGTCCAGGAAACGGAGCGGTTATTACACCTGGAGGCAGTGATTTCTGTGCCACTAGACCAGTGCAGGTTAGGTCGATACCCCCATCTGTTTTGTGGTATGTGAACCATGCCCTGCAGGTGCTTGATTTCTGGATGGAAACCTTGCGCTTTGTCATCTTGGCTGTGTGACAGGCTGAGGTTCTGTCTGCCCTGGTTCTCAAGGAAGCTTATTTGTATATCCTATAAGGCTGAAGAATCAACGCTTCTTGCGATTTGTCATATGGGCCATTTTCAGTTCCAGGCTCTGCCCTTTGGTCTGGTGACTGCCCCTTGCACTTTTTAGCAAGGTCATGGTGGTGGTGACAGCAGCCTTGTGAAGAGAGGGAATTCTGGTGCATCCCTATCTGGGCGAATGGCTTATCGGGGCAAAATCTACAGCTGAAAGTCTCTCCTCCATGCAGCTGGTGGTGGGATTCTTTCAGAGTTTGGGCTGGGTGGTCAACCCTGCCAAATGTCAACTGCAGCCCATCCAGAGGCTAGTCTACCTGGGTGCATTAGTTGATATGCGGACAAGCATAGTGTCACTTTCAGGAGACAGAGTACAGAAGGTTCAGGGGCAGGTGCAGAGGTTCCTGGACATGAAGGTGCCATGAAGGCATGGTATTATCTCCAGTTGCTGGGATCGATGGCAGCGGCAAGAGCTCACATGAGACCACTGCAGCAGGCATTGTTCTCTTGCTTGTCTCTTCAGCACCATCCTTTTGAGGTTGGCGTGTCTGGAAGAGATAAGGAGGAGTCTGGCCTAGTGTATGCAGTCTGAGCACCTCAC
This sequence comes from Ichthyophis bannanicus, assembly GCA_033557465.1. Lineage (NCBI taxonomy): Eukaryota > Metazoa > Chordata > Amphibia > Gymnophiona > Ichthyophiidae > Ichthyophis > Ichthyophis bannanicus. The sequence goes on from CM066040.1 coordinate 212,998,786, forward strand.
AGCAGGTATTTTGTTGGAGCAACCACAATGGATCTTGGTAATAACGGATGCCAGCCTCACCAGGTAGGGCACTCATTGCCTGTCGCAGGTTACATAGGGGCAGTGGTCTCCTCAGGAAAGATGTTGGTCTATCAATTTCCAACCCTTAATTGTCTGGAAAATAGTTAAGGTGTGCTCGGACAATGCGAACACAGTGGTGTCTGTCAACCGGCAGGGGGGGGGGCATGGGCAGTGTGACCCTGGTGGAGGAGATTTAGCCTCTCTTGATGTGGGCAGAAAAGTATCTGACTGCTCTTTCCGCAACACATGTAGCAGCAAAAGACAATGTGTAGGCAGATTTCCTCAATTGGCATGGACCGGATCCAGCGAGTGGGAGTTGAATGCAGCGGTCTATCACAACATCACTGTCTGCTGGGGGAGCCAGTTATGGACCTCATGGCCTCCCTGGGCAACGCTAAGGCAAGCTGTTTTTACAGCCGGCACAGGGAGCACATGTCTGAGAGTATCGATGCTTGGAGAGGCTAGGCGGACCTAATTCACCTTCTGATTGACAAGCCTTGGAGGCTGCCCAACAGAATCAACCTGCTGTCACAGGGGCCGATACTAATTCTGCAGATGGATCGATTCTCACTTATGGCTTGGCTCTTGAGCAGGTGCGCTTGAGGCAGAAGTTATGCTGCGAAGGCCATTTCTACCATATTAAAGGCCAGGAAGAATTCAACTTCATTAGCTAATATGAGGGTCTGGCATGTATTCGAGGATTGGTATTCGTCGAGGGGCATTTGTTCTTTCTTGTGCTCTCTCCCAGACATCTTGTTCCTGCAGCATGGCCTCTTAATTGATTAAAGGACTAACTGCTGGCCCTCTTGTTACAGAGGGCGAGTGTGGGAGCAGTCTCTTGCAGGCTGTCCAGATATGGTCTGGTTTCTCAAGGCAGTGAAACAGGTATGGCCCCCCTTTCAGATGGTGGTGCTCCTTGGGACCTTAACTTAATGTAGTCCGCTTTGATGGTTGCACCGTTTGAGCCCTTCTCGAGAGCTTCTCTCAAAGACCTTACTTTGAAGGCAGTCTTTTTGGTGGCGATTTGTTCGGCCCGGAGGATTTCTGAGCTACAGGCCCTGTCTTGTAGAGAGCCTTTTTTGCTCTTGTCCACTGAAAAGGTGGTGTTGTAGTTGGTGCCATCCTTCCTTCTGAAAGTGGCCTCTCTGTTCCACTTGAATCAAGCAGTTTTCCACTCTTGAAAAGTCCTCAGAGGAAACGCTAACTCTAGCGCCTGGATCTGCGCAAGATGTTGCGTCGCTATCTCAGAGTCCTTCCGTAAATCAGACCGGTTGTTCCTGTTTTTCAGGGATCCCTTGTAAGGGGGAGGCAGCCTCTAAAGCCGTGATTGCGTGCTGGGTAAAACATAAGAACATAAGATATGTCATACCGGGTCAGACCAAGGTCCATCAAGCCTAGTATCCCGTTTCCAACAGTGGTCAATCTAGGTCATAGGTACCTAGCAGTTTCCCCAAAAGATACAGGTTCCACAATGCTTGTTTTGGGTCAAGCAGTGATATTCTGGTTCTCTTTTAATAGTGGTTTATGGATCTTTCCTCCAGGAACTTGTCCAAACCTTTTTTTAAACCCAGCTACACTAACAGCTTTTACTACATCCTCCGGTAACAAATTCCAGAGTTTGATTACACGTTGAGTGAAAAAATATTTGTGCTTATTAGTCTTAAATAGGTACCCTGTAGCTTCATAGCATGCCCCCTAGTCTTTCTATATTCTGATGACACAAAGAATCGATCTAGATTACCTGTTCCACTCCATTCATTAATTTAGAGACCTCTATCATATATCCCCACAGCCATCTCTTTATTCCAGGTTGAAGAGCGCTAACCTTTTTTAGCCTCTCTTCATAGGGGTATCCTTCCATCCTCGTTACCATTTTGGTGGCTCTTTTCTGTACCTTTTCTAATAACACTATATCCTTTTTAACATACGGCGACCAGAATTGAACACACTGGGTGGAGGGTTTTAACATGTTATCCACAATGACTCCTAAATCTTTTTCTTGGGTGGTAGTTCCTAATGTGGAACCTTGCATCGTGTAGCCATAGTTTGGCTTGTTCTTTCCTAGGTGCATAATTTTGCACTTGTCCACATTAAATTTCATCTGCCATTTGGATGCCCAGACTTCCAATTAATCAAGATCCTCTTGCAATTTTTTACAATCCTCTTGGGTTTTAACAATGTTAAATAGTTTCATATCATCTGCAAATTTGAAAACCTCACTTGTTCCTTTTTCCAGGTCATTTATGAATATGTCAAAAAGCAGCGGACCCAGCACAGATCCCTGGGGTACTCCACTATTCACCTTTATCCATTGGGAAAATTGGCCATTTAGTCCTACCCTCTGCTTTCTTTCTCTTAAACAGTTCCTGATCCACAGTAGTACACTGCCTCCTATCCCATCTGTTGCCTATACGAGTCAAGGCCAGGTGGTTCCAGTGGGACTTAGAGCTCATTCTACCAGGATGCAGGCAGCTTTGTAGGCGGAGCATAGTCTGGTGCCCCCCTGGCAGATATTTGTAGGGCAGTGACATGGTCGTCACTGCATACATTTACTTGCCATTATCACCTGGATGTACAGGCCGCGCGGGATGCACATTTCGGAGTTCTGGTGCTCCATGCTGGACTTGTGGGTCCCCCCCATTCTTAGGTACTGCTCTGGCATGTCCCATTCGTACTGATCTGGCCTGGCGCGACGATTAGAAAGGCAAAATTAGATCTTACCTGCTAATTGTTTTTTCTTGAGTTCCTCCAGGCTAGTCTAGGACATGCCTGGGTAATTGATGTTCTTTTTTCCACAGCTTTGGAACTGGGGGAGAGTCTGTTTGGCTTGAAGGAGACTTATGTTTCAAATGTCCCATCTTAAGAGGTACAGTATGCAGAAATACAGCACTCTGGGGGTTCCTTTTCTGTTTCTTATCGGGTTGGTCAGCTTGCCATGCATCTATTTTTGTTCTGGCAGTATGCCTGCTTCCTTACATGGTACATAGTTTGGGGATGTTGCCTCAGTCTTACTAAGCATTCATTCTGTTGCCTCTTGTTTGGGCATAGGCTCATCGAGCCATACGTTTTTCACAAATGCATTGTGGGAGTCTGCTTTGTCAGTAAGAGACTGTATTCTGGAGCTGAAGAGGGGAGCTCTTGTATGGTGACATCAGAATTCTGTCATAGTCTGTCCTCAGCTGCTGGTGGGCAGAGAAAACCCCTTCATACTGGACTGGCCTGGAGGGACTTGGGGAACGACAATTAGCAGGTAAGGTCTAATTTTGCCTTGTCTTCATTCCTGCTCGTAGATGGACTTCTGTGACGTGTTCATCACTGTCAACACTTTGGTGGCCTTGGAAATGTTTGTACCAGTCATAAACTCGAGCACGACTCATGCATTCATCGCCATACTCTTGCTGTTGTCATGTTTCTTTGCAGGAATCTCCAAGTTTCTGGCAGATTTTAATGCAAATTCGCTGTTCAATTTTTTTAATTCGTTGTAAATCTGACAAACTGCTTTTACACAATACCATATGTCACATGATTAAAAGTACAGGTTTGCTGCAGCCACACTATACTCTGCACATGTAGAGCACATAACTAGGTCACTGCATGCTTAATAGCATCGTGATGCGACGTATTGTTATATAGCTACAGAACAAGTCTCGATACTTTTTGATCACATCTTGTAGTCTTCTGAAAAACTACACAGTTCTAGTTTAAAGATTAACGCTTTAATGTTTATCCTTTGGTTAGATTTGTGATCTGGTGCCATTTAAAGTGCAAAACTAATGGTTCGTAGAGAACCATGGTGATTTTTAACTATTTTGAATGGTCTGTTTTGATGTAAAATGGTAGAAGTGTTTTGGCATCATTTCATTCTATTGAATGTATATTAAGGTGAAACAGCTCTTGATGTGCATAGAGTGAAGGACTAGCTCTAGTGGTTAGAGCAGCAACCTAGTGACCAAAGAGTTCAGAATTTGAATCTCATTGGCATTCCTAGTAGCCTTGGGCAAGTCACTTAACCCTCTATTGCAGATCGTGAGCCCTCCAGAGACAGGGAAATGCCTGTAACTTGCCTTGAACTACTACTGGAAAGGTGCGAGCTAAATGAAAAAAAAAAAAAAGTATAGTATAAGATTCAGAGAAACCATAGTTGTGAGAGAGGCACAGTATGTAAAGAATCTGTTTCTTTATCACTGTGACTGTCAAGCTGATGACTTTTTGTAGTATTTATGCACATGTGCTTTGTAATCACTGCCAGAAGACAGTTTGCATGGTCATTTAGCATTTTAACAGGTTTGAAGAACTTGACATCTAAAATCCATTTTTTAATTGCTGGTGCTTCAGGTTTTCATTTGTTAATCAACTAAGTGAATATTAGGTTAAATAAATTTTAATGTATCCATATATGTTGAAGAGTTCAGGTTTTAGGGTACTAGACTGCTTAATGGTACATGATAGGTCATGGCTTTAGGAAATTCTTAGTATTTTCAGTATTTACACCATAACAAACTTGATAGACTGAAAGCACCACAGTAAGGTAACTTAAAGCTGGCTATACCAAATGCAATAAATTTGCTATTTTTAAAGCTTTGTGTTAAAGCTTTTTTTTGCACTGTTTTAGGTTCTTGCACCTCTGCTTGTTTTGCGTGGCCTAACTGAGGAGGAAATAATTAGTTCCTTGTGTTCAGGACATAAGTTTTGCATATTGAAAAAAATAATGAAATAAATAGGTCCAGTATAAATAGAAGACTTAGGGGCATGTTACTAAAATTCACTAATTTGGGGTGCAGTTGGGACGTGTGTCTGTCCTCTTGCCATTAGCAAGTTGCAGCTGTATGGCATTGTACTAACTGGCAAGTGGTAGTGTTAAGTGTACCCAAACTAATGGCAACAGTCAGTGTATCCAAGATGCCAGTCCTGGTTTTGTCACATTTCCTTAATTTTTTTTTGTCTGTCACTCATCACTGGTATGTGTTGTGCTCTTAGCAATCTGACTCAGCCATTTTTTCCCACCCCAAAACTGGGACATTTGATTTTTTGCCTCGGACAGGATTTTTGTGATACGTCCCAGAAGAAAAGCCCTAGCAGAACATAAAATAATAAAGTGATGCCTCGATTCTTATCGGGCATCTGTACTTATGAATGGAGCTTGTGGAGCATGGGCCAAGATTGCATAACCTTTACGTGTAGCAAGAGTCTTTGTGGCCATGAAAAGCAGAAAAGAAGGCTTTTTGGTTTGTTCAAGACCACTCCATATTCAATGGCTTCAGAATACATGGACTCAAAGGACCTTTGAGTTGCATTAGAGTCTGAGGATGCATTAGTATCAATGAGACTTATCTCCTTTGTCAAGTATTGGCAGGCCTTATCAGGAGTGAACATTGATGGGGCATCTAGGAGTGAGCATGTGTCGCCCCTTCTGAAGCAGTTACACTGGCTTCCTATACAGGCCAGGATTATCTTCAAGACATTACTACTTACCTTCAAAGCGGTAAATAGTCTCTCCTCCACATCATTAACCGATCTCATCAAACCCATACCCCTGAATAGATCAAGAAGATCAACGGCACTAAATATGCTAATGGTCCCTCGTGAACTTACAAGTTGCACCTCATCAGCAGCAAACAGGGCTTTCAGTCTCCATGCCCCAAAACTCTGGAATGCCTTGCCAACAGATATTAGATCAATCACCAACCTGCTTCAATTTAGAAAGGCCCTCAAACATTACTTATTCCTTAAATACTTCCCGGTGAGTGCAGAAGCATGTCCCCTCTCCGTTAGTTATAGGAACTCCGAATCACCTAGTGAGTCAGAATACCCCACGTAGTAAGGTTCCACTGATCATTAATTATAAGGTTCCAATGACCATTAATTACGTTTCATTTGTGCTATAATTTAAAGATGTCAATAGTTTTCCTTGCAATCCAAGTTTACTGTCCTGTTATTTGTAATTACCTTGTTATTCAAGTTTTATGACCTTGTTTACTGTAACTCAGACACATGTTTTTGTGCTGAATTTTGTGTTTGATGTAAACCGCGCTGATGTCAAATAGTGCGGTATATAAGAAATGTAAAATAAATAAAATAAATTGATACATTCTTGCCAAAAGAAGGTGAAGAGTTCTGCCTCTTGTATATTGTCATGAAGGATATTGATGATTGCACACCAAGTGTAGGTAAAGTAGCAAGGTTGGCCCCCATTGGAGCACAGTGCTAAGTGCACCCAAATACTGGCAATGATCATATCTGCTATACAGTCCTGAAGAGAGGAAAGCTCAACCTCTTCACTGTCAGACAAGGTACTTAATCAGAAAGGGTCCAGGACGAAGTTAGCAATACACTTCAGGCTATGTAGGAAGATGTGACCTCATCTACTGTGCCACCTTCAGTTTTGGCAATCTTTGATGAAGAGTTGGACAGTAGGAATGAAGAGTGCCTTGCTCAAAATCAGAATTGGTACACTCAATCAAGCCTGAAGACATTAAGGTTGGAGGAAGCTATGCCGATCTTCAAGACCTGTGCTGTGCCTAAAGGATTTTCCCCCATGCAAAGGCATCAAAGGACCTTGGAATTGGTATGTTCCTCCCCTGATGCGTTTTATATCAACATCAGGATGGATGATTGCCAGAAGAATCATTTGACTAGGTCGAACCCCAGATGTCAAGGGGGCACCCTCATTTGAGGTCCTGACAGACTTCTCCAGAAGGGCATTTCACTGATACTGTCCTAGGGTTCAAACTATGAACCAGCAGAGTTCTCGGATTGTGATAGGCTATTGCCTAGGATAGCCTGTAAATGTTAGGTAGCAGAAGCAAGCCTGTAGGTTAGGCCTGCGTCCCCAACCCCTACTTCAGAATATTAGAACTGAGTAGAGCTAAAAGCCAGAGAAAATAAAATTTTGCTTCAAGCTTCTTTTGCTGATGATAAAGTAAAACTTTCCATTGAGTTTGTTATTCACAGATGTATTTCAGAATCTTGCTTTTCACACAGTGTCTGTGCTGCGAGTGACCTTGTCAGCAAAAAGCAAGGCAGAATGTTATGTCTAGTTACTGAGCATGGCTAGGAAGGCCTAAGAGCAGGGGGGAAGAGCGATGTGAGCCCGGTCAGAAATTTTCCATTGAATGGGGGGGGGTGTGAGGGGGCCACCGGGACCAATGAGGAGTTTGCCTGTATAGAACTGATGAGGAAAACTATAAATGCTGCTGTTTTATTGAACGCCATTGCTCAGACCATTTTGAAAGTGACATTTGACAGGTGTCTGAGCTTGTGCACAAAATAAACAGGTTTGAATTCTAGTAAACAGACTCCTGGTGTGTTAATTGCGTGCACTTCGCTACTTCAGGATTAGGAGGGCTCCAATGGTTTCCTGTCAGACCCTCTTCTCCACAGAAAAGGGAAAAAGTCCCCTCCAGAGACCTCTTTCCCTGATTTTATCAGGGAAGTAGCAAACACGATTCCATTTCAGTTAGAGGGGGAACCCAGGGCAGAAGGGTTGAATATACTCCAGTTCCTCAGATATGCTCCCCCCAAAATGAAGGTGTGAAAGTGGCTGTTCACAAGTCCGTAGAGAAATGCAGATGAGAATGTGGGAGCCCCTCCCCCTATGTACCCTGTGAGCAAGAAGGTGGCTTCCCCTCCTATTTTTCCCTCGTAGCTTGTTACTAGTTGTTCATAGGCCAATAAATGCAAGTTAGAATTTGCAGATTGTTTCCCTCAAGAGATCTGCAGATTTCACCTCTTCGCGTCTGCTTATGGATCTTGACTCATCTGATCTCCTTTTCCTTCCCCTTGTTTTTACCCTGGCTTATACTTCTGTGTTTTGTCTTGATTAGATTGTAAGCTCTGATGAGCAGGGATTGCCTCTTACATGTCTGTGCAGCGCTGCGTACGACTGGTAGCACTATACAAATGCTCAATAGTAGTAGTAGTAAGAGAGGAGGAGTGTGAGAAATATGTAGGCCAACCTCTACTTTCAAAATTGTATTGAGTTTATGCTGAAAGTATGAGAAATCACAAACAGTCATGGCTGTAGGCTTCTGACTTCAAGTACAACATGTAGAAAGGCCCACAGATATGCCATGCAGAAGACAAGATGAAGTGGAAAGCTACTCTGATAAAAAAAAGGCTCTGTGGAGGTCATATGATGTGTTCAGGGAGTTTTTCTCCTTGATCCTGTGGGCCACCTTCCGTCAGACTCTATCCAGTCAACTTAGTCCTGTAAAGTACCCAAGCCTCTGCTGTAGGTCAGTTGTTTGGTTCCTTGAATGATAAATTTGACCAAGTGTATGAGCAGTTGGATAAAATAAAACTCCAGTTTAGAGGTGAAGGTAGTGGAAATGGAGCGCAGAATTTTGTAGGTGGAAAATGAGTCTGCCAATGTAGTAGTGATAAAGTATGCTTTTTCTTGCTGTAAAGATGAAATTGATGAGTTGGAAAATAGAGCCTGGAACAGTAATCTTGGTTTCATTAGAGAATCTGCCTGAAGGAGAACTGAGGGTCTTTTTGGAATATTGGTTCCTGAAGAGATTGCAGCTTAATGAGAAGCTGGACCCAGTGATTGTGGAGCGCATATACCGGTTGGAGCCACGTAGAGATTGATAGGTGCATCCCCACATGGTAATGGCTAAATTCTTAAATTTTGTGCAAGTCAAAGTAGTACTGCAAGCCATCCAGAAGGGTAGGCTGGTAACATAAGAGAGCTGGAAGATATTAATGTTAAGGGATTGCTCATCAAGGATTGCAGTGCTAAGGGGGGTGTTTGCGCCCTATTGTTTGGTGCTTTTCATGGAGAGAAGGTCCATTCTGCCCTCCTTTATCTGATAAGGCTACAAGTGCTATACAGTCGTACAATTCACTAGTTTGAGTCTCCAGAAGCAACAAAAGGGTTAGAATTATTGCTGCTTCTCACCTTTTATATAGTCTCTCAATCTGGATTGGTGCATTGCACACTTTTTGAAGAGCTCTGGCTTTGGCAAGTTTCTATGAATCTGACAAGGGGGGCTGGGCCTTGTGCTGTTCAACGGCTGGGGATGAGAGAGGGCAGGTTAGGACATGAAAGGACTTTAATGTGATTGTCATGGTGTGTTCATTATATTTGAAGACATGCAATTCACTTCTATATATTACTGCAGGGGGTGTCAGAGATGGAACTGGAAACAGGTGCTTTGTGTACTTAGGCTGCGTTAGGCAGGATTTCTTTGAGGGGGTGGAGTATGAGAGAAGGAACACATGAGGTCCTGCCACTTTGGTGAGGTATGTGTAAACCTGTGTATGGATGTGGTATTCAAAATATGAGATGGAAGGGTATGAGGAAAGGGGCGCATGCAGGGCGGAAGGGAAGAGAACAGTACCAGTGAGAAATTGGTTTTTAAGCTATGGCCTTTGCTGTGTAAATGAGATTGGCTGGTTGGTGATGGGTAACGTTATGTTCTTGGGGTATGTTGAGATGTTGGGGGAGGGGGCCTGCGCACATCAGGACTGGTCTGATCTGATTCAACCCATATATATACACACGCTTTCCAACTTCCTCCATATTCTAAGACGACCCTTCCTCCTTCCTCTCTACTCACTCCCATTTATGCTCCTAACACTGCCCCACCCTTATGGGTTGAATCAGATCAGACCAGTCCTGATGTGCGCAGGCCCCCTCCCCCAACATCTCAACATACCCCAAGAACATAACGTTACCCATCACCAACCAGCAAATAAAAAATAAAAAAAGAAAATATATATATATTTTTTTTTATTTTTTCAGCCAAGGTGGAGCAGTCTGGTGACTCTTGGAGTATATGCTGGTAATTGTGCAGATAGCTCATGATATCAGCACCCGGTACCGGAGGACCCTTTAAATCAAATGTGCTGTGACATGTGGCCACGGACGTTTGCCCAAAGGGGCATGTCAAAAGGCAAATGTCTCTTCTGAGCTCCTTTTGGAGCAGAGGTGAAGTAACAGAATCTGGGGAGAATCTTTGATTGTCCAATATATAAGTAAGCAAAAACAAAAGTCTAAAACTGCTTTGTTTGTTACTGGCCCTCTGGATAAATACTTGACTACAGGGCAATGACATGAGACTGCTTTTTCTACTGAAAAAGCTTCCCTGAGTTCAAGGAAAGGTCTACACCCCCTTTGCCTGTGGCTCAGTTAAATAACATACATTTTCTTTATGCAATCTTACCACGCTGGAGGAGGAAGTGATGAAAGTGGTGTGTTAACCTATTACTTAAGAAATACTATCTGTAAATATGCCAAAGGTTGTGTTGGCTCCAAGTTTAACAGCAACATATCAGGAATCTGCTTTGATGCCAGATATCTCAAAGAAATCTATGTCCAAATGTGAGGATGGTGGGAATGCTTCAAGTTCTCCAGAATGAAGCAAAAGGTCAGCCCTCACATATGGGTGATATCACCAATGGAGCCCGCATGGTACTGTTTCCCAGCTTCCAAAGGGAGCTTTTGGAAGGTGCTCCATGCATGCGTGCCGCTCTTCCTGCCCAAAGGAGCCATCTTACCTTAGTCTTCTTTTTTCCATGAAGCCCTCCAGATGTCACCTGTGTCCCAGAAATTAGATTGTGGTTTTTTTTTTTTTGGTATCACGTGCTGTACATTGTCTTCCTTCTATCTCCGGCATCATAGGTGCCTCGGCTCTGTGTTTTTTCTCAGGGTTTTTCCTTTTTTCTCTCGGCATATGGTATTTTCCTCTCACGCCTCCCCCGTTGGTGAGGAGGTTGGAGTCCTTTGACTTGGTAGAAGCAGTCTTCCCTGCCATGTCAAAGCTGGCCAGTGCTTCAAGAAGTGCACTCAGTGTGGCCGGACTGTCTCCATCACAGACCACCACAGCTGGTGCCCTCAATGCCTCGGGCTCGACCACGAGCCCTTGGATTGCGCGCTCTGCTTGCAGATGCTGTGCAAGGGGCTTAAGAACCGGGAACTGCAGTGAGAACTGCTGTTCGGTTCCGAGGCGTTGGCATCTATCCCAGCATTGACACCCTTGAAAGCCTTCACTGAGACTGGCTTCGCACAGAGCTCAGGCCCACTCGGAGCCAAGGGGTCGCAGGGCACCGGAATGGCGGCTCTCCTTTGATAAGAAGCGCCCCCCAGAAGGACTGAACTTTGACCTCGTCAACATCAAGCCCAGGGTGAAGGCCCATGTGCATAGGCATTGAAGACCTCGGAGCGGCTCTCTAAGCTGCCCTGGCAGGAAGAGTTGCTCCCTGAGGCCCCAGAGGACCGTCATGAAACTCCCAAGGTCGTAACCATCGGAGTCCCCAGCCAAGGGAGCCAGCATAGGCACCAAAAGCTGTGGCACCAACTCTGCCAGCAGCGGAGATCTCTATCCTCACAGAGAGGATGCAGGACCCTTGAGCATAGCCTTGCTGTATCATGGCTTGGCAGGTTGCCAGAGACTTGGTGACCTCAGGTTCCTCGGCACCAGTGATGGCCCCCATCCATGGCAGGTGCATCACCTGCAGAAGTGCAGCCCATCCTGGAGGTCCATGCTTTTTTGGGTGGTTCCCAAGATTGTTCCAGGTTCCTCTCGGTGCAGTGGGTGCTTCAGGTTTGGACAGACGGGAGCTGAGAACTCCAACTCTGCCTGAGTGCCACCGGCATATTCACCATTCGAGGCAGTACATTGGGAGACCGAGGAGGAATCGCTGGAGACTGTCAACAGCAATGTCCTCGCTGATCCCTCGCCCCTGTACAAATAGAGGACCTCCCCTTCCTTGGGTTCATGTGGACGGCTTTGCCCCTCACTATTGGGGCAGAGGAGTTGGAAATCTTCCAGTACCCAACTCCCCCTAAAGAGGCCATTACGGTTCCCATTCACCTGATCTTGGAATGACTTTTCTCTTTAGGATGTAGGAAGCACCGCTCATAAGTCACTGTCTTGATTCCATATATCGAGTGCACAAGAGCCCTGGATTTGAAAAGGCGCAACTCCATAGTGGTGGAATCGGCCTTGCACCAGATTAAAAGTTCTAAGATGCACTCCTCTGTGCCCTCTGGTAGGGAGGCTTGCACCATAGATGGCTTTGGGTAGAAGTGCTATCAGGGCTTCGAAGCTAGTGGCATGGATCCAAGCATATGAGTGAGTTATATAGGCATGTACCTGTGTGACCTGGTGGGAGATCTTGTCGGGTTCTCGGCTGGTCTATCAGGAGATCACCTTGAGTGCTTCCGAAGCCTGGTGAGCAAAATGAAAGAGTGATCCAAGTACATCACCTGGGCTGCCTATGACTGGTTTGAGTCTGTGGCTGCGGTGGGCATCTGTGCTCGCTGCATGGCATGGCTACAGTCCTCTGATTTGGAACAATGAGTTCAGGACAAATTGGCCAATGTCCCATGCCGGGGTCAAACCTTTTTTGGCAAACCCATGGCAGAGAAAGCCGCAGAGTTGGAAACGGTGCAACTCAACATGAACAGGCTTTTGAGAGAGACTGATGACCCTTCCAGGAGAGAGACTTCAGGGAAGAAGTCCTTTTACTCTAAGAGGAATAAAGCCTATGGTACTTATGCCCTGTATTATTTGTACCAATCGCCCCAACAAGGGCAACAGCCTAAGGGTCAAAACTAGAGGCAGCAGCGCAAGCCAGAAGCTTCAACCAGCGCTGCAGCCCTAGCCGGGTGGGGGTGTGTTTGACTCCTGGCTTCATCCTCCCCTCCTAGCCTCTGTTCGGCCACAGGTGGGAGGACAGCTGATACATTTTGCCCTCAGGTGGCCCAGTATAACTGACGCCTGGGCACTGTGGGTGGTCGACAAGGGCTACCTTCTCTACTTAGAACAGATTTTTCCCACCGCCTTTCCAGGGAAATACCCTCTCGAGCATCACCAATGTAAACTATTCCAATTGAAGGTCCAGGCCCTCCTGGCAGAACGGTCAGTGGAACCTGTTTCACTATCTCAAACAGGACAGGGTTTCTACACACACTACTTCCTGGTCCCCAAGAAAAAAACAAGCGGGTTCTGACCCATCCTGGATCTTTGCAGTCTCGATCACTTCCTAGTGCAGGAAAAATTCAAGATGGTATCCCTTGGAGCATTGCCGCCCTACCTTCAAGGCCTCAAAGACGCCTATGCACACATCCTCATCCACCCCCTGCACAATTGGTACTTCTGCTTTATGCTTAGTGGACGACACTATCAGTGCAGAGTTCTGCCCTTCGGCCTTGCCTCTGCTCCAAAAGTCTTCACCAAATGCCTGGCGGTCGTTGCCTCCTTCCTCTGGATCCTGGGAATCTTTGTCTTCCCCTACTTGGACAACTGGTCAGGGGCGGGATGCCAGACAAGGTCTGGCAGTCTGTAAAGTGCACCATTCAGGTGCTAGAACAGCTGGACTTTGTCATCAACTACCCAAAATCCCCCCCCCCTGCAACTCGCTCAACACCTCAAGTTCATTGGGGCTCTCCTCAATACTATGCTAGTTCAAGCATTCCTGCCAGTGGGCAGGGCCCAGCGCCTAGTCATCTTGGCGCGGGATGTCCAGAATTGCCCAGTTGTAACGGCTTGACAGATGCTGCACCTTCTGAGCCACATGGCCCCCATGGTCCATGTTACCCCCGTCAGCCCGACTTAAGACTCTCTGTATACAGTGGCGTCAGGCGACAGGACATCTTTTGGACAGGGTTACAGTGACTCTGCTCCTCCAAGAATCCCTGTCTTGATGGCAACATCCCACTCAACTACTTGAGGATCTTTCCTTCCAGGCCCTGCCACACCAGCAAAGTCTAACGACCTATGCCTCTAAACTCAGCTGGGGGGGCACATCTGGATGGCCTGTCCAAACAAGGCCTTTGGACTGCGGAGGAAAAGCTGTTATCAGATCAACTTCCTGGAACTTCATGCCTTTGCCAGTGCTCTCTGACTGTTTCAGCAACAGCTCTTCCACCAGGTCATCCTCCTACAGACGGACAACCAGGTGGCCATATTCTACCTCACAAACAGGGTGGCATGGGTTCGTACCTCCTCTGCTGGGAGGCAGTCCGCCTCTGGAAGTTTGCAGTCTTGTATGCTCCTCAGAGTGGTATACCTACCAGGGGAGCTCAGCGTCCCAGCAGATCGCCTCAGCAGGATCCTTCAGCCACACGAGTGGACTCTGGACAGGTTGCTGACCACAGCTTCCAGATGTGGGACATGCTTTCCATAGACCTCTTTGCCATGCCCTGCAACACCCAGTTCCTGCTGTTTTGCTCCAGAGTGCCCTTCCAGAATCGCTTGGCTCCTGATGCCTTTCTCCTGGATTGGAGTGAGGGTCTTCTCTGTCTACTCACCAACTTCTCTGGTGGTCAAGATCCTTTTCAAGTTGCATGTGGATGGCGCTATCATGATTCTTATTGCGCTGCACTGGCCCAGGCAGTCCTGGTTTCTACTCCTCCTCCTCCAGTTGTCTGAACGGCAACTGCTCAGACTGGGTTGTGTTCTGGACCTGAACTCGCAGGACGATGGGACTCTGTTTCATCACAACCTGTTGTCTCTAGTGCTAATGGCATTGGCTGCTGAGCAGCTATTACTCTGAGCTCTACTTGCTGCAGGATGTGGAGAACATAGTAACATAGTAAATGACGGCAGATAAAGACCAGTATGGTCCATCTAGTCTGCCCAGTAAGATGGCAAGAGTAGGTGCACCTGCTGCTCTGTGCAGGTCACCCCTCCCCATGTCTTTGTTTAGGGGTGAACCCACCGTTCCATGTAGGATGCACCTGTTTGTTGAGAAATGAGATAGTTAAGTTTATTTTGACTTTATCCTGTTGCTGTAAAGGGATCCACTGTGTCTGTCCCATGCCATTTTGAATTCTGTCACTGTATTTGCCTCCACCTCTTCCATCGGGAGGGCATTCCAAGCATCCACCACCCTTTCAGTGAAAAAGTATTTCCTGACATTGCCTTTCAATTTTCCACCTTGCAGCTTCATGTTATGCCCTCTAGTTTTACAGCTTCCCCGTCTTTGGAAGAGGTTTGTTTGTTCATTAATTCTCTAAGTATTTAAAGGTCTGAATCATATCTCCCCTAGCCCTCCTCTTCTCCAGAGTGTACATATTTAGGTCTTCAAGTCTCTTCTTCTCATAAGGCTTCTGACGCAGGCTCCAAATCATTTTGGTCACCTTCTGAACCGTTTCCAGTCTTTTTACATCCTTTGCGAGATATGGTCTCCAAAACTGAACACAGTATTCCAAGTGAGGCCTCACGCAGGGACTCTGAGACATGCATACACCTTCAAG
This sequence comes from Ichthyophis bannanicus, assembly GCA_033557465.1. Taxonomy (NCBI): domain Eukaryota; kingdom Metazoa; phylum Chordata; class Amphibia; order Gymnophiona; family Ichthyophiidae; genus Ichthyophis; species Ichthyophis bannanicus. The sequence goes on from CM066040.1 coordinate 213,014,051, forward strand.
TGGCTCAGGTTCTCTGTCTGGTGCGAGAGCAAGTCTCTGGACCTCTTCTCCTGCTCTGTGGAGTCCATTTTGTTCTATCTTCTGCACCTGTCAGACTCTGGTCTAAAGTCCAACTTGGTCAGAGTGCACCTCAGTGCTGTAGCCAATTATCAGCCCATAGCTGATCAACCAATCTTTGCTCACCCTTTGAGTTGCTTAGTTGCTTTATGCAGGGCCTCCTACTATCTGCCCCCCCCCCATTAAACCACTCCCAGTGGCACGGGACCTTAATGTGGTGCTTTGACAGCTCCTTGCACCCCTCTTTGAGGCGCTTAGCTCCTGCCACCTCAAATTCCTTACCTGAAAAGTCATTTTTCTGGAGGTATTTACTTCGGCATGCAGTCAACGAATTAGTGCTGGTGGCACATCCGCTATACACCAGGTTTCATAAGAACAGGGTGGTTCTCCAAACTCACCTGAAATTCCTATCTAAGGTGGTTTCTGCTCTTCATCGCAATCTATCAGTGGTGCTACCCAACTTTTTTCCACAACCTCATAAAACTGAGCTGAGGCTTCGCTAAACACTTGGAATGTAAAAGAGCACTGGCTTCCTTACCGGAGAGGATGAAAGCCTATTGCCATTCTTCCAGCTCTGTTTTCTTTGACCCCAATAAGCTTGGGGGGGTAGCGGTGTCGAAATGCACCCTGTCCATTTGGGTGGCAGAATGCATCTCCATTGCTTATGCTCAGGCTGGCTGACATTGTAATGCTATATCATGGCTCACAATGTCCACGCTGTGGCCACTTTGTGGTCAGCTTTCATTCACTCTTCACAGAGGAGATCTGTAGGGCTACCATGTGGTCTTTAGTCCACACCTTCACAGCCCATTGCTGTCTGGATGGAGATTCTTCGACTACTAGTTTATAAGCACTGCAAGGCATACGCAGCACTTTGCAGACAATGACTGTTTCTGCTCTTGTGTGTCTTAATTTAATTTATTTTAACCAGTTTTCTATACTGTCTTATCCTTCAATCAAAGAGGTTTACATTATGTATTCACTACAAACAGGTACTGGATACATTCCCTTGTCCCCAAAGGGCTCACAATCTGTGTACCTGTGGCAATGGAGGGTTAAGTGGCTTGCCCAAGGCCACAAGGAGTGCCTATAGGACTAGAAACCCCAGTCCTTCCAGCCTGAGATTGCTGTCCCCAGATGGGAATTGAACCCCCAGCCCTCTGGTCTGAGGTACTGTGTCCCAACCACTAGGCCACTCCTCCCTCAAATTAAAGGTGCAATAGGGAAGGGAAAGGAAAGCAAGGGATCCAAAAGCCGCCCCAAAGAGGTGAACCTTTTAGCTTAGATTTGAGAAGGAGGAGAGGACGCATGATGCACAGAGTCGGGACGTTCCAGTCATAAGGAGCAGCAAGGTGAAAGGATCAGTGTCTAGAGTTGGCAGTGGAGATAAAGGGCATAGAGAGGAGTATGCCAGTGGAAAAGCAGAGTTCACAAAGAGGGGTGTAAAGAGAGGAAAAGTAGGGTGGAGCAGTAGAATGAATTCATTTATAAGTCAGAAGAAGTTTGAATTGGATATGGAAGGGAAGCCAATGAAGTGATTTAAGAGGAGGGGTTATATGAGTATATTGAGGCTGGCAAAAGGTTAGTCGCGCAGCAGACTGATTGAAGAGGAGAGAGGTGACTCAGTGAGACCAGCAAGGAAGAGGTTGCAATAGTAGAGATGGGATGTGATTAGAGTGGCCTAGTAGTATGTTGAGAAAGGAAAGGGTGAATTTTGTTATTTGTTATAGCTAGCTAAAACCTGTCTCTTTTTTTTAAATTTTTTTATTTGTTGGATGTGTGTGGAGAAGGAGAGGGAGGGGTCAAAGCTGACCCCGAGATTATAGGCTGAGGAAACAGGACTGGGGGGGGGGGGGGGAGGGAGGTTTAGAGGGAGAAATAAGAAGTTCTGTTTTGACCATGTTTAATTTCAAATGGCAGTGAGACATTCAGGTGGTGGTGATAGGCAGGCAGAGATGCGGACCTGGAGAGACTGAGAAATATCAGGAAAAGAAAGATAGATCTGAGAGTTGTCAGCATAAAAATGATACTGAAATCATGGGAGAAGATGAGAGCACCAAGGGACTGGGTATAGAGGGGGCCCAGAACAGATCCTTGTGGTACACCAACTGAGAGTGGAATAGCAGTAGAGGAGGAACCACCAGAACAAACACTGAAGGAGCGATGGGGGAGAGAGAGGAACCAGGACAGCATAGAGCCCCCAAAACTAAGTGAGGACAGTGTGTCAAGGAGCAGGTGGTGGTCAACAGTGTCAAAAGCAGCAGAAAGGTCAAGAAGGATGAGTACAGAGTACAGGCCCTTGGACTTAATCAGGAACTAGTTGCTGGAGACTTTGGAAAGTACCATCTCAGTAGAGCATAAGGGACGAAAGCTAGATTGAAGTGGATCTAGCCAGCCTTGAGAGGAAAGAAATTCAAGACAGCTGTGGAGGATTGCATGTTCAAGAAGTTTTGAAAAGAAGGAAAGAAGGGAGATGGGTCGACTAATTGGAAGGACAGCTAGGGTCAAGTGAAAGTTTCTTGAGGAGGGGTGTGGCATTCTCCCGGTGTGACAGCAACTTCAGCCTTACTCTGGCATTTCTTTGGGAATTGAAGCAACTCCTGCCCACCGGCCCTTCTATCTGTCCAGGCTACTATGGAGTTGATCTGATGATGTCCCTGCTGGACGCTGACTCTTGAAATCTCTGTGATTGCTCATGATGCTTGGTTCATTTTTCTGTTGGGTATTTTATAGGTTTTTTTCGATAGCCTATAGTTAGGGAGTTCCATATGTGAGGACTGACTTCCTGCTTGGTCCCCGAGAAAACAGTTACTCACCTGTAGCAGATGTTCTTTGGGATCAGCAGGAATTGGTTCTCGCTACCCTCCCTCCTCCCTGTGGAGTTTTATTTTTTTTGATTAATTAAGCTATGTCGTCATACTGAGATAAGATGGCTCCTTTGGGTGAGAAGACTGATGCACATGCATGGAACACCTTCCAAAAGCTTCCCTTGGAAGCTGGGAAGTGTTCCTGCATGGGCTCCTTCAGTGACATCACACATGTGAGGACTGATACCTGCTGATCCTGGAGAACACCTGCTACATGTGAGTTACTGTGACTCAGTTGTGCAGTTTTACTCAGGAAATGGCTTTATTTAACAGGCTTTTTAATACTGCTTTATCATTTCAGTCAAAGCAGTTTACATTGTAACTTAAACTTGGTAATGTATATTAAACAGGGACATTGATAACTTGGATTTTTCTGAGGCAATGGAGGGTTAAGTGACTTGGCCAAGGCCACAAGGAGTGCTAATGAGGAGTGCTCGAACCATTAGGCTGCTACTGCACTCTAGGATTAGTTATCAAGATTACTGATCATGATAAGTGCTTTCAACACTTACTGATATTAAATGACTGTTTTGGATAAAAGAATTAGTTTTGGAATTGCAGGTCTTTTTGTTACACGTTGTGCATTCCTGTTACTGAGGATTCTTTCAATACATTTCAAATTAGAGACCATGGAGAAAATATATTGAAGGGGAAAAATTTACATTTCTTAATTTTCCATGTATATACAGTTGTGGTCAACATTATCGGCACCCTTACATTTTAGGTATATTATGTACAATATCTTGAGAAATAATTGGAAATATCCCAATTGTATATCATCATAATAATTTTATAGTATGTTCAAAGGTATACAACAAAAAAAAGATGTCCGTGCAACTTAGACGTCGTCATTTTTGAGAAAAAAAAAACACAAAATATGACCTGAATAGGATTAATGGCATCCGTCACTAATATTTGGTTGCACAACCCTTGGCAGCGATGAGAGCCTCCAAATGTTTCTTGTAGCCATCTATAAGTCTTGTACGTCTGTCTGCTAGTAGTTTCTCCCACTCTTCAACTGCGATTTGTTCCAGCTCATGAATGTTTCCAGGATTCCTTTTACCAATGGCAGATTTCAGCTCTTTCCAAAGGTTTTCGATTGGATTGAGATCAGAACTCATCACGCAACAGAATAAAGATAAAGACTGCTGACCAGGTTGAGTCCATTTGTTGCTTTTTAACCATTCTTTTGTACTTTTGGATGTATGTTTCGGGTCATTGTCCTGCTGGAAAACCCATGACCTATGACCTTCAACCTAGACCTAGCTTTCTGACACTGGGTAGCACGTTTCGCTCCAAAATACCTTGGTAGTTCTCAGACTTCATGATTCCTTCAATACTTCCTAGGCCTCCAGTTTCTGAGGCAGCAAACCAGCCTCACAACATTATGGAACCTCCACCATATTTAACTGTAGGAAGAATGTTTTTATAAGTTTCATTTCTTTGCCTGTAAATGTATCGCTGGTCTGCCTTGCCAGGGCGCTGAAGTTTGGTTTCATCTGTCCACAGAACATTTTTCCAGGACTGTGGTTTCTCAAGGTGGGTTTGGGCAACGATCAGGCATGCCTTTTTATGTCTGTCTTTCAGCAGTGGGGTCCTCCTTCACCTTCTCCCATGAAGTCCTTTTTATTTAGTGCGCAGTGTATGGTGTGGGTTGAAACCACCACTCCAGATTGCTCCAGGTCAGCCTTAAGCTCTTTATGTAAAACATCCAGTTTTTTTTTTCAACAGTTTGTATTAACCTCTGAAGACTTCTTGGATTAATTTTCCTCTGCCTACCACGTCCAGGGAGATTCTTGACAGTTCCATGTGCAGAAAACTACTTAACATTGCGAACTGTAGACAATTATCTCGAGGCCTTTGGAGATGGCCTTGTACCCCTTTGAAGTTTGATCATGTTGGAAAGAGGAGATGGCACTGTCATCCATACTGCTGTAATCTACAGACCTCCGACTCAAATTGAAGAGATAACGAATTGATTATAAATATTGCCAAGATAGCAACAAAGGGGGAAACGATCATATTGGGTGACTTTAATCTACCCGATGTGGATTGGATTACTCCTTCTGAAAATCTGGAAAGAAGCAAAAAAATTGTGGACGCTATCCAAGATGCGTTACTTAGACAAATGGTGATGGAACCAACCAGGGAAAGCTCAACGCTGTATTTGGTGCTCACCAACAGTGATAGTATGTCTAATGTCTGGGTAAGTGCCCCTGTGAGCAACAGTGATCATCACACGGTGTGGTTTGAGAAAAAAGCCAAGGTGCAATCCAATCATAAACTCAAAGTCCTAAACTTCAAAAACACTGACTTCAATAAAATGGCCGAGTACCTAAAGGAGGAGCTGACAGGGTGGAAGGGGATAAGGGAAGTGGAATTGCAATGGGCTAAACTAAAAGGGGCAACAGATAAATATGTAAGAAAAGTAAATAAAAACAAGAGGAGAAGGAAACCTATTTGGTTTTCCAAAGAAGTTGCTGCTCAAATAAGGGCAAAAAACACAGCTTGCGCAAAATTCAAAAGCTTGCAAACAGAAGGACACAGAAATTAATACAGGATCGAACTCAAGGAGACAAAAAGAGAAATAAGGATAGCAAAATCAAAGGCAGAGGAAAAGATGGCTAAAGATGTTAAGTGCAGTGACAAAACTTTCTTCAGGTATATTCGGGAAAGGAAGATCATCAGAGGTGGAAATGCAGGACTCAGAAGTGCTGGAAATGGACTCGTGGAAAATGACATTGATAAAGCGAAATTACTAAACAAATACTTCTGCTCTGTTTTTACTAAAGAAAATCCTGGAGAAGGGACCACCTGTGACTCCCAAATATTAAAATGGGAATGAGGTAGATACCACACCATTCAGAGAGGATGAGGTTTTAGAACAACTTGCAAAACTGAAAGTGGACAAGGCCAATGGACCGGATGCGATACATCCCAGGATACTGAAAGAGCTCAGAGAGGTTCTTGCAGGGCCGTTAAAGGATGTTTTCAACAGATCCTTGGAAACAGAGGTTCCTCAGGACTGGAGAATGGCTGACATCGTACCTCTACACAAAAGTGGTGATAGGGAAGACGTGTCAAACTACAGGCCTGTGAGCCTTACCTCGGTGGCGGGAAAAGTAATGGAGACACTCCTGAAAGAACGAATAGTGAACTTTCTAAAAACAAGCGAGTTACAGGATCCGAGGCAACACGGTTTTACCGAGGGACGATCTTGCCAGACAAATCTCATTGAGTTTTTTGACTGGGTGACCAGAGAACTGGATCAAGGACACGCGATGGATGTCATCTACCTGGATTTCAGCAAAGCCTTTGATACTGTCCCTCAAAGGAGGCTTATCAATAAACTCAGTAGTTTGGGGATGGGTCCCAAGGTGGTAAACTGGATCAGAAATTGGTTGACTGACAGATGATGATAAATGGAGCTCACTCGGATGAAAGGAAGGTGATTAGCAGGGTGCCTCAGAGTTCGTCCTAGGCCCGGCACTGTTCAATGTATTTGTGAGTGATATTGCTGAAGGACTGAATGGAAAAATCTGTCTTTTTGCAGATGACACGAAAATTTGCAACAGAGTGGACTCCCCCGAGGGAGTGCTTAACATGAGGAGGGATCTGCAAAAACTGGAGGAATGGTCTGATGCTTGGCAATTAAGATTTAATGCGAAGAAGTGCAGTGTCATGCACTTGGGTAGCAGAAATCCAAGGGAAATGTACACGAAAAGGGGGCGAGAGGTTGGTGTGCACGGAGCAGGAGAAAGACCTCGGTGTGATTATTTCTGTAGATCTCAAGGTGGCAAAACAGTGCGACAAGGCAGTGGCAAAAGCCAGGAGGATGATGTGCTGCATTCGAAGAGGAATTACCAGCAGAAAGGAAGGGGTACTAGTGCCACTGTATAAGTCTCTGATGAGGCCTCACTTGGAATACTGTGTTCAGTTTTGGCGACCGTATCTTGCAAAGGATGTAAAAAGAATGGAAGCTGTTCAGAGGAAGGCGACCAAAATGATTTGGAGCCTGCATCAGAAGTCTTATGAGGAGAGACTTGAACTAAATAGGTACACTTTGGAGGAGAGGCGTGATAGGGGAGATATGATTCAGACCTTTAAATACTTAGAGATATAATGAACAAACAAACCTCTTCCAGAGACGGGGAAGCTGTAAAACTAGAGGGCATAACATGAAGCTGCAAGGTGGTAAATTGAAAGGCAATGTCAGGAAATACTTTTATCTCCAGGAGCAAGCAGGAATGAGTCTTCACATATGGGTATGTCGGTACCGACGGAGCCTGCACGGGAATGCTCCCCAGCATCCAATCAGAAAGCTTTTGGGAGCATCCCTCGCGCCTGCGCGGTGACTTCCCGCCTTTCCCACTGCCTCTCCTCAGTTTTCGTTTTTCCGCGGAGCCAACAGGATGTCCTCCTGTCACCGCAGAAATTTTTTCCTTTAAAAATCCTTATTTTTCTTATTTTCTTGTGGTCGCGGCTGTTTTCCCGCCGATACTGGTACCGCTGGTGCTTTATTTTCTTTTTCAAACTTAGAGAAATATTTCTCCTCAGTTTTTTGTTTAACTTTTTTGGGCCTACCAGGCCTTTTCCAACATGGAGCCGCCTTCTCCTAAGAAGTGCCTTCACTGTGGAAAATTAGTTTTCTTTTTAGACTCCAATGCTTGGTGTCTAACCTGTTTGGGTCCTGACCCTTTTTCCCCTGATACCTCAGGCTATTTTATTGGGAGAAGACCTTCCCTTTTTCGAGTTTCCCTCGATGCCGTTTTTCCTCCTGAGGTGAGGACACCGGTTTATTCTTCTCTCCAGCATCAGGTAACCCACAAACAGTCTGTTAAGACTAGCCAATTCTTGAAGGGTAAGTCTCATGCCCAGCATGATGACGGCTCCGGCCTTACCCTCAAGACCTCATTGGCAATAAAACCTCGGCGGGAGTCTTCGGGCTCCAAAGCATTTACGGGGTTTCAGGTTGTTCCTGGGGCTCACCCCTCACAGAACATACCTGAGCCGTGCCAGGGGGTGGCATCCGCTTCGAGCGGTACCGATAACCCGGCATCGGTGTCGAGTGCTGCACTCTTCACCAGGGATCGTCATCAAGCATCCTCGCTACCTTCGGGTCCGAGCGATACGACTCAAATTGACTTTCCTGCATGTGAGCCGTGCTTGGAGGTGGTATCCGCTTTGAGCAGTACCAATCCCCTGGCATCGGCACCGGTGTCGAGTGTTCCACTCTTCACCTGGTATCATCATCTGGTATCCTCGGTACCTTCGGGGCCGATCGATACGACCCAGATTGGCTTTCCTATATCCCAGCCATGCTCGGGGTTGGTACCGACTTCGAGCGGTACCGATACCCTGACATCGGCGCCGAGATCGAGAGTTCCTCCCTTCACCGGGCATCGTTTTCGGACGTCCTCGCTACCTTCGGTACCGCTCGATGCGACTCAGATTAACCTTCCTGTATCGGCATCGCCGATACCACAAACAACGTCGGTACTTTCTAGACATGTATCGATGGACTCGCTCGCTTCGATACCGAGTCTGGAATCGATATCCAGTCTAGATTTGATACCGACGCGCTTCGGAACCGATCCATATCGTTTCCGGCTTCGCAGTACCGAGGATATTCATCAAGGCTCTTGGCTTACCTCGGTACCGCTTCAGCAGCCCCCGAATACTGCTTCGATGACATTATTGTCCCCGATACCGGTGTCGATTCCTGCAGTTCCATCGGTGCCATCGATCCTTTCTATGCCTAGTTTGGAATCGATACCAGGCACTCACGATGCAGTACTAACTGCTTCAAATCAGAACTCTCAGGATCAATGTCCATCGAGCAGGATTCTTTTTCTGCACCAGTCCCAGTATCTCTTCTGGTGCTCAAGCTGCTCCTTCAACCTCAGCTTGCCCAGGATTAGTTCCTATTGGAAATCCTTCTTTTCAGGAGTTTCTCCTTGACATGGCAACCTTTCTTGCCATTCATATTCCTGGTTTTTCTCTTGACCAAGATCCTGTAGAAAAGGAAAATATAATGCTTCCTTTACATCATTCTTTACAGGATGATCTTCTGAGGATATGGGAATCACCTTTGAGGGTTCCCTTGCCTTCTACAGCCATGGACATTCTGTATCAGGTACCTCCCTCTCCAGGGTTTCAGAAAAACCAACTTCCACATCATTCCATGGTAGTGGAATCAGCATTGAGAAAGGTAAGAAGTAAGAAGAAGCATTCTTCTTGTCCGCCAGGTCGTGCATCTAAAGCACTTGATGCCTTTGGACGTCAAACCTTCCAAACTTCTATGCTGGCTTCAAGAATTATTTCATATATTTTCTATATGAGTCTAACACTTCAGGAGGTCACAGATAAATTATCTCTCTTGTCTCCTTTTCTGTCAGATCCTAAAGCCTCTGACTATTCCTTGCTTCTTAATCATAGCAGGAATATCTCTTGGTTCCTTTCTCGTGCTTCTCTAGACTCTTTTGAGTCTGTCAGCAGATCCTCTGCTATTGCCATTGGAGCACATCGTACAGCCTGGCTGCAAGCTTCTGACTTGAGCAGATGGGCACAACATACACTGGGTAATTCTCCTTGTACTGGAGAAAATCTCTTCAATAAAGAGGCTTTACGTCAGGTTGCTCATTGCTCCACTGACTTTCCTAGTTCTGGAAACCATCCTAAGCCTTCTTTTTCCCCAGGACATAAGAAATGTCCTACCAAACCTTCTTTTCCTAAGAAAAGAAAGTTTCACCCTTCTCCTGCCCATCCTCCAGATGTACCCAAACAGGGGACATCTCCTCCTAGTCTGAAGTCTCCAGACTCTAAGCAGGCTAATTTTAGCCAGAAACCATAGGTTCCTGTATGTTGCAATTCTACAGTTAACTTCTTTTTACCAGAAGTTATTCTTCAAACTCTACACTGGTTTTTTCTTTTCAGTATATTCAGCTCTTAGGATTTTGTCCGTGGGTTACAGACTTCTCCCTTTCTTTTTATCATAAAGGGAGATTACAATTATCCCATGATAGTTCTGTCCCCACATGGACATTTTTTCCTTTAGCTGACTTATCCTATGGTACGTCACCTTCCATACCCTTCTCTTCCAGGGTTTCCCCTGCTCGAGTTGGTACCATACTGAAACACTTCTCTTCTTTCCAGTGTAGATTTCTACTATCCTTCAATGCATGCTCTGAACAACTCATCAGACAGGGACGGGAATATCTCCGCTCCCTTTCTCTGTTTTCTCTCTGTTTTTCATACAGGAGAATCCCTTCTGTTCTTTTGTTCAGTTACTGTGCATGCAGGAGTTCCAGTGCTTACTTTAATGCTTCTTGCAAGCTACTTTCAACTATCTTGCATGATACTATTCACTGCAGGTTATCCTCTTTTAGCCATATCCTTACCTAGGATGTGGCAACACATCTGACTGCTGTCAGTTTTATCTCATAATTCTCCTGCACAATGCTTTCTGCAATCTTCAGAGAAGCTTTCTACTATGGGCCCTTGCTGTAGAGCATTGAACTTTGTCTCTGAGGGTTTTCCATATAATAGTAAAAGCTTATATAGTCATTCCATGGCTATATAGTTTCTTTATACCCTCTTGTCTCCTGTTGTGATACAGAAGACAAGTTTTTTTTCTGCATGAATGTCCAAGGAGTACCCAATCTGGCAGGGATCTACCCCTTTTTTCCTTACAGCTTGGCATTATCTTTTCTGCTCCATTTGGACAACGCTTACTCTTTTACTGTACATGATACCCCCGAGTCCCTTGGCTGAGTCATCCAGGTGTCTTAGTCTATGCGTTCTTGTCCTTTGGACGTGTCAGAGTCCTCAAGTACTCCTGACGTGCTCTTACCAGACTGCTGCTATTCTGTTTTTCACGCAACCATACTGGTTATTCCACTGAAATACATTCCTGCACCACGGAAATAGATTCTCTATTTATCTTCAGGTAGTTTTCAACCCCTTATTAGATGAATCTTTTCCCATCACATTCCCCATGTGAATGTTCTTATGCGCTTCAGTTCTTCAGTTGCAGGCATGTATCCTCAGACTTATATTCATGTCTGTATATGTCCTATACATACATATTTTTTGTAACCTGTATGGGCATAAGCCATGCCCATCTATATCTATATATCTATCTATCTATACCTCTATATATCTATATCCCCTTTGGGAGACGTCCATAGGACACTATGTATTACCTACTATCTCCCTAACTGTCTGTGCTATAAAGTTTTTACCCTCTTAAGGGGTCCAGACAGTCAACTTGCCTATTCTCATACGGCTCAGTAACTGGGAGCAGTTATACACACAATTACTGCTGTGACGTCAACAGCTTCTATTTTTGTTATAGATCTCCCTATCCATGAAGTATCAAACTTCATTGTCTTCCTATCTCTTACCAGCTAGGAATGACAGTGTACATCTTCTGTATTTCTGAGTACACTTCTGTTCTCCTTGGGAATAGGGGCTTTTTTCCATACCCCCTCTTCCCTTTCAGACTGGGCTAATTCTCCAGATCGGTCAGTCTTCTTCTTTTAGTCCTCAATGTTAATAACGCTGTACCTAAAGGAGTTTTCAGCTTTTTCCCATAAAGCTTTCCATTGAAGACCTGCCGTTCTTCTCCTGCCCCAGTTGACACCTGGGTCACCTGCCCATTCCAGGTTTGGAACTTCATCCTCACTGCTGTGAAGTTAACTTGAAGATTCCGCTACTGCATCTACAGTACACTCCATCACAGTTCTACTTCCTACAATCCAGTAGGTAAGTTCTATATTGTACTGGTTCGTTATATATTTTAATGATACTTGACATACATTCTAAAGACTCCTCTCTCCTGTAGTCTTTAGACCTGCTGTTCCTTACAGCTCTTCTCTATTCAACTCCTACCCCCCATCCCTCAGGGGATGCCGGGGATCCAGGTATGGGAAATGCCATCCTGTCCCAGGAATACGCATTTTATGGGATCTTCCCTGGCATCCACAGCTAGGGAGTCCCCATATGTGAAGACTCATTCCTGCTTGTTCCTGGAGATAGCACAGTTCTCCAGGACCAAGCAGGAAGTCAGTCCTCACTTATGGGTGACGTCGGCGCCGACGGAGCCCTCGCGGAGCAATTTTCCCCAGCTTTCAAAGAAAGCCTTTGGGAATTGCAGCGCGCATGCGCGGTCGTCTTCCCGCCCGAGGGTGCCATCTTAGCCAGTCTTCTTTTTTCCGCGGAGCCCTACAGACGTCCCCGTCTTGTCCCCGCGAAAAAGTCGATTTTCTTCATTATTTTATTCTTTTTCCTTTCGGTTCGACGCCGATCGTTTTCCCGCCCGGACTTGCGACGCCGGTCTCGAGTCCGCTTACTTTTTTCGGTTTTTCTGACTTAGTCAGCTTTCGTTTTCGGTTTTCCCTGGCAGCCCGGTCCTTTGACCTCGCAGGGGCCCTTTTTCCCCCGATGGCTGCCAGTGGGTTTAAGCGGTGTGGTCGGTGTGACCGAAATATGTCACTAACCGACACACACGACTTTTGCCTCCGCTGCCTGGGCCCGGATCATGAGGAACTGATCTGTGGGCCCTGCAGCAAACTGTCCTCAAAGGCGTTGAGGAGTCGGCGGCATCAGCGTGAGAGAATCTTCGCTGACCCCAGCCGTACCCGGACCTCGTCGGAGGCCTCCGCGTCGAAAGGCTCCAGCTCGGACCGTCGACGGAGCTCCTCCGACCGGGGTTCTCCCTCCGGGGACCATCGTCGGAAGGAAAAACCCGCGAGGGCGGCGTCGGTGGACGCTCCTGGCTCCGCGAGGGCCAGGTCGCATAGCCCCGACAGCCGCCCCGGGTCCTTGGAGAAGGAACACATCCCGAAGCGACCTCGCCTGGAGTCGGAGATGCCTGCCCGGGTAAGTCCTGTGGTCCTTCTGGACTCGCCTCCGCGACAGCCGACGTCGGGCCCGACGCCGTCGGGGCCCGAGTCGGGGCTGCTGGGTCACCTGAGCTCGGACTCAGGTTGACGGCCTTGGAGAGCAGACTGTCTGCCTTCATGGACCAGCAGCGGGCACTGCTCGCTGGCCTCGCTGGCGCCGCTGCCCCGACCGCCGGGACGTCGACGTCCAAGTCGACCCCGGAGACCGAGCCGATATTCGAGTCAATGAGAACTCGAGTCGATCCTCGGTCGAGGTCACCCTCGGCCTCCCGTTCGGGACCGAGGTCGCCGACGCCGACTCCCTCGACGTCGGGACGGCTGGCGCCGCACCCTGCCCGGGCCGACCCCACCGAGTCCTCGTCGGAGTCGGTCTGGGAGTCTGAGGAGGAAGAGTCACCTGATTCTTTCCGGACTCGGTGTGTCCCATCGGACTCACCGGGGTCCGAGCCTCGGAAGCAGTCCCCCCCGGAGGATGCCCGGTTCTCGGACTTCGTTAGGGATATGGCCAAGGCCTTGGCCTTCCCTGCGGATCCCGAGGAGGAGCCTCGAGCCGAAGAGCTCGACGCCCTCCAGTATGACTCTCCCGCGAGGGAGCACTTTACTGTGCCGGTTCCCCCTATGCTGGAACGACTACTCTTCCGCATGTGGGAGAGTCCGGCCTCCTCGCCGGTCCTGAGCAAGCGGGTCGATTCTATCTATCGGGTCCGCAAGAGCCCTGGCTTTCAGAAGGCACAGCTGCCACACCATTCCATGGTAGTGGAATCGGCCATGCATCGTCTTAAGAGCCAGAAGATGCACTCCTCGGTGCCTCCTGGAAGGGAGGCCCGTAACCTGGATGGCCTTGGCAAGAAGTGCTTCCAGGGCTCTATGCTCGCATGTCGTGTCCAGACTTACCAGCTCTACATGGGCATGTATCTCCGGGATCTGGCTAAAGAGCTAGCCGGATTCTCCGCTGGTCTCTCCGAGGAGCCCTTGCGGAGGTTCCTAGCCTTGTCCACGGGCATTCGGGAATGCTCAAAGTTCATGTCCCGAGCAGCCTATGATGGCTTTGAGGCCTCGGCTAGAGTGGCCGCAGCCGGCATCGGTGCCCGCCGACAGGCTTGGCTTCAGTCGTCGGACCTTGAGCCCTGGGTACAGGACAAGTTGGTCGATGTCCCCTGCCGAGGCGAAAACCTCTTTGGCAAGCCCATGGCGGAAAAGGCTGCACAAATTGAGACTGAGACTCTCACCAGGACCAGGCTTTCTAGGAAGACCTCCGCCCCTTCCCAGAAAAAGAAGGGCTCGGGAAAAAAGTCCTTTTACCCGAGGAAGGCGGCTGCCTACAAACAGTACCCCCATTATCAGGCCCCTGCAGCTCCCCAACAGGGCCAGCAGGCCAAGGGACGGGGTAACGGGTCCCGTAGGCAGCAAGCCCCCAAGCCTGCACCACCAGCCCCTGCTCAGCAGGGTGGGGGTTTTTGACTCGCTCAGCATAGCCTCTCCCCCCCCGCTGGTTCCTCCCAGCACCGGAGGCCGGCTGGTTCACTTCGGCCACAGGTGGTCCAGCATCACCGCAGATGCCTGGGTACTTCAGGTCGTGCGAGAAGGCTACCTTCTCCACTTCCATCAGGTCCCTCCCTCCTATTTTCCGGGAGAACCTTCGCGCCCCCCTCTGCACAGGGAGTTGCTCCTTCAGGAGTTAGCAGGTCTTCTGCAGGAACAGGCGGTGGAACCGGTGCCCCACCACCTGAGAGGTCAAGGCTTTTATTCAAGGTATTTTCTGATACCAAAGAGAACAGGGGGCCTCAGACCCATCCTGGACTTGCGCAACCTCAACAAGTTCCTTGTGCGGGAGAAGTTCAAAATGCTTACCCTTGGAATCCTTCTGCCCTACCTCCAGCAGGGAGATTGGCTATGCTCCTTGGATCTAAAGGATGCCTACACGCACATCCTCATCCACCCAAGCCACCGCCAATACCTAAGGTTTGTGGTGGCAGGAAATCATTACCAGTACAGAGTACTGCCCTTTGGCCTATCCTCCGCACCGCGAGTCTTCACAAAATGTCTCGCGGTCGTGGCGGCGGCCCGTCTCCGGCTTCACGGCCTCTGTCTTTCCGTACCTCGACGACTGGCTCATCAGAGCAGCGTCCGCTCAGGAGGTCGCCAACGCCACGCGCCGCACGGTGACTCTGCTGCAGCACTTGGGCTTTGTCATAAACTTCGCAAAGTCCACTTTGCTCCCCTCACAGGATCTCGAGTTCATCGGCGCAAGGCTGCACACTCCTCGGGCACGAGCGTACCTACCGCTCGACAGGGCTCAACGGCTCATGGACCTAGCCGACCGCTTTCGCAGCCAGCCCCTGGTCTCCGCCAGGCGCTTCCTGAGACTGCTCGGCCATATGGCTTCCACCGTCCATGTGACCCCGAATGCCCGCCTGAACATGCGGTCTGCTCAATGGTGTCTCCGCCAGCAGTGGCGACAAGCCACAGGCGGCCTGGCAGACCTAGTGCGCGTCTCCGAGCCGCTGCTCTCGTCTCTCCGGTGGTGGCTACGGCAGCCGAACCTGATATTCGGAATGCCTTTCCAGTCACCTCAGCCGACCCGGGTGCTGACCACCGATGCATCCCTCCTGGGCTGGGGAGCACATTGCCAAGAGGCACGTACTCAGGGCCTCTGGACCACGTGGGAGTCTGCTCAGCAGATCAACTTCCTGGAGCTCAGGGCGATCCGCCTAGCTCTCAAGGCCTTCTCCCACCTGACTTCCCAACAGTCCGTCCTTGTCCAGACGGACAATCAAGTTGCCATGTTCTACGTGAACAAGCAGGGGGGCACGGGCTCCTTCCTCCTCTGCCGGGAGGCACAGAAGCTCTGCTCTTGGGCCGTCAGTCACGGCATTCTCCTCAAGGCAGTTTATCTCCCGGGCCAAGAAAATTGCCTTGCAGACAAACTCAGCAGGGTCCTCCAGCCGCACGAGTGGCGTCTGGATCCCTTGGTAGTTCAGAAGCTCTTCCTCAAGTGGGGTCTCCCCACGGTGGATCTCTTTGCCAGTCCTCACAAACGGCAGCTTCCTCGCTTCTGCTCTCGTCAGCCACACCCCCTTCGGGTTGCGGCGGACGCCTTTCTGATCTCGTGGTCGGGGAGCCTTCTGTACGCTTTCCCTCCCATCCCGCTGGTCTCTCGGACTCTTTTCAAGGTTCTCCGAGACAAAGCCTTCATGATCCTGGTGGCCCCTCGCTGGCCCAGGCAGCCGTGGTTTCCGCTCCTGCTGCAACTGGCGGTGGAGGATCCAATCCCTCTGGGGGTACAACCGGATCTCCTCACTCAGGATCAGGGGTCCCTTCTGCACCCCAACCTCAGGTCTCTCAACCTCATGGCCTGGCTGCTGAGAGGGTAGTCCTTGCTCCCCTTCTCCTGCCGGCGGAGGTGGAGGAGGTCGTCTTAGCTTCGCGACGGCCTTCTACCCGCAAATGCTACGCCCTTAAATGGCGTCGCTTTGCAGTCTGGTGTACCCAACAGTCTCAGGATCCCTTCTCCTGCCCGGTGTCGGTGATCTTGCAGTACTTGCTGCACCTCTCTAATCTGGGACTTAAGTCCAACTCCGTCAAAGTTCACCTCAGTGCTCTTTCAGCACATCATGTGCCAGTGGACGGCAGACCTCTCTCCAATGACCCTCTCGTAGCGAGGTTTCTCCGAGGTCTCCTTCTACTTAAACCACCTCTGCGCCCGCCAGCGCCTGACTGGGACCTGAATGTGGTTTTGCAGCGGATCACCTGTCCGCCTTTTGAACCTATGGCTACCTGTTCTCTCCGTTTTCTGTCTTGGAAAACACTTTTCTTGATAGCCCTCACTTCCGCTAGGCGCGTAAGTGAATTGCAGGCCCTCGTGTCTGATCCCCCTTACACTAGGTTCTACAAGAATAGGGTGGTCCTACGGACTCACCCAAAATTTCTGCCTAAAGTGGTCTCCCCTTTTCACATCAATCAGGAGGTGGTACTTCCAACCTTCTTTCCCAGACCACACTCCAGCCGAGCTGAAACGGTCCTCCATACCCTGGACTGTAGAAGGGCATTGAACTTCTACCTTGACCGTACGCGGGAGCACCGTAAAGCTGCTCAGCTTTTTGTGTCTTTTGACCCCAATAAATTGGGGCTCCCGGTCTCCAAGCGTACTCTGTCCATCTGGGTTGCGGACTGTATCTCTTGGGCTTATGGGGCAGCCGGACTCTCCTTAGAAAGTCGAGTCACGGCTCATTGCGTTCGGGCAAAGGCCACGTCAGTGGCTTTCCTCCGCTCTGTTCCGCTGGCAGACATCTGCCGGGCCGCTACTTGGTCTTCGAGCCAGACTTTTGCGGTCCATTACTGTCTCGAGAGGGAGTCCCGTAGGGACAGTGCTTTCGGACAGGCAGTCCTCCGTAATCTCTTTGAGGTCTGAGCAACTCCTACCCTCCATCCCGGATGTGGGCTACCGGTGGGTGATAATTCAGCGAAGATTCTATCCTTCTGTGCTGCTGAGCTAGAGGGAGCTCATTTTTGTGCTTAGGGTCTCCGGTAGCCTTGAGCTTGGGAGTCCCATAAGTGAGGACTGACTTCCTGCTTGGTCCTGGAGAAAGCGTAGTTACTCACCTGTAACAGGTGTTCTCCAGGAGCAGCAGGAATCAGTCCTCACTACCCTCCCTCCTCCCCTTGGAGTTGCAATCGTCTGCTTATGTTCTTTTTTTGCAAATTTTTATGCTGTCTTTTTTAGCTATGTCATCTGACTGGCTAAGATGGCACCCTCGGGCGGGAAGACGACCGCGCATGCGCGCTGCAATTCCCAAAGGCTTTCTTTGAAAGCTGGGGAAAATTGCTCCGCGAGGGCTCCGTCGGCGCCGACGTCACCCATAAGTGAGGACTGATTCCTGCTGCTCCTGGAGAACACCTGTTACAGGTGAGTAACTACGCTTTACTTACCTGTAACAGGTGATCTCTGGGAACAGCAGGAATTAGTCTTCACAACCCACCCACCTCCCCATGGAGTTGTATCTATCTCCTTTCCTCTTTCTCTCCTTCTGTCTCAGCTATGAAACTCAACTGAGGAGAGGCAGTGGGAAAGGCGGGAAGTCAGCGCGCAGGCGCGAGGGATGCGCCCAAAAGCTTTCTGATTGGATGCTGGGGAGCATTCCCGTGCAGCCTCCGTCGGTACCGACGTACCCATATGTGAAGACTAATTCCTGCTGTTCCCAGAGATCACCTGTTACAGGTAAGTAACTGTGCTTTACTGAAAGGCTGGTGGATGCTTGGAATGCCCTCCCGATGGAGATGGTGGGGACAAACACAGTGACGGAATTCAAAGTGGCCTGGGACAGACACAGTGGATCACTTTACAGCAACAAGATTAAATCAAAATTAACTGAACCATCTAATATCTCAACAAATAGGGGTGTCCTACATGGAGCGATGGGGGGAGGAGCGATGTGTTCACCCCTAAACAAACAAAGTAACAAAGATATGAGGAGGGGGAAGACATGGGGAGGGGTGCACCTGCTCCTGGTGGGTGTTACCACTAAGCAAAGACATGGGTAGGGGTACACCTACTCCCTAAAAGACATGGGAAGGGGTGCACATACTCCTGTCATATTGCTGGGTAGACTAGATGGACCATATTGGTCTTTATCTGCCGTCATTTACTGTGTTACTATGTTACTATAATGGCTTGTCTGATTGTCTCAGGCAGCTCTCTTATCTTCGCCATTATGAAAAAGGAACAGGGAGTGAATGTGGCCATTTTAAACATTAAAGCCATTATTCATTGGTTGATTCAAGTCATGTGAGTACTGACAGTTGATCAGAGGTGTCTTATTTTACTGCAATGGGAATATGGTTCTTCTATTCAAATTGATTTGAATTGTGTATGAGTGCCAGTAATCAGGTCCTATAATAAAACTGATTAGCTATCCCACTCCAAATCTATATGTTAATAAGAGATAACCCTGATCAGTTGATGAGCCCGATTAATCCTAACCTTTTAACCCAATTTTTTGTCGGATCGTTTGCCGTGTGAGTAGGGAACCTTCCCTCTCTCTCGAAGCAAACCCGCCTTTTTTCTCTTAAAAAAAGAGAGAATAACCCTCTTTCAAAATTTACTGAGGCAAAGTACAAAACGTTCCTCAATATCTCATCACCATTATCAGAACTGCTTTTCCAGCAGCAAAAGGGGCACTTATCTTAAAATCCGGACTCATCAATTTAATGTCCCCCATGAACCCGCCAGATGGGTTGATGAATCAAGTCAGCAGCAGCCATGTTTCTGAAAGCATCCCAACAACTAGGGTATCCAATGTTGCTAATTACTGTCCGGCACCAAGCTCCCTTGAAAAGCGGCCGGGCAAGCCCTGATTGGTTTTGGTCTGATAAATGCCAGGTATGGGTGATGTCTGCGCTGACGAAACCCGCGCGGATCTACTCCCTAGCTTTCAAAGAAAGCCTTTGGGAGTTACACTGTGCATGGTGGTCACCTTCCCACCCAAAGGTGCGATCTTACCTCGGTCTTCTTTTTTCCGTGAAGCCCTGCAGACACGCTGTCTGTGCACCCTGGATAAAGTTGAGGGTTTTTTTGCTGTTTGTCAGTATTTTTCTCCTGTTTTCACTGTGATCGGTTTGATCAGCTTTCCGCTGCCTGAGTCCTTCGGCTCGGCATTGTGTTTTTCACTCGGGTACTTATCCTTTTTCTTTTCTTTTTGGCCCATGGGTTTTTTGCTTGTGGCCTAGCTGGTTGAGACATCGGAGTTTAATCTTGCGGGGCTCGTTTTTTTTCCCTGCTGTTTTTGTCAAACGGATTTAAGCAGGGTGGCAAGTGCAGCCGTACTATATCCTGTACAGAGTGCCACAGTACCTGTATTAAATGCCTCTGTGCAGACCACTACGTGTCTTCCTATCTGCTTTGCATTTTGATGTCGGCTAAGACCTGGAAGGAACACAAAAAGCAGCAGGGGTAGCTGTTTGGTAAGTCTCTGCCTCGGAATCTGCATCAGGTGCGGAATCCCTGCCTTTGACGCTGGTGTCGTGCACCTGGGCTCAATTGGAGCCTCTGTGTCATTAGACATTGGCATCGTCCTTGGAGGACCTTCACCACTCATTGAGGACTTTGTTAAAGCCTATGTCAAGTTCTGACCCCGGCCTGGGGGTTAAGACCTCCAGGACCCGGGCACAGAGTCCTTGACTCGACGCTGATGATGACGACCGAGAGTGCCCTTCGAAGCAGCCCCAGCAAGAGGAGGACTTCAGAGTTGGGGGATCATTGGGTCCCCCCCCCAACATGATCACTATCAGGGATTCCCCTGCCAGGGACCTGATGCCGGCTTGTCCTCAAGGGCAGCGCATGCTGCTGTGGAGCCATCTGTCATCAAGGCCAGGATGGTGGCCCTGGAATGCATCTTCGCTGTGTTCCTGGAGGCACAGTGGGACCCGACTCCCAGTCACTGTGAGGATGCTCCACCCATCCTTGAGAGGTTGGCTTGATTGGTGGTGTTGCCATCAGTGACAAACTCTAAGCCCGATGCAGTGTCTGGCACAGCAGTGCTAGAGCTCAGACACTGGGAGTAATTTATGCCGAGCCGGTCCAATTACTGGGGGGGGGGGCTTGCTGATTCCTCCATTCTGAGTCAGTATGGGAGACGGACAAGGAGTCTCTCGACACCATATTCTGCTGGGACATCCCCTCTGACCCATCCCTGCCACACCATCGGTGGAGGTCATCTCTAGAGGATCTAGCCTTCTTGGAGTTTGTGCAGAAGATGTCCCAGGAACTTGCCTTTGTGGCGGTGCCTGAGGACGAGCCGCGTACTGAGGATCTTGAGATCCTCCAGTACGAGGCGGCTCCTCTGTAGGCACTGATGGTGCTTATGCTGCCCATCCTCAAACAGTTGCTTTTCAGGATGTGTGGAGACCCAGTGATAGTGCCATTTGTGAATTGTCAACTCGATTCACAGTATCGAGTTGGTCGGAGTCCTGGCTTCCAGAAAACACAACTGCCACATAACTTCATGGTGGTCGAGTTGACTACGTGTCACATTACATAAGAACATAACATAAGATATGCCATACTGGGTCAGACCAAGGTCCATCAAGCCCAGTATCCTGTTTCCAACAGTGGCCAATCTAGGTCATACGTACCTAGCAGTTTCCCCAAAAGACACAGGTTCCGCAATGCTTGTACTGGGTCAAGCATTGATATCCTGGGTCCCTTCTTAATAATTTTTATTTATTTATAGCTTTTTTTATACCGCGCTATTTGACATCAGTGCAGTTTACAGTTAACAATTTTGTATAGGGCAGGGGGGGATGCCTTGTGCTTACATTGAACAGGACATGATAACTTGGAATCATAACATTAACATTAAACTATGTACATCCAGACAAATAAGAGAATATTAGTGATACTTTACATTATGAAAGCTGATGGTAGTCGTGTTGGTGCTGGGTGTAGGGGTGCAGTTGGATTATGAGAAGTACAATAGGAATAAATGATGTTTAATGGCTTTCCTAAATTGTGTGAGATCTCTGATCTGATATTGGATGGAAAATTATTCCAACATCTTGGAGCGTAGAAGGTGAATGCTCTATTTCTAGTTGATTGCGTGCATTTCGTCGCTTCAATCGGGATTGCTAGTGTGTTGGCGTCTATTGACCTTCTTGACCTATTGTTGGTGGGATGGGTAATGAGTGTAGTGAGGGATGAGGGGGATATCCCATTGATGGCTTTGTAGGAGATTCTGCATCACATTTAAAGCATTACTCATCTTACTGGAAGCCAGTGAAGGTCCTTTAAAGTAGGGGTTATATGGTCTCTTCTGGATATTCCACGAAGGACACGTGCAGCGGCATTCATTGCAAGCTGTAACGGGTTTAGGGCACTTTTGGGGAGCCCGTGCAGAATGATGTTTGCATAGTCGAAGTGTGGAATTATCAGAGCTTGGAAAACTGTTCGGTAGTCTTCATGTGCCAGCATTGGTCTTAGGTGCCGTAACATCTTAATCTTATAGTATATAGCCTTGACGGTGTTTCTTATATGGGCTTTAAAGTCTAGACGTTGTTCAAGTGTAACACCCAGGTAGCGTATCGTAGACTTGGGAGTTCTGCATCTCTGACCTTTAATGATTCAGGTGGGGAAAAGTTGTTGTTCTTTGTGATGAATAAAACCTCTGTTTTCTTGAAGTTGATACGAAGATTTTGTTCTAGGAGCCAATCAGTGATCTTGTTGAAACAGTTAACTAATGCAGAGAAGTCTGGGTGCGTGACATCGAAAGGCACAAACAGGAGGACATCATCTGCATAGATCAGGCAGGAGATTCCAAAGGAACGAATGATCTCGCATATAGGCTGCATGTATATGTTAAATAATAGTGCAGATAGGGATGAACCTTGGAGTACTCCTTGGGTTTGTTGGAATGGCTCAGAGGGGTTGGCTCCCATCCTTACATGTTGCCATCGGTCATCTAGGTATGATTTACACCAGTCCCATGCCACGCCATGAATTCCCTTGTCCTGGAGGCGTGAAAGGAGTTGAGTGTGACTGACAGAGTCAAAAGTCGCGGCGATGTCGAGGAAGATAAGTGCAAAACCTTTCTTGATTTTGCCAATTCCTTTGGATAGGGTATTAATTAATGTGGTGAGTAGGGTCTCTACGCCATGAGCTTCTCAAAACCCATGCTGGCAGGTATCTAAAGGGGATATGCTGTCTATGTACTGTTGAATCTGTCTTTGGACATTTTTCTCAATAATGGTTTATGGACCTTTCCTCTAGGAACTTGTCCAAACCTTTTTTAAACCCAGCTACACTAACAGCCTTTACTACATCCTCAGGTAACAAATTCCAGAGTTTTATTACACATTGAGTGAAAAAATATTTTCTTTTATTAGTCTTAAATAGTTTACCCTGTAGCTTCATTGCATGTCCCCTAGTCTTTCTATATTCTGATAACATAAACAATCGATCTACGTTTACCCATTCCACTCCGTTCATTAATTTATAGACTTCTATTATATCTCCCCTCAGCCGTCTCTTTTCCAGGTTAAAGAGCCCTAAACTTTTTAGCCTTTCTTCATAGGAGTATCCTTCCATCCCCTTTACCATTTTGGTGGCTCTTCTCTGAGCCTTTTCTAATAACGCTATATCCTTTTTAAGATACGGCAACCAGAATTGCACACAATATTCAAGGTGCGGTCTCACCATGGAACGAGAGAGAGGCATTATAATATCTTATTTTCCATTCCTTTCCTTATGATACCTAGCATTCTATTTGCTCTCTTGGCCGCCACTGCACACTGGGCCGAGGGTTTTAACATGTTATCCACAATGACGCCTAAATCTTTTTGCTGGGTGGTGGTCCCTAATGTGGAACCTTGTATTGTGTAACCATAGTTTGGGTTGTTCTTCCCTAGGTGCATAACTTTGCACTTGTCCACATTAAATTTCATCTGCCATTTTGATGCCCAGTCTTCCAATTTATCAAGATCCTCTTGCAATTTTCCACAATCCTCTTGGGTTTTAACAACTTCAAATAGTTGTCATCTGCAAATTTGATAACCTCACTTGTTGTTCCACTTTCCAGGTCATTTATGAATATGTTAAAAAGCAGCGGACCCAGCACAGATCCCTGGGGTGTACACCACTATTCACCTTTCTCCATTGGGAAAATTGGCCATTTAGCCCTACCCTCTGCTTTCTATCTTTTAACCAGTTCCTGATCCACAGTAGTACACTGCCTCCTATCCCATGACTCTCTTTAGTTTTGCCAAAAGTCTCTGAGGGACCTTGTCAAAGGCTTTCTGAAAGTCCAGATACACTATATCAACCGACTCACCTTTGTCCACCTGTTTGTTCACACTTTCAAAAAAACATAACAGATTAGTAAGACAAGATCTTCCTTGTCTAAAGCCATGTTGGCGGTCTCCCATTAGGCCATGACTATCTACATGCTGAGTAATTTTATTCTTTATGATAGTTTCTACCATTTTTCCCGGTACTGACGTGAGGTTCACCGGTCTGTAGTTTCCCGGATCACCCCTGGAACCCTTTTAAAAGCCAAAAGATGCACGTCTCGGTTCCCCCCAGCAGGGAGGCACGCACCATGGATGCTTTTGGCAGGAAGTGTTTCCATGGTTCCATGCTCACAGCTCGGATCCAGGCATACCAGCTGTACATGGCATGTTCCTGTGGGACCTGGTGAAGAAACATAGAAAAATGATGACAGAAAAAGACCACAAGGCCCATCTAGTCTGTCCTTCCATAACTACAACAGTCCACTTTTTACCTTTAGAGATCCTCTGTGTTGGTCCCATGCTTTTTTGAATTCAGTTACTGTCCTCATCTCTACCACCTCCACTGGGAGACTATTCCACGGATCCACTACTCTTTCCATAAAGAAATATTTCCGCATATCACTCCTGAATCTATCTCCCTTCACCCTCATCCCATGTCCCCTCGTAGCAGAACTTGCTTTCAATTGAAAGAGGCTCTCTCCCTGAACATTTATGCCACGGAGGTATTTAAACATCTCAATCATATCACCTCTATCCCGCCTTTCCTCTAAGGAGTACATATTAAGATCCTTAAGTCTGTCCTCATATGCTTTATAATGAAGCCCATTAATCATTTTAGTAGCAACCCTCTACACCGACTCGATCCTGTTCACATCCTTTTGAAGGTGCGGTCTCCAGAATTGCACACCATACTCCAAATGAGGTCGCACCAAAGACTTATACAGAGGCATTATCTCCTCCTTTTTTCTGCTAGCCATTCCTCTCCGTATGCACCCAAGCATCCTTCTAGCTTTTGCCGTCGCCTTTTCTACCTGTTTAGCTACTTTAAGATCATCAGACACAACCATGCCTAGGTCCCGCTCTTCTTTAGTGGACAAAAGTACTTCACCTCTTATACTGTATTGCTCCCTTGGATTGCTGTAGCCCAAATGCATGACCTTACATTTTTTAACATTAAATCCCAGCTGCCAAATTCTAGACCATTCTTCAAGCTTAGCTAGGTTCCTCCTCATGTTATCTACACCTTCCTGGGTGTCTATTGCAGATTTTGGTATCATCCGCAAAGAGGCAAACCTTACCCGACAGCCCTTCCGCTATATTTATTTATTTTATTTAACTGCATTTATATCCCGCTTTTCACCGGGTCAAAGCGGTGTAACATGTAACATAGGGAGGGGTAATTTCTTTTAGGATGGGGCCATCACCAGGGTCAACAATTAATGATTATGGGTGGACATGGACATGATTTACTTCTGCTAAAATCTAAGTGTGAGGTCATGGTGGTGTTTCCGTTGAAAGATCTTCACGGAATAGGATTGTCTTTAGCTGTTTCTTAAATGATGTGATGTCGTTGTTGTTCTTGATGTGGTTTGGTAGAGAGTTCCAGAGGGATGGAGCATAAAGTTCGAATGCTCTGTTGCAGGTCCGTTGTGTAGATTTGGTTCTTTTGTGGGGGACAACGATAGAGTTATTGGAGGAATGTCTGGTTGGTCTGTTGTGGGATGGTCGAGGTAGTAATGAGTGTAGTGAGGTGTTCCGTGTTTGGTGGATAGTTTTGTGGATGAGTAAGATGGCTTTGTACTTGATTCTTGCTTGCAGTGGAAGGAGGTGAAGGTCTCTTAGGATTGGGGTGATGTGCTCCCATTTTTTTGTATTTTGAATAATCCTTGCTGTGGTGTTTAAGGCAGTACGGAGTGGGTTGGTGTGCGAGGCAGGAAGTCCATGATAGATTATGTTGCAGAAATCTAGATGAGGGAGTGTCACAGCTTGCATCACTGTCCTAAAGTCGTGAGGTTCTAGGAGGGGCCTGAGTCGTTGGATAGTTTTAGCTTTGTGGAATATTATCCCAGCGGTTTTGTTGATTTGTTGTTTGAAGGTGAGAGCTTGATCAATGATGACGCCTAGATATCTTATTTGAGGCTGGATTTGTATTTGTGTGGTTCCCATGTTGATGTGGGTAGGTGGTTTGAAGTCAGGTTCTTTTGTTACTATTAGGGCTTCGGTTTTCTTTATGTTGATGGATAGATTGTTCTCCTGTAGCCAGTTGGTCACGTCGTTGAAGCAGGCTGATAGCTGTTCGTTTTTTGGGTTGTTGGTTGTAATTGGTGCGTAGAGCATTATGTCGTCCGCGTAGATGTGGAAGTTGATGTTATGGGTGCGTATGATCGAGCATAGTGGACGTAGGTATATGTTAAACAACATGGCTGATAGGGTGGATCCTTGTGGTACTCCTTGAAGTTGTTTGTAGGGGGGCGAGGTTGTGGAGAGGGTGCGAATCCGTTGCTGTCTGTTAGTTAAGTAGGATTTGAACCATTGGAGTACAGTGTCCTTGATTCCGATTGTTTGTAGTCTGTGTATGAGGATTTCGTGTGAGATTGTGTCGAAGGCCGCTGATATGTCTAGGAAGATCAGGATGTACCCTGAATTTTTCTCTTGTGTTCCGATGATGAGTGTGTTCATTAGGATGGTCATGAGGGTCTCAACTTCATGTAGTGGTCGGAAACCGTGTTGCTGTGGGTCAAGTATGTCGTTGGTGTCTAGATGATCTTGGAGCTGGTGTTGGACTATCTTTTCTATTATCTTGGTGGCGAGGGGGAGGCTTGCCACTGGTCTGTAGGATGTGGGGTCCTTGGGGTCCAGGTGGTTGTTCTTTATGGTTGGTCGGATGATTGATGTTTTGAGGGCATCTGGCATGTATCCTTGTTTAAAGGATTCATTTACGATGTGGGTTAGTGGGGTACTTAGGTCTTCCTTGGTTTTCTTTATCCATTCAGTAGGGCAGGGGTCCAGTGGGGAGGTAGTGGTGTTCAGGCAGGAGATGGTGGAGGATATTTCTTCCTTTGAGGTGTCATTGAATGTAGTATATCACTAACAAAGATGTTAAAAAGAATCGGACCAAGGACAGATCCCTGGGGCACACCACTGGTAACATCCATTTACTTGTACTCTTTGTCGCCTCCCACCCAACCAATTTCTAACCCAAGCAGTAACTTTAGGGTCCATCCCTAGGGTGCTCAGTTTGTTTATAAGTCGCCTGTGAGGAACAGTGTCAAAGGCTTTACTGAAATCTAAATACACCACATCTAGAGCTCTCCCTCGGTCCAATTCCCTGGTCACCCAGTCAAAGAAATCAATCAAATTTGTCTGACAAGACCTGCCTCTGGTGAATCCATGCTGCCTCGGATCCTGTAATCCGCCGGACTCCAGAAACCTCACTATTTTCTCTTTCAGCAGCGTTTCCAATAATTTACTCACCACCGAAGTTAAACTAACCGGCCTGTAGTTTTCAACCACATCCTTACTTCCGCTTTTGTGTAAAGGCACCACATGAGCCTCTCTCCAGTCCTTTGGCACCACTCCCGACTCCAACGAGGCATTGAAAAGGTCAGTCAGTCGGAGTTGCTAGAACGTCCCCAAGTTCCCTCAGTATTCTAGGGTGTATCCCATCCGGTCCCATCGCTTTGTCTACTTTAAGCTGATCTAGTTTCTCACGAACACAGTCTTCTGAAAATTGTTCAAGATGTCCCTCGCTTCTGTTCTTATTTGTGGGTGTTTTCTGAGGTCCTGCTCCTGGTTCTTCATCTGTGAACACAGAACAAAAATATTTGTTAAGCAATTCTGCTTTATCCTTATCAGCTTCTACATATTCCCCCCCCTGCACCCTTGAGTCTGACAATACCACTTTTGCCCTTCCTCTTCTCACTAATATATCTGAAAAATGTCTTATCCCCCCATTTTATTGCATTGGCTATTTCCTCCTCCTTTTGAATCTTTGCCTTCTTAACTACTTTGCTAGCTTCTCTAAGTTTTTCCAAATACAGATGCCTGTCTTCCTCTCTCTGTGATCTCTTGTATTTCATGAAGGCCTCCCTCTTTTTCTTCACTTTTTCAGCTACTTCCATCGAAAACCATAGCGGTCTCCTGTTCCTTTTGCCTTTATTTACCATTTTAATAAAAAGGTTGGTTGCCTTTAAAATACTCCCTTTCAGTTTTGCCCACTGTTTTTCTACATCCCCCAGCTGTTCCCATCCCACTAACGACTCCCTGAGGTATTGGCCCATCTTTGCAAAGTCAGTCTTCCTAAAGTCTAAGATCTTCACCTGGGAATGGATTCTAACAGCCCTAGTCCTAATACTGAACCACACCATCTGGTGATCACTGGATGCAAAATGATCTCCCACTACAACATCAGAAACACTTTCACCATTGGTAAGCACCAAGTCCAGTATGGCACCTTCACGTGTGGGGTCTGTTACCAATTGCCTGAATAGTTCTCCCTGTAGAGAATCCAGGATCTCCTTACTTCTAGATGATACCGCAGCAGGAATGTGCCAATCAACATCTGGCATATTGAAATCTCCTAGCAGTAGCACTTCCCCTTTCCTAGCAATGCTGCGTATGTCTTCAATTAACTCTGTCCACCTCTTCCTCTTGTGAGGGAGGTCTGTATATCACACCAATGTAAATAGATTTCTCTTTCCCTCTTTCTAGTTTAACCCACAATGCCTCCTCTCTCCCTTTTAAGCTCTGTAATTCCAAAGCTTTAATAGTAGTTTTTGCATATAGTGCCACTCCTCCTCCCCTTCTTCCTACCCTGTCCTTTCTGAATAAAGTATAGCCAGGTATAGTTACATCCCAGTCATGGTTTTCTGTGAACCATGTTTCTGTAACTGCCACCAAATCCAAGTCAGCCACTCCCACCAAAGCTTCAACTTCAGGGATCTTATTTCCCATGCTACGGGCATTAATACACACTGCTTTCCATATGTTACCCCTGTTACCCATTTCCATAAAGGTATTTAATGTATCACCTACCTGGGGGCTTTCACTTACCTGGGGGCTTTCTTCACCCATCCCCAACGAATCTAGTTTAAAGCCCTCTTCAGTAGATTAGCCAGTCTACTACCAAAGATGCATTGACCTTTCTTGGACAGATGGATGCCATCTCTGCTCTGCAACCCTTGGAACAGCATCCCATGGTCTAGGAAACCGAAACGCTCTCGAAGACACCATCCACGCAGCCATGCATTCATCTTCAGGATGCGAGCCTCTCTGCCTTGGCCTTTACCCTCAACAGGGAGGATTGAAGAGAACACCACCTGTGCACCAACCTGCTTCACCCTCTGTCCCAGAGCCATGAAGTCACTTTTGATACATTCCGAGGTATACCTGGTAGTATCATTTGTTCCAACATGGATTAGCAACATTGGGTAATAGTCAGTGGGCTTGATGAGTCTCGGCAAATTCTCCGTAACATCTTGGATCTTGGCACCAGGCAGACAGTATACCTCTCTGGACATCAAGTCTGGTCGGCAGATGGACGCCTCAGTACCCCTCAGAAGAGAGTCTCCAACCACCACTACTCTTTGTTTCCTTCTGGTCACTGATTCCGCAACTATGGGGTACTTGAACTCTGGTTCTTCCCTTTCCAGGGATGCTTTCACCTCCTCCACTTCCAGGGCTGCATAATGGTTCTTCAATTCAAGGGCTGGAGAAGTTGGATTGGTGATTTGGCAGGCTCTGGTGACTTTTGTCCAACCATCGACATTCTGTTGGCACCCATCTTCTCCTGTGCTGGAGAGCCTGGTTGCTGCAAGAAGCATCTCATCAATGTACTTCTCACTGTCTTGAATGCTTCTCAGCCTCGCCACCTCCTCTCTGAGTTCCTCCACTTGTTTCCTCAGAGCTTCAGCATGCAGGCACCCTGCACATGGAACCGGTTCCTCAACTGGCATTAGGACCTCTGTCTGGACCGAGGCAGAAGCTGTAACGGGGGCAACAGCTTTAGCAATACGATTTTTCCCAGCCATTGTCCTGTTTGTGGAGCTTAGGTATCTGTTAAAGAAAAAGAGAGAGATCTACCAAGTACCAGCCGGTTTCGCAGCTGTCCTTTCAGAGAAAAAGCAGTTAAATCTCTTTAATTATATTCAAAATGTGCTGGTCCAATTCACTGTGATTTGTTAAAGGGGAGGTGCCCTATAAAGCAAGACTGCTCACTAGGGGTGGGTGGGAGTCGGGGTGGGTAGGGAGGGAACTAACAGCTGATTAGGTGTTAGCAGTTTCTGAACCTGAGGAGGTTACAGAGTTCAGCAACCTACTGTGCTCAAGTAAAAGTTCCCCTAAAACAGCAAAAATGAAAGTAACCTTGCTTTAAAAAATATACACAAAACCCTTTTAAGAGCTCCCAGTCAGAGAGCTAGCAATGTAATTAAAAAAAAAAAAACCCAAACAAAGAAACCCTCAAATCCTTACTTACTGTTTGATGTGTGGAGCCCTGGTTAGGAAAGCCTCAAAAGGGCAGGGCACAGGAGCTTTTTATGCAGGCTTCAACTGCACTCAGGAAACAGGCCCACTAAGTCTTGATTAGGTGTTAGCAGTTTCTGAACCTGAGGAGGTTACAGAGTTCAGCAACCTACTGTGCTCAAGTAAAAGTTCCCTGTTTGATGTGTGGAGCCCTGGTTAGGAAAGCCTCAAAAGGGCAGGGCACAGAAACTTGCCTGGTTCTCGGCTGGTTTATCAGGTGACCCTCTTGAGCATTTCAGGACCATGGTGTCATTGGTCAGGGGGTGCTCCAAGTTTCAAACTTGGTTTTGAGTCTGGCTCAGGTAGCTGCGGTGGGCATTAGTGCCTGCCGCCTTGCCTGGCTACTGTCCTCCGACTTGGAGCATTGGGTTCAAGATAAGTTGGCCAATGTCCCTTGCCTGGGGGGGGGGGGGGGAGAGACTCTTTGGCAAGCCCATGACTGAGAAGGCTAATGAGCTAGAGAAGGAATTCATGATCAGAACCAGGCTGTTCAAGAAAGTGTCTGAACTTTCCCACAGGAGGACTTTGGGGGGGGGGGGAGCTCTTCCACCCGAAGATGAAGAAGACTTATGGGAACTTCTCCAAGTTTCAGGCATATCACACTCCCTCACACTCCCAGGGGCAGCATGCCAAGGGCCACGGACATGGCCTCTGTAAGCCAAAGTCCCATTCGAAGCCTGGGGGGGAGCTTTTGACTCCCTGGATATAGCCTTCCTCACCCAGGAGGTACAAGATCCAAAGTTCACTGGAGGACGGCTGGTGCATTTTGCACACCTGTGGCCAAGCATCACCAAGGACACCTGGGTGTTGCAGGAGATTAGGGAGGGCTATCTCCTCCACTTCACCCAGCTGCTTCCTCCCTTTTTCCTGAGGGGAATTACCCATGGGCCCCTTGCACAGGGAGCTTCTGCAAAAGGAGCTTGCGTTCTTGCTCAAGGATCAAGCGGTGGTGTCTTTCCCCCAACCTCTTTAGGGTCGAGGATTCTACTCCTGCTACTTCCTTCTCCCCAAGAAGACAGGAGGCTTCTGGCCAATTCTGGATCTGTGGGACCTCAACCCTTCTTGGTCAAGGAAAAGTTCAAAATAGTATCCCTTTGAGCCTTAATGCCTTACTTCCTGCAGGGAGATTGGCTATTCTCCTTGAATCTCAGATGCCTATATCACATCTTGATCCATCCAAGGTACCGTCAGTACCTCTGATTCATCAGTGGCGGACGATGACATCAGTACCTGGTACTCCCCTTTGGCCTAGCCTCGACTCTTCTGGTATTCACGAAAAGTCTGGCAGTCATGGCTGCTCGCTTTGGGCTCCTAGGGTTACTCCACAGGTCTACTTCTCCACCTGGGCTTTGTTGTGAACTTCCCAAAGTCTCACCTACTGCCCACCCAGGGCTTTGGAGTTCATCAGCGCCCTACTGGATTCCACTCGGGCGAGAGCCTTTCTGCCACTGGATTGGGCGCAGTGTCTCCGCCCTAGCATAGGTGCAGGGCAGCTCACCGGTGACAGCCAGGCAGATGCTCCACCTCTCGGGGCACATGGCATCTGTTGTCCATGTAACACTTTTTGTCCTCTTCTGCATGCGGCAGGCTCAATGGACACAAGCTTCAGGCTGTCTGGAGGTCCGCATCAGTGTCATGCTGGCCTTAGCAACATCTCTGGCCTGCTGGCAGGACCCCCTCAACCTCCGAGCCGGCCTACCCTTCTAGACTCCACCAATACAACACATCCTTACAACGGACGCATCCAAGTTGGGCTGGGGAGCCAACTGAGATCAGTCACAAGACCCATGGTCTCCAGAGGAGAGTGCCTCGCAGATCAACCTGTTGGAACTCTGAGCAGTTTATCACTCCCTACAGGTCTTCCAGGATCATCTGGAAGGACAGATGGTTCAGGTGCAGATGGAGAATCAGGTGACAATGTACATCATCAACAAGTGGGGGGGAGGGGGGTATGGGCTCATACCACCTCTGCTGGGAGGTGATGCGCCTCTGGAACTTTGTGACAGGGAAGAACTTCTCCCTCAAAGCAGTGTACTTGCCTGGCCAGGACAGTGTGTACTGGCCGACTGCCTGAGCTGAGGCTTCCAGTCCCACAAGTGGAGGCTGAATTCAGCTGTGCTAGGGGAGGTCCTCTGGCACTGGGAGACCCTATTGATTGATCTCTTTGCCAGTCTAGAGAACATGTAGCTGCCATGCTTCTGCTCTTGGAGGTCGGCCTGGAGATGGGAGGTGGCAGATGCCTTCCTCCTCCCCTGGTCCTGGAACATTTTGTATATGTTTCTGCCCACACCACTGGTGCCATAGTCCTTCCTCAAGATCCAAGTGGAGGCGGCCTGAGTCATCTTCAGTGCGCCCAGTTGGCCCAGGCAGCTCTGGTTCCCCCTGCTTCAGCAGCTGTCCCAGCGAGTCCACTGCCGCTGGGGAGTGCCCGGACCTACTGTAACAGGAGGACAGGACGCTGCTGCACCCCACCCCTGACGGCCTAGATGTTGAGAGGCTAGCTATAGCGCATCACCGTTTCTCCAGTTCACTTGAAGATATTCTGCTTGCCTCGTGTAACGACTCCATGCGGAGGGCTTATGCCTTTAAGTGGTGCAGATTTTTGCACTGATGTATGGAAGAAAGTCTTAACCCCTTCTCCTGTGTAATGCTGGATATCTTACGATGCCTCTTGCATCTGTCGGGGGCTGGTCTAAAGTCCAACACAGAGTGCATCTTTGTGCCATCTTGACTCACCACAGAGGTCAGGCCGGGTTGGTGGACCCTCTGATGGGCTGGTTTTATGCAAGGCCGCCTTTCCCAGTCCCCGTTCTGTCCACCAACAGTGGCGTGGGACCTCATTATGGTGTTGGGGAAGCTCATGGCTCCATCCTTTGAATCCCTGGCTACTTGCCATCTCAAGTACTTTTCTTGGCAGGTCCTGTTCCTGGTGGCGCTCACCTCAGGCGTATGAGAGCACTGCAGGTGCTGGTGGCACATATGCCCTACACCAGTTTCCACAGGAGCAGTTTCCACTCAACCTAAGTTCTTGCCAAAGGTTGTTGGTGGTACCAACCGACCTTTCCCAGGCCTCATTCCTCTAGGGCAGAGGCCTCCCTACATATGCTGGACTGCAAGCATGCATTGTCCTTTTACATCCAGAGGATGCAAACCCATCGCCACTCAGCCCAACTCTCTCAGTTGGAGTTTCCAAGCACACTCTCTCACGATGGGTGATAACTGCATTTCCTTCGCCTTTCAACAGGTGGGGTTCTCTCTGGAGCATCATGTGATGGCTCACAATGTGTGTGCCATGGCGGCCTGAATAGCAAGTCCATGCTTGGTGCCTTTACTAGACATCTGCTGGGCCACCACCTGGTCCTCTGTGCACACTTTTGCTGCACACCACTGTTTGGAAGAGACCTCCTGGAGGGTTAGTGCCTTCGATCGGGCCATACTACATCACTTCTTCGGGGAATAGTGCAATTCCTTACCTCCAACCTGTGATGTCCAGACTACCGGAATGGGGATTGCATCTTTGATATTGCTGCTCCAGTGTCAGACGTCCAGCCAACCAATGCCCCCTGCTGCCCTTTACAGTCCACCATTTGGGTCTCCCATGGCTTTTACAGGTTTTTCGATAGCCTGTAGCTTGGGAATCCCATATGTGAGGACTGATTTCCTGCTTGTTCCTAGAGAAAGCGTAGTTACTCACCTGTGACAGGTATTCTCAGGGGACAGCAGGAATCCGTCCTCACAACCCTCCCTCCCCATGGAGTTATTTTTCTTTTTTGCCATCTTGTGCTAGGATTATCAAACTGGGGTAAGATGGCACATTTGGGTGGGAAGGTGACCACACATGCATGGTGTAACTCCCAAAAGCTTTCTTTGAAAGATGGAGTGTGGATCCGTGCAGGCTCCATTGGCGTTGACATCTCCCATATGTGAGAACTGATTTCTGCTGTCCCTGGAGGAACACCTGTTATAGGTGAGTAACTTTGTTTTTTGAAATCTCAGGTAATGCATTGGGAGGTGGATTGTGGTGGTTTTTTTCCCCCCTTAAAACTTCCTTGCAAATCCTTAAATCTCCAGGAACAAGCAGGAATGAGTCTTCACATATGGGTATGTCGGTACCGACGCAGCCTGCGTGAGAACGCTCCCCAGCGTCCAATCAGAAAGCTTTTGGGAGCATCCCACAGCGCCTGCGTGCTGCCTTTCCCAACTGTCTCTCCTCAGTTCTTCTTTTTCTGCAGAGCCAGCAGGTCGTGTTCCTGTCACCGCAGAAGAATTTCCTTATTTTTTCTTTATTTCTTTTCTGTCGCGTCTGACTTCTTCGATGCTGTACCGGTACCACAGGTCTTTGTTCTTTTCTTCTTGTAAAAACCTTTTTTCCGTTCTTTTTCTTCAGGTGCACTTCAGTTTTGGGCCTTAGGCCCAAACCTTTTTTCCTTTAAATATGGAGAAGCCTGCCTCAGGTTTTAAAAAGTGCACAAAATGTGGCGGTACTATTTCCGTCACCGACACCCATGACTGGTGTCTAAAATGTTTAGGTCCTGACCATTCCATAACAGATTGTGTGTCCTGTTCCATGATGTCTAAAAGAGGTCAGCAGAACCGAGCTGCCAAGCTCTGTACCCTGTTTCCCTCTGATGCGGATTCGGTGGCATCGACGTCTTCCAGGGCTGCTTCTTCCTCATGTGGGTCTCAGGTAACTAAACATAAATCCAGCCGGTCCTCGAAGGGTAGATCTCCTAAGCATCGAGATGCCTCTGGCCTTGCCCTTGAGGATTGTGCACCGGCAAAATTACCCCGGCGGGAGGCTTCGGCCTCTAAAGCATCACCATCGGGGTTCCAGGATGATCTCGATGGCGTGGCCTCGACAGATCTCCTGGTGCCATGCTCTGGGGGCTTCCACCGGTACCGACTTCCAGGCATTGGCGTCGTCGATGGATCAGAGGATTCTGTCCATCGAACGCAGTCTGGCGGCTTTCCTTGTGGCATCGACACCCGTGGTACCGCAACAGACTACTCTGCCAGTACCGGCTCTAGCATCGCCATCGGCACCGATCCCAGTACCGGTGGCATCGGCATCGGTGTCCGCTATGCCGGTACTCTGTCCTCTGAAGCCCTCCGGTACCGATACCTTGGTACCGGTGATTCCCGATACCAATCCCGGTCGGTATGGGTATCGGACTTTGCAAGAGCATCCGGACAGACGATACTTCGATTCCTCTGAGGACTCTGAGGACTCTGAAGAGTCGGTCAATGCAGTGATGCTTCTTCCACAGGAGGAGTCCTCTCCTAAACGAAGGATGTCTCCTCCAGAGGATTTGTCTTTTCCAGACTTTATCAGAGAGGTGGCTGGGGTGTCTCTATTACAGTGGCACCTGAATCAGAGCCCAGAGCCAAGGAGTTAGATATTTTACAATATCCTAAAACTCCTAAAGAGGCAGCTACCTTACCTATTCATGAGATTCTGTATGATCTCATGTTGAGAATGTGGGAAGCACCTCTAACCACCTCTCCTCATTCTCGCAGGTTGGATACCAGGTATCGTGTCCCTCCTTGTCCTGATTTCCATAAAACTCAACTTCCTCACCACTCTATTGTGGTTGAGTCTGCAATGAGAAAGATTAGAAGTGCCAAAAGACATGCCTCTAATCCTCCAGGACGTGAATGTAGAACCCTGGATGCTTTTGGAAGAAGAGTCTTCCAAGCTTCCATGCTTGCTGCGAGAATTAATTCATATAGTCTTTACATGGGAATGTTCTTAAAAGAAGTCACTGACCATTTGCAGACTTTAAGTCCTTTTATGTCTGACGATAAAAGGCAGGAATTTCTCACTGGGCTCAAACATGCCCAGGATATCTCCAAATTCTCCAACCGTGCAGCTTTTGACTCCTTTGAATGCGTAAGCAGAGCCTCAGCTATTGCCATGGGTGCACGTAGGATTGCTTGGCTTCAAGCATCTGATTTGGAGATTTGGGTTCAAGATGAATTGGGAAATATCCCTTGTACAGGTGAGAACCTGTTTGGTAAGGATTGGCAAGCAAAAGCCAATCAGATGGATGCTGAAAATTCTGCTTTGGATAGACTATCCAAATCTACAGCTGCTCCTGCTAAGAAAAGGTTGTTCAAGAAAGCACCTTTTTCTAAAAAGGGAAGATTCTATCCTGCTTATGGTCAGCAGGCATCTTCTGCAGCTCAGTTCCCTTCCAAACATCAGCAATCCTCCAAACCGAGTAAAGCAAAGGCTGCGAGGCCTGCTCCAGCCCAGCAACCTCAGCCCCCTCGGGGCCTTTGACTTTCTGCTAGAGAACTTAGCCTTCCTGGCTCTAGAAGAACCAGAGCCCTCCACCATTCCAGGAAGGTTGTGTCACTTTGCTCCCAGGTGGGGGCAAATTACAGCAGAGCATTGGACACTCTCCAACATAAGAGAGGGGTACAAGCTTCATTTTTCAAGCTTGCCCCCTCTCACAAGAGTGCACCAGTTCAATTCTCCAACCTCCCTCCTCGGCCTGTTGGAGCAGGAGGTTGCCACTCTTCTTGCCCAGGGGGCCATAGAGGAAGTGCCTTTTCAACAACAGGGCACAGGGTTCTACTCACCCTATTTTCTTATTCCAAAGAAAACGGGGGGCTTCAGACCCATCTTAGATCTCAGAGAGTTGAACAGATTCCTAGTCAAAGAAAAATTCAAGATGGTTTCTCTAGGAACTCTGCTGCCATACCTTCAGAGTCACCTCTAGATCTCAAGGATGCGTACACTCATGTTCTCATCCATCCATCTCACAGAAGATTCCTTCGGTTCCTTTTTCAGGAAAAGCACTATCAATACAAAGTGCTCCCTTTTGGTCTGGCCTCTGCACCAAGGGTGTTCACGAAATGCATGGCAGTGGTTGCTGCTTTTCTGCGCACCCTGGGAATATTCGTCTTCCCTTACCTGGACGACTGGCTCATTCGAGCTCCCACTCAATCAGAGGCCAAGACTTCTCTCACCCTCACAATGCGTATCCTTCAGTATTTAAGGCTGGTAATAAACATCCCAAAATCCATTTTAGTCCCTACTCAGTCCCTGGAGTTTATAAGGGCATTGCTGGATACCACAAGGGCAAGGCCCTATCTTCCCCAGGCCCGGTGCCTTCGCTTGGTGCAGTTAGCTTCTCAAGCAGAGTTGAAACCCCTACTAACTGCTCGAGAGATGTTACTAGGCCACATGGCATCCACCGTACATGTGGTACCATATGCTCGCCTTCACATGAGAGCAGCTCAGTGGACTTTATCCACCCAATGGACCCAGGCAGTAGGCTGCCTGTCAGACAAAATAGCAAACACAAGTCGCCTCATTTTGTCCCTCCAGTGGTGGAAGTCCCCTCAAAACTTGTTGCTGGGGTCCCCTTTTCAACAACCTCTACCCCAAGCAACTCTTACAACAGATGCTTCTCCAATGGACTGGGGAGCTCATCTTCAGGACCTCTCCACCCAGGGCATCTGGTCCCCACAGGAGACTTGTCTACATATCAATCTCTTGGAACTCAGAGCAATCTTCCTTGCTCTGCGAGTTTTCCACACCCTGCTCAGCCACAAGACAGTCCTTATTCACACAGACAATCAGGTAGCCATGTTCTGTGTAAACAAGCAGCGAGGGACTGGCTCTCGGTCGCTTTGCAACGAAGCTCTGCGACTGTGGGCCCTCGCCAGAGAGCATCACATTCATCTTCTGGCAGTTTATCTTCCAGGTATTCAAAACTCTTGGGCGGACAGACTCAGTCGAGTTCTGTTTCCACACAAGTGGTCCCTACATATGGACCAGGTATCCAAGATTTTTCGAATTTGGGGAACCCCGGACATAGACCTCTTTGCAAGTCTGCGGAATGCCAAACTTCCCCGGTTCTGTTCCAGAACTCCGGCTCAGGGGGCTCAGGCAAGGGATGCTTTAATCCTTCACTAGATTCAAGACTTCCTGTATGCCTTTCCACCCATTCCCCTAATTCCCAAAACCCTGTTCAAGCTTCAGAGAGACAGAGGCCACATGATTCTCATAGCTCCACATTGGCCACGGCAAGTGTGGTACCCTCTGCTTCTACATCTCTCTCAAGCTCCCTCCCTAGAGTTAGGGTCTGCTCCAGACCTCCTCTCTCAGGAGGACGGAAGGTTATGGCATTCCAATCCGCAGTCTCTGCATCTCAGGGCTTGGTTGCTGAAGGCCTAGATCTCCAGGATCTTCATCTTTCTCAACAGGTGAAAGGTGTTCTTAATGCTTCCAGAAAACCTTCCACTAGACGTTTGTATGCTTTCAAGTGGAGGAGGTTTACCATCTGGTGTTCTGAGAAGGGTCTTAACCCCCGTGCCATACCTCTGGAATCGTTGCTGGAGTATCTCCATCTGTATAATGCAGGCCTTAAGACAAATTCAGTAAGAGTCCATTTGAGTGCTATTGCAGCTTCCCTTAGGCCTCTAAATGGACAACCTATTTCCTCTCATCCTCTTGTAGCAAGATTCATGAGAGGCCTCCTTTTAACAAAGCCTCCCATTAGACCACCCCCGGTGGCATGGGACTTAAATTAGGTTCTTGGTCAGCTTATGAAGCCGCCTTTCGAACCTTTGGCTACCACCTCCTTGAAATACCTTTCTTGGAAAGTTATCTTTCTCATTGCAATCACATCAGCAT
Organism: Ichthyophis bannanicus; assembly: GCA_033557465.1. Classification (NCBI taxonomy): domain Eukaryota; kingdom Metazoa; phylum Chordata; class Amphibia; order Gymnophiona; family Ichthyophiidae; genus Ichthyophis; species Ichthyophis bannanicus. Next base: position 213,052,828 of record CM066040.1, read on the forward strand.
GCCGCATCAGTGAATTGCAAGCACTAGTAGCTAATTCACCTTATACAAGGTTCCATCATGACAAGGTGGTCCTTAGAACTAATCCACACTTTATGCCTAAAGTGGTCTCGCCTTTTCATCTCAACCAGGAGGTCTACCTACCTGTCTTTTTTCCAGGACCTCATGCATCAAGTGCAGAGAGGAATCTTCATACCCTGGACTGTAAAAGAGCTTTGGCCTTTTACTTACAAAGAACACAGCAACATAGAAAGTCTTCCCAACTCTTTGTTGCCTTTGATCCTTCTCATTTGGGACAACCAGTCTCCAAGAGAACGCTTTCTAACTGGATTGCCCAGTGTATTTCTTTCGCTTATCAGAGCAAGAACCTTTCTCTGGAGGGCCATGTCACAGCTCACAATGTGAGAGCCATGGCAGCCTCAATGGCTCATCTGAGCTCTGTATCTATCGATGACATCTGTCGAGCAGCCACTTTGGCCTCGGTTCATACCTTCACAGTCCATTACTGCTTGGACAAGGACTCCCGGATGCCTTGTTTGGTCAGGCTGTTCTTAAACACCTGTTCCATACTTAATCAACTCCTACCCACCATCCCCCATGGGATGCCAGAGATCCAGGTGGGGAAGTGCAGCCCTGTTCCAGGGACACACAACTTATGAGCTCTCTCCCTGGCATCTAAAGCTAGGGAGTCCCCATATGTGAAGACTCATTCCTGCTTGTTCCTGGAGATAGCACAGTTTCTGACCTGTAACAGGTGATCTCTGGGAACAGCAGAAATAAGTCTTCACAACCCACCCACCTCCCTTAGGAGTTGTCTCTCTCTCTTTCCTTTCCCTCTCTCTCTCTTTTTGTCTCAGCTCTAAAATTTAACTGAGAAGAGACAGTTGGGAAAGGCGGGAAGGCAGCACGCAGGCGCTGTGGGATGCTCCCAAAAGCTTTCTGATTGGACGCTGGGGAGCGTTCCCGCACAGGCTCCGTCGGTACCGACGTGTGAAGACTGTCAGACGGCTGCCTGGGTGAGAATCTTCACAGTCTTGGCAAGTGCATATATCTATATGATTTGCAAGGGATTGTGGGCAATGTAGTTCATTCACACCAGACACAGCTGCTGACAATAATTAATTATACTTGCTCAAGGGTAAAGCAAATAAGATTTTTATTTGAGGGTTTCTCCCAACACAGATAATGCTTGGTAGCACAGAACTCAGGATACTTGCTTGCAGTTTTAAAGTTAGGAAAACAAAATCAGGAAAAAACAACATCTGAACTGGTCAGGTAATTAAAGCAAAGGATTAAAGACCTGGTTGACAAACAAACTGGTCTTTCTTGTAGGCTTTAGCAAATAATGTCTTAGCAATGCAGTAAGCAACCAAATAAACCCACAAAGTAGGAAAACTGTTCTTTTCTTCAGGTTAACTTCTTATATCTTTACATATAACTTCAGAAGTGATTCCCTTAGAGCACACAAGCAATTAGGTAAGCTCAATTGCTAGCAATCACCCAGCTGAAACCCCTTAGCTGGCTTGCTTTCTACTGTGTAGCTCAAAATCTTACTCAGAAGGTTTTCTGAGTAGATTTAAAGAACAATTTGGTATATCTTTGTGATGGTTGTTGTACTTGGTAACAGAAAACTACCATTTGAGTTTGGACAGAGAGCAGTCCATATATTCACATTCTGGTTCTAAGACCTCTCCCCTTTCTTCAATAATCATGGGTTCAATATCTTGGCTTGGCACAAAGGAATTTCTCAATGGAGCACTACCAGGAGAATAATCATTTCCCTGCTTTCTTTCAAAGCAATAGCTAGGGCATAGATCAGTGTTCATACCTGAGCTTCCATTGCTGTTAGAGTTCCCCTCTAAATAGCCCGGCCAATATGTAGTCCAGTTTCTGTGTCCAGCCTTCCAATCTAGATCCCTGGACACTGGATCTCTCTTCACATACCTTCTGGCATGGGTCTTAGGGTCCCTTCCACGTGCAGCTGTTTCCCTCACAGGTGCCGTCTGGAGATTCCTGGCTCTGCAATACCACTCCTCTGGTCTCCCCCAGTCCAATGGTGTATGCTGGCCTCTTGTCTGTCTCCCAGTATACGTACTGTGCTGGACTCCTGTAGACTTCCCAGAGGCTTTTCTCTTCCTTTTAAAGGGCTTCTTGCTCTCTCTGTCCGTCCGTTCTGACCTCTGCTTCTGATGAGAATGAAGATCAGGATCTCCAAGCTGATCAAGATACCAAGGATCATGATGATTCTCTGTAGAATACTCTCTACCTTTATTCTGTCTTGATGAGTGCTCCACCTTAGCACAGCGCAGCTGTGCTGAATCAAGCCCTGCCCTTTGCAATGAGTGCTTGGGGATTACCTCATAGCCCTCTTGATTGGACACACGTTTTCTCACTTCAGCTCCTCTAAAGGCTGTTGGAAACCTGGTGCATTCTGGAACTGGTAGGCTTTTATGGCAAAATTCTGTTTTCTCATTTCTACCAGCACTGACAGGTTGCTTGTTCAGAGACACTTCACCTTTTCTATAGCTCCTTCCTGAGCTATGATAAGCTTCCTTATCACAAGACTTATTCCTGCTGTTCCCAGAGATCACCTGTTACAGGTAAGTAACTGTGCTTTACCTATCAAGATGAAATATTATATTTTCTTGGAACCAGTACAATTGGAGAAACTTAATTGCAGAACAGCAGAAGCAATGATGCTTTTATGAATGATTGAGCTGATTTGCAGGAAGATCTTTTGGCTTTCCCTTTATTTTTGTAGGGTTTTTTTGGGGGGTTTAGTTCTCACTTTCTCTCGCCTAGAGTGGGCTAGTTGGCTTTCATTGTATGTATTTTTTTTTTAAATGATTATGCGTGATCTCCAGGAACAAGCAGGAATGTAGTCTTCACATAGGGGTATCGTCGGTACCAATGGAGCCTGCGCGGGAATGCTCCCCAGCATCCAATAGGAAAGCGTTTGGGAGCATCCCATAGCGCCTGCGTGCTACCTTCCCGTCTTTCGAACTCTCCCTCTTCAGTTTTTTTGTTTTCCGCGGAGCTGACAGGACCATATACCCTGTCACCGCAGAAAAATTTATCATTATTCTTTTGTTTTTTGTGGCTTCTGAAGGATCCATCTCCTCCTCAACGCAGAATGTCTCCTTCAGAAGACATATCCTTCCAGGATTTTATACGTGATTTAGCTTGATGTCTTGCAATCACAGTGACTCTAGAGAAGGAACCTAGAGCAGAAGAATTAGAAATTCTTTAGTACCCTAAGGCTCCTAAAGAGGCAGCTACCCTGCCCATTCACCGAATCTTGCACGATCTTATCTAAGAATGTGGGAAACTCTTAACGGTGTCGCCCCACTCTCGACGACTCAATACCATGTACCGAGTTCCAAGCTGTCCTGTCTTACAAAAGACTGTTACCACACCATTCAATGGTAGTGGAATCGTTGATGCATAGGATTAAGAGTGCTAAAACATATTCTTCCAATCCTCCGGGCCGTGAATCGAGGACACTCGATGCCTTTGGGCGTCGTCGTTTCCAATCCTCCGTGTTGGCAGCCAGGATTAGCTCCTACATTCTCTATATGGGAATGTTCCTCAAAGAAGCTGAAGGTGACTTAGAACTCATGAGCCCTCTTCTCCCTGAGGAAAAAAAGGGGGGAATTCCTTACTCTGGTCAAACATGCCCAGGATGTCTCTAAGTTTGTAAACCGTGCAACCTTTGATTGCTTTGAATGCATTATCAGAACCTTTGCTATTTCCATCGGTGCACGTCGTATTGCCTGGCTTCAGGCATCAGACTTAGAACAATGGGTGCAAGATAAACTGGGAAATATTCCTTGCACAGGAGAAAATCTCTTTGGCAAGAATTGGCAAGACAAGGCTAATCAGATTGAATCTGAAAATACTACCTTGAAGAGACTATCAAAGTCTACAGCCAACCCAGCAAAGAAAAAGTCTGTCAAGAAACCCCTTTCAACAGGAAAAAGAGGTTTTACCCATCTTACACCCATCAGGGCCACTGTCCAGTTCATGTTCCCCAAAAGGGGCAGCAACAGACCAGACAGCAGAGGAAGCCACAAGTTCCTAGAGCTCAACCGGCTCAGCAGACTCTGCCTCCTCAGGGGCTTTGACTCCTTACTAGAGAAATTAGTCTTTCTGCCCCTGAAAGGTCCAGAACCCCTTGCCATCCTGGGCAGATTATGCCATTTTGCCAGAAGATCTACAAAACTTGGTCGCGTTATCAAGCAACTACTACTAGAGAAATATCAGGATTATTATTTGCTTGAATTTTCACCATATGAAATTAGTAGGACTTAATACTATCGTGTACCAAGGTCTCAGTTTAAAACGTCGCAGCTTATATGTCAAAGGGGTAACATAAAATGTACCTCCCTTAATTATGCCGCTGTTTACATCAATGACCTTTGAATTGCGTACACTTTGACAATTATCGTCCTTTATTTAATACTTTTTCTTCAAAAATTTTTTCAAGACTTTATCAAGTGATTTTTTTCAAAACTTTTTCAAGTGATCAAAAACTAAACTCACTGTGTTTCAAACTTAAAAACATGTCACATCAATAAACGTTCTTGGTTGAATTCTTCCATTACTATAAAAAGTTTTTCACACTCTTTAAACAAAAACATTGTTGAAACAGCTTCTAAGAAAATGAGATTGCTGGTACTTAGCTTTGAATACTGTGTTAAATTCTTATGCAGAAGCACTATGAGATGGAGATATTTTACGGCTGCAGTGTAAATCCCGACGCCGTGTGTCTAAGGCGCCCAAGCGTTTCACCATGTATTTCATCAGGGGATTACATTTCAATAAATCTGTATGGATCACAGAAAACACAGCCAAAGTGTATGATATTAAAATTCTTCTACCATATCTCATATTTAACTTTTCTGTTATGTCGCTAAAAGAATAAAAGAAAAAAGAAAAAACATACCATAGAGATCTTCTTCATTCATGCATTCACAAATGACAAAAGCTATGACTGCTAGCTCGTGTGGCAAGGCGAAAAAACGCCGCGCATGCTCTTTAAAACTCACTGAGCCTTTACTGATTATATAGGTGTAGCCCCTCCTCCAGGCATCCGTCAATCAGAACAGGTCCTTATACACAGACAGACCAATCAAGAGAAGCATTTAAACCCTGTGGACGAACAGTGTTCAAAATAAATATCCAGCGCTGTTCTTCATACAGTAAAGTTTGTTCACGTGTCTTGTTACCCTGGAGAAAATCCACCCGATCCAGGACAAAACAGTGTAATTGATCAAAACTGTGATTAGCCTCTATACAGTGCTGGACCATGGGTGCCTCCATCACTTTATTATTCACACGACCATATGCGAATAACGTTACCAATCAAGTCCACATGGTCTTCTCCAGGTTCTCTCCCACCAGCATTAACTGTATTTAAAGAATTAGTACTGGCAGACGTCGCTCTCTTGGAAAATGAACACAAAGGTTATGTTACAACTTTATCTCGTTCACAGCAGGTTAGTTCTTTCACAGTTGCAGGATGGCACTGACATTGTCATCCGTCGGGCTGATAAGGGGGGAGCCATAGTGGTACTGGACCGGGCCTACTACATTTCAGAAGCACTGGGGCAGTTGCAGGATGTTAGCACCTATCAGGTCCTTTCACATGATCTTACACCAAAGTTGAAGGCAGAGATTAAAAAAATTACTCTGGAGGCGTTGCACCTTCATATATTACAGCGGAAGGAATATTGATATTTAAACAGCGATTCTTCAACTATGGCCCGCTTCTACACAGTGCCAAAAATCCACAAAAACTTACAAGCTCCCCCTGGACGCCCCATAATGTCGACGAGAGGAACTCCATTAGAACCAATTTCGACATTTTTGGATTCTTATTTGCGTCCACGTTTGCCCCAAATACCGTCGTATTTAAAAGATACTACTCATGTTCTAAATGTATTGATGGAATTGTCGCCATGGGCACGTGTCAACGACACCTTTTTAGTTACTCTGGACGTAGTTTCTTTATACACCAGCATCCCGCAGCAAGCGGCATATACTACAGTGGCACATTTCCTGGGTCAAAGAGGGGATGTAAATAGAGAACTGATGGCCCTTCTATTAAAACTGGCAGAATTAGTTATTTTCAACAATTTTTTTCAGTTTCAGGATATGGTATATAAACAGATTTCCGGGGTAGCAGTGGGAGCAACCTGCGCGCCTTCCATTGCTAATTTATATATGGCGCTCTTTGAGAGGCAATGGCTGGAGTCGTCTCCGTATGTTGCCAACATTATTATATGGAGGCGTTACATAGACGATATTTTTCTTCTATGGCATGGTAGTGCAACAGATTTACAGTTATTTTTTGATTGGCTTAACCAATGTGATCCCCACTTGAGATTCACTTTGACATATCATCAAGATCAGATTACTTTTTTGATGTACAAGTAATTCGTAGTTCTTTTGAATGGACCACCTCAGTTTACTGTAAACCGACTGATCGCAACACGTTTCTACATTTCAGCAGTGCTCACCCAAGAAATTTAAAAGAAGGGTTGCCATTTTCCCAATTTCTGAGATACCGTAGAAACTGTTCCAACATTAAAGATTTTCGGATAAAATCTCATCAATTGAAAGCCAATTTTTTTAAAGCGTGGTTATCCTTTATCTACAATACAAAAAGCATATACTAGAGCTATATACAATGACCGAAGTCTCCTGTTAACATCCCAGAATGGTCAGAAAACTAAAGAAGAGAGTGATCATAGTCCTGTTAATTTGATCACTCGGTTTTCTCCTATGAGTAAGGACATTCAGAAAATCATTAAAAAACATAGTGTAGTATTAAGAGCGTCACCGAGCCTCAAGGAAAAGCGCATACGTTGTGTTTGGAGTAGATGTACCAATCTTAAAGAGAAACTTAGTCCATCAATTCTACGTGCTGACCGCCACAAAGAAGAACTAGTTGCAGCGCCTGGCCATAGAAAATGTGGATCATGTAGTATTTGCGCTTTAACTTTGGAACTTACACAGTTTGAGTACCATCATAAATTCTACACATTGCGAAAAGCTACCACGTGTTTGTCAACATTTGTAGTATATGCGGTTCGGTGCCCCTGTTCCTTATTGTATATTGGGAAGACTGTTAGACTGTTTAAGTTCCGGATGATGGAACATCGAAGTCGTGTGAATAATAAAGTGATGGAGGCACCCATGGTCCAGCACTGTATAGAGGCTAATCACAGTTTTGATCAATTACACTGTTTTGTCCTGGATCGGGTGGATTTTCCCCGGGGTAACAAGACACGTGAACAAACTTTACTGTATGAAGAACAGCGCTGGATATTTATTTTGAACACTGTTCGTCCACAGGGTTTAAATGCTTCTCTTGATTGGTCTGTCTGTGTATAAGGACCTGTTCTGATTGATGGATGCCTGGAGGAGGGGCTACACCTATATAATCAGTAAAGGCTCAGTGAGTTTTAAAGAGCATGCGCGGCGTTTTTTCGCCTTGCCACACAAGCTAGCAGTCATAGCTTTTGTCATTTGTGAATGCATGAATGAAGAAGATCTCTATGGTATGTTTCTTTTTTCTTTTATTCTTTTAGCGACATAACAGAAAAGTTAAATATGAGATATGGTAGAAGAATTTTAATATCATACACTTTGGCTGTGTTTTCTGTGATCCATACAGATTTATTGAAATGTAATCCCCTGATGAAATACATGGTGAAACGCTTGGGCGCCTTAGACACACGGCGTCGGGATTTACACTGCAGCCGTAAAATATCTCCATCTCATAGTGCTTCTGCATAAGAATTTAACACAGTATTGGAAGCTAAATACCAGCAATCTCATTTTCTTAGAAGCTGTTTCAACAATGTTTTTGTTTAAAGAGTATGAAAGAAACTTTTATAGTAATGGAAGAATTCAACCAAGAACGTTTATTGATGTGACATGTTTTTAAGTTTGAAGCACAGTCAGTTTAGTTTTTGATCACTTGAAAAAGTTTTGAAAAAAATCACTTGATAAAGTCTTGAAAACATTTTTGAAGAAAAAGTATTAAATAAAGGACGATAATTGTCAAAGTGTACGCAATTCAAAGGTCATTGATGTAAACAGCGGCATAATTAAGGGAGGTACATTTTATGATACCCCTTTGACATATAAGCTGCGACGTTTTAAACTGAGACCTTGGTACACGATAGTATTAAGTCCTACTAATTTCATATGGTGAAAATTCAAGCAAATAATAATCCTGATATTTTGCTAGAAGATGGCAACAAATAACATCATAAAACTGGACCCTGTCCATTGTACGAGAGGGGTACAGACTTCATTTCACTGCATGCCCCCCTCATCATAAGACAGTTCAATTCTCAGGTCCCTGCCACCAGTCTCTTGGGTCAGGAGGTCGCATCACTTCTTGCTCAGGAAGCAATAGAAGAAGTGCCCATACCCCAACAGGGTACGGGGTTCTACTCCCCCCTACTTTCTTATCCCAAAGAAAACGGGGGGACACAGGGCTATTCTGGACCTCAGAGAATTAAACAAGTATTTGTTCCAGGAAAAATTCAAGATGATTGCCCTCGGAACACTCCTGCCATACCTTCAGTGTCGGGACTGGCTATGTTCTCTAGATCTAAAGGATGCATATACGCATATTCTCATCCATGCAGATCACAGGAAATTCCTTTGATTCCTTTTCCAGGGAAGACACTTCCAATACAGGGTTCTTCCCTTCGGACTGGCTTCTGCCCCAAGAGTCTTCACAAAATGTGTGGCAGTAATAGCAGCATTCCTGAGAACTCTAGGAATATTCGTCTTTCCCCACTTAGACGACTGGCTCATTCGAGCATCAACAGTGTCAGAAGCCAGCTTCGCTCTTTTTCGCACCATGCGAATGCTTCGATACTTGGGACTGGTCATAAACCTCCCAAAATCTCATCTCACCCCTTCTCAGTCTCTAGAATTCATAGGGGCTCATCTAGACACAAGGCAGTCGAGGGCTTTCCTGCCACAGCCATGTTGTCTTCGTATAGTACAGCTGGCCTCCCAAGCAGCTATGAAGGTCTTCCTGACTGCTCAGGAGATGCTTCAGTTTCTGGGGCATATGGCATCCACTGTCCATGTGGTTCCCTATGCTCGTCTTCATATGCGAGCAGCCCAGTGGACCCTACCCTCTCAGTAGACACAGGCCTCGGGTCGGCTAACGGACAAAATCAGAAACTCCACACGTCTCATTTTGTCCCTGCAATGGTGGCAGTCACTGGAAAACCTTTTCATGAGTTCTCCTTTCCAGCAGCCTCTATGCCAAACCACCCTAACAGATGTGTCCAGTTTGGGTTGGCGGGGCTCACTTGCACGATCTATCAACTCAGGGTCTCTGGACCCCACAGGAGGTTTGTCTTCACATAAACCTCCTAGAACTCAGAGCCATTTTCCATGCTATCCGAGGTTTTCAGACCCATCTCAGCCTCAAGACAGTTCTGGTCCAGACCAACAATCAAGTAGCCATGTTCTATTTGAACAAGCAGGGCGGACCAGGCTTTCTGTCGTTATGCAACAAAGTTTTGTGACTGTGGGCCCTCGCCAGAGCTTCAAATCCAAATTCTAGTGGTATATCTTCTGGGCATTCAAAACCTTTGGGCAGACAAACTCAGTCGAATACTGCTACCACATGAATGGTCTCTGCACTCAGACCAACTTGCTTGAGTGTTTTGAATCTGGGGAACGCCAGATATAGACCTATATGCAAGTCCACAGAATGCCAAACTTCCCCGATTCTGTTCCAGAATTCCAGCTCAAAACTGTCAGGCAAGGGATGCTTTCCTCCTCCATTGGGGTCAGGACTTTCTCTATGCCTTCCCACCCATTCCCCTCATTCCCAAAACTTTGTTCAAGCTTCAGAGAGACAGAAGTCATATGATACTCATAGCTCCACGTTGGCCATGGCAGACGTGGTATTCTCTGCTTCTGCGGCTCTCTCAAGCCACACCTCTGGAGTTGGGATGTGCTCCAGATTTTCTTTCCCAGGAGAACAGGACGCTATTGCACCCGAATCCCCAGTCTCTGCACCTCAGGGCCTGGTTACTGAACGCCTAGGATTCCCGGATATCAACCTTTCTCAACAGGTAAAGGATATCCTTGTGGCTTCCAGAAAGCCTTCCACAAGGCGATCCTACACCTATAAGTGGAAGAGATTCTCTGTATGGTGTTCTCAAAGGGGACTTAACCACCATACAGTGCCTGTGGCATAGCTTCTGGAGTATCTACTCCATCTATCAGATTCTGGTCTTAAAAACAATTCAGTAAGGGTCCATCTTAGTGCCATTGCTGCTTTTCGCGAACCTCTGGATGTACAACCTATTTCCTCTCATCCACTGGTAGCGAGATTTATGAGAGGTTTACTTTTAACAAAACCTCCCATTAAAACACCGCCGGTGGCATGGGATCTGAATCTTGTTCTCGGGCAGCTCATGAAACCGCCTTTGAGCTTTTAGCCACTACAGCTCTAAAGTTTCTTTTCTGGAAGGTCATCTTTCTAGTTGCTTTCACTTCTTCAAGATGCATCAGTGAGTTACAGGCCTTAGTAGCGGATCCTACTTATACAAGATTTCACCATAAGGTAGTTCTCCAGGACCAAGCAGGAAGTCAGTCCTCACATATGGGTGACGTCGGCGTCGACAGAGCCCTGGTGTGGAGCATTCCCCAGCTTTCAAAGAAAGCCTTTGGAAATGCAGTGCGCATGCGTGGTCCCCTTCCTGCCCAAGGGTGCCATCTTGCTCAGTCGTCTTTTTTTCTGCGGAGCCCGACGGATGTGTGTCCTAGTCACCCAGTTAAAAGTTGATTTTTCCCTCGAAGATTCGTGGTTTTTTACCGGTTCGATGCAGGTTCCCCTTCCCGCCTGGGCATGGTACACCGGTATCGAGCCCGGAGCTGTTTTTTCGGTTTTTGTCCTTCGAGACTAGCGTTCGCACTCTTTTTTTTCTTTTTCACTGGCAGCCCGGTCTTTTGACCTTGCAGGGGCCCTTTTTCCCCATATGGCTGCCAGCGGGTTCAAGAAGTGTGATCGGTGTAAGAAACTCTCTCACCGACACACACGACTGCTGCCTCTGGTGCCTCGGGCCCGATCATGACCCGATGATCTGTGGCCCATGTGGCAAAATGTCCTCGAAGGCATTGAGGAGCCGTCGGCATCAGCGAGAGGATTTTCTGACTCTGTGTCCGGCCGGGCCCGGACTTCGTCAGAGGACTCGACGTCTCGGGAGTCCGACCCCGAGCATCGTCGTGGCTCCTCTGAGCGGGGGTCTCCCTCACGGGAACACAAAAGGAAGAAGAAACACGCGAGGGCGTCGTTGGTGGATGCTCTTGGTCTGAGGGCCAGGTCGCATAGCCCCAACCGCCGCCCCAGGTCCTCGGAGCCGGAGAGGCCTGCAAAATTGCCTCGTGTGGAGCCTGAGTCCCTGAGTCACGTGAGTACTGTAGTCCTCGTGGACTCTCCTCCGGGGGAGCTGACGTCGGTCCCGACGCCGTTGGGGGCCGAGTCGGGGACTGCTGAGTCTCCTGAGCTCGGACTCAAGTTGACTGCCTTGGAGAGCAGCTTGGCTGCCTTCATGGAACAGCAGCGGGTGATGATTGCTGGTCTGACTGGTGCATCTGCCCCGACCACTGGGACCTCGACGTCCAAGTCGACCCTGGAGGCCGAGCCGATCCTCGAGTCCATGCAGTCTCGAGTTGATCCTCAGCCAAGGTCTCCCTTGGCCTCCCGTACGGGGCCGAGGTTGTCGACGCCAGTACCCTCGGCATCAGGGTGGATGACATCAGTGCCCGCCCGATCGGAGCCGCTCGATTCCTCCTCGGAGGGGTCGGGGTGGGAGACGGAGGACGAGGAGTCCCCAGACACTTTTCAGACCCGTGGCGTCCCATCGGACTCAACGGAGGCCGAGCCTCGGAGAAGGTCCCCCCCGGAGGATACCCGGTTCTCAGACTTCGTGAGGGATATGGCCAAGGCCTTGGCCTTCCCCGCGGATCCCGAGGAGGAGCCTTGAGCCGAAGAGCTCAAGGCCCTCCAGTATGACTCTTCCCCCGAAGGAGGCCTTTACTGCACCGGTTCCTCCGATGCTGGAACGGCTGCTCTTCCGCATGTGGGAGGCACCGGCCTCGGCACAGGTTCTCAGCAAACGGGTTGATTCCATTTATCGAGTCCGTAAGAGCCCCGGGTTCCAGAAGGCACAGCTACCGCACCACTCCATGGTTGTAGAATCGGCCATGCATAGGCAGAAGATGCACTCCTCCGTGCCCCCCGGCAGGGAGGCCCGGAACCTGGATGCCCTCAGTAGAAAGTGCTTCCAGGGCTCTATGCTGGCTTGCCGTGTCCAGACTTACCAGATGTACATGGGCATGTACCTCCGAGACCTGTCAAAGGAGATTGCCGGGTTCTCTGCTGGCCTCTCTGAGGAACCTTTGCAGAGGTTCAAGGCTTTGTCATCGGGGATTCGAGAGTGCTCGAAGTTTATATCTCGAGCAGCCTATGATGGCTTCGAGGCTTCAGCCCGAGTAGCAGCGGCTGGCATCGGTGCATGCCATCAGGCCTGGCTACAGTCATCAGACCTCGAGTCATGGGTCCAGGACAAGTTGGTTGATGTCCCTTGCCGGGGTGAAAACATTTTTGGCAAACCCATGGCTGAAAAGGCTGCAGAAATCGAGACACAGACTCTCACCTGGACAAGGCTGTCCAGGAAGACTTCTGCCCCTTCTCAGAAGAAGAAGGGCTCGGGGAAAAAGCCCTTCTACAAATCCTACCCTCATTTCCAGGCCTCTACAGCTCCCCAACAGGGTCAGCAGGCCAAGGGGCAGGGACATGGGCCCCTTAGGCAGAAAACCCCTAAGCCGCCAGCTCCGGCTCCTGCATAGCAGGGAGCAGGGTTTTGACTCCCACTGCATAGCCTCTCCCCCACAGCTGGCTCCATTCAGCACAGGAGGCCGGCTGACACTGTACGCCCACAGATGGTCAGCTACCCAGCTGCCCTGTACGCCCAGGCAATACAGTCTGCTACCCAAATGGACAGGGTACGCTTGGAGACAGGTAACCCCAGCCTATTAGGGTCAAAAGATACGAAGAGCTGAACAGCCCTTTGATGCCCCTGTGTACGGTCAATGTAGAAAGACAACTCCCTCCTACAGTCCAGGGTATGCAGGACAATTTCAGCCCGGCTGGCATGCGGCCTGGGAAAGAATGTCGGAAGAACATAAGAACATAAGATATGCCATACTGGGTCAGACCAAGGTCCATCAAGCCCAGTATTCTGTTTCCAACAGTGGCCAATCTAGGTCATATGTTTCCCCAAGAGACACAAGTTCCTGATTGAGGTGGAAGGAGGAGACAACCTTTGGAAGGAACTTGGGATGAGTCTGTAAGACCACCCTATTCCTATAGAACCGTGTGTACGGTCTATCAGAAACCAGAGCCTGTAGTTCACTCACACGCCTGGCCAAGGTAAGAGCCACCAAGAACAACGCCTTCCAGGAAAGGAAGCGTAAATAACAGGTAGCCATTGGCTCAAATGGTGGCCGACTAAGTTGTTGCAAGACCACATTCAAATCCCACTCAGGAGCTGGTGGACGAATCGGAGGCTTGAGCAAAAGCAGGTCTCTGAGGAAGCGGGTCACTAAGGGGTGGACCGACAGACTGACCCTCCACCGGCGAGTGGTGCGCTGAAAGAGCACTGAGGTGGACCCGAACAGAGTTGGATTTAAGGCTTAGGTCCGAGAGGTGAAGTAGATACCGCAGCACCACTGGTACCAGGCACGAAAACAGATCTTCTTGGCACTGAGCACACCAGGTGGAGAACCTATGCCACTTGAGGGCATAAGATTTCCGGGTGGATTGTCTCCTAGAGGCCAACACCACCTCCTCCACTTCCCTAGGCAGACGTAAGGGGGCTAAACTACCCTTTCAGCAGCCAGGCCATCAAATGTAGGGACTGGAGGTTGGGGTGCAGGAGAGATCCCTGATCTTGAGACAGGAGATCGGGTCCACTGCCAACTGCAGAAGAGTGGGAACCACGGTTGCCTCGGTCACCTGGGGGCTACCAGGATCAGCGAGGCCCTGTCCCGAAGAACCTTGAAAAGGGTTCAGGCCACTAGAGGCGTTGGAGGAAACGCAGACAGCAGGCCCGTAGACCAAGAGATTAGGAAGGCATCTGCTGCTATTCGCAGAGGATGCGGTTGTCTGGAACAGAACCTGGGCAGCTGACGGTTCAGTGGACTGGCAAAGAGATTGATGGTTGGAAGACCCCATTTTAGGAAGATCTGCTGGACCACTAGGTGATTCAAATGCCATTCGTGAGGCTGTAGAATCCTGCTCAACCTGTCTGCCAGGTAATTCTCTTGGCCAGGTAGACAAACTGCCTTGAGAAACATGCCTTGCTTGACTGCAAAGGTGCACAGGGCCTGTTCTTCCTGACACAGAAGCCTGGATCCCGTGCCCCCTTGTTTGTTCACATAGAACATTGCTACTTGGTTGTCTGTCTGAATCAAGACAGACTGGTGAGAGAGGACATGAGAAAGTTTGCAGAGCTAATCGAATAGCTTGCAACTCCAACAGATTGATCTGCTGTGTGGCCTCCCAAGGGGACCAGAGGCCCTGAGTGCATGCCCCCTGGCAATGTGCACTCCAACCGTGAAGAGCATCGGTCGTCAACACGTGTGTGTGGGGGTGCCTGGAAAGGCACCCCTTTGATCAGGTTTGGGAAATGCAGCCACCACTGCAGGGAAGGCCACTAGTAGCTTGGACACTCTTACTCTGTCTCTTAAGTCTCCTGTGGCCTGTATCAACTGAGCTCTGAGGCACCATTGAGCAGGCCGCATATGCAGGTGAGCATTTGGAGTTACATGGACCGTGGATGCCATGTGGCCCAAAAGCCTCAGAAAATGTCTGGCAGAGACCAGAGATCCACTGCGAAACTGCTGGGCCAGAGACATCAGTCTGTGAGCCCTGTTCCCCGGGCAAATAAGCCATTGCTTGTAGGGTATCCAACCTTGCCCCTATGAACTGGAGAAAGTGTAGTTACTCACCTGTAACAGGTGTTCTCTAGGAGCAGCAGGAATCAGTCTTCACAACCCTCCCTCCTCCCCTTGGAGTTGCAGTCATATATATTATATATATTTCATTTTTGTTTTTTGCTGTCTTTTAGCTATGTCATCAGACTGAGCTAGATGGCACCCTTGGGTGGGAAGGGGACCGCATATGCGCGCTGCATTCCCAAAGGCTTTCTTTGAAAGCTGGGGAAATGCTCCGCAAGAGGGCTCCGTCGACACCGACGTCACCCATATGTGAGGACTGATTCCTGCTGGTCCTGGTGAACACCTGTTACAGGTGAGTAACTACGCTTTCTCACTTTATGCCAAAGGTGGTTTCGCCTTTTCATTTAAACAAAGCGGTTTACCTTCCTGTATTCTTCCCTAGGCCTCATGCCTCTAATGCAGAAAGGAATCTTCATACTTTAGATTGTAAAAGAGCCTTAGCTTTTTACCTTCAAAGAACTAAGCAACATAGAAAATCTTCTCAGCTTTTTGTTGCTTTTGATTCTAGTCATTTGGGACTTCCAGTTTCCAAAAGAACTCTCTCTAGGTGGATTGAAAATTGCATGTTCTTTGCATATGAGAGTAAGGGACTTTCTCTCGAAGGCCATGTCATAGCTCACAATGCGTGAGCAATGGCAGCCTCAGTGGCTAATCTTTGTTCTGTGTCCATTGACATCTGTAGAGCAGCCACTTGGGCTTTGGTACATACCTTTACAGCCCACTATTGCTTAGACTAGGACTCCCATTGGGATGCCTCGTTTGGCCAGGCTGTGCTCCAGCATCTCCTTCAGACTTAGTACAACTCCTACCCACTCTCCCGGGTTTCGATGCCAGAGATCCATGGGAAGAAGCATGACCCATCTCACCTGGGGTTCGCAGCTTGCATCTCTCAGTTGGGGAGTCCCCATATGTGAAGACGACATTCCTGCTTGTTCCTGGAGATAGTGTAGTTACTCACCTGTAACAGGTGATCTCCGGAAATAGCAGGAATTAGTCTTCACAACCCACCCACCTCCCCTAGGAGTTGTCTCTATCTCTCTTCTTTGGTCTCAGCTATAAACTCAACTGAAGAGGGAGAGTTGGAAAAGCGGGAAGGCAGCACGCAGGCGCTGTGGGATGCTCCTTAAAGCTTTCCTATTGGACGCTGGGGAATGTTCCCACACAGGCTCTGTCGGTACCGATGATACCTATATGTGAAGACTTATTCCTGCTGTTCCTGGAGATCACCTGTTACAGGTGAGTAACTACGCTTTACAGGATATATTTTCTTATGACTTGTCATTTCCTTATTGTTTGTTTGTAATCTAACTTTCAAACGTAAATAAGAAAAAAAATTTGGAGGCAGCTGAGGCTGATTTGCAGTGGGTAACATGAGGGAGATTGGATGGGTCCAAGCCTGGGGGTTTATCCCTCAGGTAAGTGGTCTCTGTCATAGATTTTTAGGGCCCCCCCTCCCAGACGGTTAAGAGTAAGTTAACCTCTGTGTTGCATTTCTTCGGATGTCTGTGGTTTAGGGTCCCCAGTTGGAGAAGACCCATTTGGGAGATGTCAAGCTCTTCAAGTTAGAAAGGTTGGGCATTCTCAGAAAGCCAGTGGGGTGGGTAGGGTGCTTCGTTAAGAAAATTACTGTGGAAATGAAAAGGCTTGTGAAGGATCCAGAGGATAGATATTTGGGCGAGAAAACATCTGAGAAGAGGTTTTCTGGTTTTCATATGCCCCTAATGCAACACAACCATTTTATTTTAGTTTGATAACTTGGTTGGGGCAATGTGATAAATAGCCTGTATTATTAATTGGGGGTGACTTTAACTGTGTGCATAAGTGATGTTGGACTGCTTGCTATGTCCATGGGTGGAGCCACATAAAGCCATTTGTGTACAGTGGATGTTTTTGTTTGCCCATCAGATTCTGGAAAAACCCGTACCCTATGATTCCTTGGTATTGCATGTCTCTGATCGAGAGCTTATGGATTGGATCCTTTTTGAGAAGAGCCCAGTAATGTGTGTGGTAGCGCTTGTGGTGGTAACCAGAGCCCAAGTCACATTTGAGGCATCTACCAAGGTGGGAACCACAATGGAAAAGGTCGTCTAAATTTGACATGGTCTAGCAGTGCTAAATCACTCATCTGTTTGGTTCTAAGGAGCTCCCCCTTCCTCCACAAGCCGCCAATCAGCTGCCATGGATAACGGCATAAGAACCGCCGTTTCAGGGGCTTCGGGAGAGCAGTGATCTCGAAGGGGGTGAGAGCAGGAGCTCCCCCTTCCTCCACAAGCCGCCAATCAGCTGCCATGAATAACGGCATAAGAACCGCCGTTTCAGGGGCACGCCTGCGCCTTGCGGGCCTGTACCTGAGGGCCTCGCCAGAGGGTCCTTTGGCGTGGCCCTTAGGCGTTGGTCCGTGGCGTCTGTTTCTGGAGTTTCGCTGATGGCATGGTCTGGGTTGTCGTGTCTGTATATCATGGTAACTTGCTGTTCTGTGTTCTTCTCTCATCTGTTTGACTATCTCTGTCCCCTATTCTGTCCTATCAAATAAATGACGTTCTTTTCTTATTTCCTTGAATGATATAGTATTGTAAACCGCTCTAATGCCTTTTTGGCCTGAGCCGGTATATCAAATTTAAATAAACATAAACATAAGAGCCTGTGCTGGTAAAAAATCACCATTGTTGGTGCTGGAGGAAGGCATTTGAACTTTCAGTGCCGGGTGAAAGGAGGCACTAGCCTGGTGAGATTCCTCTCTCTCCTTATAGCATAGGCACCACTAATGTGCAAGGAATCATAGATACGGAGGACATGGCTGTTGCAAGGTTGACCAGAAGATGTCTGTATTGGCATGGTATCAACGTAGGTAGAAAGACCCATCCCACGGTGGTTAAAGGTTCCACACTAGCATAAGGCAAATACCAGTGGGCAGTCCGGTAGGGGATGCGCAGTGAGATTACTTAGTGAGCCTCTGCTATTAAGGTCCCGGCATTCTGGGATCCTTAGATCATGCTGCAGGCTAGTGGTCTCCCTATGCATTGTCTGGGTTGGGGAGGGAGTGGATCTCAAGCATGGTCTGCTCCATATACTCTCCAGATCCATGTTATTTCAAACCAGTCCCTGTGCATGGCACAGAGCCAGCATTTATTTTTTCATGGAGCAGCTGGCTGGAATATGGCTAGTGGACTTGATCATTCGGGAGAGACTTTTTTTGTCCCTGAGATTCAGGAGAAAGTTCCATCCATGGATCCATCTGATGACATCACCAGTATGTGGCTGACTCATCCTGCTTGTCCATGGAGAAGCCACTTTACTTGGGGTGTACTTTACTGTATGTAGCTTGGTATGTAGCTTGGTGTGTGTCATTAGAGTGCCAACTTCCAGTACCAGTAGCAAAACTTTATAACTCGTCCCTGGAAATTTTAAGAAAAAAGCACCCCCTTCCTATAACAAAAAGCTAAAGTGTTCTTAATTACTTTTTCTCCTAACTTGTGATCCTGCAACCCTTAGCAACAGAAAAAAACCTCTAGCTTGGTAACAACTGACTATATGGAACTAAAATGAGCAGCTACTGCCAGCTTCAACTACTGGATTCTGGCTACTGACATCTAAATGGCTTATTGTCAGGCCCAGTGTGTATGCCTTTGGGGTGCCAAGATCCTTCCTTGGTCTTCTGTACATAGCATAACTTCGGGACTCTGTGCATATTTATCCCATGTGACCAGCTTTTTGGTTCAGAAATCTGGGCCTTTTGTTTATATTGCTGGCAGCCAGAGAGCATAGTAAATGAGTTCATAGGGCAGAGGTGCTCAAGCTCGGTTCTTGAGAGCCAAAATCCAATCAGTTTTTCAGTATTTCCAGAATAAATATACATGTGCTGCCTCCATTATATGCAGATAGGTCTTGTGCATATTCACTATAGAAATCTTGAAAAACCGACTAGGTTGCGGCTCTTAAGGGCTGAGTTTGCCCTTTCTTGCCATAGGGCATTCCCCTATGCAAGATATGCGATTTTTCTGATATCAGCAAGCATATAGTAAGGATTTTAAAACAATTTGGGAATCACTGGGCTACAGAGTCCCTAAACTTGGAGTTGGGACACCCAATGAGGTCACATCAGTTGATGGTCACAGAAACATGGCCATTTCCCCTCTGTCTGGACTTTCACCGTGACCCATGCCAAGTCACCAGTCAGCATGTGGCCTGTGAGCCAGTGAAAATTCATAGGCCCTTGTCCCTCCTGGGTAAGCTTCCTGTTAGTCTGGAAACCCACGCTGAGTACTGGGGTCTGTAAGCACACACTAACACAAGGGACCTTGTGCTGACTACTGCTGTTACTGCGTCTTCCTGATGACTGGAGGGAGGGGAAGGAGGCTGAAGATCTGCTATTTTGACTTATCAGCATCTGGGGTCACGTGACTTTTCACTTATTAAAATGGGGTCATACGGGATAAAAGTTTGAAAAGCGCTGCTGTAGCCCATCAGGGCTGAAGTATCTCTTACAGAAATTATTAAAGCCGAGTCAATTAAATTTAGCTTATTTCTAATGTGTAAACACACTGTACAGGAAATTCATTAAGCCATAGTACTTTTGGATCAGGTCCCAACGTGTTTTATGTAGATTAGTTTTTTTCTTTTAGTCAGTAAAACAGTGTTCCAGTTTTTACTGTCTCTGCTTTATTTTCTGGCTCTGCTGCTCTGTCGTCTTTTGCCCCTTTTAGGTCTCTCTTCGTCTTCTGCCTCTGGCACTTTTTTGTCTGCCATGATTTTTTTTCCCTGTTTTTTCTCACCACCAGCGTTGTTTTACATTCCTGTGTACTCAGAGTTGTGGGATGGGAAATTGCCTTTAAAATATTCTCATTCTTTACTTTTTCATGGAAATAAGTCCATAAAAATATGTGTTTAGCAATGAATTGGTGCCGGTTTAATAAGAGGTAAGCTTGGCAATTTTGAAGTTGCAGTTGATGATTTTCAGGTGCCTATCCCCAGGAAGTGTATGAGAACATATACATTTGTTTGTAAACATGTGGGTAAATGCAGTTTCTGGTTGAACAGTAATGGTTCTGGGTCACCAGCTTAAACCCCACTGAGCAAGTCTTCACCGAAATCAAAACAAAAATCTTTGTTTTACTTTTAAGTCCAAAATGAAAGTAAAACGGTCTACAACTAAAATTTTTTTTGTTTTACTTTTAAGTACAGCAAACAAAAAGCAGGGTGTCCGCTTTTCTGATTTGGGAAACTTATAAATGTTTGAATAAAAGCTGTTAGCTTTTCAGCGCTCTTGATTCAAAGTAAAATTGTGTGTGTAACATAATCATAATGAAGTTCAAGCAGTTTGAAAGATGCAATTCCCTAACTGCAATATTAGTCGTAATTTGCGCCTCCACTGTCAATATGACTTTTACCCTTTGTGCCCTCCCCCTCCTTCGCCCCCCAAAATAAGAAGGCAAACTGCAACAATGAGTGAAGCAGTCTTAGTATACTGCACCTGCTGGAACCACATTTCCTATAGAAAGTAATAGGGCCTTTTATGGGGGGAGTGGGGCTTTCTTTCACTGTCTGAGCAGTTCTAATTTTTTTTCTATCATGGTAAATTTGATCCAATTTTGTTAAATTCTCGGGCAAAAAGCAGCTTGCTTCAGAAGTTTAAAATTAATTTGAGTTAGATAGGCCCTTATAACTTTTTCCACCCACCTCAAGCACATCCCTGAATTTTATAGTTATCTCAATTAAGAGAAAGACTGACAGCTTGATGCAGAAACATTGCACTAAAGCCCAGTGCTGAAATTCTAGTGCATGATTTCCTAACGCAAGTTTAGCACAGATTTAGCTCAGCAATGCTGTAAATAAACAACATACAGATGAGCTATGCGCAAAACATTTTGCACTAAACAAGGCGCACAAGTCAAACACCATGTGCACAAGGGTCTGCATTGGCAGCCCCTGTATTTTGCACAAATTTGGCATTTTGTCCTGGAAACACAAAAGGGTCCTCTAAGTTGAAGTTTGATGATTCAGCGCAGACAGTCCAGGGACAGATCCCTTTATGCCCCCAATTTTTAGCCCAACAAAAACAATTCCTTATTTTGTAGGCAGTGTGTTCCCACCTCCCCCTCCCCCCCCCCCCCAGGACGCACCAGGTGGGGTCAGGTACCAACATTTTGAAAGATGGTGTAAAGGCAGCTGTGTATGGGTGTCATATGGCCTCCCACCTTAAAGGTACTGCGGAGGGGCTGGAATGGGGGGGGGGGGTTAGGATATGGGGAGCCCCATGGGGCCACCAATGATTACCTTTTTGGGAGGTTGGGTGAGCTATTGGGCTTTGGGAGTAGGAGACTGGAGTCTAGCAGACACTAGGGCCACCTATGACTTTTGTACCAATGGGGGGGGGGCACTAGGCCCCCACCCCATATCTTGGGATGGGGCCAAAAATCAGGGGCATCAACTGTCTGTGCTGGTGCCTGGATCATCTGAGGTGAAAGTTAACACTTCACCTCAGATGATCTTTTGCTCCTTCATACATCTTTATAGCTACCTGAAGCTGGCAAAAATATCCAGTGTTAAAAGAAAACTGGTAAGTTTCCACACATGGTTTTTTTTCCCTCAGGAAGAGTTAAAAATTCATTAGTTTGCATGCAGTTAGCATGCTTACTGTGTTATGCTTCAGTGCAATGGTTTTGCTTGTGACATTTCCTGCACTTGCTTGCTTTTTTGCTTCGGGGAACAAGACTAACGCAGGAAAATCTTTAGCAAAATGCTTCACCAGATGATAGTGCAATTTGTTACAATGTGGTATCGAATTTCATGGCTTGATGCATTTTCATCAGCAAGTGATTTAACCCTTTGCAGACAGTTCATTTGGAAGCAAACATAAAATAGCATAACATATACCAAATAATTATATATTAGTTTAGGTGTCCCTCCTCTGTCAGCAACTAAATTCACTAAAAGATGCAGACAACGCCCATCTTGCTGCTGGACTGCTATCTAGACTTTTACATTGAGTGCCATATGTATAATTTATTTCTCAGTTGGTAAGAGGTTTTATGTGTGCACTCTGTGCAAAGAGCTGCTGGCTCTCAAAGAACTAGTCTGGAAGCTGGAATAGTGGAGGAATTTAGGCAAATAAGAGGTATATAGAGGAGCCTCCAGGGATAGAGTAGAAACCTTACCTCTAGTCTGGCAGCCTCAGTGCTGCCTTGGAGAAGACCGGTCACCTGGAAGGAAAGCATTGCCTTGATGTGGCAGGAAATGGTCCTGTAGCCTGGACCTGCCCTTCAGGGGATGCATTACCTTCTCTCTCCCTTCCCCAAGGATGTGTCTTCAGTGTCCTGGAGGGAAGGGTTAGGACAGCTGGTTTTAGTTGGTGATTCGATCGTTAGGCATGAAGATAGTTGGGTATCCAGTGGATTGAAAGATTCCAAATTATCTCTGTAATATGATAAGCAGGATGTCAATATGAACAAAAACATACTTAGAAATGCTAGAAGTCTAAAAATAAGATGGGAGAGTTAGAATATAGCACTGAATAAAGAGCACTGAATGAAAAGGTAGATATAATTAGCACCAGAGATCTGCTGGAAGGAGTATAACCAATGGAACATGGTGATACTAGGGTACAGATTTATATTATAGTGATAGAGTAGATCAAACTGGTGGAGGGGAGGTGCTATGTTAGTCAAACAAGATAAAAGTTCTGCAGGAAACAAAAAGCACTGTAGAATCTTTATGGATAGAAATTCCATAGGGGGAGGTGATAGCAGTGTGGAGTACTACCCTCCGCCTGGTGAGATTGAACAGACAAATGATAAAATGCTAACAGAAATTAAGAAAGCTAACAGAATTGGCAACACACAGTAATAATGGACGATTTCAATTAATGCAGTATTGGCTGGTTCAGTGGCCTCATCAGGACATGCTAAAGAGATCATTTCCATATGAAATTGACAACTTTATGGAGCAACTGGTTAAGGAACACAAAGGGGGAGCCATTTTAGACCTAGTCCTTAGTGGAACACAGTATCTAGTGCAAGAGGTAACAGTGTTGGGGCAACTTGGCAATGGTATTCATGATCTCCAGGAACAAGCAGGAATGAGTCTTCACATATGGGTATCGTCGGTACCGACGGAGCCTGCGCGGGAATGCTCCCCAGCGTCCTTAAAGAAAGCTTTTGGGAGCATCCCACAGCACCTGCGCGCTGCCTTCCCGCCTTTCCTAACTGCCTCTCTCCAGTTCTTCTTTTCCGCGGAGCCAGCAGGTCGTGTTTCCTGTCACTGCTGAAGAATTTCTTATTTTCTTTTATTTTTCTTTAGTCGCGTTTCTGCCTTCTCGATTCCGCACCGGTACTACGGGTTCTTTTTCTTTCTTTTAAAAAACAAAACAAAAAAAACTTCTACTTTTTCAGTGCATTTTTCTTCTGGGTCCTTAGGCCTACAGAGAGATTTTTCCCTCATGGAAAAACCCGCCTCCGGGTTTAAAAAATGCACAAAGTGCAGTAGCACTATTTCTGTCACCGACACCCATGACTGGTGTCTAAAATGTTTAGGTCCTGACCACTCCATTGCGGATTGTGAGTCCTGTTCTATGATGTCCAAAAGAGGTTTACAGAATCGGGCAGCTAAGCTCAGTACCCTGTTTCCCTCCGATGCAGCTTCTGTGGCATCGACATCTTCCAGGGCTGCTGCTTCATCCCATGGATCTCAGGTAACCAAACTTATATCTGGCCGGTCCTCAAAGAGTTCATCTCCCTCTAAGTATCGAGATGCCCCCGGGCTTACTCTTGAGGATACCACACTGGCAAAGTTACCCCGGCGGGAGGCTCCGGCTTCCAAAGCACTATCTATGGGGTCACAGGTTGACATCGATGGCACGGCCTCGACCGATCACCTGTTACAATGTTCTGGGGTACCGGCAGTTTCTACCGGTACCGATATCCAGACATTGGTGGCATCGATGGATCAGAATATTCTGACCATGCAGCGTGCCATCACGGCATTTATTCAAGCTGCAACACCTACGGTACCGCAACAAACCCAGTTGTCGGTACCCGTACCGATTCCGGTACAGGATCCGATTCCGGTTCCGATACCAGTACCGCTTGCATCGACATCAGCATCGACGGCAGCAGTACGCTATCCAGTGATGCCTATCAGTACCGACCCGGTACCGATTACTCCCGATGTCGATACCTCCCGGTACGCGTATCAGGCTCTACGAGAGCATCCAGACAGTCGATACTTCGATTCTTCTGAAGACTCTGACTCTTCAGAGGCCTCAATTGAAGCATCGGGGATCCTTCCTCAGGAACCCTCTTCTCCAAAAAGGAGAATGTCTCCTCCTGAAGACTTGTCTTTTCAGGACTTTATTAGGGAGGTGGCCAAAGGCCTGTCCATCTCAGTGACCTCTGAGACTGAACCTAGAGCCAAAAAATTAGATATCCTACAATATCCTAAGGCTCTTAAAGAGGCAGCCACCTTACCAATACATGAGATTCTTTATGAACACATGTTGGGCATATGGGAGACTCCTCTTTCCACCTCCCCTCATTCCAGAAGGTTGGACACCATGTATCGTGTTCCTCCTTGTCCTGGGTTTCATAAGACTCAGCTTCCTCACCACTCCATTGTGGTAGAGTCTGCCATGAAAAAGATCAAGAGTACAAAAAGGCACTCCTCTGCTCCTCCAGGAAGAGAATGCAGAACCCTAGATGCCTTTGGCAGGAAAATCTTCCAGGCCAGTATGCTTGTAGCCAGAATCAACTCCTATAGTCTCTATATGGGGATGTTTCTAAAAGAAGTTACAGATCATCTGCAAACCTTATCTCCTTTTATGTCAGAAGATAAGAGAGAAGAATATATCACCTGGCTTAAACATGCACAGGATGTATCCAAGTTTTCCAACCGTGCAGCCTTTGACTCTTTTGAGGGGGTCAGTAGAGCCTTGGCTATTGCCATAGGTGCACGCAGAGTTGCTTGGTTGCAAGCCTCTGATTTGGAATCCTGGGTACAGGATGGTCTAGGTAACCTTCCCTGTACAGGCGAAAACCTGTTTGGCAAAGATTGGCAAGCAAAGGCCAACCAGATGGATGCTGAAAATTCTGCTTTAGATAGACTTTCCAAGTCTACTACTGCTCCTTTCAAAAAGAGGTTGTTCAAAAAGGGATCTTTCCCAAAGAAAGGAAAATTTTCTTATGGTCAGGCCTCTTCTCAAGGTCGTTTTGCTACAAAGAGGCAACAACCAAAACAGGCCAAAACCCAGGCTGCGAGGACTGCTACGGCCCAACAGCCTCAGCCTCCTCAGGGCCTTTGACTTTCCACTAGAGAACTTAGCCTTTCTGGCTCTAGAACATCCAGAGCCCCTCACCATCCCAGGAAGGTTAGCTCACTTTGCTCCCAGATGGGAACAAATTACAGCAGAGCAGTGGACCCTCTCCATCATAAGGGAAGGGTACAAACTTCATTTCTTAAACCTTCCTCCTCAAACCATGGTGAAACAGTTCAATTCTCAAACATCTCTCCTCAACCTTCTAGGTCAGGAGATTGCTACCCTTCTTGCCCAAGGGGCAATAGAAGATGTACCCCTTCTTCAACAGGGTTCAGGGTTCTACTCCCCCTATTTTCTCATCCCAAAGAAAACAGGGGGCTACAGACCCATATTAGATCTCGGAGAATTGAACAAGTTTCTGTGCAAGGAGAAATTCAAGATGACTTCTCTCGGAACTCTCCTTCCATACCTCCAGAGTCAGGACTGGCTTGGTTCTCTAGATCTCAAGGATGCGTACACCCATGTCCTCATCCATCCAACATACAGAAGATTCCTTCGCTTCCTGTAACAAGGAAAGCACTACCAATACAAAGTGCTTCCTTTCGGTCTGGCCTCTGCTCCAAGAGTGTTCACAAAATGCATGGCAGTAGTAGCTGCATTCCTACGCACTCTAGGGATATTCGTATTCCCATATCTGGACGACTGGCTCATCTGAGCTCCATCCCAGTCAGAGGCCCAGACTTCTCTAGCCTGCACAATGCGTGTTCTTCAGTATCTGGGACTGATAATCAACATTCCAAAATCCCATCTTACCCCTACTCAGTCTCTAGAGTTCATAGGGGCCTTACTGGATACCACAACTGCAAGGGCCTATCTTCCCCAGGCCCGTTGCCTACGCTTGGTGCAGTTAGCCTCCCAGATTCAGTTAAAATCCCATTTAACTGCTCGAGAGATGTTGCAACTTTTAGGCCACATGGCATCCACGGTGCATGTGGTTCCCTATGCTCGCCTTCACATGAGAGCAGCTCAGTGGACCCTATCCATCCAATGGACCCAGGCATCAGGTTGCCTGTCAGACAAAATAGCAACCTCCAGTCGCCTATTTTCATCCCTCCACTGGTGGAAGTCCACTCAGAATCTGTTGCTGGGGTCCCTCTTTCAACAAGTGTTATCCCAAGCAACCCTTACTACAGATTCCTCTCCAAAGGGTTGGGGGGCTCATCTACAAGATCTCTCGACCCAGGGCATCTGGTCTCCACAGGAGACATATCTTCATATCAACCTCTTAGAGCTCAGAGCAATTTTTCTGGCTCTGTCTTCCACACCCTGCTCAGCTACAAGACAGTCCTCATCCACACGGACAACCAGGTAGCTATGTTCTACGTGAACAAGCAGGGGGGAACTGGCTCTCTGTCGCTTTGCAACGAAGCTCTGAGATTGTGGGCCTTCGCCAGAGAGCATCAAATCCATCTCATGGCAGTATATCTTCCAGGAGTTCAAAACTCTTGGGCAGACAGACTCAGTCGAGTTCTGCTTCCGCACGAATGGTCCCTCCATGGGGACCAGATAGCCAGAACTTTTCAGATTTGGGGTACCCCAGACATAGACCTGTTTGCAAGTCCGTGGAATGCCAAATTCCCCGGTTCTGTTCCAGGATTCCATGTCAGGGAGTTTAGGCCAGGGATGCCTTCCTCCTTCATTGGGGGCAAGACTTCCTTTATGCCTTTCCACCTATTCCCCTAATCCCCAAGACTGTTCAAGCTTCAGAGAGACAAAGGGACTATGATCCTCATAGCACCACTTTGGCCACGCCAAGTGTGGTACCCTCTACTTCTGCATCTCTCTCAAGCTCCCTCCCTAGACCTGGGGTCTGCTCCAGATCTCCTCTTCCAGGAGGAGGGAACCTTGTGGCACCCAAATTCTCAGTCTCTTCGTCTCAGGGCCTGGTTGCTGAAGGCCTAGACCTTCAAGATTTACAACTTTCTCAGCAAGTGAAGGATATCCTTCATGCTTCCAGAAAGCCTTCCACCAGACGTTCATATGCTTTTAAATGGAAAAGGTTTTCCATTTGGTGTGCAGAGAAGGGTCTCAACTTTCTTGCAATACCTTTGCATTCTTTACTGGACTATTTGCTGCATTTATCCCATGCAGGCCTTAAGACAAATTCATTCAGAGTCCATTTGAGTGCTATTGCAGCATCCCTTAAGCCTCTCAATGGACAACCTATTTCCTCTCATCCTCTTATAGCAAGATTCATGAGAGGCCGCCTTTTGACTAAACCTCCTATTAGACCACCTCCAGTGGCCTGGGACTTGAATCTGGTTCTTGGCCAGCTTATGAAGCCACCCTTTGAACCCTTAGCCACTACCTCCTTAAAATTCCTTTCTTGGAAGGTAATTTTTCTCATTGCAGTCACTTCAGCTCGCCGTATTAGTGAGCTGCAAGCTTTAGTGGCTAATCCTCCTTATACAAGGTTCCATCATGACAAGGTAGTCCTCAGAACTAATCCACACTTTATGCCTAAAGTGGTCTCACCTTTTCATCTGAACCAGGAGGTCTTTTTACTTGTCTTTTTTCCAGGACCTCATGCATCAAGTGCAGAGAGGAATCTTCATACTCTGGATTGTAAAAGAGCACTTGCTTTCTACTTGCACAGGACACAGCAACATAGAAAGTCCTCTCAACTTTTTGTTGCTTTTGATCCTTCTCATTTAGGACTTCCAGTCTCTAAGAGAACTCTGTCCAATTGGATTGTTCAGTGTATTTCCTTTGCCTACCAAAGTAAGAACCTTTCTCTGGAGGGCCATGTCACAGCTCACAATGTGAGGGCCATGGCAACCCCTACGGCTCATCTAAACTCTGTGTCCATCGACCAAATCTGTCGAGCGGCCACTTGGGCATCGGTTCATACCTTCACAGCCCATTACTGCTTGGACAAGGACTCCCGCTGGGATGCCTTGTTTGGTCAGGCTGTTCTCAAACACCTGTTCCATACCTAATCAACTCCTACCCTCCATCCCTGAACTGGATGCCTGAGATTCATGGGTAGAGGTAGAGCCCTTCCCAGGGACTCACAATCTGGGTGATCTCCCAGGCATCTCTAGCTGGGGAGTCCCCATATGTGAAGACTCATTCCTGCTTGTTCCTGGAGATAGCACAGTTACTTACCTGTAACAGGTGATCTCTGGGAACAGCAGGAATAAGTCTTCACAACCCACCCACCTCCCCTAGGAGTTGTATCTCTCTGTCTATCTTTCCTTTCCTCTCTCTCTCTCTTTGTCTCAGCTTTAAAACTCGAACTGGAGAGAGGCAGTTAGGAAAGGCGGAAAGGCAGCGCACAGGCGCTGTGGGATACTCCCAAAAGCTTTCTTTTAAGGACGCTGGGGAGCATTCCCGTGCAGGCTCCGTCGGTACCGACGATACCCATATGTGAAGACTTATTCCTGCTGTTCCCAGATATCACCTGTTACAGGTAAGTAACTGTGCTATATCAAATCTGATTTAATAAATGGTGGGAGGACAACAAGGAAATCTAATAAACATTTAATATTCACAAGTGACTTAATAAAATAAGGAAAATGGTTAGTACAAATTAAAAGCAACAGCTGTAAAGATTGCGTTAACATCAGGCCTGACATTGTGTATAAACACCATCTTGAAAGCTCAGAACAAATGTATTCCATGCTTTAAAAAAGGTAGTAGGAAGGCCAAACAACTGCCAGCGTGGTTTAAAGGTAGGGTGAGAAAGGCTAGCTATAGCTAAAAATAATCTTTCAAAATATGGAAAAAGGATCCAAATGAAGAAAACAGGTAACGAATAAGCACTGGCAGTTAGATGCAAAGCACATTGATAAGGTAGGCAAAAATAACACAGGTACACTAAAAAAAAATTTTTTTAAACTGCCTCTAATGATTCGATTGATTTTTACGTTTTTTGGTGCGCTGAATCCAAATCTGGTAACCAATTTGCTCCATCACGTACAGATTTTTTGCTACATTGGGTTAGCAGTTTGAGGTGAACGTTTCAGATTGAGTGCGATCGAGATAAAAGTTTCTTGGATGAATTCTTTATACTAATTGTTTAGTAGTTATTCAAATAAGAATAAAGAAAATTGTAACAAGGCAGCACATAAGAATAGAGTAATGTCAACAAAACACACTGTGATGGTAGCAAAATTGTCTGCACTTAAAACAGCCACATACATGTGCACAAACATTGAGCATATAAGAGCGAGGTTAGACACAAAGCAAAGCAAAGAAATGTGCAAAAAATGTTGTACAGGTATGTATGTAAGAATAGAAAACGCAAACCGCACCATTGCAATACATGAAGACAAACACCCGATGGTGTGAAAATAAAATTCTAATAAATGAGATCCGACACTGTGGTAATAACTAGCAAATTTTTATTTCAAAGTTTAGTAAAAACACGATATTTGTCAACACAGTTTAGATTTTAAAGTCATTCTTGGGTCAATCAATCTCCTGGTGGGCCCGTTTCTTCTTCCCCCGAATGCTTCTCTTGGTGCGCTGCTTGGCGTATTTTTCATCAGGGGTTTCCCGCAGCAGCAACCAGCAGAAATCAGCCATCATAGTGGTGTTCCATCTTCCTTGGTACCTTCTCTCTGCGTCCTTGATGTCCTGGTGAAACCTTTCACCTTGTTCTTCACTGTACGCCCCCAAGTTTTCGGGAAAGTAGTTCACATGGGAGTGCAAGAAATGGACTTTCAGGCTCATGTTACAGCCTTGTTCTTTGAAAGCATTGAGCATCCTGGCAACAATATCCTTATAGTTCTCATCCTGCCTGTTCCCCAAGAATTTGAGAACATCATCCTTGAAGGAATCCCAGGCTTCTTTTTCCTTCTCAGACATCGTTTCAGCGAATGCTCCATCTGAAATGAGTTTCCTTATATCAGGGCCAACAAACACTCCTTCCTTTAGCTTTGCTTCAGAAAGTCGGGGGAACTTTGAGCAAAGGTACCGAAAGCACTCACCATCTTTTGGAAGGGACTTGATGAATTGCTTAATGAGACCCAACTTAATGTGGAGAGGTGGTAATAGAATTTTATCACGAGGTACCAAGCTCTCATGAAGAACATTTTTCTCACCGGGTCTCAAATACTCCCGAATTGGCCAGTCTTTTTTCCCCCAGTGTAGGTCGCGGGCCCGGCTATCCCACAAGCAAAGGAAGCAGGGATATTTGGTGAAACCGGATTGCTGCCCTAATAGCATGGATAGAATTTTAAAGTCTCCACAAATCATCCACTTATGCTCATCATAACGAATCTTCTGAAGAATCAGGGCCAAATTCTCATATTTTTCTTGGAGAATAACAGAGTGAGCAATAGGAACTGAAGCGAATGTGTTGCCATTATGAAGAAGAACACCTTTTATGCTGTCTTTTGACGAATCAATGAACAGCCGCCATTCAGCAGGATCATACTTGAGTTTAAACTTTTCCATCACTCCGTATATATCGTTGCAAAATACCAAATCTTCCTCTTTGCTGAAATACTTCAAAAATTGTGTCTCGCGGTTGCGGTACCAATAAAAAGTTGTTCCTGGTGACAATAGATTTTTCTGTTTAAGCCGAGAACCTAGCAGTTGGGCAGCATCTTTTGGGAGTCCTAAATCCTGGACTAAATCATTCAATTCAGCTTGAGAGAAAAGTTCAGGTTTCGGATCTGGTTCAGTTTCAAACTCGGAAGTACTGGACTCATCGGGAAAAGCCATCTGATGAGTCTCATCATGATCAGAACCGTCCACACAAATATGATCCAAAGATTTTGGTGGTTCAGGCACAGGTACTTCGTTGCTATGAGGCATAGGCCTAATTGCTGAGGGAAGGTTGGGGTAACTTATTACGTTCTTATTTTTTAAGTTGTATCCCTTCACAATGCAAGAGCAAAAATAGCAGTCACTGCTGTGGTCTCTTTGTTCACGCCACATCATAGGTATTCCGAAACGAAATGCTTGTTTTTTACCTTTCATCCATAAGCGTAGATCTTCCTCACATGTCTTGCACACTTTGTGAGGAGCCCACGGTTTGTCTTGATCGCCTAACTTCAAACCGAAATAGGCGAAATATACTTTTTTAATAAATGCAGAAATGTTCCTCTGCCGCTTTTTCACGGTATATTCCCCACAAATAAAACAAAAACTGTCCGGAGAGTTGACGCAACCTCTGGCTCTGTGAGCCATCACAAATACACAGCACTGCAAACTACAACTGTAGTGAACCACTTCGGAATAAAGCTGGATTACGACTGAACAAACAAAAGGTAATAATGAACTTGCAAGAAACTGAAATTTGACAGGAACGTTCATGTCGCAACCACCGTATTTGAGCGAGCGCGCGAACGAGGCGAGGCGAACAGGAAAGAACATGCGCCAGCGCGAGTACTGGATTTAGCCCCCCGCCTCCCAATTGTCCTGTTAATTTATAAAATGAATACAAAACACTCTAAAATATCATGAGGGAGTGTTTCTAGTTAGTTAACCATTACAACCTCTATTTTGGGCCAAGAAAATAAACTGCAGTCGGCTAAAAATAAATTATGTGAACATTCCTTATATGGGTAAGAAATCTAATTTTGCAAGAAAACGTGACGTGATGGAACATTTTGGCTATTTTTCCTGGATTCAGCACCCCAAAATCTATAGGAATCAGTTGCAAAACTGGAGGCAGTTTTTTGGTAGTGTACCTGTGTAATTTTGAAAAGAAAATTGCTGTGAAAGCAAAACCTTTTTTAGGTACATTTGAAGGAAAAAGGTCAATGAAGGAGTCATTTGGGGCATTAGATAATAGAAGGTTAAAAGGAGAACTAATGGAGGACAAGGCCATGATGGAGAGACTAAGTGGTCATAGTAACATAGTAAATGATGGCAGATAAAGACCAGTATGGTCCATCTAGTCTGCCCAGTATGATGGAAAGAGTACGTGCACCTGCCGCTCCGTGCAGGCAACCCCTACCCATGTCTCTGCTCAGGGGGGTAAACCCACCACTCCATGGCGGACACCCCTATTTGTTGAGAAATTAGATGGTTCAGTTTATTTTGATTTTATCCTGTTGCTGTAAAGGGATCCACTGTGTCTGTCCCATGCCATTTTGAATTCCGTCACCGTGTTTGCCCCCACCACCTCCATCGGGAGGACATTCCAAGCATCCACCACTCTTTCCGTGAAAAAGTGTTTCCTGACATTGCCTTTCAATTTACCCCCTTGCAGCTTCCTGTTATACCCTCTAGTTTTACAGCTTTTAAGACGGGGTCTTCATTATAAAGCGCGTAAGGACAGACTTCAACATCTTAATATGTATACATTAGAGGAAAGGTGGGATAGAGGCGATATAGAGATGTTTAAATACCTATGTGGCATAAATGCACAAGAGGAGAGCATTTTTTGATTGAAAACAAACTCTGCTACAAAGGGGACATAGGATGAAGGTGAAAAGGGATAGTTTCAGGAGTAATATGCGGAAATACTACTTTATGGAAAGAGTGGTAGATGTGTGGAATATTCTCCCATTGGAGATAGTAGAGACTAGGGAAGTATCTGAATTCAAGAAAGCATGGAACAAACACAGAAAATCTTTAAAGGAAAAAAGGGGACTGTTGTGATTGATATGGAAGGGCAGATCAGATAGAAACATGATGGCAGAAAAAGACCACATCACCTATTTGACAAACTAAAAGAATAGCATCTCACCTGAACAGGATGGTATGTATCACAGTGTGCTGAAAGAACTAAAAAATAAATTTGCTAACCTACTATTAGTTTACAAATTATATCTAATCCAGGAAACTGCAGATCAATGAGCCTGACGTCGGTGCAGGGCAAACTGGTAGAAAACATTTATGAAGAACATCATTACTGAACATATAGATAGCCATGGTTTGATGGGATAAAGTCAAGATGGATCTAGCCATGGTTTGATGGGATAAAGTCAAGATAGAGATAAAAGTGAGACGGTTGTTTTATTTGTGTTTTTATATTGCTTTATCCAAAATCAAAGTTGTTTACCAGGGAACAAGTAACAAGTTTCAAAGAACAATGAGCATGTGCAAACCTTGAGGTATACAGAGAATATTTTAACATTGAGTGTAGTTATAGCCAAGATAACATAAAGACTGGGACAAGAGTTTGTAGGAGGATTGTAACGGGGTTTAGGGATGTAATGGTACAGTGCAATGGTATCTTCTAGGTAGTAGGCTTGTAAGGCTGGGGATGAGTTAATAGGGAGGGTATCTTAGGATGTATTTTAAACTGGACAGGTATTTGGTCAAGTTATTGTACTTTCAAAGTGTTCTGTGAATAAATGTTTTGAGGTGCTTTCGGAATAATGATAGATCAGAATAGCTCTTATCTTTTCTTTGAGGGAGTTCCAAAGACTGGTGTATAGCGAGAAAGCTTACATGTGAGCTGATTGTTCTTAGTGTATTTCACGGATGTAAAAAGCATGTTTTTTTTGAACAGCTGCTTGTTCTGCCGTCTGGGGAAGTCTGTAGGAAAGATCTTAAGTAGTTTGAGGATAAATTATGGAGTATTTTGAAAGTTTATTAGTACTTTGAAATTGATTAGGCTAGCAATTGGTAACTAGTGGAGCTGCTTCGGGAAAGGAGTGATGTAGCGCAGTGGTGTCAAACTCTAGTCCTGGAGGGCCGCAAACCAGTCTGGTTTTCAGGGTGCCCCTAATGAATATTCATTAGATATGTTTGCATGCACTGCCCCATTGTATGCAAATATATCTCATGCATATTCATTAGGAATACCTTGAAAACCTGGCTGGTTTGCAGCCCTCCAGGACTGGAGTTTGACACTCCTGATGTAGCATATCTGTATTTTCAGAAAACCTCTGACAAGATCCTCATGAGAGACTTGAGAAAATTTTCATGGGATAGGAGGCAGTGTCCTATCGTAGACTAAGAATTGGCTAAAATAAAACACAGTAAGACTAAATGGTCATTTCTTAACCTGCTAGACCAGTCCAGAGCAGATGGAGGCAAACCAGAGCAACTTTCATTGATGTAATCACTTGTACATACAGTATGCTGGTACAGCACTGAGAAAAAGACAGTATTGTCTGCTTCCAGCTGCTGGCAAGGTGTGTGGACTGGTGCAGCAGTGTAGATAGGTCTATCTCCTCTGACCCAGATCACAATCTTGTGGCCTGAGTGACTGAGACCTGTAGGTCTCAGTGCTCAGAACTTGGGTACGTTCATTCTCCTTGAGCTGACAGCTGCCCTGTGTTCAGCATGGTTGCCCATGGATTCCAGTATTGGTGGGCCAGAGAGCGGATAGGTGGACCCTAAGGGGCCCCGTGGGGGGGGGGGGGTGAGTTTGGTAAGTCTGGGCCCAGGCTTTGTCCTCTTATCTGCAAGTTTTGCTGCTTTTGCCTGTATTTTCAATTGGCCGTCTGTTTTGCTGCTTGAATAAAGCAGCTCGAAGAGGAAAAAAACCCACTCTGCATAGGTCTGGGAAAGTCTGACTGCCTTAGGCAGCTGGGGCAGTCCTTGGGTTTCTTCCATTGCCCCGATTGCTGCTGGGGTTCTCTTTATTTTTTTTTGTGGCAGAGGTTTCATTTTGCTGCTTTTTGTTTTTTGTTTTATTTGCAGCTTTTTTGTTTTAATACTGCAGTGCTGAACTGTCTGATCTGATGCAGAGAATCAGGAGAGCTTCGGAGCGCACTTTTTCAGTGTTTGGGACCCCACACAGAGGGCCTTAGGCCTGATGACAATTTTGATGCCTCTGCTACATTCCCCCCCCTCCCCGATATTCACACCAACGGGCTGTAGATGGCTCCCGCAGAGGGAAGAATATGGTGGGGCAGCCACATAGGGTTACCAACTGGTTCCAGATATGCCAGACAGGCTTGATCTAGTCTTGGGTTTACCCCATTGTATGCAGTGACTTGTAATCTTACTTTTCTTATGGAGTGCAATAGAGAAATCGGCATACATATTCGTGCATACAGTGAGGTAAAACCAAGACTGGATCAACACTACAGCCAAGGCCTCAAACCCACAGTGTCCCTAAAGGTCCCCTCCAAGCCCCTTTTCCAGCTAGCTTGGAAAGCAGTCCTGAAACAGCTCACAGCTAGTTTTCAGTTTTTGTAGCTTTGGAGCAATCCCCTAATGGGAGTCCAGGGCCCTGATTTCCCCAATTGTGGGGGGTGCCTTGTGGCTCTCTGGCATCTCCCCTTTGTCAGCAAGGGGATTCAGTGTTCCTGTCCTGTTTTACTGTATTTCCATTCCTCTCAGAGCCTATGCTTGTCCCCTCTGGAGGGTGTCTTCAGGAGGAGGTGGTAAACATAGCTAAGATAGGTGAGTGTACTGGGGATGGGGAGCTGCTTCTGGTGAAAGAGGAGGTTCTCTTGGGGTTGATGCATCTCAGAGAGGACCTCTTTGCCCCCCTGTTCAGGATGTCTAGGCATCTCCATACTTTAGGAGCTGCCTTCAGCTATAATTCCATGAGCTTCCCTAGCTTTAGAGGGTTGGAGATTGGTTGCTTCCTCTCTCTGCCCTTACAACAGCTTGTATCGTCTCAAGGGAGACACTAGAACTGGGACTGAGGGGGGCTCTATCTCCAGGAACAAGCAGGAATGAGTCTTCACATATGGGTACGTCGGTACCGACGGAGCCTGCGTGGGAACGCTCCCCAGCTTCCCAAAAAGGAAAGCTTTTGGGAGCATCCCACAGCACCTGCGCGCTGCCTTCCCGCCTTTCCTAACCGCCTCTCCCCAGTTCTTCTTTGCTGCGGAGCCAGCAGGTCATGTTCCTGTCACCGCTGAAGAAGTTCTTTGTTTTATTTTATTTCTTTGGTCGTGCATCTGCCTTCCCCGACGTCGGACCGGTACTGCCGGTCTTTCTTTCTTTTCTTATAAAAAACAAACAAACACATTTTTCCCTCACTTAGTGTGTTTTTCCTCTTTTGGGCCTTAGGCCTCACAAAGAATTTTCCTCATGTCATAACCAGCCTCCGGGTTTAAAAAATGCACTAAGTGCAGCGGTACTATTTCTGTTACCGACACCCATGAATGGTGTCTTAAATGTTTGGGTCCTGACCACTCCATTTTGGATTGTTCATCCTGCTCCTTGATGTCTAAACGAGGTTTATAGAACCGAGCAGCCAAGCTCCATGTGCTGTTTCCCTCTGATGCAGCTTCGGTGGCATCGACGTCTTCCAGGGCTGCTGCTTCCTCCCATGGATCTCAGGTAACCAAACATAAATCCAGCCGGTCCTCGAAGGGTAGATCTCCTTCCAAGCATCGAGATGCCTCCGGGCTTACCCTCGAGGATCCTGCACCGGCAAAACAACCCCGGCGGGAAGCTCCGGCTTCCAAATCTCCACCTATGGGGTTACAGGTTGACATAGATGGCACGGCCTCGACCGATCACCTGTTAGAATGCTCTGGGGTACCGGCGCAACCTTCTGGTACCGAATTCCAGGCATTCATGGCGTCGATGGATCAGAATGTCCTATCCATACAGCAGGCTATCACGGCCTTCATTCAAGCTGCGACGCCGCTGATACCACAACAAACTCCGTTGTCGGTGTCAGCTCCGGTACCGGCACCAGTGTCGGTACCGGTACCGACTGCATCGACATTGACCAGGATGCCGACTGCAGCGGTTCCCTGTCCAGGGATGCCCATCGGTACCGAACCAGTACCGATGACGCCCGATGTCGATACCGCTCGATACGTGTATCGAGCTTTGGAAGAGCACCCTGACAGTCGATACTTTGATTCCTCCGAAGATTCTGATGCATCGGAGGAGTCTGCTGAAGTATCCATAGCCCTTCCTAAAGAGCCGCCTTCTCCAAAAAGAAGAATGTCTCCTCTAGAGGACTTGTCCTTTCAAGACTTCATAAGAGAAGTGGCTAAAGGACTTTCTATTTCAGTAACCTCTGAATCAGAGCCTAGAGCTAAAAAATTGGATATTTTAGGTTATTCTAAGGCTCCTAAGGAGGCAGTCACCTTGCCAATTCATGAGATTCTTTATGATCACATGATTGACTTATGGGAGACAACTCTCACTATCTCTCCTCATTCTCGTAGATTGGACACTATGTACCGTGTCCCTCCTTGTCCTGGTTTTCATAAAACACAGCTTCCTCACCATTCTATTGTGGTGGAGTCAGCTATGAAAAGGATAAAGAGTGCAAAAAGACACTCCTCTGCTCCTCCAGGAAGAGAATGCAGGACCTTGGATGCTTTTGGTAGGAAAATCTTCCAAGCCAGTATGCTCATTGCCAGAATCAACTCATATAGTCTTTATATGGGTATGTTTCTGAAAGAAGTTGCAGATAAACTGCACACTTTCCTCCCTTTTCTTCCAGAGGATAAAAGGGAAGAATTCCTTATTTGGCTTAAGCATACTCAAGATATTTCAAAGTTTTCCAACCGTGCAGCTTTTGACTCCTTTGAAGGTGCCAGCAGAGCTTCGGCCATTGCCATAGCTGCTCGCAGAATTGCTTGGCTTCAGGCTTCTGATCTAGAATCTTGGGTCCAGGATGGCTTAGGAAATCTTCCCTGTACAGGTGAAAACCTGTTTGGCAAAGATTGGCAAATAAAAGCCACTCAAATGGATGCAGAAAATTCTGCTTTGGATAGACTTTCAAAGTCAACCTCCATTCCTGCCAAGAAAAAATCTTTCAAGAAGTCTTTTTTCAAGAAAGGCAGATTCCATCCTGCTTCTGGCCAACAATCATCTACAGGTCGTTTTGCTGCTAAGCGTCAGCAACCTAAACAGGCTAGGCCTAAGCCTACAGGGGCTGCTGCAACTCAGCAGACCCAGCCTCCTCAGGGCTTTTGACTTGATGCTAGAGAACTTAGCCTTTCTGGCTCTGAAACAGCCAGAGCCTCTCACCATTCCAGGAAGGTTAGCTCATTTTGCTTCCAGATGGGAGCAAATTACAGCAGAGCAGTGGAACCCTCTCTCCATCATAAGGGAGGGCTACAAACTTCATTTCTCAAACCTTCCGCCTCACACCATGGTGAGACATTTCAATTCTCCAACATCTCTTCTCGACCTTCTAGGTCAGGAGGTGGCTGCCCTTCTTGCCCAAGGGGCAATGGAAGAAGTTCCCCTTCTTCAACAAGGTTCAGGGTTCTACTCCCCCTACTTTCTGATTCCAAAGAAAACAGGGGGCTACAGACCCATATTAGATCTCAGAGAATTGAACAAGTTTCTATGCAAGGAGAAATTCAAGATGCTTTCTCTGGGCGAATTCAGTAAGGGTCCATTTGAGTGGTATTGCAGCATCCCTACAGCCTATTTCCTCTCATCCTCTTATTGCAAGATTCATGAGCGTCCTAACTTTAACTAAGCCTCCCATTAGGCCTCCTCCGGTGGCATGGGACTTAAATCTGGTTCTTGGTCAGCTTATGAAGCCACCTTTTGAACCCTTAGCCACCACCTCCTTGAAATTTCTTTCCTGGAAGGTTATCTTCCTCATTGCAGTCACCTCAGCTCGCCGCATCAGTGAACTGCAGGCCTTAGTGGCTAATCCACCTTATACAAGGTTCCATCATGATAAGGTAGTCCTTAGGACCAATCCACACTTTATGCCTAAAGTGGTCTCACCTTTTCATCTTAATCAAAGGACACAGCAACATAGAAAGTCTTCTCAACTCTTTGTTGCTTTTGATCCCTCTCATTTGGGACTTCCAGTCTCTAAGAGAACACTGTCCAATTGGATTGCTCAGTGTATTTCTTTCACCTACCAGAGTAAGAACCTTTCTCTGGAGGGCCATGTCACAGCTCATAATGTGAGGGCCATGGCCACGTCTATGGCTCATCTAAATTCTGTGTCCATTGACCAGATCTGTCGAGCGGCCACCTGGGCCTCAGTTCATACCTTCACAGCCCATTACTGCTTGGACAAGGACTCCCGCCGGGATGCCTTGTTTGGTCAGGCTGTTCTCAAACACCTGTTCCATACCTAATCAACTCCTACCCTCCATCCCTGAACTGGATGCCTGAGATTCATGGGTAGAGGTAGAGCCCTTCCCAGGGACTCACAATCTGGGTGATCTCCCAGGCATCTCTAGCTGGGGAGTCCCCATATGTGAAGACTCATTCCTGCTTGTTCCTGGAGATAGCACAGTTACTTACCTGTAACAGGTGATCTCTGGGAACAGCAGGAATAAGTCTTCACAACCCACCCACCTCCCCTAGGAGTTGTATCTCTCTATCTTTCCTTTCCTCTCTCTCTCTTTGTCTCAGCTTTAAAACTCGAACTGGGGAGAGGCAGTTAGGAAAGGCGGGAAGGCAGCGCGCAGGCGCTGTGGGATGCTCCCAAAAGCTTTCCTTTTTGGGAAGCTGGGGAGCGTTCCCGCACAGGCTCCGTCGATACCGACGTACCCATATGTACTTTTTCTGCTTGGCTCAGTCCTCTACCGTAGGGGAGCTAGAACAGCCTTGGAATCCTTGAGCTGATTGCCCAGATAACTATGGTGGTGATGTATGCATCCACTCAAGTGCTATGGGACTTGAGGTGTCTCAAAGGATGAGGGTAGAAGCTCTCCTCAAGAACCCTTCTGTGCTACAGCCGGGAGTGTTCTGGCAGTGCCTTGGTCTGGCTTAATGCCCAAGAGCTATTCTCTTGGATCCAGCAATTGCTGGATAGCCTGGTGGTGGCGATTGACATTTGGGGTGTTGATTGTGGATTGTATAGTGTGAGTAGGATCACCTCTCAGTTGGTGCAGCTGCCTGTGGTGACCTAACAGTAGCCTTGGCTCTTGTTTTGGTGCAGAGGCTGTGTCCTAAATGAGACTTAGCAGACTCACCTTTTAAAGGCAGGTGGCTCCCTTGGGATCTGCAGTACCAGATGAAAGCTTGGTGAAGCTCGCACTTTTAGGCTCTCGGAAGATAGACCTAGAGGTTCCATCTTCACTTAGGACTCAATGGGGAGTGTGGCTACGGCTTAGCATTGGGAACATTTTTGGCAGTCTCTCCTTTCTTTGGGCCTTTGCCCGAGAAGAGCCCTTTCAGGGATTTCAGCATTCTCTGGACTCCATTGGAGCCCTTTTGGGGGCTGGTAAACCACCTCAGTGAGATTTGCAGGTCCCTTCTGAGGGATGGGCCATTGGTGGGTTTCTCTGGCTGGTTGCTTGGATTCTAGAGGTCGTCTTACATGCTCTAGAGCTTGCAGAGATCTTTCCAACCTGCCCTGTGGCGTCATCTTATGGCTGCTGGCTCAAGAGTGGTAGTTGAGGAAACTATTTAGCGCCTTCTGCCTTGGTAGATCAAGCGTGAGATTCCTCTCACTTCCTGTTTTATATAAAAGAGCTGGGTCCACCTGGCCGTGTTTGGGCCTGGTGATTTGTCAAGTCAGTTACACTTGGAAACACTCGCAGGTCAGTCTTTCCATGTGTCCAGTGTGGAGGGTGTCTATCCCTATCTGACCACTCCGAGGTGTACTTTCGTATCCCTGTCTGGGAGTATCTAGAGTGGTTTCTCTGTTTCTGTGTCCTGGCTTGCCATGTTTAGTGTCAGGCCCTGTTCTTGCCTTGGCTTCTGCTCATTTCACGCTTGAGAGTTAAGGTGGTCATGATGGCCTTCGTAATAAAGGAACAGAACCTGGGTTCCTTAATCAAATGATTGAATTGATATGCTGCTTGGAACAATTCTAGACATTTTGCGAGTGGTCCGATTATCTGGAGATGCTTGCACGGGTGACACTCCCAGAGCTTGGAGTGTCTGGATGCCTGTAATGTACACGATAGGGCAGTGTATTTCTTGTCCCAACTAATATGGTTGGACGTTGTTGCTACTCTGGGGTTCTTGCTTTCAGGCAACTCTCAAGGCGCGGGTCTGCCTGCAGCTTCTGGGTTTGACACTGACCCTGGAATGGGTGCTTTGGATTAGGGTGTGCAGGCACCCTCTGCAGGATTATCTTCAAACTCATGGGTCCTGGCTCCTTAGCTTGCTTTAGTGTCTTGCTCTTGCCTGAAAGATCAAGGAACAATTGGCCCGGTGGCTTCAGATTCATGCTCTGATATATGGGTTACCATTAGAGACATCACGGATGCTGGTCTGCTGAGCTGGAACATTGTCTGGGTCAGCCTGTACAGGGTTGACGACCCCCTTGACAAATCACCTGATCGGTCATCAGGCTAGAGCCCAAGACAGTCATCCTGGCTCTG
This sequence comes from Ichthyophis bannanicus, assembly GCA_033557465.1. Lineage (NCBI taxonomy): Eukaryota > Metazoa > Chordata > Amphibia > Gymnophiona > Ichthyophiidae > Ichthyophis > Ichthyophis bannanicus. The sequence continues at coordinate 213,094,297 of CM066040.1, forward strand.
GAGAGGTTTTGGGCCACCCTGGTCAGCTAAGCGGTTAAAGTGTTCAGTCAGAGCCTCAGCAGTGGTATACATTGAGCATACTGGCCCTCATAGTGCCACAGTGATTAACAGTGCTAAGCTGTTGCTTGGAGCACATATAGTGAGAGTTAGAATTATACGGGATTGTCTGTCTGCTTGTTGGTTTTCACTGGTTCTTGATGAATGGGAGTTAAGATCTATGATGTTTGCTCTCATCATGCAGAGGGTATTTACGAGTGTTTGGACTGTAGTTCCCACAGGGAGGAACCTTTTTAATCTCTGAAATTTCCCACCATCAACATGTTTCAGTTGTCTTCCTTCTGGTCTGCTCTCCCATAGGGTTTTGGTACGTCTCTTCCATGGTTCTTAGTGAGCCGCCATCTGAGCAGGTTTTGGTCTCTTCTAAACTTAGTTGCTCTAGTAGCACCAGACTAGCCATACAGACCATGGAACATGAGTTTCCTGAGGCTGTTAGCAGTTTCCCCTATTGCTGCCTCAGGGATGTAGACTTCTGATGGCTCCACTAGTCAGGGGGGGGGGGGGGAGGGAGGGATGGGTTATCATTGTCTTCTCGCTAATGATTTGGCCCTGTAGAGGCAGATGCTGTTCAAGAAAGGGTGTCTTGGAGGGTTAGTGGTTACCTTTCTTCAGCATGGGTAGGGCATGACCTTGGTGTACCCTGAAGTTTTTTGTCACCTCGGGGGGGGGGGGAGGGGGGGGAGGGAGGTGCAAAACAGTTCCTCCATCTAGTTGGGGCCACAGCAGTGTTGTTGCAGGCGATGGAAAGTTTCCACTTGGCTCCTTCAAAGGCCTCTCATGAGGCTCTTTCCCTACATATAGTCCTAGTGGCCTTCATGTCTGCTAGACAGGTGTCGGTGCTTCAGGCCTTTTCCTGTTGAGAACTACCTGGTCATCTCAGAAGCACCAGTCTCATTGAGGATGGTGCCGCTGCTGCCTCCTGAATGGGTTGTCTTCTTTTGTTGCAATGTGTCCCTGCCCTCCTTCTGAAGGAGGATCTTTAATGAGACCCTCTTCCTGCTTTGGTTGGACAGGAGGGTGCTGGAAAGTCTCTTGAGTTGGCTAATTTTTCTGTCCGTTGGGTCTTTGGCCCTCTCCTATGGTTTGAAGACAGGACAGGCAGCAACCATTTTTCCAACTGCTTGCTAGCTTGAGATGCCTGTTAGTTTAGCCTGTCTTTTGTTCAGGAGATGCATGCTGGGGGAGGGTGGTTGGAACTAAACCCACAAAGGAATGGGCCTCTTCCTGGCCTGTTTACGCCTTAGTCTTTCCAGAAGACAGACATCTGTTGGGTTGCTACCTCTTCTTTAAGCATTTCTGTGAAGTTCTGTAGATTGGGGGTAGTAATGCAGCTGTGTCGTCGTCTTCCACCCTGGGTTCTCACTGTTTGGGTATGTGCCACTAATCTTGGATTGGTCTAGCAGGGTAAGTAGGGAGACATTTTTACAGACTTAATCATTTTCTTTTCTTGAATCCTGATAGACCAGTCCAGAAACCACCCTGGGAAGACTGCACCTACGGATTGGGAAGCGTTCTGCTCCTCACTGTTTTGTCTGGGCTTGTTTCTGTCCAGTTTAGAGTTTTATATGATAAGTCAATAGATATGAACACAGTTGTGGTTATTTTGATTAATGCTTGTTCGGAGTTTTTTGGTCTCTCTTTTCAGCTTGGCAATTTTCATACTGACTCTTCTCAGTGCTGCACCAGCATATGTAACAAGCATTGACATTAGTGAAAGTTGCTCTGGTCTGTTTCCACAAGCTGGCTAGGGCACATAACTTGCTCATCTGGACTGGACATTCAAGTGTCAGATAGAATTTAAAAGTGCAAAGTGAGGCACATGGGGAAGAACAACCCAAACTGAGCTCCATAAGAACATAAGATATGCCATACTGGATCAGACAAAGATCCATCACTATCAAGCCCAGTATGCTGTTTCCAACCTTGACCAATCCAGGTCACAAGTACCTAGCAGATTCCCAAAAAGACAAAGGTTCCACGGTGCTTGTGTTGGGGCAAGCAGTGGATTTCCCTGGTTGTCTCTAATAATGGTTTATGGACCTTTTCTCCAGGAACTTGTTAAAACCTCTTTTAAAACCCAGCTACACTAACTGCTTTTGCTACATCCTTTGGTAACAAATTTGAGTTTGATTATGTGTTCAGTGAAAAAATATTTTCTCTAATTAGTCTTAAAAGGGTTACATTGTAAGCTTCATTGCATATCCCTTAGTCTTTCTACTTTTTGATGGCATAAACAATTGATCTATGCTTACCTGTTCCACCATATCTCACCTAAACTTTCTTTTTCCGGGTTGAAGAGCCCTAACCTTCTTATAGGGGTATCCTTCCATCTCCTTTACCATTTTGGTGGCTGTTCTCTGTGCCTTTTTAAATTTCGCTATATCCTCTTTAAGATACGATGACTAGAATTACACGCAGTATTCAAGGTTCAGTTGCACCAGGGGACGATACAGAGGCATTATTATATCCTTAGTTTTATTGTCTATTCCTTTCCTTATGATTCCTAGCATTCTGTTTGCCTTCTTGGCCGCTGCTGCACACTGGGCAGAGGGTTTCAACGTGTTATCCACAATATGATGCCTAAATCTTTTCCCTGGGTGGTGGATCCTAATGTGGAACCTTGCATCATGTAACCATAGTTGGGTTGTTCTTTCCTAGGTGCATAACTTTGCACTTGTCCACATTAAATTTCATCTGCCATTTGAACGTCCAGTCTTCCAATTTATCAAGGTCCTCTTGCAATTTTTCACAATCCTCTTGAGTTTTAACAGCTTTGCATAATTTTGTCATCTGCAAATTTTATTACCTCACTCGTTATTCATAAATGACCTGTAAATGGGAACATGTTAAAAAGCAACAGACCTCGCACAGTTCCCTGGGGGTACTTCACTATTCACCTTTCTCCATTGAGAAAATTGGCCATTTAGCCCTACTCTCTGCTTTCTATCTTTTAACTAGTTCCTGATCCACAATGGTACACTGCCTCCTATCCCATGACTTTTTAATTTCACCAGGAGTCTCCAATGAGGACCTTATCAAAAGCTTTCTAAAAATCCAGATACGCTATATCAACTGACTCATCTTTGTCCATCTGTTTGTTCATACCCTCAAAAAAAATTATAAAAGATTAGTAAGACAAGATCTTCCTTGGCTAAAATCATGTTGGCTTAAACCATGACTATCTACATGTTCAGTAATTTTGTTCTTTATAATGGTTTCTACTATTTTGCCTGGTACTGATGTCAGACCTACCAGTCTGTAGTTTCCCGGAGCACCCCTGGAACCCTTTTTAAAAATTGGTGTTACATTGGTCATTCTTCAGTCTTCAGGTTATTGCAGATGATTTTAATGATAGTTCACAGATTACTAATAGTAGGACTGCAAGCTCATATTTCATTTCTTTCAACAACCTCTGATGTATACTGTTCGGTCCAGGTGATTTGCTACTCTTTAGTTTTTCAAATAGTTGTAATACATTTTCCCGGTTTATCAATATTTCTTTCAATTCTGATGCATCATCTTTAAATACCATTTCAGGCATGGGTAACTTTTCCCTACATCTTCAGTAAAGACCGAAGCAAAAAATTCATTCAAGTCTCTCTGCTATGGCCTTTTCTCCTCTTAGTGCCCCTTTTACCCCTCTACCATCTAATGGTCCAACTCGCTCTTTCACAGGTGTTTTGCTACGGATGTACTTGAAAAAGGTTTTATGTGTTTTTGCTTCCACGGCAAGCTTTTTTTCAATTTGTCTCTTTGCCTGTCTGCCTTGCTTTTAACTTGCCAGTGCTTATGTTTCCAGTTTTCGTCATTTGGCAAGGTTCCATATTAGGAGTCACCATCCAGGAAAAGGATCAAGGCATTGTCATGGATAATATATTTTGAAATCTTCTGCTCAGTGTGCAGTGGCAGCCAAAAAAGCTAATAGCATGCTAGGAATTACAAGGGAAGGAATAAAGAATAAAACAGGGGATATCATAATACCTCTGTAGTCCATGGTGCAACACCTTGAGTATGGCATGCAGTTCTGGTCATCACATTTGAAAAAAGATATATAGTGGAATTAGAAAAGGTTCAAAGAAGATCAAATGATAAAGGAGATGGAAGGCTATCCCTATGAAGAAAATCTTAAAGGTTAGGACTCTTCAGTTTGGAGAAGAGACAGCTGAGAAAGAGATGTTAGAGATCTATAAAATGAGTGGAATGGAATGAATAAATGTGAATTGGTAATTTACTCCTTCGAAAAGTACAAATACTATTACATGCAATGAAGCTACAAAGTAGTAAATTTTAAGACTTATCAGAGAAGATTTTTTTCACTCAGCACATAATTAAGCTCTGGACTTTGTTGTCTTAGGATTTAGTCAAAGCTCTTAGTGTAGCTGGATTTAAAAATATTGGACAAGTTTTCTGGAGTAAGTCTATAAACCATTATTAAAGTGGACTAGGGGATATCTACTGCTTATCCCTGGGATAAGCAGCGTGGAATCTGTCTACCTTTTGGGATCCTGCTACATAATTGATATGGATTGGCCACTTTTGGAAAACGGGATACTTGGCTTTGCGGACCATTGGTCTTACCCAGTATGTCAAATTTTATGTTCTTAAGAGTTATTTTCATGGTATTTTCAATAACGTCATATGGTTTTGAAAGTTGGACAGTGAAAAAGATAGACAGGAAGAGAATTGATGCCTTTGAATTATGGTGCTGGCAATGAATACTGTGTATATCATGGATTGCCTGAAGAACAAACCAGTCTATACTAGAGGAGATCAAACCTAAGCTTTCTTTAGAAGCTCAGATGTTAAGACTTTGACTTTCATACTTTGGACACATCATGCAAAGAGAGATTATTGGAGAAAGACATAATGCTAGGGAAGGCTGGCAATGAGATGGTTCGATACAATAACAGCAGCTATGGATACCACTCTATCAACAATGAGCCACTTGGCTGAAGACCTAACAAAGTTTAGGTCAACTATCCAGAGGGTCACCAGGAGTCTATACTGACTTGATGGCACTTAACCACATGAGTTATTTTCTCCCAGACTCTTTTTTTCCCCCCAACCTTTTTATGTATAATTTCTTTCCAAAAATTTTCTGCTGAGTTGGAAAGATGAGGGGGATATTCAAAGGCATTTACATGGTTTGCAAACCTGCAAACAATGTAAATACCACTCAGGATATTCAGCAGCACTGACACTGTGCTGCACGCCCCAATGCTAACTGATTAGCATCAGGGCATGCTGGGGGCATTCTGAGACAGCACTCATTGATAAAAGGGCAGTGGCAATATTGAGCCGCTGCCCAGTTGTTGACATGCGGTAAAAGTCAGGCGCAATAAAGCTAGCTTAATTTTAGCTGAAAAAGCTAGCTGGACAGTGGATGAATATCTCCACAGCCTGTCTAGCTTCCTGCAATTCGGCCAACCAAGATATTCAATGCTGGGGCTTGGATATCTGAGTTTAGAGTTCCGTGGCAGTGGCTAACCGTGTTAGATCAGCTAGCTGCTGACCCTGAATATTAGGCCCAATTTTTTTTTTCCTTAAGCAGGGCTGACCCAAGGAAATCTGATGCCCATGACTTCCCCCATCCTCATCCAACATATCCTGTTCCCTATCTCTCCACCATTTCCAACATATCCAGTGCTAGTGCACTATTGAAAATTAATATTAGATATTAATATGAATAAATATTCTGCCTTTATACTATGTGTGTGTGTACAATGGTGTGTGTTGCAGTTTCAGTTAGTCTGCATGTGTGTGCGCATGCATCCACTGGTATGTGGATTAGGGTGTGGTAGTGCCTCTAGCACCCTTGGCTCAGGCCCCAGCCTCAGTTTCTACCTGTTGTGTAGACACAGCAGCAGCACGCTGCTTCTCTTCTATTTTAGTGCCATTTCTCTGCTGCTTGCTCATGGGCACCTCTGATGCATGGAGGCGCTTCTCATTTCTCATAAGAATGCAGAAAGCGCCACTTCTAGTGTTTTTTAACTCTGCCACGGCCACTAACAGCAAATGCTGTAAGAGATGGGCTTTCCACAGATAGGTAGGTTTCCTCTTTTTGCTGTGGTCATGACATGGGGCACTTCTGCTAGTGGAAGATGGGTTTCTTGCCAGCAAGCAGCTCTCCTGTTTGCTGTGGTGATGGCCTCAGGCACTTCTGCTGGTAGGAAACGGGGTCGCTTCGGGCACCTCTTCTGCCGGCAGGAGGTGAGGTCTCCACCAGCAGGCAGCTCTCTTCTACACTGATTGTGACTTCCAAGTCTTCCTTTGCCAGCTGGAGTGCTTCCTGCCTCTCTATATTGGAACAGGACTGGGACCTGGGAAATAATGAAAGGTAGTTATGGCAATTTGACACCACCTCTCCCCCCTACCCCCAAATGCGGCTGCCTTAAGCAACTGCCTATTTTGCCTAGTGATAAGGCTAGCCCTATTCTTGAAACACAATAAAGTACAAAGTAGGAACAACAAGTGATTCAGAATCTGTATATGAAATAAGTGAACCTGTTTTTCTTAGCATAATTAATTGGCAATTAGAATCAGATGCTTAAATTATTGGGGAACAAACCACCCTCCGGAGTAATTGTGCATGACTGATTTTTGGCATTGTGTCCTCTGTAAAGGTCCAGAAGGTTTTGAGTTGCTTTTTTATGGTTGAAAACTCATCATGCCACAATTGAGAGATTTGAGAGGATCTACAAAAGAACCTAGTTAATACTCATCTGTGTAGATAGTGTTACAGGATCTCTAAATATTTGAAACACAATTCATCCAGTGGCAGAGAAGTCTATAAATGTAGAAAGCTTGAAGGCTGTGTGATCTGTTGCCCAGGAACATTCATTCTCTCGAGAGAGGGTTCATACATCAGCCGTAAGGGAAAATTGTATGGGAAGGATGATCATGGGAGAACGGCCAGAATGAAACCACAGCTCTCTAAAAATAATATTGCTATCCACCTCAGGCTCTCAAAAAAGCATCTAGATGATCCCTAGGATTTCTGGAACAATGTTCTTTGGACAAATGAGTCCAAAAATTGAACATTTTGGTAACTGTTAATTATTTCTCTCTTCATTTTGGTGAAAACCAAACACTACCTTCCAAAATAAGAACCTCATCCTCAATGTCAAGCATAGTGGTGGAGGTACCATGGTGTGAGGCTGCATTGCTGCATCAGAACCTCAATGATCTGCTATTGATGGAACCATGAATTCTGCTTTATATCAGAAAATTCTAAACAAGAATGTTGTGAACTGAAGCTGAACAGAACATGGGTCATCCAACAACCCTAAGCATTTAAGGAAATATTGTTGAGGATGACTGAAGAAAAAAATATTTTGGGCATTCAATTTGAGTCAAGGCCCCAATTTAAACCTTGCTGAAATGTTGTGGCGAAACCTGAAGTGAACCATTCATACATGGAAGCCATCAAATTTCATAGAGTTGAATCATCTTTTGTATGAAAGAATCGATCATGTTCCTTAACCCGTTTTGGACAGCTCGCATATTCTTTCTCTGTTCTGGATGATTTATTAGATTTGTTACACTCAAACGACTATGAAATACTGGTAGTAATAAAAAATATTAAAACTTTGCTGAAAATAGAAGTTTCACATAGTGTTTGTTTTTCATACACTGGTCCAATATAGTATATTGTCCGTCTTCAGAAAAGATAGGATTCAGTTCCAATATTCATTGACATAAACATACTGTATGATACTACTGAAACTGCAGTTTTCATTTAAAACACTTTATTATGATATAATAGTTTGTCAACAGTCCATTCTGATGGCGGAATATGATTCACGTGAAAACACTTCTGATGCAGTGCGTTGATATTGCACCATTGAAACACCAAGAACAGAATGCTTGACAGCAATTAGTTCTGACAACATATTAGCCCAGCGTATGAAAAACATACAAGGCCGCTATACACACCAATAACTCTGACACTAAGTAACTAGTTATCTAAACCTTTTGTCTAAAGTCTACAAATACTTTTATTTTCAAAATAGTATCTATTACAGCATTATAAGCTACTTACTGTTTTTTGTGATCTTTTTATGTTGAGCCGCCAGTACTGTCAAAATCAGCAAACTTTGAATACCTATTAAACTAACTAGATCTCAGATAAAAAAAAAATCTGTATATAATGCTTTTTGACATAACGATAATAGCTAAACATAGTTCCATTGAATTTATAACCATTAATTAGTAAACAGTATAGTAAGTATGGAAACCTTATGTATGTAAAACATACGCTGGTCCAAAACGGGTTAAGGGCCATCAACCATTACAGGAAATGTTAATAAAAGCTATGACTGCTCAAGTACCACCAGTTAGCAAATGAAGGGTTCAAGTATTTAATCACACAAGGCTGCCTATGAAATTAATCAAAAGGTTACCTTCTGCCTTATAAGGGTTTATATTTAGCTGTAATCGCTTTTGAGTATACATTGTGATAAAATACAGATTTTCCGAAGTTGCTTTATAAACCTTTATAAAATTGCCTATCTAAAAACTGTTGAACAGAGTGTAATCCCTGTTCAAAGCAGAGGTCACTTTGCATATGAATGTATTGGTAAATGATGCATAAGCATGTGCTTTATAAAACCCACACAAGTGCTTCAACAAGGGAATATATCCAGTACCTGCTTGTAGCGTTTGTAAACTGCTCTAATGCTGTTCACCCTGGGCAGTATATCAAGAAATTAAATAAAAATAAGAATAGGCACTGTATGTTTCTAGCACCTACTTCTATGCATGTTGATGGGGCAATTTTATAAGCGCCTAATTGAATGCACAAAATGCTGTTTTACTGCTCAGATCAATTAATATCACCCCTAAGCATGTCTATTCATTCCCCCAAGCTTCCCAGAGAAATATTTCAAGTCAACTACTTAGCTACTTTAAAAGCTTTGAGAGTACAATACAGGAAATTAAAATGATAGCTTTTCTCCCCTAAGTATATGACAAATAGCATGCCAAATTTGATTGCAAATCTAGCTAAGGCATTAAAAAAATCTGTATAAGAATGTTAATGGGAATTTTATGTAAATGAGTAATTTTGCATGGGACATTTTTCTGCAGAAAGCACATCAGGTTTTTTTTGTTACAACCTGAAACATTTATAGCCTCTCTCAACTACTTAATTCTGTTTGTTCATTTCCCAGGTTCCTTTTTAACCTTCTCACATATTTATTTCCCTACTGTGCTCATGCCCTCTCATTACCTGTATTGTCCTGTGCCCTCTCCATCTACCTGTATACGTCCTCACTTCCCTCCTCTTGCTAGCTTTAAGACATGGATTTTGAGTTGAAAGGAGGATAGAAGAAGAATCACAGCAACATAAAGCTATTTGACTAGTGTTGGGGAGAAGTAGATAATGCTAACTCAATTTCCTCTTCGTCTCTCCGGGCCAGTCCAGGTACAGTTGGGTAGTCAATCCCTTCTAGCAGCTGAGGACTGAATGTTGAAACTTTTGCTGGCAGTTGCTATAGCTCCCTCTGGTGTCCGAAAGCCAGTCTTCAGTCCTCAGCAGCTAGAGAGGACGTATCTCTGGCAGGCTCCCAGGAGAGACGGATTTGGGCAGGCTGTGGGATAGTTTTTGTTTCTTGGGAAATAGGAAGAAGAAAAACATAGATATATATATGTAGAGGGACAGCTTAAACTTTGCAAAAGGGAACCTTGCTCAGTGGCTCTAGCAGAGCATCATAGCAGGAAGTGCTCCCTTATTCCTTCACAGCAGTGACAGTGATTGGAAGTGCAGTACAGCGATCCTCGGTTGCTTTTTGTTTGTTTGTTTTTGATCTTTTTAACTAACCGGGGGCAGAGCCTGCTTCCGGAGGATCCGCTAGTACACGAGGGGGTTAGTAGGTGCTGGGAGCCCATCCTCTTCCCACTGCTGTTCCCTTCGTCTCAGTGCCTTGCTAGCAGCAGGCGATTAGAGACAGAAGCCTTGTGGGTTGTGTTTAAGGTAAGCTGCGGTCTTCTTACTGTTCCCTGGGTTTGGTCCTGGTGTGGCAACTCATTTTTAGTGTGAAAGGTTGGTACTGGGGTCGGTGGTGGTTGTGTGGTGGTTTGTAGACCGGCGGGTGAGGCGGGAGCGCCATTTTATTTTCGCCGGTATTTTTGAGCAGCAGTCTGCGTCGTGCATTGCTGTTTATAGGATTAGTTTTATTTTGTGTTTCTTTCGACCCGTGATGGCAGGTACGGGATCTGGAGAGCTGTCTGGGGAGCGGCTTCCGGTTCCGTTGCTTCAAGCAGGATCAGCAGCCCCGATTCTCTCAAACTACTGTTTTCTCCCGCGCTTTTGCAGCGTGCAGGGAAGCAGAACTCTAAGTCACAATGAGACTCCTGCGAAGGCAGAAACTGGTAAATCTTCGTCCCCTGAGGCTCAGGGTTCGTTAGATTTCCTCTTTTTTACCAGGACCAGTCGATGTTTAAAAGACAAGCTGCTCACTTTTTTTAAAAAACTGGTCTAATAATGGTATAGGCTCTGCCTTCCTCCTGTTCACACTTCTCTCCAGTGACACAATAAGAAACAAATCTTGTGGCTCCCCTAAATCCTGCAATTCCTCTATTGTCTCTTACTGGGAATGTCTCATGGTCTGTTGAGGGCAGGAGAAATCCCTAGTCTCTCCTGATCCCTAGTGTGGTACATTGGAACAAACCACTAGGGGGGTCAGGTGGTGCCATTTTGGACACATGGCACTGCCGAAATAGGAGCAACTGGAAATTTCCCCTGCTTCCATTAACTTGTGGGTGCATTGCACTGCAACCCCTACCGGTCTGAGAGGCCTCATTGTCTGTATTTCCCTTGTAGTAAAGCAGGGGTACAGCTTCCTGGAAATAACACTGCTACTTTCCGGTTTATTTTGTGCAGTTTCTGGTTTCCAGGTTAGAACCAACTTAACAGGAAGATCATTGGCTCCTTGTTTCAGTCACTCCACACCTCACCACTTCCATTATCTTAATTCAGGCCAGGTTTTGTTCTGATCCCGAAGTTTACTGGAAGTTCTTAAGAGTCAAACAATAGTAGAAATTGACAGCATAATATACAAATAGGACGAAAACAGACACTTTTCCTTCTGCTGGGACTTTTCCCTGAGTCAGAGAGCTGCTCCTCTTCAGTCCCTGTTGAATCCAGCTGTCATCACAGGCACTAAGCTCCCGTAGAGCCTAGCCCGCCTTGTTTCCGTTCTAAGAGATGTCCACTTGTTCCTCTTCTTCCCTTTCTCCAGGATCAGTGGTACTTCTTTCCTTTTGGATATGTAGAGGCTTCCTCCTATCGTGTGGCTCCTTAAACCTAGCGTAGTGTCCTACTCTGTCCTGGCCACTGATCTTTTTTTTGGGTCATTGGCTCGGTTAGCCAGAGATCCCATCTCCTCCCTTGTGGCGCCCTGGCTGTTAGAGCCAGGAGGCACCGGCCACTGTGGTATCGTGCCTTAGCCAGCCAAACACAGGAAACTCCATTTAGGCTTGGCCCTTATGCTAGTCAGGTTTCCTTCCAGTCTCCTCCCACAATTACTTCACCGGTCAGGAGGACCCTCCCATGTTCCGGAAACTCTGGCTCATGATAGTCTCTTTTGGTGGAACCACTGAATCTCTGCAGATGCCCGCAGCAGAGCCTTAGGGGTCTCTGTGTAACTTTCTAGGTCAAAGGTGCATTGAAAATATTAGCAGCCACCACTTCAGTCCTTTTGCATAACACGGAAGTGCTTTGCATGTATTTGTATTCAATGCAAATCACAGCTTTTTCCCTCACATTGGGGTAATTTGATGAGGAGGTGCCTTTGTGTTCTCCCCCTGCGGTCCGCGCTCAAAGAGGCAGGCGATCGGGGAAACGCTACAACGTTTGTTGCAGTTGCGGACCGTGGAGCCGGTTCCGCTGGACCAGTACGGGTTAGGTCGATACTCGATGTCCTTGTTGTGCCCACACAAAAGAAGGGTCGTTTCGTCCGATTCTGGATCTCCAGCATGTGAGCCGTTGCTTACGGGTTCCGCTCTTCAGTTGGGGACCCTGCGGTCGGTTATTTGAGCAATGAAGCCAGGAGAGTGGCTGTCTTCCATGGATCTCACGGAAGCTTACCTGCACATTCCGATACGACCGGAACATCGGCGATTCTGCGTTTTGCAGTTCCCATGGGGCTTTTTCAGTTTCGGGCGTTACCGTTCGGTCTGGCGACCGCGCTGCGCACCTTCACCAAGGTGGTGATGGTGGTGGCGGCGGCGGCTCTTCGCAAGGAAGGTATTCAGATCATCCATACCTGGCGTTTGGCTGATCCGGGCAAGTTCTCGGGAGGAGTTGGCTGCTACGACGGCTCGGGTCATGCAGTTTCTGCACCGCCTCGGGTCGTCAACCGGGCAAGGTGTCAGTTGCTTCCTGTGCAACAGTTGCTGTCCCTTGGAGCTTTGTTCGGCACAAGCTGTGGAAGGGTTTCTCTGCCGCCCGTCAGGATACAAACGCTGATTGCTCAAGGAACGGCCTTCCTCCTTCTGCCAGCGCTAACAGCTTGGACATACTTACAGGGTTGGTTTCGATGTCGGCGGCTTTGGACCTGGTACCCTGGGCCAGAGCCCACATGCGTCTGCTGCAGCGCACCTTACTCTCCAGATGGTCTCCTCAGGTTCATCCCCCCACTCAACGGCTGCGGTGTCCGATGGCCATCCGCGTCTGTCTGCGGTGGTGGCAGTTTCCAGTGCATCTTCAGACAGGGGTTCCTCTGGAGGATCCGGAGTGGGTTCTGGTCACGACGGCTGCCAGCCTCTCAGGTTGGGGGGCTCATTGTCTGTCTATCCCAAATAGCGCACGGCTGTTGGTCGGTGAAAGAGAGCACCTGGTTGTTCAATCGCGTGGAGCTGCCAGCGGTTCGTTTAGCGCTCCTGCATTTCTCGGAGCTTCTCGGAGGGCATGCGGTTCGGGTGTTTTCCGTCCGTCTAGTGCCTGTGGCCTAAATCATCAAGCAGGGGGGCACTGGCAGTGCGCTTTTGCTGCCGGAGCATCCAGTTCTGTTTCAGTGGGCAGAGTTGTCTCTTCGAGCACTATCGGGGCGCATGTGGCAGGGAAGGACAATGTGCAGGCCGATTTCTAGGTCGTTATCGTCTGGTTCCCGGAGAATGGGAGCTGACCTGGGCGATTTTTCACGAGATCACGTTGCCTTCGGGTCAGCCGGTGGTGGCCTTTTGGGCGACTCTGGACCATGCCTTGGCGTTCCGATGTTTCAGCATGCGCAGAGAGCACGTGTCGGGAGGGCCTAGACGGTCTGGTGCAGCCCTGGCCAACGGAGCAGCTTCTTTATGTGTTTCCTCCTTGGCCATTGCTAGAGAGGGTCATCCGGAGGATATAGAGTCACAAAGGCCAGGTAATTCTCATTGCTCCGGATTAGCCCAGGCGTTCCTGGTATGCGGATCTGGTGCGTTTGCTGATTGCTCCTCCTTGGTGGTTCCCCTCGCGCATCCACCTCTTGGCTCAAAGTCCGGTTTGATGCCACAGGTAGATCGCTTCTTGCTTATGGCTTGGCTCTTCAGTGGGATCGATTGCGGCGCAGAGGGTACTCGGCTTCTTTGTTCGCTATTATGTTAAGGTTCTGGAGGCAATCGACTTCCTTAGCACTTATTCGCATATGGTGCATTTTTGAGGCGTAGGCTAGCGACAGAGGGGTTTCGCCCCGTTCCGCCGGCTTACCGGAGGTTCTAGCATTTCTTCGGAGCGGTCTGGAAAGAGGTCTCGCCTTACACACTCTCAAGGTGCGCTTAGCCGCTCTTGCTTGTTTTTCGGAGTAGAGTGCGGGCATTTCGCTCTCGTCGCACCCAGCTGAGCAGAGATTCCTTCGGGCGGCTAGGGATATCCGTCCGCCTCTTCGACTCGTGGTGTCTCCGTGGGTTTAGAATTTCGTTCTCGAGGCTTTGTCGGGACCACCGTTTGAGTCCGCACTTCCTGACATCTTACAGGGGGTGTCTTGGTGAGCGACCTTTCTCGTGGCCTTGTGTTTGGCTCGGGGATCTTCCGATTTACAAGCATTCTCCTGTAATGAGCCGTATCTCCGTTTATTGGCGGTGAAGGTGGTTCTGCGGCTCGGTCCTGCGTATTTGCCACAGGTGGTCTCGGGGTTTCACATGAACCAGCCCATTTCGCTGCCTACTTTTCAATTGCAGGGCAGCAGTTCCGTGGCTGGCACCCTGCGGAAGTTGGATTTGAGCCGCGTGTTGCGGAAGTATCTTCGGCGAACGAAGCTGTTTCGGGAGTCTCTTCGATTGTTTGTTCTGTGTGGGGGTCCTTGCAAGGGACAAGCCGCTACAGAGGTTTCTATTGCTCGTTGAGTGAACCGGGCGATAGCGGGGGCTTCTGAGGCAAAGGGTTAGATGCCTCCGTGTGTGCTCAGGGCGCATTCGACTAGTGCGCAAGCGACTTCGTGGGCTGCGCTGGCCTTCATTCTGCCAGCAGATCTTTGTCGGGCGGCTGCCTGGTCGTCTCTGCATGCCTTCACGAAGCATTATAGCTGAGATGTACAGGCGCGCTCCGCTGCTAAGGTTAGGGCCTCGGCCATTATAGCGGGGCTCGCGAACCCTCCCCAGTTTCGGTACTGCTTTGGTACTGCCCAACTGTACCTGGACTGGCCCGGAGAGGAGACGAGGAAGGAGAAATTAGACCTTACCTGCTAATTGTCTTTCCTTGAGTTCTCTCCGGGCCAGTCCAGGTCCCGCCCCATTGGTCTGCGAGCAGCAGTTTGGTTTCTTTTGGGAGTCGGAGTGCATTAGTTTCCATTTCGGTCTTCGCGGCTGTCCGTGGGGATCGGTACCGCACAGGCATATTGAGGAAGATATTGGAGCTTTCTGGCTAGGAACAAAGTATTTTTAAGAGGGGGGTTCCTCTTGTGAGTTGGTTGAATACGAGTTTTTTTTTCCTGCAGGTGGACGATCTTTCGAGTTTTTTGTTTTTTCATTCGCTGCTTTGACAGTAGGTGACTGGCTTTCGGACACCAGAGGGAGCTATAGCAACTGCCAGAAAAAGTTTCAACATTCAGTCCTCAGCTGCTAGAAGGGATTGACTACCCAACTGTACCTGGACTGACCCGGAGAGAACTCAAGGAAAGACAATTAGCAGGTAAGGTCTAATTTCTCCTTTCACACCACCCTTCCCAAGTTTTCTTTTCCCAGTGTACCATCTCTTCTATCTTCCCCCTGCTTTCTTGTATTGCATTATGAGAAGACATAGCACTGCATCCCCCCACCCCCACCACCATGGCATAGGGAGATCACGGCCCAGCAGTAGTGGCAGCAGGAGTCTGTGGTAGTGGTGATGTAAGAGCAAGCACATGCTCACTGTTCTCACCCTATGAGATTCCTCTTTAGAGGGAATGCAATGAGGAGCAGTAGCAGCAGCCATGGAAACAGCAAGGGAGTGCATGCTTTAACCATTCTTGCACTGCTGTTTGCCAAAGGAACAGGGAGAGAGAGAGATGGTCAATAGTTTGGATCCTCTTGGGTCCTGGCCACCTGATGACCCAAGCCCATAGCAACAACTGCATGTGGGCACCTTCACCTCATCCTGGCCATCCACTATTTTGTAGGATGACCTTTTATCACTAATCAACACAATATTGTAATATTTTAAGAGTTAACTCTCTAATGGCACTGTTTCGTTTTGTTTTGTCCATGTACACTTATTGACTTGTTTTTATTAATGGTATTAAAACCAAAAATGTTTTACGTATATTCAACTTTCTGTGAGATCTATACAGTATGTAAAGCTCAATTGTTTGTCTTCTAAACCATTGTATTTTTTTCTTTAAAGGACACAAAACATTGTCTGACTCTGAACCTGACTACCCTACGTGTATGGTGTTATGCATGTAGTAAAGAAGTGTTTCTCGATAGAAAACTGGGAGCTCATTCACCATTGCCTCCTTCAAGACCTCATCAAACCCAGGACAGTTATGGGCAGGTACAGAATGCTAATGTATACCCTCTGAAATGACGAGCTCTTAAAATGTCACAGATGATCTTAAAACTGAACCATGTCATTAGTGTCAGAGTTCTAAGAGTGTTAGTAGTATTGGAGAAAATTTGATTTTTTGCAGATTGTGTTATTGGACTAGAATGAGTATTATCTAAAGATGATGATCATGAGCTTTTGACAGTTAAGGTCCCTTTCAGATGTCGCAAACAAACCATAGTATACAATTTAAATATTTGTTGATATAATTGAGGCACAGCATAGAATCTGACAAAAAACAGAGGAGTCTGCCAAGAACATCTGTATCTACAGAAAGGGATATCCTATCTCCAGGAACAAGCAGGAAAGTAGTCTTCACATATGGTGACGTCGGCACCGACTGAGCCCGCGCGAGAATGCTCCCCAGTGTCCTATAGGAAAGCTTTTGGGAGCATCCCACTGCACCTGTGTAGCTGTCTTCCTGCCTTTCCCAACTCTCCCTCCTCAGTTTTTCATTTTCCGCGGAGCCGACAGGGAGCAATTCCTGTCACCTCAGAAAATGTCGTCTTTTGTGGTCGCATCTGCCTTCCCGTTGATGCTAGCACCGGCATTGTCTGTTTCTTCTGTTTCTATTTCTTTCCTTATAAAATAAAAAAAAGGGGGGGGGGGGGACTCCTGTTTTTTCTCTGAAGGTACTTTGCCTTCCAGGTGCTTAGGTGCCATTTTGGCCTTAGGCCCCTTTTTCCTTTTAAGATGGATAAACCAGCTAGTGATTTCAAAAAGTGTTCCAAATGTAGCAGTACCATCTCTGCTACAGATACCCATGACTGGTGTCTTATATGATTGGGACCAGACCATCTGCCGTCGGAATGCCTTCTCTGCAGAAAGATGACAGAGGGGCCTGCAGAATAGAGCTGTGAAACTCGGCACTCTTTGCCACGGATGCAATGTCGGTTACATCGACGTCGAGAGCTTCATATTCCTCCCATGGATCTCAGGTATCGAAACCAAAGTCTTCCTCGAAGGCTGGTCGGTCTTCCAAGGGTAGATCTCCTTCTAAGCATCGAGATGCCTTAGGTGTTGCCCTGGAGGGAATATACTGGCCAGACTATTTCAGCGGGAGGTCCTTTCCTCCAAAGCGGTAACGGGGTCCCAAGATGCTCCCGAGGCCTCTACCTCCGGAGAGCTCTTGGTGCCATGCTCTGGGGTCGTGGCCCGCTGTTACGGTACTGATATCCAGGCATCGGCTGGCTCCATGGATCAACGTATCCTGGCCATTGAGCGGAGTTTAGCGGCCTTGCTAGCAGCTTTGGTGCCGCTAAAGTCTCTGCAATCGGTTCCGCAGCCATCAGTACCGACACCGGTACTGAATGTGTCTGCATCGACCATTGCGCCGCTTTCCACGCTACCACTCATGCTGGCCCTAGAATAAGTGTCTAGCATCAAGGGTCTGGTACCAAGGCATCCCGATGGCGATTTTGATCGGTACCGTCGATGGGCTGGGCGGGAGCACCCGGCCTGCCGGTACTTCGAGTCCTCCGATTCAGACTCGTCCGAGGAATCAACCAGTACCAGGGGAATGTAAGCTCTTCCAAAAGATCCTTCTCCTTCCCCGCAACGCCGTATGTCTCCTCTGGAGGATATGTCTTTTCAAGACTTTTTATATGGATCGTGGCTCGGGGACTCTCCATTATGGTGACCTCGGAGAAAGAACCGAGAGCTGAAGAACTTGAAATTCTTCAGTATCCAGCAGCCCCGAAGGAGGCTGCTACCCTCCCTATTCACTGGATACTGCATGACCTCATGCTTAACATGTGGGAGACACCCTTAACTGTCTCTCCACATTCTCAGAGGCTCCATACCATGTACCGGGTACCGCAGTGTCCCGGTTTTCAGAAGACAGTTACCACACCATTTCATGGTAGTAGAATCGGCAATGTAACTCTATCCTTCCCTTGTCTGACGACCACTTTTTAAGCTTTACTATTCGTCATCCCCCGCCCCAGCCTCATCCTGTCTGCACTAACCTATTTAGAAACCTCCTTGCTATTGATCTTTAGCTCTTTCCTCCACTATTTCCTCATCGCTTTTATCCACTCTGCTTTCTAAATCTATTATTGAGGCTGTGGCCTCTTCTAACACTGCACTGTCCTCTACCTTGATGCTTTTGCCCCCCTCATCCCACGTCCTGTTAGGCGTTCTTCTCCCCAGCCCTGGCTCTCCCCCACTGCCCGTTATCTGCGCTCTTGTGCCCGCTCTGTTGAGCGTACCTGGCTCAAATCCCGTTCTTATCCTGACTTTCTCCACTTTAAATTCATGCTCTTCTCTTTCCAATCAGCCATTGCACTTTTCAAACAAATCTACTTCATCCATCTGACTAACTCTCTCCTCTAATCCTCGTTGTCTCTTTAGCGCACTCAGTTCTCTCCTTAGTGTGCCTCCACCCCTGATTCCTCCCTCCCTTCACACGATCATCCTCCAGTTCCCCCCCCTCTTCCCCCCCCCCATTTTCCCAATTCTCACCCCCCTACTTCTGCTTCCCTTTCTTCCTTCCCTATAGGCTCTGATGAGGAAACGTCACTCCTTCTCTCTTCCTCCAAACTTACTACCTGCTCTTCTGATCCCTTCCCCACTCATCTCCTTAGCTCCATCTTTTCAACTATTGTCCCTTCTATTTCTCATATTCTTAACCTCTCTCCCCACTGCAACCTTCTCTTCTGATTTCAAGCACGCTGTGGTTACACCCCTCCTCAAAAAACCCTCACTTGATCCCACCTGTCCTTCTAATTATCGACCCATCTCTCTCCTTCCTTTTATCTCTAAACTACTTGAGCGTGCAGTCTACCACCGTTGTCTTGATTTTCCTCTCCTCTCATGCCCTCTTGGATCCTTTACAATCCGGCTTCCGTCCCCTACACTCCACTGAAACGGCTCTTACTAAGGCCTCTAATGATTTGTTCCTGGCTAAGTCCAAAGGCTTCTACTCTGTCCTCATTCTTCTCGATCTATCTGCTGCCTTTGACACTGTTGACCATAACCACCTTCTTATCACACTGTCCTCACTTGGTTTCAAAGACTCTGTACTATCTTGGTTCTCCTCCTATCTCTCCCATCACTCTTTCAGTGTGTGCTTCGGTGGCTCCTCCTCTTCTTCAACCCCACTAATTGTAGGTGTTCCTCAGGGTTCCGTCTTAGGTCCGCTCCTCTTTTCTCTCTATACCCAATCCCTTGGTGCCCTTATCCCTTCCCATGGCTTTCACTATCATCTCTATGCTGACAACTCTCAAATCTATCTTTCTGCACCTGTTATCTCTTCTGAAATCCAGTCTAAGATCTCACTCTGCCTCTCTGACATTGCTACCTGAATGTCCCACTGCCGCTTAAAACTGAACATGGCCAAACTGAACTCCTTATCTTTCTCCCGTATGCCTCTCCTCCTCTTTCCCATTTCTCTCTCTCTGTGGATAACTCTGTAATCCTCCCTGTCTCTTCAGCACGTAACCTTGGTGTTATTTTTGATTCCTCTTTCTTTCTCTTCACATATCCAGCTCATTGCTAAAACATGCCATTTCTTTCTTTCTATACAATATCTGCAAAATTCGCCCTTTCCTCTGATACCTCTAAGATGATTGTCCACTCCTTAATCACCTCCCGTCTTGATTATTGTAACCTTCTCCTTGCCGGCCTCCCTGCGAGCCACCTCTTTCCTCTTCAGTCAATTCAACACTCCGCTACTCGACTTATTTTCCGCCAGTCTCGCTTTTCCCACATCACTCCTCTCCTCATCTTGCTTCATTGGCTTCCCATCTGTCTCCGCATCCAATTTAAACTTCCCCTCCTAACCTATAAATGTATTCACTCTTCTGCCCCCCAGTCTTTAGTCTCTTATCTCTCCTTACACCCCCTCTCGGTTACTTCGCTCTTCTAATAGTCTTCGTTTATCTGTGCCCTTTACTCGTACTGCCAATTGCAGATGTCGCTCCTTCCAACTGGCAGCACCCTTTGCTTGGAATAGTCTTCCTATCTCTGTGCGCCGGGCGTCCTCCCTGCCCATTTTCAAGTCCAGACTCAAATCCCTCTTCTTCACTACTACTTTTCATTCCTGTCTTGCCCTATCTTGATCTCTCCATCAACTTGTAAATTTTGTTGTTTGTATTTTGTAACTTACTTTGTATTCTGTCTTATTAGATTGTGAGCTCTGATGAGCAGGGACTGTCTCTCTTATATATTTGTACAGCGTTTCATATATTGCGGCGCTATATAAGTGTTTAATAATAATAATAATAATAATATAATACGTCAAATCAAAAGTGCCAAGAGACATTCCTCAAATCCTTTCAGGCCAGGAGGCGAGAACTCTTGATGCCTTCAGTCGTTGATGGTTTCAGGCCTCCATGTTATCGGCCAGAATATGTTCGTACATACTCTATATGGGTATGCTCCTTCGGGAGGTTGCTAAGGATTTAGAATAAATGGCTCCTCTTCTCCTCGATGACAAGAGGGCTGATTACCTGACACTTGTAAAACATGCCCAGAATGTTTCCAAATTTATGAACAGGGCAACCTTTGACTGCTTTGAGTGTAATCTCCAGGAACAAGCAGGAATGTAGTCTTCACATATGGGTATCGTCGGTACCGACAGAGCCTGCGTGGGAACGCTCCCCAGCGTCCAATAGGAAAGCTTTTGGGAGCATCCCACAGTGCTTGCGTGCTGCCTTCCCGCCTTTCCCAACTGTCCCTCTCCAGTTCTTTGTTTTCCGTGGAGCCGACAGGTCGCACATCCTGTCGCCGCAGAAAATTTCCCTTCTTTGAGGTCGTGTCTGCTTTCCCTCGACGCTATACCGATACCGCCGGTTCTTTTCTTTTTTCTTTAAAAAAAAGAAAAGAAAAGGAAAAAAATGTTGTTTCTGGAGTCTTTCTCCAGTAATTTTCTTCTTGGGTGCCATGTGCTATTTTGGGCACTAGGCCCAATTTTTTCCCTCAAAATGGAAAAACCCGCTTCGGGTTTTAAAAAGTGTTCTAAGTGTGGCGGTACCATCTCCGTCACAGACATCCATGAGTGGTGCCTCAAATGTTTAGGTCCTGACCACTCTGTTTCAGAGTGTGTTGCCTGTGGGATGATGTCGAAAAGGGGCCGGCAAAACCGAGCTGCTAAACTTAGCACCCTTTTCCCCTCCGATGTAGCCTCCGTGGCATCGACGTCTTCCAGGACTTTATCTTCCTCCCGTGGATCTCAGGTAACTAAACATAAATCTAGCCGGTCCTCAAAGGGTAGATCTCCTTCTAAACATCGAGATGCCTCTGGTGTTGCCCTTGAGGGACTTTCACCGACAAAATTGCCCCGGTGGGAGGCTTCGGCTTCCAAAGCACTAACGGGGCTCCAGGATGTTCTCGAGGCTTCAACCTCGGCAGAACTACTGGTGCCAAGCTCTGGGGTCCGGCTGCTGCATCCGGCACCGATACCCAAGCATTGGCATCGTCGATAGACCAGAGATTCTTGGCTATTGAATGCAGTCTGGCGGCTCTTCTCACGGCCTCGATGCCCCTGAAATTGCTTCAGACAATTCAACCGGTACCGACTCCGGTACTGGCACCGACTGCATCGACTGCATCGACATCGGCAGGTATTCTACCGGGACTGAGTCATGCGTCTCTATCTGGCATCGACAAGTTGGTACCGTACCACTCTGATGCCGACTTCGATCGGTACCGGTACTGTGCCTTGCACGATCACCCGGATCGGAGATACTTTGAATCCTCGGATGAGTCTGAAGACTCTGAAAGCTCTACCGATACCAGAGTACTTCTTCCTGAGGAGTCCTCTTCTCCTTAGCGTAGGATGTCTCCACCAGAGGATATGTCCTTTCAGGATTTTATCCGAGATGTGGCCTGAGGTCTTACCATCACAGTGGCTCCTGAAAAAGAGCCTAGGGCAAAGGAATTAGAAATCCTACAAACACCCTAAAGTTCCCAAGGAGGCAGCTACCTTGCCTATTCATGAGATCTTGCATGATCTTATGTTAAGGATGTGGGAAACACCTCTGACCACTTCTCCTCACTCTCGAAGACTCGACACCATGTATCGAGTTCCTCCTTGTTCTGGGTTTCAGAAGACTCAATTACCACACCATTCCATGGTGGTGGAATCAGCCATGAGACGGATAAAGAGTGCAAAGAGGCATACATCTAATCTTCCAGGATGTGAGTGTAGGACTCTTGACGCCTTTGGACGTCGATCCTTCCAGGCTTCCATGCTTTCTGCTAGGATCAGTTCCTATATATTGTATATGGGAATGTTCCTTAAGGAGGTCACAGGAGACTTAGAGCTTATGAGCCCTCTCCTTCCTGATGATAAAAGGCAAGATTATCTTGCTCTTGTTAAACATGCTCAGGATGTTTCCAAGTTTGTGAATCGTGCAGCCTTTGACTGCTTTGAATGCATAAGCAGAACCTCTGCTATTGACATAGGTGCACGTAGAATTGCCTGGTTCCAGGCATCTGACTTGGAAATTTGGGTACAGGATAAACTGGGGCATATACCTTGCACAGGAGAGAATCTCTTTGGCAAGAATTGGCAGGAAAAAGCTAATGAGATAGATGCTGACAATATCACTTTGGATAGATTGTCTAAATCTACAGCTGATCCTGCAAGGAAAAGATCCTCTAAGAAACCATTCTTCGGCAAGAAGAAAATGTTTTATCCCTCTAATACCCAGCAGGGACATCGTTTAGGTCAGTCTTCCCAAAAGGGACAGCAGCAACAACCTAGGCAACAAAGGAAACCAAAAACAGCTAAGCCTCAACCGGCTCAGCAGACTCGGCCTCCACAGGGGCTTTGACTCCTGTCTAGAGAACTTTGCCTTCCTGGCCCTGAACGGCCCAGAACCCTCCACCATCCCACGAAGGTTATGCCATTTTGTCCCCAGATGGGGTCAGATAACAGCAGAAAATTGGACTCTGTCTATTGTAAGAGAGGGATACAAGCTTCATTTCCTCAGCATGCCCCCTCCTATGATGGCAAGACAGTTCAATTCTCATACCTCTCTCAACGACCGGTTAGGTCAAGAAGTCACTATGCTTCTTGCTCAAGGGTCAATAGAAGAGGTACCCATTCCCCAACAGGGTACAGGGTTTTACTCCCTCTTATTCCAAAGAAAACAGGAGGACAGAGACCCATTCTAGACCTCAGAGAATTGAACAAATTCCTGTTGGGAGAGTTCAAAATGATTTCTCTAGGAACTCTGCTGCCATAACTTCAGAGTCAGGATTGGCTTTGTTCTCTAGATCTCAAGGATGCGTACACTCATGTTCTCATCCATCCAACTCACCAAAGGTTCCTTCGATTCCTGTTTCAAGGGAAGCACTACCAATACAGGGTTCTTCCTTTTGGCCTGGCCTCTGCACCAAGGGTGTTCACAAAATGCATGGCTATGGTAGCAGCATTTCTCAGCACCCTGGGAATATTCGTCTTCCCTTACTTAGACGACTGGCTCATTCAAGCCCCTTCAGAGCCAGAGGCCAGGGTTGCTCTGTCTCACACAATGTGTATCCTTCAGTATTTGGGACTTGTCATAAACTTCCCAAAGTCCAACCTTGCTCCCACTCAATCCCTAGAGTTTATAGGAGCTTTTTTGGATACCAGACAGACAAGAGCCTACCTTCCACATCCCCGCTGCCTTCGCATTGTGCAGGTAGCTTCCCAAGCAGTGCTAAAACCTCACCTCACCTCACTGCTCGGGAAATGTTACAGTTGCTAGGCTACATGGCATCCACCGTGCATGTGGTTCCTTATGCTCGCCTCCATATGAGGGCAGCCCAGTGAACCTTATCCACTCAGTGGACTCGGGCGTCAGGTTGCCTGTCAGACAAAATAGCAAACTCAGACCGCCTTATTTTGTCCCCTCCAATGGTGGTAGTCACCCAAGAACCTTTTGGTGAGGTCTCCTTTTCAGCAACCCCCACACCAAGCCACTCTAACAATAGATGCTTCACAGGTGGGTTGGGGAGCCCACCTGCAAGGTCTCTCTACCCAGGGCACCTGGACTCCAATCTCCTGGAGCTCAGAGCAATCTTCCTTGCTCTTCGAGTATTTCACACCCAGCTCAGCTACAAGACAGTCCTAGTTCAAATGGACAATCAGGTAGCTATGTTCTATGTGAACAAGCAGGGCGGAACAGGCTCTCTGTTGCTCTGCAACGAAGCTTTGTGACTATGGGTCCTCGCCAGAAGGCATCAGATTCATCTCCTTGCGATGTATCTTCCAGGCATTCAAAACTCTTGGGCAGACAGACTCAGTCACGTTCTGCTTCCACACGAATGGTCTCTCCATGCAGACCAGGTGGCCAAAATCTTTCAAATTTGGGGAACCCCGGATATAGACCTCTTTGCAAGTCTGCTGAATGCCAAACTTTCCCTGGTTCTGTTCCAGAATTCCGGCTCGAGGTTGTCAGGCCAGGGATGCTTTCCTCCTCCACTGGGGTCAGGACTTCCTGTATGCCTTTACACCCATTCCCAAAACCCTGTTCAAGTTTGAGAGACAGAGGTCATATGATCCTCATAGCTCCACGTTGGCCACTGCAAATGTGGTACCCTCTGCTCCTACATCTTTCTCAAGCTCCACCTCAGGAGATCTGGAGCAGATCCTAACTCCATTCTCAAGAGGATGGGATGCTGTGGCATCCCAATCCCCAGCCTCTGCATCTCAAGGCCTGGTTGCTGAAAGCCTAGAACTTCACGGTCTTAAACTTTCCCAGCAGGTGAAGGATATCCTTTATGCTTCCAGGAAACCTTCCCACAAGAGGCTCTTATGCATTCAAGTGGAAAAAATTTACCTTATGGTGCTCGCAGAAGGGTCTTAACCCTCTTGCAATACCTCTGGAATCATTACTGGAGTACCTCCTTCATTAATCAAATGCAGGGCTTAAGACTAATTCAGTGAGAGTCCATTTGAGTGCTATTGTAGCTTCTTTCAAGCCTCTCAAGAGGGCTGCTGCACAGTACCCTGTCCTGTGCTGCTGAGGTAAGCTATATTCTTATTTGATTTAAATTATAGCTCTTTGCTGCTGCTAGGCCCTGAATGACTATTAAATTTAAACTACAAGCTCTCTGCTGGGTATGAAATTTAACCAGAAAGCTCTCTTCTGTGTTTTAAATGTAAACTTAAACTGCTGCTACTAGGCCCTGACTGATTTAACAAAAAATAGTGGGTTCACAGATTAATTAGCTTTAATAAAAAGAATTCCTTTCAGAAAATTCCCAGAAGTAACAGTCCCCTTTTCTAGTCTTTCAAGACTGAGGATCACAGAGCTCTGGTTGAGCTATTTATGCCTGTGCTGCCAAGGTAAGCTGTGACCAACTTCCTGGATGATTAACAGCCCTTGCTTGGATAGAAGGAGTCTTTCAAAATGGCCTTTTGATCTGCCACCTGGTGTTTACACCTATTGAAAAAGTTTCACAGGTCTCTTGCCCTCTAGGTAGAAGGCCTCTTTGTAAAGGTCTCTAGAAGACTATTTGCTGCTCAGAGAGTACTGACCCTGTTTTGCCTTTTGTGCTAATCTATATTCTTATTTGATTTAAATTATAGCTCTTTGCTGCTGCTAGGCCCTGAATGACTATTAAATTTAAACTACAAGCTCTCTGCTGGGTATGAAATTTAACCAGAAAGCTCTCTTCTGTGTTTTAAATGTAAACTTAAACTGCTGCTACTAGGCCCTGACTGATTTAACAAAAAATAGTGGGTTCACAGATTAATTAGCTTTAATAACAAGAATTCCTTTCAGAAAATTCCCAGAAGTATATACTCACAATTGCAGATCTCTCTCCAGAAGTAACAGTCCTCTTTTCTAGTCTTTCAAGACTAGAATGCAGAAAGGAACCTTCATACTTTGGACTGTAAAAGAGCTTTTGCCTTTTACTTGCAAAGGACACAGCAACATAGAAAATCCTCTCAACTCTTTGTTGCTTTTGATCCTAGTCATTTGGGACTTCCAGTCTCCAAAAGGACACTGTCCAACTGGATTGCACAGTGTATATCTTTTGCCTATGAGAGTAAGAACCTTCCTCTTTAAGGCCATGTCACAGCTCACAATGTGAGAGCCATGGCAGCCTCAATGGCTCATCTTCACTCTGTGTCTATCGACGACATCTGTCGAGCAGCTACTTGGGCTTCGGTTCATACCTTTAGAGCTCATTACTGCTTAGACAAGGACTCCCGCCGGGATGCCTTGTTTGGTCAGGCTGTTCTTCAACACCTGTTCCAGATTTAATCAACTCCTACCCACCATCCCTGGTAGGATGCCAGAGATCCATGGGGGGAAGTGGAGCCCTTTCACAAGGGTACACAACTTTTCTGGAGCCATCTCCCTGGCATCTGCAGCTAGGGAGTCCCCATATTTGAAGACTACATTCCTGCTTGTTCCTGGAGCTAGCATAATTACTCACCTGTAACAGGTGATATCCGGGAACAGCAGGAATTTAGTCTTCACAACCCACCCACCTCCCCTAGGAGTTGTATCTCTCTATCTCTCTCTTTCGTCTCAGCTATAAACTTAACTGGAGAGGGACAGTTGGGAAAGACGGGAAAGCAGCACGCAGGTGCTGTGGGATGCTCCCAAAAGCTTTCCTATTGGACGCTGGGGAGCGTTCCCACGCAGGCTCCATCGGTACCCATATGTGAAGACTAAATTCCTGCTGTTCCCGGAGATCACCTGTTACAGGTGAGTAACTATGCTTTAGCAAAACCTCTACTATTTGCATCGGTGCACATCTGATTGCTTGGTTACAAGCATCCGATCTTGAACAGTCGGTTCAAGATAAGCTGGGGAACATTCCTTGCACAGGGGAAAACCTTTTTGGCAAGGATTGGTAAGACAAGGCTTCTCAGCTAGAATCCGAGAATACCACTCAACAGGCTTTCTAGAACCACTGCCAACCCAACTAAGAAAAAGGCTATAAAGAAGTCTTTTGTTTTTTCAACAAGAAAAAAGTTTTGCTCTAGTTATACACATGCTGTGCACTGCCCAGTCCATGCGTCCCAGAAGGGACAGCAACAACCGAAGCAACAAAGGAAGGCTCAGACCCCCAGGGCTCAGCCAACTCAACAGACCCAGCCTACGCAAGGTCTTTGACTTCTATCTAGAGAACTTAGCTGTCCTACCTTTGGAGATTTCAGAGCCAGTCGACATTCCAGGCAGGCTGTTACTTTGCCCAAAGGTGGCACCAGATAACATCTCCATAGTAGCAGAGGGGTACAAACTTCACTTCGAGTATGCCCCCTCCATCTACTCCAAGAGTTCAGCTCTCGGCCTCCACTCACCACTCTTCTTGTTCCAAGAGATTACCACCCTTCTCGAAGCTCAGGGTGTGATAAAGGAGGTGCCACTCAGCAAGGCCTGGCTTCTACTCCCCCTTACTTCCTTATCCCAAAGAAGACAGGAGGATACAGGCCCATTCTCGATCTCAGAGAATTGAACAAGTATCTGATCCGTGAGAAATTCAAGATGATCTCTCGAACTCTTCTCTCTTACCTCCAGAGTCAGGACTGGCTTTGTTCTCTAGATCTAAAGGATGCATATACCCATATCCTTATTCTCGCAGAACACAAGAGGTTTCTATGATTCCTCTTTCAAGGAAGACATTACCAATACAGGGTTCTACCCTTCGGCCTG
This sequence comes from Ichthyophis bannanicus, assembly GCA_033557465.1. Lineage (NCBI taxonomy): Eukaryota > Metazoa > Chordata > Amphibia > Gymnophiona > Ichthyophiidae > Ichthyophis > Ichthyophis bannanicus. The sequence continues at coordinate 213,121,954 of CM066040.1, forward strand.
GCCTCTGCCCCTAGAGTCTTTACAAAATGAATGGCAGTGGTGGCGGCATTCCTAAGATCTCTAGGGATATTTGTCTTCCCTTACTTAGACAACTGGCTCATCTGAGCAACGACAGCTCTAGAGGCCAGCTCTGCGCTCTCCTGCACAATGCAGGTTCTTCGGTGCTTAGGATTTCTTGTAATAAATTTTCCAAAATCCCAACTCACCCTTTCTCAAGCCCTAGAGTTCATAGGGGCTCTCCTAGATATGCAGCAGTCAAGGGCTTTTCTACCACAGGCCCACTGCGCTCTAATCGTTCAGCTAGCTTCTCAGGCATGTATGAAAGCTTTCCTAAATGCTTGAGAAATGCTTCAACTCCTGGGCCATATGGCTTCCACTGTACATGTGGTCCCCTATGCTCGTCTGCATATGCGTGCAGCTCAATGGACCCTGGCTTCGCAGTGGACTCGAGCATCAGGTCATCTGGGGGACAGAATCATGATCTCTGCACATCTCATTTCGTCTCTCCAGTGGTGGCAATCATCAGAAAACCTTCTCGTAGGGTCACATTTTCAGATGCCACCACACCAATCTACCCTGACAGATGCATTCAAATTGGGTTGGGGAGCTCATCTGGACAGTTTCTCCACTCAGGGTCTTTGGACTCAGCAAGAAGCACGACTTCACATAAATCTATTGGAACTCAGAGCCATCCACAATGCTCTCAGGGTGTTCCAAGACCACCTTTGCTTCCACACATTTCTAGTCCAGACAAACAATCAGGTAGCCATGTTCTATGTGAACAAGAAGGTGGAACAGGTTCTCAAGTGTTGCGCAATGAAGCCCTACATCTATGGTCTCTTGCCATACGCCATCAGATCCACCTACTAACAGTATATCTCCCCCAGCAAACAAAATCTCCTGGCAGACATTCAGTTGAGTACTACTGCCTCACAAGTGCTCTCTACATGCAGATCAGATTGCTCGACTTTTTTCAAATCTGGGGAACCCCAGATATAGACAGGTTTGCAAGTCCTCAGAATGCCAATCCTCCCCGCTTCTGTTCCAGAACACCTGCTTAGAACAGTCAGGTGATGCCTACTCTCCCATTCCCCTTACCCCCAAGACTCTTTTCAAACTCCAGAGAGACGACTACATGATCCTCATAGCCCTGACAAACGTGACGGACGGACTACATGATCCTCATAGCCCTCATGATCCTCATAGCCCTGACAAATGTGTCTCTCTCAAGCCAAACCTCTGGAGTTGGGATGTGCTCCGGATCTCCTATCTCAGGAGAACGGGACGCTGCAGCATCCAAACCTGCAGTCCTTACATCTGACAGCATGGCTGCTGAGAGCTTAGAACTCTGGGACCTCAGCCTCTCTCAGCAAGTTAGAGATATCCTAATCTCCAGGAACAAGCAGGAATGAGTCTTCACATATGGGTACGTCAGTACCGACGGAGCCTGCGCGGGAACGCTCCCCAGCGTCCAATCAGAAAGCTTTTGGGAGCATCCTACAGCGCCTGCATGCTGCCTTCCCGCCTTTCCCAACTGTCTCTCCTCCGTACTTCTTTTTCCACGGAGCCAGCAGGTTGTGTTCCTGTCACCGCAGAAGAATTTCCTTATTTTTTCTTTCTTTCTTTTCTGTTGCGTCTGCCTTCTTCGACGCTGTACCAGTACCGCCGGTCTTTTTTCTTTTCTTCTTGTAAAAAACAAACAAGCAAAATAAAACAACCTTTTTTCCATTCTTTTTCTTCAGGTGCACTTTTTTTCCTTAAATATGGAGAAGCCTGCCTCAGGTTTTAAAAAGTGCACAAAATGTGGTGGTACTATTTCTGTCACCGACACCCATGACTGGTGTCTAAAATGTTTAGGTCCTGACCATTCCATAACAGATTGTGTGTCCTGTTCCATGATGTCTAAAAGAGGTCGGCAGAACCGAGCAGCCAAGCTCAGTACCCTGTTTCCCTCTGATGCGGCTTCGGCATCAACGTCTTCCAGGGCTGCTTCTTCCTCACATGGGTCTCGGGTAACTAAACATAAATCCAGCCGGTCCTCGAAGGGTAGATCTTCTTCTAAGCATCGAGATGCCTCTGGCCTTGCCCTCGAGGATTCTGCACCGGCAAAATTACCCCGGCGGGAGGCTTCGGCCTCTAAAGCATCATCATCGGGGTTCCAGGATGATCTCGATGGCGTGGCCTCGACAGATCTCCTTGTGCCATGCTCTGGGGTACAGGTGGCTTCCACCGGTACCGACTTCCAGGCATTGGCGGCGTCGATGGATCAGAGGATTCTGTCCATCGAACGCAGTCTGGCGGCTTTCCTTGTGGCATCGATGCCCATGGTACCGCAACAGACTACTCCGCCAGTACCGGCTCTAGCATCGCCATCGGCACAGATCCCGGTACCGGTGGCATCGACATTGGCATCCGTGTCCGCTATGCCGGTACTCTGTCCTCTGAAGCCCTCCGGTATCGATACCCCGGTACCGGTGATTCCCGATACCCCGGTACCGGTGATTCCCGATACCCCGGTACCGGTCGGTACGGGTATCGGGCTTTGCAAGAGCATCCGGACAGACGATACTTCGATTCCTCTGAGGATTCTAAAGAGTCGGTCGATGCAGTGATGCTTCTTCCACAGGAGGAGTCCTCTCCTAAACGAAGGATGTTTCCTCCAGAGGATTTGTCTTTTCAAGACTTTATCAGAGAGGTGGCTCGGGGTCTCTCTATTACAGTGGCACCTGAATCAGAGCCCAGAGCCAAGGAGTTAGATATTTTACAATATCCTAAAACTCCTAAAGAGGCAGCTACCTTACCTATTCATGAGATTCTGTATGATCTCATGTTGAGGATGTGGGAAGCACCTCTAACCACCTCTCCTCATTCTCACAGGTTGGATACCATGTATCGTGTCCCTCTTTGTCCTGGTTTCCATAAAACTCAACTTCCTCACCACTCTATTGTGGTTGAGTCTACAATGAGAAAGATTAGAAGTGCCAAAAGACATACCTCTAATCCTCTAGGACGTGAATGTAGAACCCTGGATGCTTTTGGAAGAAGAGTCTTCCAAGCTTCCATGCTTGCGAGAATTAATTCCTATAGTCTTTACATGGGAATGTTCTTAAAAGAAGTCACTGACCATTTGCAGACTTTAAGTCCTTTTATGTCTGAAGATAAAAGGCAGGAATTTCTCACTGGGCTCAAACATGCCCAGGATATCTCCAAATTCTCCAACCGTGCAGCTTTAGACTCCTTTGAATGCGTAAGCAGAGCCTCAGCTATTGCCATAGGTGCACGTAGGATTGCTTGGCTTCAAGCATCTGATTTGGAGATCTGGGTTCAAGATGAATTGGGAAATATCCCTTGTACAGGTGAGAACCTGTTTGGTAAGGATTGGCAAGCAAAAGCCAATCAGATGGATGCTGAAAATTCTGCTTTGGATAGACTATCCAAATCTACAGCTGCTCCTGCTAAGAAAAGGTTGTTCAAGAAAGCACCTTTTTCTAAAAAGGGAAGATTCTATCCTGCTTATGGTCAGCGGGCATCTTCTGCAGCTCAGTTCCCTTCCAAACGTCAGCAATCCTCCAAACAGAGTAAAGCAAAGGCTGTGAGGCCTGATCCAGCCCAGCAACCTCAGCCCCCTCGGGGCCTTTGACTTTCTGCTAGAGAACTTAGCCTTCCTGGCTCTAGAAGGACCAGAGCCCTCCACCATTCCAGGAAGGTTGTGTCACTTTGCTCCCAGGTGGGGGCAAATTACAGCAGAGCATTGGACACTCTCCATCATAAGAGAGGGGTACAAGCTTCATTTTTCAAGCTTGCCCCCTCTCACAAGAGTGCACCAGTTCAATTCTTCAACCTCCCTCCTCGGCCTGTTGGAGCAGGAGGTTGCCACTTTTCTTGCCCAGGGGGCCATTATAGTGCCTTTTCAACAACAGGGCACAGGGTTCTACTCCACCTATTTTCTTATTCCAAAAAAAACAGGGGGCTTCAGACCCATCTTAGATCTCAGAGTTGAACAGATTCCTGGTCAAAGAAAAATTCAAGATGGTTTCTCCAGGACCTCTGCTGCCATACCTTCAGAGTCAGGTTTGGCTTTGTTCTCTAGATCTCAAGGATGCGTACACTCATGTTCTTATCCATCCATCTCACAGAAGGTTTCTTCGGTTCCTTTTTCAGGAAAAGCACTATCAATACAAAGTGCTCCCTTTTGGTCTGGCCTCTGCACCAAGGGTGTTCACGAAATGCATGGCAGTGGTTGCTGCTTTTCTGCGCACGCTGGGAATATTCGTCTTCCCTACCTGGACGACTGGCTCATTCGAGCTCCCACTCAATCAGAGGCTAAGACTTCTCTCACCTGCACAATGCGTATTCTTCAGTATTTAGTGCTGGTAATAAACATCCCAAAATCCAATTTAGTCCCTACTCAGTCCCTGGAGTTTATAGGGGCGTTGCTGGATACCACAAGGGCAAGGCCCTATCTTCCCCAGGCCCGTTGCCTTCGCTTGGTGCAGTTAGCTTCTCAAGCAGAGTTGAAACCCCTACTAACTGCTCGAGAGATGTTAGTTACTAGGCCACATGGCATCCACTGTACATGTGGTACCATATGCTCGCCTTCACATGAGAGCAGCTCATTGGACTTTATCCACCCAATGGACTCAGGCAGTAGTCTGCCTGTCAGACAAATTAGCAAACACAAGTCACCTCATTTTGTCCCTCCAGTGGTGGAAGTCCCCTCAAAACTTGTTGCTGGGGTCCCTTTATAACAACCTCTACCCCAAGCAACTCTTACAACAGATGCTTCTCCAATGGGCTGGGGAGCTCATCTTCAGGACCTCTCCACCCAGGGCATCTGGTCCCCACAGGAGACTTGTCTACATATCAATCTCTTGGAACTCAGAGCAATCTTCCTTGCTCTGCAAGTTTTCCACACACTTCTCAGCCACAAGACAGTCCTTATCCACACGGACAATCAGGTAGCCATGTTCTATGTAAACAAGCAGGGAAGGACTGGCTCTCGGTCGCTTTGCAACGAAGCTCTGTGACTGTGTGCCCTCGCCAGAGAGCATCACATTCATCTTCTGGCAGTTTATCTTCCAGGTATTCAAAACTCTTGGGCGGACAGACTCAGTCGAGTTCTGTTTCCACACGAGTGGTCCCTACATATGGACCAGGTATCCAAGATTTTTCGAATTTGGGGAACCCCGGACATAGACCTCTTTGCAAGTCCGTGGAATGCCAAACTTCCCCGGTTCTGTTCCAGAACTCCGGCTCAGGGGGCTCAGGCAAGGGATGCTTTCCTCCTTCACTGGGGTCAAGACATCCTGTATGCCTTTCCACCCATTCCCCTAATTCCCAAAACCCTGTTCAAGCTTCAGAGAGACAGAGATCACATGATTCTCATAGCTCCACATTGGCCACGGCAAGTGTGGTACCCTCTGCTTCTACATCTCTCTCAAGCTCCCTCCCTAGAATTAGAGTCTGCTCCAGACCTCCTCTCTTAGGAGGACGGAAGGTTATGGCATCCCAATCCCCATTCTCTGCATCTCAGGGCTTGGTTGCTGAAGGCCTAGATCTCCAGGATCTTCATCTTTCTCAACAGGTGAAAGATGTTCTTTATGCTTCCAGAAAACCTTCCACTAGACGTTCGTACGCTTTCATGTGGAGGAGGTTTACCATCTGGTGTTCTGAGAATCCCCGTGCCGTACCTCTGGAATCGTTGCTGGAGTATCTCCATCTGTCTAATGCAGGCCTTAAGACAAATTCAGTAAGAGTCCATTTGAGTGCTATTGCAGCTTCCCTTAGGCCTCTAAATGGACAACCTATTTCCTTTCATCCTCTTCTAGCAAGATTCATGAGAGGCCTCCTTTTAACAAAGCCTCCCATTAGACCACCCCCAGTGGCATGGGACTTAAGTTTGGTTCTTGGTCAGCTTATGAAGCCGCCTTTCGAACCTTTAGCTACCACCTGCTTGAAATACCTTTCTTGGAAAGTTATCTTTCTCATTGCAATCACATCTGCACGCCGCATCAGTGAATTGCAAGCACTAGTAGCTAATCCATCTTATACAAGGTTCCATCATGACAAGGTGGTCCTTAGAACTAATCCACACTTTATGCCTAAAGTGGTCTCGCCTTTTCATCTCAACCAGGAGGTCTACCTACCTGTCTTTTTTCCAGGACCTCATGCATCAAGTGCAGAGAGGAATCTTCATACCCTGGACTGTAAAAGAGCTTTGGCCTTTTACTTACAAAGGACACAGCAACATAGAAAGTCTTCCCAACTCTTTGTTGCCTTTGATCCTTCTCATTTGGGACAACCAGTCTCCAAGAGAACACTTTCTAACTGGAATGCCCAGTGTATTTCTTTCGCTTATCAGAGCAAGAACCTTTCTCTGGAGGGCCATGTCACAGCTCACAATGTGAGAGCCATGGCAGCCTCAGTGGCTCATTTAAACTCTATCGATGACATCTGTCGAGCAGCCACTTGGGCCTCGGTTCATACCGTCACAGCCCATTACTGCTTGGACAAGGACTCCCACTGGGATGCCTTGTTTGGTCAGGCTGTTCTTAAACACCTGTTCCATACTTAATCAACTCCTACCCACCATCCCTCATGGGATGCCAGAGATCCAGGTGGGGAAGTGCAGCCCTGTTCCAGGGACGCACAACTTATGGGCTCTCTCCCTGGCATCTAAAGCTAGGGAGTCCCCATATGCGAAGACTCATTCCTGCTTGTTCCTGGAGATAGCACAGTTACTTACCTGTAACAGATGATCTCTGGTAACAGCAGGAATAAGTCTTCACAACCCACCCACCTCCCCTAGGAGTTGTGTGTCTCTCTCTCTCCTTTCCCCCTCCTTCTCTCTCTCTCTCTCTTTGTCTCAGCTCTAAAACTTAACTGAGGAGAGACAGTTGGGAAAGGCGGGAAGGCAGCACGCAGGCGCTGTGGGATGCTCCCAAAAGCTTTGTGATTGGACGCTGGGGAGCGTTCCCGCGCAGGCTCCGTCGGTACCGACGTACCCATATGTGAAGACTTTTATTCCTGCTGTTCCCAGAGATCACCTGTTACAGGTAAGTAACTGTGCTTTGGCTTCAAGGAAACCTTCCACAAGGCATTCTTATGCCTTCAAGTGGCGAAGGTTTTCAATCTGGTGTTCAAACAAGTATCTTAATCTTTTTTCTGTTCCAGTGGAAGCGTTACTTGAGTATTTCCTCCACCTCTCGTCCTCTGGACTCAAAACCAATTCAGTAAGAGTCCACCTAAGTGCCATTGTGGCATCTCACATACCCTTAGATGGACAACCTATCTCCTCTCAGCTGCTGGTAGCGTGCTTCATGAGGGGCCTACTCTTAACTAAGCCTTCCATTAGGCCACCACCAGTGGCATGGGACCTCAATGTTGTCCTCGAACAGCTTATGAAGCCACCCTTCAAACCCCTAGCCATTACGTCTCTGAAGTTTCTTTCTTGGAAAGTCACCTTCCTAATTGCCCTCACTTCTGCAAGACGCATCAGTGAGCTCCAGGCTTTAGTGGCTGATCCCCCTTATACACGGTTTCACCATGATAAAGTGGTCCTTAGGACTCATCCTCATTTTATGTCAAAGGTGGTTTTGCCTTTTCATTTAAAACAGTCTGTTTACCTTCCTGTTTTCTTCCCTAGACCTCATGCCTCTAGTGCAGAAAAAAGCCTACATACTCTGGATTGCAAACGTGCCTTGGCCTTTTATCTACAGAGAACTAGGCAGTACAGGAATGCTTCACAGCTTTGTGTTGCTTTTGATTCCAGTCACATAGGTCTACCAGGTTCCAAGAGAACACACTCCAAATGGATTGCAGACTGTATATATCTTTTGCATATGAGAGTGCGGGACTCTCCCTTGGGATGAAGGGGGGTGTTTATTACTGTCATACAAGGTTGAATGAGTATGAGTTTGAGTGATTAAGAAGCAGGAAAAGGGTTAAATTGGTGGGTGAGAGGATGGATGAGAAGATTGCATGGGGGCTCCTATGTATATGATGTATGTGGGCTGCAGACTGGGTGGCTCTGTTGGGGGGGGGGGGTTGTGGTGGAGGGCTGTAGAATGAGTGAGGGGTGTGATTAATGGGGAAGTTGTGGGAGAAGTGCCTTCGTTCCAGGTATTGGGGGTCAATCTCAGGTGGTAAAGAGGGTTTTGTAACCATGCAGGGGAGACATCAGCTTTCCTGGTTTATGGTGGGAGGGAGGTTTGGGGAGGGTAGATTCAAGGCCACAAACAAATGTTGTGTACTGAGGAACTCATTGGATTGTGAATAATGGAGGAGGCTGTAAGCTGGAGTGGCCTTATTGTGCAGGTTGGATTATTAGGAGTGGGGACCGTATGAGTAGAAATCTTTGGGTTGTTTCTTGGTTGGTGTGTTTTCTCCTCACCAGTTAAGCAGAAGGTTTTGCAAGCCCTTAATAGGAAAAGACTAGCTGAAGCTATGCTGCAGGAAACTCATCTGTATGTCGTGTATCATCCCAAGATGAAGAGGTGGTGGGTGGGAGATATTGTATGAGCATCATCAGGTACATGTAAGGCTGGTGCTGCTATCCTTTATCATAAGTCTTTAGGCTTGGTGAAAAGGCGCTGGGCTTTTATTCATGCAATGTATTCTGGAAGGCTGTAAGGTAATTTTCGATATTTTATGCTCCCCTTATACCTATGATGTTGCTTGCTTTTTTTTTTCCTTTGGAAAATGGTTGCCCTGCTGCGAAACTTTGAATGGCATGGTTTAATTCTGGATGTTGATTTTAATGGGGTTTATAACCCTCAGGTGGACAAGACCTATAACTCTGGAGAAATGATGAACATCAGGAAATGGGTTCTGATTATGACATAAGGAGAATTCGCCATCTGCATGAAAGAGATTATACCCATTTATTGACAGCCTATGCAACACAGTTGAGAATAGATTATATGCTGTTTGTCTCATCTATTTTTCAAACAGTTAGCAAGGCCAAAATTGGGCCCCATGATGATCTCAGATCATGCATTGATTTGGGTGGACTTGGTCTGGTTTGTTGGGCGGGGGGAACAACCAAAGACACTGGCAGTTCTCCTTTGTTCGTAGACATGGAATTTAGGAAATTCTCTTATAGAAAGTGGGCCGAGTATAGTGAATTCTTTCGAATCCATAGAAAAAACCCATTGCTATTTTGGAATGCTGTGAAAGTCTTGAGGGTTGAGATTCTGGCATTTGCATGCAAACTGAGGTAAGAGTTTGATCAACGCTTGATTCCTTTGGAGTGGCAAGTATGTAAGAATAGAAGACTTTTGGCGTCTCGCCCTACTTCCAAGATAAGGGCGCAAATATTAGGAGGGCACATGGCCCTTAATGAGTTCATTCACCAAAACCAAAGAATGAAAAAATCTGCTTTATTATAAATATAAATTTTGTCATGGCAACAAACCAGCGAAATTACTTGCTTTCTTGACCAAAAAGGGAAGGGCGCTAATGACTGAGAATGCTTGGAGTAACTTAGAGAGATGTGATGTTTTTAAAGAGAGTTTTCAGAAGCATTGTGTCAGGCAGAAGATGGTGACATGACATTGAGTGAACA